>OY720644.1:39453067-40659891 GCA_963169105.1 Ceriagrion tenellum | reverse complement strand
ATGAGGAAGAGATCTGGACACTCAGAAAAGAGGATGTGAGTAGGCTGCACTCGTTTGAGATATGGGTAAGGAGAAGGAAGGAGAACGTGCGGTGGACGGAAAGGAAGACGTACGAGCAGTTTGAAGTATGGTTGGCGAGGATACGAATGAAATCCGGAATATGTAAGGTGGGTAGCTGGAGGATGTAATAAGGGGAGATAAGTTGTCAAGACTGTGATAGAGGGAAGTATGTTTGGTAAGCGAACAGGAAGAAGGAGAATGGTTGTTATGGATGGGATGAAGAAGAGTAGACCTTATGCTGAGGCGAAAAAGGAAATACTAGGACCTCGAAAGTGTAGAAAACTGAAAATAGTTTCTCTGATTTTTAACAAAACGTACCTTTTACCAGAAGAATACTCATAAAAAAGCTAATGGAATTTAGCTCGTTACATCTTTCATAAACCGAAACACGACGCTCTAACACCGTAATAGACTTCCAGATTGTGTTGAAATAATTAAAACGTTAAGTATTTCAACGCATTAGTTAATTTAATTATTACAGCTATTAAAGAATAATGTCTTAAGAATGACACCGCTGTATTGAAACCTTGTTCGACTTAACTAACTTACGCGTTGAAATACTAAGTGGTTTAATCATTTCAACACGATCTGGAATTCTGTTACAGTCTTGTATTTCGGTTTATCGATGCATACCGATCACTTTCACATCGACTAGCTTCAAAAAATAGAAAAAAAATTATTTTCATTAAACTTCCAAATTGTCCAATATTTCCTATTCACAGTTTACGTTTAACCGAGATAGTTCTGCACTCGTGGCCGGCGTTCAATATTAGTTTCTTAATTAAGGACCAATTTTTACCTTAAACCACACTAGATTTACGTGCTGAAATCCGGTTGATTGAACTGCCGAGTAATAGGGCAGTTTTATCACTTGAGAAATGTTTCGGGAAAATTGTGGAAGCCGTTCGTGATAAATATGAGCATTCATAGCGATGTGCTTTGAAGAAAAAAAAATATTGACCTCCATCAAAGTGAATTCTTTAAAATTTATGCAATAAAAGTGCTTTCTGCTCACGGAAATTTTTCATATGAAAATCCGAAATTTCTGGTTTAAAATAACTTGCATGATTATTTTCAATCAGATGCTTGTCAAATTGTGAGGTGAAATCTATATTTTAAAAACTTCAGGAGCGTTCTTTGACGCGTGCCATGAAATTGCCAACGTTAAGTTCTTCTACGAAATGACGCCTAATGTCATCCGGTATACTTGTGAGAAAATTGCTAATATTATTTTATTTACAAGCCACCTTCAAAGAAAACTGTTTTTAAGACGCAAATTCTACAACTGGAGCGTCATTTTCATTATTACATCTATTAAAGTTTATTGTCTAAAATGTGAAGCTACGGCGTTGAAACCGCGTTGACTTCATTAACCCTCAGGAACGCGCAATGAAAAAGTTACTTAGGAACTCACAATGTCCTGAGATGTAGTTCATGTACTTTTCAGCAAAAAATACATTTTTTACATTCAGGGAATGCAAATTAATATCCTCCCCTCTTTAATAACCGTAGCGCCCAGTCGGGAGGAGAGGAAATGTAAAAACAAGGACCTCACAGGGCGCGCGTTCCGAAGGATTGAACTACCGAGTGGAAATTCTGAGAGTTACAATGTGTACAAGCCAATGCTGAAACTCTATAATTTATCCAAGGTTGCGCCCAAATTTCTGATTTTCGAGGCGGATACATCTGATAACAAGATTACTGCGGGCACGGAAAAGCAGTGCGCACCTCAAACTCTTTCAAAGGGACGACAATCAAATCAGAAAGGTTTAGCGTTTAGCGTTGGGTGATGGTTATGCCTTTAACGACCCAATTTCCCCCACCTTCTGTACCAATGTTCTCGAACTGAAGAGCTTATTAGTGCTGAACGTGATTGAATAAAAAACAAACCAAAAAACCACCGTGACAAAAGAGTTTTACACACTCAAAACAACGTCTTTGCCAACATCGCAGTTACAAATCACAGTCTACCACAGCGTGAAATTCGAAAGCATTGTTGTCGAAAATGGCATCATTGTTCTAGCTAGAAGTAGTGAGCATTCTGGCTTAGGGTGAACGAAAAAAGTCAACTGTAAAGCTCATGGAGAATGAAATACCCGCAGCGATCTTCAGTTTTTTAAATTACTCAATCGATACGCCTCAGCAATTTCTTATTTATCATTAACTAAAACCGTTTGCTCAGGGGACATTACAGACCATACGGCAAGAAAATATCGCAGCTTAATCATTTCTCAAACTGAAAAAAAAACGAAATAAAACTCAGTTCAACTTTGTGTCGTTCCATGTAAATACGGAAAAAGAACTTCCACTGGTCAGTTTATTGCACAGTCCGGATTCCGATGCCTGGCATGGCTATCTTAAATGAGCACCTGAATATGATGCCAGGCATCGAAATCCGGATTGTGCAATAAATTTACCTGCAAACAGACCAGTGGAGAGTAAAAGTTATTTTTACTAATAAAAAAAACTGTGATACGATAACAACATAAAAAAATACTCGGAATGTGAAAACACTTACGTCATATTTAAGATCCACAGACTAAGGATTCAAAGAGTTCCCCATTTTCACAGCTTAATTCAGAAATATTATTATTAGTGCTTGAAAAAAATGCTTAATAGTATTGTTCACATATTGATTTTTATAATATTAAAATGAGGCACCTCTGGCTTTTACTAAACATAATCTGTATACACGGAAACATGCATAGATAAAAACCATTTAACAGCTTTCAGTAGCAAATATATTGATAGGCTGCATGTTTGGATGTAATATTGCAAATAAATACGAACATGGACAAGTGGCAAATACTTTCACAGTGAAAATTAACTTTTGCGATAGTAGAACACAGAGCGCGTTTGAAGTATAATTTTGCCTAAACATTGTCATACAGATGGATATCGTTACGAAACGCATATACAAAAAACCTTCATTTGAGATAATAATTTCATTTAAAAATATCATTCCGGTGGATTTTGAAGGACGTGTGTACGCAAAACTCCTAATGTCAAGAATGGATACCGAAACAATCGCAAATCATACCTAAATACGAGCAACCGAGTTATAAGTAGCTCAAATGACCAGAGGAGCACAACATATGAGATTTAAGCGAAATTCAGTGAAGCATAACATATATATATATGTAACCATATGAAGTTCCGCCTGGGCAACGAGTGTAATACGTGGAACTGATATTATGTAGCACTGAGTAACGCATATCTTAGCTTAAATGTGAAAAAGGATAATAGAATCCAATTAATAATCTAACACCGCACAGTGGTTTCAATCGCTGATCTAGCGGGACAGAAGTCATTTTATAACTTTCAGTCATCAGTTCAGGCCTCATTTAGAATATGCCGCTAGTATATTGGATCCGTACGAGCAAGGTATGATAAAAAAATTAGAGCGTGTGCAAAGGAGATCCTCCAGATTTGTTGAAGGCCGTTATGATAATTGTATAAGAGTTACGAATTTAATAGAAAAACTAGGATGGGAATTACTATCAGAACGCAGGTTAAAATTTAGGTTAAACCTTTTAAGTAAATTCCAAACCAATTTATTCACAGATGACGTTAGATATATATTGAGAACCCCTGCGTATTATGCTAGGTTTGATCATATTAACAAGATTAGAGAGATAGATTGTCGTACCGATAGATTAAAAATGTCATTTTTCCCGCGTACCATAAGAGAGAACAATAGGCAGCGTAGCAAAAGGATAGGTAGGTGAAATATAGTTAGAGTTGTCTGTAGTGCATGATGCATGTAATAACAACCAATAATCCCTTCCTTATTATGTAGATACTAACCATATAGCTCCATGTGACCCTATTATCTAGCATGTCTCCATTAAATATCCTCGTTGCATGTCAATAGTGCATGTTTGGTGATCTTAACCCCCTGCCACACACCCTCGTGGTGGCTCGCAGGGTATTACGTAGACGTAGACTGCTGAGGCAATTTGCGCTTCCTTTAGGAATATTACACATACGCAGTTCTAAACGTAGTCATATCGTCAACTAATTGCTTTATCATGATTTATAGCTTTGGCAAGGATTAATTATGTTATAATAATGCTGCGCTGTCGTAAAGTTATGCGTCGAGATTGCCGACCCTCCGCCCAGATCCATACGGTAGTTAGCCCGTTTTTGTTTACAAGTGCCGGCAAAAAAGTTTAAAAGAAAGGAACTATAAAGT
Organism: Ceriagrion tenellum; assembly: GCA_963169105.1. Taxonomy (NCBI): domain Eukaryota; kingdom Metazoa; phylum Arthropoda; class Insecta; order Odonata; family Coenagrionidae; genus Ceriagrion; species Ceriagrion tenellum. Next base: position 40,655,636 of record OY720644.1, on the reverse strand, counting down.
CTAACAGGATATTTTAGCAAGCGGTGTGTGGTGCGTGTTTTTCTCCCGGTATTCCTGTATTAGTCCTGGTTTGTTATTCCCTTTTCCGCTTCCCATTGCCGCAAGGATGGCATTAGTTTACAAACTTAGGGGAAAAAAAGTGAATCATTCGAAGAAGGCGCATATATGCGCAAGAACTCTCATTTTTCCCTGCTCACAAGTCAAGAACCTATACTCCCTGCCTTCATCTAAATTTACATACTACCCTGCGAGCCGATACATGGGCGTGTGGCAGGGGTTGTTAGATCACCAGCCGGGTATTGATTGAAGGTTTTGGGAGGTGCAATAGTGAAGTTTAATACGGGAGTGTATTGAGTGGAGCTCTATTTTTATTGTGGTCGCTTATTGTCTGCGGAAAGAACGAGTTCTTGAACCTAGCTGTTTGGCAATGTATCTCTCTTATTTTATAGCTTCTGCCAGACCTAGAGAAGTAGTGAGGCGTTATGATAATATTTTGTGTCGCTCTGAAACACCATAATTAAAAGCCAAAGCCAGTGTAGTATAACTCAGTGATACTGTAAACATATGAAGTTCTACCTGATCCAAGAGTAAAATACGTGTAAATGATACCACGTGTAACGGAGTGACGTATATCTCAGCTTTACTATTAATAAGGTTAATAGAATCCAAGTAAAAATCTAACACTGGTAAGATTATCAATATCCCTGACTGTATTGGCCGCACAGACTACTGTGGAAAACTAAGGAAAGTGTACTTTATGACATTTGTTTTAAGTCTCCTTCCTTCACAACAGTCAAGAATATACATTCCCTGCCTTACGCCATCGCAGAGAATCGCAGGGAACTGCATAGGTGTAAGATTCCTAAAGCCAGCGCAAATTGCCTCAGCAGTCAAAGTCACCTCATCCATTAATTGCAACAACTGCTTCAAAACTGATGCGACCTCGGGGGAATGACACGGGAGATGAGAAGCAACCCGCCCTCTTTAAAAGAAATGGGCGTCGGTAAACAAGAGAAGTAATAAAAGCACGCGAATACACACGAGCGTCCGCATAGGGGGTTACAGCTCGCTTCGCGAAATATACCGTCCTCAGCATTTGCTTTCCCCACCCCACACTTCTCAAAGCGTGCGGGGAAAGCACGCGCTCCGGCTAACGAGTTGCCCCGCCCCCCCTCCCACCTGTCACAACCGCCGGGATGTTGCATAAACATTGCAGCTCGTAGAGATAGTGTCCTCGTCATCACCTGTTGTGGAATGGCCTATTAGACGACACTGAAAAAACGTTATGCGCTCTCTCTTTGGCGACGGGAAAGTAGTATTCTTTCACGCGAACTTTAGAAAACGTAAATAACAAATATTTTATTATCGTTACACGGTGCAGTAACCTTGGTCGGGATCACGCACTTTTTTCGCGTTGTCTCAAACGCTATTCCAAACAGTTGCCTCTTCAAAAGAGTTCTAAAGTCCGTTTTACAAGTGGCACGAATTTGCACGATTTAAAACTTTTTGCTTTTCTCAATCAAGTGAGCAATCATTGTTGGAGACAGCGCAGGCTATTTGGCAACCAGTAGAAGACAATGAAAAACGTTATAGTCTCTCTCTTCGGCGACGGGAAAGTAGTATTCTTTCACGCGGACTTAAGAAAACGTAAATATCAAACATTTTAGTGGCGTTACACGGTGCAGTAACTTTGGTTGGGATCACGGCACTTTTTTCGCGTTGTCGCAAACGCTATCCAAAACAGTAGTCTCTTCAAAATAGTTGGTTGAAGTCCGTTTTACAAGTAGCACGAAATTGCACGATTTAAAACTTTTTGCTTTCCTCAATCAGGTGTGCGATAATTGTTGAATCGCAGCGTAGGCTATTTGGCCTGTGCTGTAACTCAACAAGTAGACGACACTGAAAAACGTCATTGGCTCTCTCTTCGGCGACGGGAAAGTAGTATTCATTCACGCGGACAATTGACAACGTAAATAACATACATTTTAGTTGCGTTGCACGGTGCAGTGACCTTGGTTGAGATCACGGCACTTTTTTTTCGCGTTGTCCCTGTCGTTTTCCAAAACAGTAACCTCTTTAAAATAGTTCTAAAGTCCGTTTTACAAGTGGCACGAAATTGAAAAAATATAAAACTGCACGTTTTTCTCAATCATGAGCGCAATAATTGTTGAATTAGAGTAGGAACTATTTTCCTATCTCGCGATCATTCATTTACGCATGCGTTCATACACATTGCTTTGCACAACTAAACTAGAAATGAACGTTCGTGCATTCATCAGATTTTGCAATTATGAGTGTGGAGTGGAGTAAACATAAATACTTCAGATACAGTAAATATCTGGGAATTACCTTAATTTCTGATACATCGTGGGGAACACACCTACAAAATATATACGGCAGAGCATCAAAGAAAAACGGACTAATTCAGCGTATAACAGGAAGGTCCTCGGATGAGAGAGTAAAAGAGAGGTGCTTATTCGTTATTGGCCACCACACCAATACGCTTCGAGCTTTTGAGATCATGGTTATTAAGATTTATCCGAAAAAATACATGAAATACTACAAAGGAAAGCGGTGCGTTTCGTTAAAAACTGCTAATATCGAACATATAGTGTCTAACAACTTTTAGAGGGATGAAGGTGGGAGCCCCTAGAGACTCGGAGGCTACACACTAGGCTTAGCTTTCTTCAAAAACTCAGAACAGGGTGTGCTTCAGAGCTACAAGGATAATATTATCATGATACCACACAACATTTCTAGATTCGACAGAAGCGATAACATAGGAGAGATACATTACCGAACAGATAGGTAAAAAATTCGTTCTTTCCGCGCACAATAAGCAATCCCAAAAAACCCGGAGCTCCACTTAAAACACCCATGATATACCACACCATTTCACCTCCAAAAACCTTATCCTTTACACGACTGGTGTCCTAACACCACCTGCCACGCACCCATGCGGCTGCTCGCAGGGTAGTAAGATGTAGATTATTTTCTATTGTTTTTTTTTGCAGCTAACGTTTTGTTTAACGTTGTACGATATGGTATATTTCAACTGATAGATTATATAATGATAAGAGTAATTTTTCTACGCTTCGGCGTTATTTCTACCATTTTGATAGATATAAAGTTGTTTCTAACGTTACGTGATGATGTCGTATAGCACCACTGGCTCGTGAGCAGGGAAATTCTTTTCTCGGAAGCGAGGGAATCCTTGCCGTAAACGGAATACGAACCAGCGAGTGTTCGGGTCTGCCGACTGAGCGGCTTGTCTTGCCGGGCGAGCTCAACCGGTTCTCATTCTCTCGAGGGCAGATCGCTCACACACTCGCTCAAGACAAAGAAGGTTTTCGGGTTCATTCCCCATCGAGTCACGACGTCTTCCCCCGTCTACCTCTCCCTTCCTACTTCTAAGAAAGAAAACTCCATCGTTTTCCAATACGTTTAAAAATCCATTTCGTAATACGGGATTGACGATGGCGATGGTTTAGTTACAGTAATAATGTAAAGAGCAGGAAATCATCAAATCAGGTGTTCCCCAGGGAAGCGTGATAGGCCCAATTTTATTTCTTCTGTACGTAAATGACTTGAATACAGTGGTAAAAAATAGCAAGCTCCGTCTTTTTTCCGATGATGCAGTAGTGTATAAGGAAATTAGAAATGAATAGGATAGTCAGTCTTTAGCTAAGGATTTAGATGCGATTGATGATTGGTGTGATAGTTGGCAGCTAGAATTAAATTTGAAGAAATGCGCGATAATGAACTTATGGAAAAAGAATGGCTTTCCCCGGAATTATATTTGCATCAAAGAAAAGAAAATATCAAACGTAGAATCTATTAAATACTTAGGCGTCACCATCGATGAAGACATGTCATGGGGGAAACACATCAGGGAAATTACTAGTGTAGCAAACCGTAGATTAGGATTCGTAAAAAGGGTTCTAGGCAAATGCGATGAGAGAGTACGAGAAAGAAGCTATTTTACACTTGTCAGGCCTCATTTAGAATATGCCGCTAGTATATATGGGATCCGTACGAGGAAGGTTTGATAAAAGAATTAGAGCGCGTGCAAAGGAGATCCGCTAGGTTTGTTAAAGGCCGTTAAGATAAATGTATAAGTGTTACGAGCTTAATAGAAGAACTCTGATGGGAATTACTATCAGAACGCAGGTTAAAATTTAGGTTAAACCTTTTAAGTAAATTCGAAACAGAGTTGTTCACAGATGACGTTAGATATATATTGAGAACCCCTGCGTATTATGCTAGGTTTGATCATATTAACAAGATTAGAGAGATAGATTGTCGTACCGATAGATTGAAAATGTCATTTTTCCCGCGTACTATAAGAGAGAACAATAGGCAGCGTAGCAAAGGGATAGGTAAGTGAAATATAGTTAGTCTGTAGTGCATGATGCATGTAATAACAACCAATAATCCCTTCCATATTATGTAGATACTAACCATCTCGCTCCATGTGACCCTATTTTCTGGCATGACTCCCTTAAATATCCTAGTTGTATGTCAATAGTGCATGTTTGGTGATCATCACCCCCTGCCACACACCCTCTAGGTGGCTCGCAGGGTATTACGTAGATGTAGATGAAATCAAGACCAAGACCGAGTTTCCATGTACATAATAGCATTCGAGCTCTCTCAAGAGTATCAGGTAGTGTGTGAGATATCATCAACATGCCCTACTATATCCCCATTAAAAGTAATGTAAATACAACCACCGATGCATCGGCAAAAACTTGTCAAGAGGCAAAATTTCACTACTTTGCGCAACATTTAAGCACGTTGCCAAAATATGACTTATTTTTGATGTTTCATACAACCACACAAGTGCACACGATACAAGGCTTCCACCGCTTACATGCACAGTGTGCTGTTTTCGGGACGGTCCATTGCCGAAAAAAAGGTCATTCATAAAATTAATGAGTGCTTTTTTATGAAAATATATAAGGATAAGAAATTTTAGTGTTGCAAACATGAATGCTTCAACTACACCGTTTAAACCTTTCTTCACGGTTGGACTTCGAAATATTTATTTATGAATTGTCAAAGAGAGCGTTAAATCGAAAAATGCAATAAAAGGACACTTCTGTTGTCCTCGTCGTTGTCAAATAAGCACTGGAGTTTGGTAAAAATAATCCGTAAATATGGTTAGACGCAAAATTATAATAAAAGTTTTAAGTAATTTTTACGAATGTAGGTGTTCCGGTTGGATTGAAAACAGTATCCAAACTCGAGTAGTTTTTCCACCGATAGTAGTAGCTTCTCGCCCGGAACGAAGGTGGTGTGCATCAAGAGACTCGACCGAACCGGTACCGAACTTGAAGAGAACTTCCCTGTGACGAAATCGAATGCGTGATCATCACTTCCATAACGCCACTGGTCGCGCGGCTATCGACGAGCGTGTGGAGCGGCGATATCTCTGCGTGTAACAAGGCTTCTGACGATAGCTATCGCGTGCGTAGCGGGAAACTGCGAGCTCAAATTATCTAAATGTTTACACAATACATATTCACTTAGGAATGTGTACCGACCTGTATTCATTCGTTAAATGGGGATAATAACAAAAATAAATTCTACATTCAAGCATCTTCAAAATCAAATAGCACAATAGGCTTAGCTTGCTTAAGAAATTCAGAACTGGTGTGTTTCAGAGAGATCCGGAGAATATTATCATGACGCCTCACTACACCTCCAGGTCTGACAGAAGCGATAAAATAAGAGTGATACATTGCCGAACAAATAGGTACAAAAACTCGTTCTCACCTTCCAAAATCGTATGCCTTACACCTTTACACGGGTGGCACGAACACCCCCTGCCACACGCCCATGCGGCGGCTCGCCAGGTAATATGCAGATGAAGGTGGCTAGAGCGATTTTCGTTTATGAATAGATTTTCGTGAAACTTCACATTAATGTACTTATTAGTCGTCTGTATAGATATAAGTATAGGTATAAGTTATAGGCTTAACCTCCTAAATAAATTTCAGGAAAATCATTTTACTGACGACGTAAAAAACATACTATTAACCCCTTCGTACTACGGCAGATTATATCGCGCCAATAAAATTAGAGAGCTAGATTGTAGAACCGATAGGTATAAAATGTCATTTTTTCCGCGTACCATTCGGGACCATAACAGCTGTGATCGTCGTCATGAATAGTTCGAGTATTGACAATAGGCAGGCAGTAAATCTTTCTCATTATATTCTCTACTCTCTTATTTATGCATGATGAAAATATTGATGTTCTTATTTATGCATGATATTTTGAATCTGTAGTAGTAGTCTTTGTATCCCTTGCATGTTGGAACGATTGACGATAGAATGTCTGTTGGTTATTAGATTTTTAATTGGCGCTTTGCATGTGTGGTACGCGGGTTTCAGTGTAATTTCGGTGTTCTACCGTATCATTCATGCATGCCTGGTGTGGAAGCACCCCCTGCCACACACCCTTTGGGTGGCTTGCAGGGTATGACGTAGATGTAGATGAAGTGATAATATTTCATGTGACCGATTTGATTTCTTTGCAATTTAATACTATTTTAACAAGTAGTCTTATGGAATTTGACATAAATTGTGTTCGTGAATCGATTACATTCGAACAGATTTTATACTAAACAAAATACATACGTTTAATATGCTTATAATGGTTCCCAATAAATATCAAGATATCATCAATTAAGATTATTCGGCCTGTCTTCCGCGTATCTCAACTGTCGTGGACGACAGTTTCAGTAGCAACGCAGTAACCCTCTTCAGGTCTGAAGAGAGATAAACTTCAGACGTCTCAGGTCTCCTCTAGGTCTTCGGTAGTATTGCAGCTACCCTCTTCAGGTCTGAAGTAAGGGTAACTGCAATGCTACCGAAACTGTCGTCTACATCAGTTGAGATACGCGGAAGAGAGCCCGAAAAACCTTCACTGCCGTTTCAACGAGTCTGCGGAAGTCTTCGAGTTCATGAAAATATCATACCGAATAAACAACACGTATTTCGCGTAAGTTTCGAACTACGCCCTGTAAACCGAGTCATTACAGTTCTGTAATTGAGAAAAAATTTGAAAGCATCATTCCTGCATCATCGATGATATAACTAGTATTGCTATTTCCGCGCATCCACATATATATTAAAGTGCGGTCCATGAATTTTGTTGACAAACTTGAAAAGCTTTTAAAATGTGCTCTCTACGACTCAAGATTCGCGGTTCAACCACCTTAAACAGCTTTGAAGCTCTGTCATCGGACCTTAACTAAGTTCATTCGTGGGGCCAGGAGTGGGGGGTTAGAATTAAATACCAGCAAAAGCATCACAATTCACTTCCTGCGAAAGTCATCACACAAATGTCATACTTATACTGTGGGTGGATTAAGCATAAAATCTTCAGATACAGCAAAATATCTTGGAATTACCTTAACTTCTGATATATCGTGGGGATTACACATACAAAACATATGTGGCAGAGCATTAAAGAAACTTGGTTGTGTTAAACGTATAATAGGAAGGTCCTCGGATGAAAAAGGCAAAGAGAGATGCTACTTCGCTCCGGTTAGGCCGCACCTCGAATACGCCGCGAGCATTTAGGAACCTGGTCAAATAAATTTAACCAAAATAATTAATAAAATACAAAGGAAAGCAGCGCGCTTCGTTAAAAACTGCTACGAGCGTACATATAGTGTCTCACAACTTTTAGAGGGATTAAGGTGGGACCCCCTAGAGACTCGGAGGCTACACGCCAGGCTTAGGTTGCTTGAGAAATTCAGAACTGATATTTTTCAGAGCGACATAGAGAATATTATCATGACTCCTCACTACATCTCTAGGTCTGACAGATGCGATAAAATAAGAGAGCTACACTACCGAACAGATAGGTTCAAAAACTCGTTCTTTCCGCGCACAATAAGCGTCCACGACGAAGGTTAAGCTCCACTAAATGCACTCTGATAATACACGTCACCATTTTACCTCCAAGAAACTTACATCTTTAAGCGGCTGGTGACCTAAGACCTCCTGCCACACGCCCATGCGGCGGCTCCCAGGGTATTAAGTAGATGTATACACAGAACTTTCGAAATGTTCCGTTTTTTCTATCCAAGCTGCCCAACACTACTTCCCTCTCACTCTCTCGGTCTTATTCCTAGGGCGGCTGGTTTTTCTAGGACGGGGGTCAGAAGAACGCCTCCACAACTAGCTTCCCAGAAGAAAAAAAAAACTAGCAGGAGGGGAGTTTTGGGTCGAGGCGGGGGCGGGAGCGGGTGGGGAAAGGTAGACCTAGGGCCAGGAGGGAGGGGGGAGAGGGTGGGGGGAAATTGAGAGGGGAAGAAAAGAAAGGTCGAGGGACGGAGAAGGGGAGGGGGAAGTAGGAGGCGGAGAAGATGTATGGCAGAGGAGGGGAGAAGCAGGAACACGAGAGCGAGAGTGGATGGACCCCGAAGAAAAAAATTACTTAAAAAAGAAGGGAACAGGTAGGTTGGCTCGTTTTGTGAGACGGTAGGCATCATCTACATCCACATGCAGTGCCGTCCTTTGGGCCGGGCAAGCGGGGCAACTGCCCCGCGCCTCTGTAGGCTACGCATTCTGGAGGAACTGGGAAATCACGAAATCTGGTGCTGGAGTAGGATGCTGAAGATAAATGGATGGAAACAATAAGAAATGATGAAGTGTACATAAGAGTAAAAGAGGGGAGGACCATGTGGAATACCACAGAGAAAAGGAAAACCAGATGGATTGGAAACACCCTGAGACACAATGGGTTTGTGAAGAACATAATTGAAGACCAAACAGAAGGAAAAGTTCCCAGAGGAAGACTCGGGAATATGTTCATGGACCAAATGAAGAAGACATTGCATAGGAAGTGATTCCAGGGGAACTAGCATTAGATAGGGGAAGGGTGGAGGGCTGCAGTCAACTAATCTTAGGATTGAACGACCAATGAGGATGAGTAGGAAAATCACGGGATGGAAAAATGTAACGATAGAAATCTGGTGTGATCGCCACATTAACATATCTGATATTAGTAATTTTTTACCTTAATCGTCGCTCTTCGTATATATCTAGACATGGAAACTTGTGGGCTATACGGGAGTAGTACTACATTTTTGGGTTTTAAAACCTATTCTTTATACTGAAAAAGGTACTTTTATCTGATTTCCCACTTCATTTCTCGAACCAACCCAGGTTTTGGAGTATTATGCCCTTGTCAAGATGTCCGGAGCCCACGCAGAACCTTGAAAATGGTATAATATACCGAGTCTCGGGTCGGCTAGAGAAATCAAGTGAGGAATCTGATGTTTCCATTTTCATCATGAGGAACATACCGATTTCCACTGAGTAACTAAGGAAAAAGTGTCTTATATTAATATTTAACATTATTATTATGAGGGAATACATGTGAAAATAATAAATCATACTACGAATTGGATTTATAGTAAATGGCTCAAATGACTACGGCTATATGGCCCGTAAACCATAGTTGCCCAGAGTCCTACAAATCATAGTTGCCTATGGGCCCTACAAGGTATGGTTTCCCGGGGCCCCTCAGAGCGTTTACTGCGGCCCTGCAAGCGCTAGGGGCAGCCCTGTCACCTGCAGCCCACGCCTTAGAGGTGTGTGGCAGGGGAGATTTTCCAAGACACCGGCACTGATATTGTACGGAAAATAGGACTGAAACTTACTACGACAGCAGGTCAACATAAAATATATTACTCTGGTAGTTAGGACACCAGCAATGAAGGAGGTAGGTAAATATGACTAGATATAGATAGATATTTATTGCATCCAACAATGGTACAAAAATATTGGCAACAACATGAATTGGGATGCTTAGGTAACCTTAAAAGGTTATTACCTGTTTAAAGATTACCTTCTCAAACAAACAAAAACACACATTGCTCTTGAAAAGAGAAAAACTAAAAATATATATTAGTCAAATAAATTAACCTTGAAACCCCGACTTACAAACTAGTGAAGTAAAAAATAATCTTGGAAGGGTTGTATAAGGATATACAAAACAATCAATACAATAAAAAATTAAGTACGGTAACCTTTCATTTATTGTTTTTAAAGAAGTTTTCAATATTGAAATATGATTAAATTCGGTTTATATAAATATACCTAACATTTTCTCCAAGATTGGATTGCGCACATTGAAGACGCGTCAAGGCCTTAAGATATTTCCTCCACTTTTTCCATTTTAAATATGTTACTTGAAACACGTCTCACATAATTTATGCCCTGGTCTTATATCTGGGCATATATGTTGCAGTGAAATACAAAAATACTCACTTATTATTTAAGTACCCTACCGTTAAAAGGCAGGATTTGTGGAAAGTCAGAGAAACTCCTCCCGGTTCTCTACACTTTCAGAGTCCTATCTACCTCAAGTATTTCCTTTTTTGCCTCACCATACGATTTATCCTTCTCCATCCCATCCATGAAACCCAATTGCCTTCTTTCCCTTGCTAGCTTACCCAATGCCCTTCTTTAGCGTAATATTTAAGCGTAACTCAATGATTAAGCACTGCACAGTAATTGCCATGGGAAAATTCGGCCTGGACCGGGAAACGAACCACGGACCTTTGGTTTGCCGGACCAGTGCGCAGACCGCTACGCTATCCAGGCTTCCTAATTCCCATGGCAATTTTGGTGGATACAAGGCAACTAGATCTTAGAGCCTTGCTGTCCATCAAAGATGGCAACGCAAGGGAGAAGAGGACTTCAAAGAAGCCACAACCAAGAGAGTCAGTATCCTTCATCAGCACTTATGCCGTGCTTAGCCATTTGAAATTCAAACATGGCGGGTGAATTTTTTTGAAGAATAAATTAGGGGAAAAAAATGAAAAGCGACACACTAAGGTATTCAATGTTTTGCCAGATGATATAAAATAGGAGAGTAATTCCCGAAAATTTCTGTGTTCTGTGAAATCATGGCTATTCACTCAGTACAATATTAAAAACTTCTTTAAAAACAATAATTGAAAGGTTACCGTACTTGTATTAATTTTTTATTATATTGATTGTTTTGTATATCCTTTCCCGGTCCAGGCCGAATTTTTCTCATGGCAATTTCTTCACAAAAATTCACCCGCCATGTTTGAATTTCAAATTGCACAGTAACATGCCTATTTATTAATGAAGCTTATTCTCTGCATTTTTCATCTTTCATTGCATAGAAGTCTGATTAGAGATGAAATTAAAAATATATTAAAGGATAATAATAAATATTAGGTTAACCTGAGATAAAAATTTGCATATTAAACCCTTTCCCTTGGCTGTTGTGGTCTCGTTGCTTTGGCTGAAAGACCACCACACGCAGTCCACAAAACATCGCCAGTGGCTTTTCATTTTTTTCCCCTAATTTATCCCGATTTTCTACGTATCAAGGTACCTACCATCTATCTCTAGAAACTCTATCCACCACCTTTTTCGTCTCAGCATAGGATCTAGACTTTTTCATCACTTCCATAAAACCCATTCTCTCTATGACCCTTCCACCCTTGCCCAACATCCTTTCCCCTATCATAGTCTTGAGCAACCCATCGCCCCTCATTTCATCCTCCAGCCACCTTTTCTGCCTGTACCGCATCATATTCGAAACTTTCCTTTCCTCGCCAGCAATACTTATAACTTCCTCCTTCGTCCTCCTTTCCGTCCACCGCACCTCCTCCATCCTTCTCCACACCCACATCTCAAATGCCTGCAGCCTATTCACGTCCCCTTTTCTGTGTGTCCAATTTTCTGCCCCATACAACGCTACACTACATATCTAGCTCTTATTTAGCTCTTCAGCCGCCTCTTCTTCACATCTGTTTACTTTTTTAACATGATAAATGCAGCGTCTTGAGTGAGCTGTAAACAATTAGTTTTCAGTTAGAAGATTTACGGAATCATATACCACCGTCTTCCACTGATAAACTTCAGTCTGTAAAATTTATAAGAGAATGGACCAACTTTTTTATAAAAACAAATATTTCATGGTTTGAATTAATTCTTCAAGTGCTCTTATGATAAACTGGGTTAAACTTTTTAAATTCATGTTTGTAGGCAAAATATCTTTTTAGCAATTGTCGTTTTAGTAAATGACAATGCATTTAAAAGTTGATATTGGAGTATTACCCTTACAAATTGTCATCACTCATGCATTCAAGATATGTTATTTATGCCACATTACATTAAGTCCTCAATCCGACCACTGATATCTGCTAAAATATAAAAATCAAGAGGAAAAAATCGCCTGAATTGAACAGGTTTCGAGGACAGGTCTCCCTGCTGCCGGTTTAGTGAGCCAGCCGGTTTCGCAACCTCTCCCATGTACTCACAGACTAATTTATAAGGGTAATACACGCGATTATGGTCTCACCAATCGTATTCACCGTTCCGTTGGCAGCAATTCCCAGGCTGCACCACAAATACTCCCGAGGAGGCATAGAAAGAGCAGCGGACTAGGGTGATATAGAATCTCAATCACGCAAATAGCGAGGTGATCCGATATTTGTCACAATATTCCATAAAGTCACATTGAATTGACTAGATACCCGGTTTATAAACATCCCAGTCGCACTGAAACAGATCCGTATTAGTTTCGGGACGGCATAGAAAGAGCATCAGACACAAGCGGGAATCCGGTAGCTGGAAATGACCGACAAAGCTTTTTTCTACCTGTACGGGTTTTTGTTAAAACGCGCGGCATTCCTTGACCAATATTGATTGACGGTCAGGAATAAAATCTTTCCGAGCTGGGCGCCAAATGTTTGGGGCAAGCTTTAGGTGGCTGGAGCGATAATCGTGAGCCACTGACTGCACACATTAATAACTTTTGAAGTATATCGAAAAAATATCTTGGAGGACACTTCACTAATTTAATCCGTTTATACGTTGGAAATAACATCTACAATCTACCCTGCGGGCCGCCGCATGGGCGCGTGGCAGGGGGTGTTAGGACACCAGCCGTGTAAAGATGTATGGGATGAGATTTTAGGGAATGGAATAGTGACGTGTATTATGGGAGTGTATTTAGTGGAGCTCAGTGTTTATTGTGGTCGCTTATTGTGTGCGGAAAGAACGAGTTTGTGTACCTACCTGTTCGGCAATGTATCCCTCTTATTTTATCGCTTCTGTCAGACCTAGAGATGTAGTGTGGCGTCATGATTATATTCTCTGTGTCGCTCCGAATTTCTCAAGCAAGGCAAGCTAAGCCTAGCATGTAGCCTACGAGTCTCTAGGGGCTCCCACCTCAATCCCTCTAAAGCATAACCATGCAAAACGTAATATAAATGATACCAACAATTTTCATACATACATAATGATACCAACAATTCAATACATATTTTTAAAATTTAGTCTCGATTAAAGCATTGTTTACGGCACAGAATTCGACATTTAAGTAAAAACCGTGAATAAATACGCATTTTTTACACGGCTTGATACCTTATCATCTGTTTGCAACCATAATGATGAAATGAAACGTATTTTTTCTCGTTTAGGATAAAATCTAAACATATGTAATAGGAAATTTTCGCAATGTCAGTCAAGTGCTATTTGAGGCACTTATCAAGGAACCAAATCGTTAACATGCACTTTGTTTCACTCTTACCTATACATATTACTAGTTGGTACTGGTATGCAATGTTTCACGAAAACCTGTGCGTAAACGAAAATCGCTTCAACCACCTTAATACGGGGCCTTATTACTGCGAGCGTAACAACCTCTCTCATTTTCCCCGTACAGGTCGAGGCCTTTCCCTATTAAAAGAATAAATTCTCAAAACCTTCATCTTTTTAACGTCAGCCCGTCGGATGCACAAGCGAGCGAGAGTCTTCTGGATTTACGAATCTCAATGAAAATACACCTTGACTAAAATCTAATTCCTTGTCTCGCATTAATGCATTGCAAGCAGCGGACGCGACAAGAGCGCATGTTTTTATTAGACAAATATAGGGATAAACAAATCTTCATTGACAATTTCAGTCATGTCGATACGGTTAAAAAGTTACAACCGCATTTATTCGAATCGGTAATTCAAGGCATGAGATTGAAAAAAAACGCCAATACGAAGAAATGCACCATCAAAAATCATTCGTTTAATCAAGTGACGAGTAAGTTGCCGGTCTTGTCGTTTCCTGCAGAATTTCGCGAGTTGGACCGACAGTTGAGTCTTTTCCCGGGAAAAATGCAGAACAGCCTCGATTTTAAAAGTCCAGATTCCCCAAGTTTCGAAAAACAGTTATTTATATGTTATGACTCCATAAAGGCATTTCAGCTCACGCAAACGTATGCCACAAGGCGAGTACGGATTTCATTTTCTCTTAGATTTTCGGTGCACTTTCATCATCACGAAGTCACCAACTGAAATAGTGTCGAAGCATGTGAATATTATATTCTTCTCGTGATTTAAGATGGTCGTGAGTTTCCCTCATTCTTAGCATTTGATAATCCGAAGTGGCATCATTTTCTATTATCTCAAGTAAAGCCCTTTTCGCGTTACAGGCTAGTTTTTTTATGATCAACAATCATTTACAAAGGCCTGTATTCACCAAATCGACCTCTATTATGAATGGGATGAGTTTATCGAGTTAAGGTCAGAGCAATTCACCACAGCTATTCTTTACCAACGTTTCGGAACATATTTATTCCATCTCCAGGGCTAAAAAATATGTATACTAAATGTCAATAACAACGACAACCACACACAAAACAGATACATTAAAACCTTGTCATCAAAAACATATCAACACGTCAATTGCCTTAGAATAAAAACATTAAAATCATGCTGTGGTAATCCGAAACAATGTTAAAGGTGTAATTTGTGATGTGATGTTTAATGATTTAATATTTTTTTCTAAGGTAATTGACGTGTTGATATGTTTTTTATGATAAAGTTTTGATGTATCTATTTTGTGTGTGGTCGTTGCTGTTATTGGCATTCAGTATATATATTTTTTAGCCCTGAAGATGGAATAAAGTATTTTCCGAAACGTGGGTAAAGAATAGCAGTGGTTGACTGTTCTGACCTTAACTCGTTAAACTCATCCCATTTACAAAAGGGTAAGAATTAGGAATGCGAACAGCCGGTTGGCATCGGCTATGGTCATGCCATTCTATATGGGCAAATATGCCATTGTTTTCCATCTACCATAACTACATTCTGCCATCCTAATGCATTCCAGTTACGATGGTCAAGTGATCAATCGTCCTCATCTTCAAGTGACTGGTAGTTATGAAACAAACATGGTGTACGATTTAAATACCAGGAGTACCATGGCGATTAAAGACAGGTGCGTATACTGCTAGCAATTTACAATGTTTTGCCACAGTAGTATGAAGAGAGCAATGGAAACGAAGTGCAATCGAGACTGCGATGTAGCTGATTATTTTCACTTGATGAAATCCCTGTCTATTATCGGCAGTCCCCCTATTGTTTCGGGGACGGCATGGAAAGAGCAGGCGGACATGGGAGGGCGTCTCGCCGCTGCTGAAACAGACCGGCCAGACTTACCTTCTACCTGCCCGCCGCGTCTACGTGTTCCTCCGGCTGTCCTCCTCCTCCCCCTTTCAACACCGCCGCCCCTCCGAAAGCTCCACAGACAGGAATGCCGCTGCCCGTTCACTGGTACACCTCTTCCGCTCTTCCCCACAGCCGGTGCAAGCCTCCAGACTCCTGGACCACGTCAAACACAAACTCTTACTAGGTAAACACCGGCGGATAAAGTCGCAGGAGACCTCGACAATCCGCACACCATACATGTAACACACGCGTCAGGATACTGCCACCACAACGAGGTTGATAGCGGGGGTGTGTCTCGTCAAAATCACGAGTGAACTCAATTAAAATTTTTTTTGGGGGTGGTGTCACCTCAAGGGTCAGGCTTTGGGCCTTGCGGAGTGTGGGCTGCAATAGCTGGACGATACGGTACGTGTACTGTATCGCCTGTGAGAGGGAGAATGTGTGACGGCACCAGCTTCCCACAGCACGCCGTGCCGACTCCGATAAGTCACACCGGGCAGAGAGCCGTGCGATGACTGAACCGCTGTGGAACAAAAACTCTTTGGGGCCGCGTCCGACGGGGTTTCGTTCCCGATTTCGCCTTCAGATGGCGCTGCCTTCCCCGCCGCCGATCAACTCGCCCCCGTGGGGGAGGAGGAGTGGTGGCGGGATTGGAGTAGGGGAGGGGCGCGAGGGGATGATGGGAAGGGGAGGCGGAGGTAACTGGACGACTCCCTCCCCCTTCTCACGATTCCCCGTCCCACGCCCCTGCCCGCCAGTCCACCTTCCTCAACCAACCCCTGCAGGCAAGAGTCACTGCTCGATCCCACTGCCTTACACTCTTTCAGATGCAAGTCATCCGTCCGTAGTTCTCAAAAGTAGTTAAAATAAATTTTATTCCTCTAAGACAGCGTTTGTCAGACTTTGGCGAGCGCCCTTGATTTCACAAGACCTATACCCAACGCCCCTCCGACAGTAAGCTATGAAACCATTGACTACAGGACCAAATCAGGAGGATGTTAAAAAATAAAGTCTGCATCTACATACTACTCAGCGAGGTGAAATGGTGAATTGAATTATGGGTGTGTTTTAAGTAGAGCTCAGTTTTTATTATGGTCACTTATCGCGCGCGAAAATGACGAATTTTTGTATCAATCTTTTCGGTAATGTATCTCTTTTTATTATTTTATCGCTTCAGATGGCCCTCGAAATGCAGTGACAAAATGATATTCTCCGTTCGCTTTGAAACACATATATCCTGCATTTATCAAGCAATTTAAGTCTAGCGCGCAGCCTACGAGTCTCTAGCGGCTCCCAAACCCCTCGAATAGCTATGAGACACTGGATTACAAGTACAAAGTACAATAATTTTGCAAGTTTACTATGTTTTCCATAGATAACTTACTAGAAATGAGCATGCACTTAGTTCTTCAATGTGAACTCTCATTTCGTATTTTGTTTATTTATTTAAATTAACAATCGTCCACATTCCCGGTGAAAAATATTGTTAACTCGAGTCGGATCCATAGCACCAAACAACCAATATATGTTTCAAGAGTTACTTGCCTTAAATTTCGCACTGATGGTTTCTATTCTAGCTTTCCATCCGCTAATTCGTCCATTCCGTCGTGCTATCCATTGGAAAGTAAGGAGAGAGCAGGGTTGAACAATACGTACAAGATAGTCGAAGAATTGACTTTGAGGAATTTAGACATAGCATAATAATTATAACTTTGTAATTTTCCCCACTATCGTATTGTTTTAGGATCCTGACCGGTTTCAATGTAAAAACATCATCTTCAGAGGCAGAATGCCAAGTACAGAATTGGCAGCTTTATATATCAAACAGGAATTATTGAAGAAAATATTCAAACTATCCACTAGACTATATTCGTAACGCTAGTATGGCGGTGACATCTCCATCTACAACTACGTAATACCCTGCGAGCCACCACGATGGTGTGTGGCAGGGGATGAAGATCACCAAACATGCACTATTGCCATGCAAGTAGGATATTTAAGGGAGGCATGCTAGATAACAGGGTCACATGCAGCTAGGTGGTTAGTATCTATATAATAAGAAAGGGATTATTGGTTGTTGTTACATGCATCATGCACTACAGACTACTCTAACTATATTTCACCCACCTATCCCTTTGTTACGCTGCCTATTGTTCTCTCTTATGGAAATTTATCGGTACGATGATCTATCTCTCTAATCTTGTTAATATGATCAAACCTAGTATAATACGCAGGGGTTCTTAATATATATCTAACGTCATCTGTGAACAAATCGGTTTCGAATTTACTGAAAAGGTTTAACCTAAATATTAACCTGCGTTCTGATAGTAATTCCCATCCTAGTTCTTCTATTAAACTCGAAACACTTATACAATTATCATAACGGCCTTTAACAAACCTAGCGGATCTCCTTTGCACACGCTCTAATTCTTTTATCATACCTTCCTCGTACGGATCCCATACGGTGAAGACGAATTTATCCAAGAAACTTTCTATCAAGTACAGAGTGGCGAGTTTGAATATTTTCTTCAATAGTTCCTGTTTAATATACAAAGCCATCATCTCTGTACTTGGCATTCTGCCTCTGAAGATAATGTTTTTACATTGAAACTGGCCAGGCTCCTTAAAAAATAAAATAGTGTAGAATATTCCAAAGTTTTAATTATTACACCTTGAGGAATATGGTTGTTTTTTTCGGTTTTCAGGCTACAGTTTGATGACGTCGTGCCCTCTCCATACACAACAATGGCCATTCTAAAAATTACGACAGTACTTTTCGTAAATTACCGTGATATTTTCCGTAATTTACCAAAATTCCTGGAAATTACCGTTAATTTTTGGAAATTTTCACCGTCTCACATATTTTGCATACTGTTTTATTTAAAAAATATTGCTTTAAGCCGACTCAAAATATATTTGATACTGGTTCAATTATTAATTAAGGCACGTGGAGCTCATTTCCGGAATATTTTTATGCTTCTTACGTTTTGGAATATTTGTGGTTCAAAAGTTTTAACGGTTTGAACGAAAATTTCTCATTCCATGACAAACGAAAGCCAAATTGCGGGTGGACTGCAATGTTTGTTTAACCGTTTTCACATTTCCTTTATTTCTGATACATTAATATAGCGATGGTAATGTTATAAATTAGGTATATGCCTTACTATTGCTCTTGTTTTTTCTATCAAATCCTCCGTTAGACATTAATTACAGAAAATTAAAAATTATTGGAAAGTTAGGGCAATTTTCAAAAATTACTGTTTTTTACTATGGTAATTTACCTTCAATGAAAATTACGGTAATTTAACCATCTATACGAGCGACCCATGCCACTTGACTCTGGAGTGCCTCCCACGGTATATTTCAGATATATTCGCATACTTTTTGCAATTCATTAATAATCGTAATTTTAGTAACTAGTTGGCATGCATGTGTAAACTCACCCTCTGCCGCATACCCTTGAGGTGGCTCGCAGAGCAGTATGTCGGTGTAGACGAATCATCAGCCTTTCTTTCGGCCCAGTTTTCTTCTCCCTCTCCTCCGAGCCAGTGTTACTACATGGTTTCCTCCTCTTATGCCTCTTCTTAATTCGCATACCATATTTTGAATACTCGTGGTCCATGGAGGTATTCGTAATAGGTATTTCAACCTTCCATAAATGAACCTATACAGACAAATAAATATGTAAAGAGTCAGATAACATTAGTACAGGGCAAAAATTAAGAGTACTCAGTTATATTGAATTCTCAGCCTCCTCTTCACACCCGTTCACTTTTTAAACATGATGAATGTATATTTTTTGAATGATCCCTTCAAAATTTATGTTCAGTAAGAACATATGCGGAATCATATACAACATATACTACCCAATCATCGTATGATCGAATAATATACCGCCATCTACTGTCAATCCGTAGAATTTATAAGAGAATGTAAGCCATCAAGTAAAAAAATTGAGGAGCGAGATGGCTTATTAACCAACTTTTTTTATTACACTCATTTAGAATTAATGTGAAAAGAAGGCATTTTTAATGTTCCTTACTTATATGTCTTGAAAAACATGACAGGCATGCATTTTGAAAGAAAAATTTCGTGGATACCGGAACTAGTTACGCTATAACCCTTAAGGAGTCACCCAAAAGTGAACAAAAGTACGAAACTCCACAGAGGAAAAATCATACACCTTAACCGGGTCCCGGATCTCTCCATTTCCAGCTGAGTGCTTCAGCCAGTTAAGCTTCCGAGGCAACTTAAAATATGTCAAAAGATCGATCACTTCTTGTGTTAAATGTATGGCTGGTGGACAGTGGCGCTTAGCGCACAACTTGGACTGTAAGTTTGCATTGGACTGTTGTAGGACATCGTATGTTGGGCAGTCTTGTAAACCTTGTTCCTAAAAAGGCCACGAAAATCCAGTGGAAGAGGATGCCTCGGCAGCTAAACGGGGTAGAGCATTCGGCTGTAAATCAAGGGATCCGAGTTTGAATCCCAGTCAGGGCGAATGATTATTTCTCAGTGGAATCGATAATGGAATGTTGCAATTTGAAAGGCGTTGGCACATCGAAATAATGGTCTCTGTGGCAAGGATGTAATCATAATGGAAAAATAATGATAAATTAATTACGGTTATACGGATATGAGCATCACTTGTTCCAATATTTCGCAAAATAAATTCTATGGATAGCACGACAGAATTGATGGATTAGCGGATGTATCGCAAGAATATCCACCATCTGATCGATATTTATGGAAAGTAACTTTTGAAACATGTATTATTTACTTAGTAAGATGGATTCCACTCGATTTTACAATAGTTTTCATTGGTAATATGGATGATTTTAATTTAAATAAATAAAAAAACACGGAAGGAGAGTCCACATTGAAGAAGTAAGTGCATGCTGATTTCTAGTAAGTTGTCGATGGAAAACAGAGTAACTATCCACAATTAGTTCGTCAGCACTTTAGCGCCAAAGGAAAATTAGGGTTCAACGAAGATGGCGGACTGGCATCAGCTTCTAGCATTGGCCAGCATAGTAAGTGCCCTCTCCATATACCCCAATGGCATGAGCGAAAAGCCCGCTAGCACCAGCACAGCTGCTGTGACGTCACTGACGTCTTCACAGACAAGTTCGTATAGAAGTGTACTGAAATTTGGAAGATAATTAATACTGTTTCGAAGGCTTCCGCGGTGATTTGACGAGTTACATTTATTCGGGTTTTTCCCAGGTTGATTCATTTTTATGGACAACAGTTTCGCTCGCGTTACAGCTAGCCAAACTGCTGTCCATACAAATGAATCAACGCGGGAAAAAACCCCGAAAAAACGGAACACGATAAATAATACTTTTTCCTCGATCAGTTTGGTGAATTATCTTAGGTAATACCATTCTTGCAAAAATTTCAACATTGATTAATACGATAATTACATGAAGTCCCTTAAAAACACCCGTTGAATAAAAATATAATCATCGGGTGATGACAGTGAAGTCACGCCAAAGGCTAGCCAATAGCGGCGCGGATCCGGAACACGCATTTTTTGCTTCTACATCTACGTAATACCCTGCCAGCCACTACGTGGGTGTGTGGCAGGGGGTGATGATCACCAAATCTGCACTATTGACATGCAACTAGGATATTTAAGGGAGGCATGCTAGAGAACAAGGTCACATGCAGCTAGATGGTTAGTATCTACATAATAAGAAAGGGATTATTGGTTGTTATTACATGCATCATGCACTACAGACTACTCTAACTATATTCCACCTACCTATCCCTTTGCTACGCTGCCTATTGTTCTCTCTTATAGTACGAGGGAAAAATGACATTTTAAATCTATCGGTACGACAATCTATCTCTCTAATCTTGTTAATATGATCAAACCTAGCATAATACGCAGGGGTTCTCAATATATATCTAACGTCACCTGTGAACAACTCTGTTTCGAATTTACTTAAAAAGTTTAACCTAAATTTTAACCTGCGTTCTGATAGTAATTCCCATCCTAGTTGTTCTATTAAATTCGTAACACTTATACACTTACCATAACGGCCTTTAACAAATCTAGCGGATCTCCTATACTTGTACGGAAACAACCTGTAAATTCTATGGACCTAGGAGTACAAGTAGTTCTCATCTTTTTTTTAGGGAGTTCTGAAGACATTTTGACAATATCGGTTATCGCCATGGAAATATCAAACGATTAGAAAAAAATCGTCAAATTAATAAATACACAAATCTTAATTTTAACTTAGACTAGTTTTATTTCAAAACTAATCTACATCTACATACTACCCTGCGAGCCGCCGCATGGACGTGTGGCAGGGGGTTTTAGGGCACCAGCCGTGTAAAGATGTAAGAGATATGGTTTTCGGAGGTGAAATGGTTTCGTGTGTTGTGGGAGTGTGTTTAGTGAAGTTCAGTTTTAATTTTGGTCTATTATTGTGCGCGGAAAGAATGAATTTTTGTACCTATCTGTTTGGCAACGTATCTCTCTCCTTCTTTCGCTTCTGTCAGACCTAGAGATGTAGTGAGGCGTCATGATAATATTCTCTGTCGCTCTGAAACACGTAAGTTATGAATTTATCAAGCAACATAAGCCTAGCGTCCAGCCTCCGAGTCTTTAGGGGCTCCCACCTTAATCCCTCTAAAAGTTGTGAAGCACTATATGCTCGCTCGTAGCAGTTTTTAACGAAGCGTGCAGCTTTCCTTTATATATATAAATATTTTTGGTTAAATCTTTATGACCAGAGTCCCAAATTCTCACGACGAATTCGAGGTGTGGCCTTACCAGAACGAAATAGATAATGATAATAGTCTATCATCCCTTGATACATTACAAATTCTTCATGTATCAATTTATCCGTTAAATTTTGATGGATACCTGTTCAAGTTCCGGCACCGTATTCGCGCTTCCATTCTCCATAGAGGAAGGCTTTAATTTATGCCTTAAAATTATCGAAAGCATGGAGTGTTAGAGGGTCCTCGCGGGGAAAAAAATACATCCCCTTAACTTCGCTCGCGGGCGAATGAAAAAGGCCTCCTTTCCCACTCCCAGATCAACCACCAAAAGATTTCTCAACTGATCGAAAGATTAGCGGTCCCCATCCAATTTGCGAGGAAATCGATTAGCTACGAAAAAAATATCACATATTTGGATCAATTTCCCTACGTTGCTTCCTGGGCCTCAAACAGTACGACCAACTTGTTGTATAATTTAATTTTACTCCATCTATTTCTAAAGGCAACGCCTTGTCGCTGCAGCCAGATGTTCCCGACCTCTTCTGCCCTCTTCAATTCCACATCATTTCGGAAACACATCGGCTCATTATTTCATCCATATATTTTTTCCTTGGGTGTCTTTATCTTACTTTCCAAGCTTGTTTCCTTCTTAAATTCCAGTCAACAATTAGTTTTTTATAATCATATTAGGCCATTAAATGTAATGAACCTAGTTCTCAAAGACTACGACATGAAAATTAATAGGACGAAGACTAAAATCCTAGAATGCGGAAGATAATGTAAACAATCTAACTAAACGATTTGTTAATAGATGGCGCCTCCTACAGTCTTTTATGCAAGTAATCATAGCCAACATATTAGTTGATTATATTGTCGACAGATGACACTGTATACTTTTTTAACAAAAACTTTAATTTAAAATTTTTTAACACAAACTTTAATTAAAACCATTTGTCTATTTTTCGTCAATAGCGGGGAACATAAGCTTTAAACAGATTTTTGAATCATTAATTTTGATGCAGAATTATGGGAGATACGGCGTTGCGACAAAAAAACACCTTTGAGAAATCATATACATATACGATAGTACTTATACTGTCTATTTCGGCCTTAAATCAGTCTTCAGAAAATCCAGGCTCGTGCTTCTACATGCTTGTACTATGATGATAGCTCCATATACCTGTGACAGTAAATTAATATGGTTTTTAAGTGACGTGAAAAGAGCTAACATCATTGAGGTAGATGGAGTGGGAATTACGTATGTAGAAGTCACTCTGAGAAGAGAGAAGTTAGAGCAAGTCACCTTTTCACCTATCTCGAAAGTACCATCACGTGGGACAGAAGAAGTACAGCGGACGGACATCAAGCGGAGAATAGGCCAAGCTAAAAAGGGGTTCACAGGAAAAAAATAACTGCTGCGCTCAAAGAAGACAGGACTACAAATCAGGAAACAGTATGTGAAAACATTCGTGTGGAGCGTGGCACTATATGGATCGGAAGCATGGACCATCGGAAAAGCTGACCAGAAAAGCCTAGAGGCCTCAACATAGGTAGAGCTAGCAGGAAGAAAGGGAGCTAGCATTAGATAGGGACGGGTGGAGGGCTGCAGACAACCAATCTTAAGATTGAACAACCAATGATGATGATGTCCTTTCTAAGTTTGAAACACCTTAAGTGGCGAGTAAGAATCGTAAAAATTAAGCGCGGAAACGTCCGCGGAAGCGTTTTGGGTCGTGGTGTACATGTACAGCCCAGTTAAGGTGGTTGAAGCGCTAATCGTGAGTCAATGAGTGCATATGTTAATAATTTTCCAAGTAAATCGAAAAAAAATGTGGACACCCATTTCACGTTAATACGTCGTAAATAACCATTATATTGTAACATAAATGGTGCAAGAATTATATTTTAAAATTATCGTCTCACTTGAAGAATTGTTATGACTTGTCTTTAAGGCACTGAATTCAAATTTTAAGCTTACATTGTGTGCAAATACGTGTTCTTATCCGGATTGATAAATTGATATTATTAGGAACCATTGAAATAATAGTATGAAACGTTTGTTTACGCGTGGAGGAAAACAATCTGTACATATCTCATCGAATTATTTCGAAATATATATGTCAAATGCCATAAGGCTTAGAGATAAAATAGCATTAAGTTGCCAAGAAACCAAATCGTCAACAAGTAGCTTTTATCACCTCTATCAGTACATATGACCAACAAGTACACGTGCACAAAGTTTCAAGTAAATCTGTGCATAAGCAAAAATTGCACCAACCACTGCAACGAAGTTTCTACCCGTGTGATAGGAGAGTTTGACTGAAATCTTTTCCTAGATGCGCGCACGAGCTCCACATATCACATGTGCGTCTCGTGGTCCCATTTACCGACGAGGTCTCAGACGACGATAGCTACGTCAACCTTTCAGAGTTCGACTGGTATCCCTCGAGCGGAACCTCTGACCTTCACCGCCTTCTGCTTTTAATTGATCGCTCCAGCGCGACTCCATTATTAGCATGAGGCCCTTGGGACAAGCGATCGGGGGCCAACCTTACGTTCTTATCTACATCTACGTGGTGCCTTGCATGCCACCTCAAGTGTGTTCGCACCAGGCATGAAATAACCGCTGAGCCCTAAAGGCAGTTTGAGTGAGATAGTTCCCTAGTCATAATGGAGACCATATTTGAATTACGCATTTGTAATATACTTGCATTCTTGATTAGATGGTGACGTGTATTAATGGAGTGTATTTAATTGAGTTCAGTTTTAATTTTGGTCACTTACTGTGCGCGGATAGAACGAGTTTTTGTACCCATCTGTTTGGCAATATATCGCCCTTATTTTATCACGTCTGTCAGACCTAGAGATGTAGTGGGGTGGGTTTGTGAAGAACATAATTGAAGGCAAAATAGAGGGAAAAGTTCCCAGAGAATAAGTTTTTGGACCCAGAAATAAGTTCATGGACCTAATAAAGAGGAATGTACATAGGAAGAGATACCAGAACGTAAGGTAGACAGCATCAGATAGAGAATGGAGGAGGGCTGCAGGCAACCAATCTTAGGATTGAACGACCAGTGATGTGTCTCTAAGGTGGAGATGTAGGATATAATTTTCAACCCCGCACTATACCTCTAGTACTGATTGAAACACTGAAAAAATAAGGGAGAAATACTGCTGAAGTGATTAAAATAATTCCTTCATGCCCACAGCCGCAAAAATCCTTTATCCCCGCTCACCATTATTGAGAATCGATAAAAAAAACTGAGGGAGAATATCCGATAATATACAATTTACTTTCATTCTAACCATCTTCCATTCCCTTTTTCCATTTAAGATGATTTCTTTATATTACCAATTCACTATTTACGGGGCACCTCGGTCAAAAACGCCCTTTTAGTTCTGGTTTCTTCCGCAGCCTAGGAGATATATTCGCCTATCCCTCCCCTTTACCCACCCCGGACGCCACTGATGGCTCTGTGGAAAATGCGTCGCAAAGGTTCCAGAGAATGTTCACTGAGACGTTTTTATACAAAATATTCCAAATTTTGGCGATCCTCCATAGAGTTGAAGGATTCCCACTTACAAATAAATGCGAGTAATTTGTAAATATATGTCGTACGCGTCACGGCGATTACCTGATTTTTCGCCGAATTCACGTTTATTCTGCGGTGGAAATAGTTACGTGATCAGGAGAAGCGAAAAGTTATAACACTCATGGTAAATATTAATCATTATTGTTGAGCCCTGAGCAAATGAATTTGCCTTAAGTTTCAGCAAAAAGCCGTAAAATAAGTTAATAATCTCAGTGAGGACACCAGCAATTAAATAGTGTACACTATGGAGCGTTAGGACCCCTTACACCTCTAACCATACGCTTCTGCCGCGACTCGCAGAGTGATATATCTTATACTATGAAGTGAGCAAAAATTACAAGTATATTAATTATAATGATACATGTTATTATGTCATTATAATTACAAAGGTAATACAAGATCTAAAATTTTCCTGGTGAATAGTATTAAGGAATATCTCTCGGGTGTTCACCCAGGTAGTTGGCCTCACTAGGGCCGACGTTTCAAAGTACGACATGTATATACTTCATCCTCAGGGCTACTCTAGCTCTGTAGCCCCGAGGATGAAGTACAAGTCGTACTTTCAAACGCCGGCCCTGATGAAGCCAATTATCTGGGTGAATACCCGAGATACATTCCATTATAACAAAGGTCCTTAAGTTGCGTTTTGCTCACGTTTGATGCACTAATCCAAGAACAATAAATATTTATATCATCATGCTCTATCATGATATTACCAAAGGGTTGCGAGCCCGGCAGACTGCGACCGTTTGAAATGGCGCAAGGAGCCACGTAAATATACCATTGTCTTACGTCACTCGGAACGATAAAACGAAAATTGCCCATCAAATAAACTACTTTCGACCTCCAACGCGTCAGCCGACCGATCATAAAATGTCGAATTGAGAATATTGATTGAAATTAAGAGAACGAAAGGATTTTATGCGGCGTTAAGGAAGCATGCGAAACGAGAATTTAAGAAAAATCGAAGGCGCAGGGCATATAGTCATTGGAACGGAAGAGTACTTTGGTATAGTGAACTACATTGGTAAGAATGAGCTACAAAAAGAGTAAATTGAAGATCATAAAGCGATACGTGGCTATGACGCTCAAACTGAATCGAAGCATAACGAGTATCTCGATAATTTTTACACGAAGATATGTCAGTACAACTTAGCGTCATCATCAGATGGAGAGACTTAATTCCTCACAGGAACAGGAATCTCCACAACACTTCCCTGCCGAAAATGTGATACGTACGTTTCAGGGACTTTTAGAGTACGAGTGGCCTAACGCACGTCGAGTGCAAGTTTGAATACACTTGGTGTACGTTAGGTCTGTGCTCTGTGACGTACGTATGTCTCCGGAACGCGAAACGTATTCGTGACGTGTGCATTGAAGCGTGAAGGAGACGTAAGTTGGCGTATCGTTCCTGGAATAGTACGTATGGAACCGAAATGTGTAAAGCCGGGATGGAGTAAGGCAGGTCCAAAAAAAATCTCTCAATTCACTAAACCACACTGCATTTTAATCATACTCCACAAAATTACATTATTCTTGTCGTTGAAGATTGTTCGGGTTTTCCACCGGGTCAGGTTCTCCATTTCTGCCGATGTTTCGATGGACGAGTCGTCCATCATCCTCAGGCCATCATCATCATGCCCGGTGGAAACCCCGAACAATCTTCAACGACAAGAATAATGTAATTTAGTGGAGTATGATTAAAATGCAGTGTGATTTAGTGAATTGAGAGGTTTTTTGTGGACCTGCCTTACTCTATCCCGGCCCGAATCGTTGGCTGTGAGTTAAATACATTAATGACCAAATATGTATTCAAGAATCTTATTATGTATTACCAATATTTTATTGGTCGAGTAAGTTATAATTGGTAAATTGTAAGTTACGATTTGAATTATCAAATGGTGTAATAATATTACTCAGTCATCGGTCATTTAAGGTATATGTCTTGAAAATAATAATATGAATTTAACGCTAAAATACGTTCCCTCAATGGCAGTGCGATTGTATTTCTTCAAATAACTTTTTATACCCTACACCACTACGTGGGTAGGGTATATTGATTTTGTCTCAGCAGAAATGTAACACATTGAAGGAGGCGTGGCAAGTATGGAAAACTATACATATATAGTAAGGATGAGTCGAATCCAAATTTCGATTCTCGATTCCACAGATTCTCAGGATTAGAATCGGTATTGAGAATCGATCGCCTAAAGTCGATTCCGATTCCATCGATTCCAGATAGATAAATATTCAAATCAAATTTCATTTATCACATCATATTTGTCTCAGTAATTTTTGGAGTAAGCTATCAACTTGTACTTTTTATCTACCTCAATAGGCTGAGGATATATTTGCTATTTGTTAATAAATATACTTTTTGAGCGACTTAATTGTCTTTGTTATTTTATTTCAGCCAATACTGGAATTTAAATAATAGTCGTACGCTACTGGTATATCAATATCCCACCTGTTATTAGGAATAAGAATCGATGGGATCGGAATCGAGAATCGATTTGAAAGAATCAGAGTCGAAAAAAAGTGGAATCGACCCATCACTAGTACATAGAAATGATCAGCATCCCCTTACGAGTTAATCTAGCTATGACCGTTTGTCTGTCTGTCTCTTCGCACGATAACCGCCGTAAAAATTGAGATATCGAGCTGAAATTTGGGTCATAAGCCTCTAGTAGTTCACAGACAGTACAATTCTCAAATGGGTTGGATCAGAACATAACAACGTTTTTTTTAATTGAAAGTGGTGTAGGGTATTTAAGCTTCGGCAAGACAACTTCTTCACTAGTTTTCCTTAATTTGCGTCCGAATAATAATGTCAAAAAACTTGTACGATACGCACCACAGGCTGATGCACCTGATATTTTTTCTCAGCTTAGGTCATCGATGATACAACATGAGTACTTAGGTTTAAATAACAGACTTTCAGTTTTCGTCGGAGCACGTAGCCGGCATAATGCGATGAGTGTTGCAACGTTGCCAAGGGACAGTATATTTTCCATATTTATTTGAAAACTAATTAAAAATTTGGGATTTTATATGCATTATCAAATGTTTTAAGCCTGAAAATAAGCATAACCTTCCTTTTTCGTTTTCCTTATTTCTTGCA
The DNA here is from genome assembly GCA_963169105.1 of Ceriagrion tenellum. Classification (NCBI taxonomy): domain Eukaryota; kingdom Metazoa; phylum Arthropoda; class Insecta; order Odonata; family Coenagrionidae; genus Ceriagrion; species Ceriagrion tenellum. The sequence continues at coordinate 40,626,673 of OY720644.1, read as the reverse complement.
TTTGTCATGACTTTATTTTTCATAGGTATTTATTCGTGAACTAATTCAAAATTAGGAATTTTATATGCATTATCAAATTTTTTAAGCCTGAAAATAAGTATAACCTTCCCTCAGTTCGACAAAACATCATGATGTCAAATCCTGCCGAAACGACAATGAAGACAGGAGGCAGTGTAATTACTAATTTTCGTTACGAGGGAAAAATCTTCGGTGAAACTCTTTTTCCCATTACATTTTACCCAAAGCAGTATTTACTTGAAATTTCCTAAAAATATTCAAGGCAACACTAAGCCGAAATGTATTCATTAGAGCACATGTGATATACGTTTACCAATCGAACTTAGATCAATATGAACTCGGACCGATCTGGACATTCTAAGCCAGCCGACTCGGATCGCCTGGTCTACCACTGAGAAATCGATTGAATTGATTCATATCGATTTGAAATCTCAGACCGGCAAAGTAAGCGAGACGATTTAGTCCGCTTCTCATATCGATCCCACAATCCCGTGGCGTTTACCATACCAAAATGAATCGGTCAAATCGATTTTAGTTCGATTGGCAAACGTAGTGATATATCTTAAGAGCACAATGCTTCGAAGCGCAGGTTACCCCTTTAAGGTTAATGGTCAGCAGTTGCTAATTTGAACCTAGAGGAGGCTACAGAATCTAGTAGTCCATCTACTAGTTACCAGTCAGTATCGACTAGTTACCGGACGTTTCTCATGCGCCTATCGTTCGATTAATCGAAAATTTTATCCAATGACCAGCGTACAACATTTCTTGCCCACTCATTTGTATTTGATTAAAGGAAAGTCTTTTCATTGGCCATAAATTCATCTACTACCCCCGTTTTATAGTCTAAAAGCCGTTAAGATTTCTCTGATACATCTGGCAACAATGAGAGATTTAATTACTCGCTTTCCTACCCATAACAAGCTCCAGCTTGATAGGTTACTTTATTGCGGTCTATAGAGGAAATTCTCTAGCGAGATACGGGTGTAGGATTTGGGAAAGTGAATTAATTTTTCTTCAGCAGCACATAGCGCCCTCCGAGGAGAAAATTGATCTTTCCCTGGCACATAATTTTTGCTCCCTCTCGTATTTTTCCCTAGGGACAAGGGCGGGTTGACACATGAAAGTCACTTCCATGAAAGTAGTCTCGTAAGTCGCTAACGCTCGACACTTCGATATGTACGCACGGACTTCTATGGCAGTATTAGTGGTAGATAGCGGTAATAATCGACCGAGGTTCGTACTTGTAAGGAAAATAGACAGGATTCTATTTTTCCAGCGAGTAGCATATCGATTCTGCAATAAAATCGCCTTGCATCCAAATCGTTTAAGGGCCAGCTGAGAATGGAACGAAAAGTTGTTAAAAGGAGGATCCGTCCCGTAAAAGGAGGCTTTGATTAAAATGTATAAAATCAGGAGGGGATTTAGTAATAAAATAGACGCGGGGAATATTGACATAATCATCTATACTAGAACACTATTTTACACTAATGCGTGCTCCATTATATTGTATTTCCTTAGTATGAAGAAGTAGCGCTGCGCTCAATCAGAGGTAACAACGTCACGGCCTGGCTTCATAACGTCTGGTTGAGGCTATCTACAAGAAGATGCAGCCTTTACGTTTCCACGAGGTCAACAGGGCGTTCGCGTTCTGTATACTCTATCCAGCTGTCGGATAATTTATGAGCAAGGTATCAATAACAGGACGTATTAACTTCAGTTATCATTCTGATAAAATATTAGATGGGTATAGTAAAAACGGAAATAATGGTATCAATACTAGTGATATGTACTAAGTTAAAGGTTGGGTTGAAGTAGATGCCTACCTTAAAACTGCCTTAAGAATTGAATAATCCTCAGCCTAATAATTTGAAAAAAAGGCATTCATACCTCCGTCACCTTACAAGAAAATGAAGCGTTATCATTCTCCTTTATCACATCTTACAACTGAGTTAAATTACAGCCACAAATATATGAGAAGTAAAAGACCCTGAGTGAAGTTGTGAATGAGCAGGATTGTAAACCGGTAGTTAAACACGATATTTAATATAGTTTTACACGAGTCATGCGGAATCTTAAAACTGAAAACAATCGCAAAGCAAGCGTAACACGAGATCAAACCCGCAGAATGCGTTTCTAAAGAGATAGAAAGAGGCAAATGAGAGGAGATTTTCTTTGTGAAGAGAGTATTGAACAAGAAGGATGTACCGCAAGGCACTATAATAGGGTCGAGAAGTTAAACGCTAAACCGTCGCCCATAAACACATCATAGGGTTAACCATTTCTCGCGAAGCACCAATTTACGAAGGGAAGGCGTGAGTGGAAGAAACGGGATGAGATCTGGACCGAGAAGTCAGCAGATGAGTCACCGAATAAGGAACGCGTGGGCTGGAGGGAGAGCAGAGGAGGAGGGCGTCTCTAAGAGAGAGGTGAAAGGGTGAGGGTGTGGGTAATGTCCCCTCTCACTAAAAATCCAAACAGAAAAACTCTGCACGACCCAATCGCAACGTAGCCACGCATCCGATGGGAGTGAACGTGGCTGCGAATACTGCCCAACCCCTCTCGAGTCCTCGGCCATTAGGGTTGCCAGGTTTTCTAACTGAAAATACGGGAGGCTCAGGTTTTCTAACTGAAAATAAGGGAGACTAAAATTTGCTACCACGTTGATGTATAAACACATATATAACGAGGTTTCATCTTTGGTGGTGTTTTATGGTACTCATCATAACTTTCGCCAACCATTGCGTAGAACAATTGTGTAACAAACGTACCGTAACCGTACAAGAGAGCACAGACAAACACCCAGCCGCCTCAAAAACACAAAAGCAAAAGAAAGTTCGAGGCGAGTTCGAGAAACATGACCATTTCTGTATCTTCAACTTCCGCTTCTAGAACCTAGTACCAACATCAACTTACATACATGCACATTTGAGTATATGCTTGTAAAATAATTTAATATAGGCAGCTATGATGCCAATGTACAGTTCGATATATCGCTCAGAATATTTCGATAATTGAAGTTTAATCGTTAGCAATAAAAAAAATACTGCCCTTGAACCACACAATATTACATTAGTATTAAATACGGGAGAAACGTTCTTAAATACGTGAGACGGGAGAGTGAAAAAAATAAGGTTAAAATACGTGAATACCCGGGAAATACGGGAGAGCAGGCAACCCTATCGGCCATTATGGTGGCAATGAAACCCGATGCTTGCCGAGGACTCGGAGGGGAATGTTACTAATGTACTTAACAATAATTATAGTCATAGTTTATTGATCCCAGGACTTGTTCTTACCAGTATAGGATAAGTCAACGCTTCAAAAATGAATACATTCATAAAAACAATTAACTGAGGACAGTAAGCACAAATCAACAAAATTCACATAATAAATAAAAATGAACACCTTCAAATAAACCATTAACTGAGGCAGCACAAATCAGCAAAATGCAGATAAGGTCATGAATTCATCAACAGAGTAAAAATAATTATCTATAACGTAATTCCTCAGTTTTGTTTTCAAAATGGTGGAAGTTTCAATATGCTTTATATCAGTTGGTAGTTTATTATAAAATTTAGATCCGGCATATTTTGGGCTTTTTGAGAATAATGACAGGCTGTGAGGCACAGTCCTATGGTCACACCTACGCCGGGTATCATACCCGTTATTCAACATTACATTACAGATATTTTTGTCTCACATATAAAATTGATAAAAATGTAAAAACAAGGCAGGGTGGTAAGTTTAAGCTTCTTGAACAGAGCCCTACAACTGGATCTCGCTTGGGAAATAGTTCTAAGGGCCTATTTTTGCAAATTAAAAAGTGTGAGGGGAATGACCCCAGACAACAACACCATATCTGAGCCTCGAGTATATACACACAGATTACACGGATACAGCAACCATTTGATTTACAAGGAGCACCAAGAAGGAGACAAGGAGCTCAAAGAAGGAGACTTGATGGTGAGCTTCGATGTGGTCTCCAAGAGCTTCGATCTGTTCACCAAGGTACCAGCTGATGACTCCATCCTCCTAATTCAAGAACTAACGAAGAGAGGTCTTCCCAAGGATTTCCCATACTTATGGCTGGTTGCAAGAACTTTTAGTTATGGAATCAAGAGTTATGACATCCATAAAGTTATAGATCTCATAAAATATTCGGGTTGCAGGAACATATATGCTAGTTACATAACTTATTTACCAATAGTCAATAGCTTCGAATATTCGATCTAATCTTCTACCGCCGGGTATAATTTATGAAAGTTTAGCCTATGAATTATTCCTTATGCACATAATAATTAGTCATTTATAGTAAACAAACTAGCCATTTGTCTCAAAGTAACTCTATTATCAAGTAATTAAGTCTCCAAGCGGTTCATTGCGCATCCGCCATCTTGCCTACTTATGGAACTCATAACTCCATGCCATAAGTTATGAAACCAATAAATTTATCGAATGTTTCTGCAGAGCTTATTGAACGGTTTCCATCGCTTATGGGTCCTATAACTTTATAGAATAGATATGTGTCGTTCCTGCAACTGGCTATTAGCGGAGTTTTGCCTCAAGAGCTCCTACTCTTCTGGGACGGAAAACACTATAATCAAGAGGAAGGTATGGCCATAGAATCTACCCTCTACCCTGTCGTCACCCTCTTTTCTGTATACTTGGGCACTTGTGTGAGTGACTGCATACCTCATCATTTTCGCTATCTCAATGGTTGGAATCTTTGTCAAAAATGAACTTGTTATGTGGCCTACTCTGTCCAACAGTATCACCACAATACCCGTTTCCTGTTTATCCCTGTACTTCTCTTCTCATCCGCTCCCTTTTCACATTATCTCCATCCCTGCTCCAACCTTCGGCAATGTTCACATCGTTCCCAAATTTGAAGCTAAAGGAGGAACCTTTATTTTAGGCGTGTCCTGTAGCCTACCTTGATTGTGACATTAATTATAAAGAAAGGCAGCCGATGTTTAGATTAAGTCGGATGATTTTTTTTGCGGTGAATTTCATTCTCTTAGGTCTAGAATTTATTTTAATTTATTTTGCGCTCGGTTAGGATTCGGGATTCATGGCTGATAGCTCTCGCAAAAGTTCCTGGTGCTGCGAAGTGGGCGATTTGGGGACAAGGGCCACTGAACTTTCAGGGTCCTCCGAAACAGGGAAGGTTGTTCATTGTGGAGCCTTTCTAATTGCAGCCAACCATTGAGCTAGAAGGAGATGATGCTTGCTATTATGGCCAATGCTAGAAGCTGTACAGTGGGCGTGGCTTGTCCATCATCTTCGTTAATCCCGATTTTTCTTTCATCGCCTGCAGGCTGACGCACTAATTTTTATATTTTATGTTTTCCATCGATAACTTAATAGAAATCAGCATGCACTTACTTCTTTAATAGTCATTCTCATAAAATATATTTTTTATTTATTTAAATTTAAGACACCATTCCCAGGGGAAAATTGAGTAGAATTCATAGCACTAAGTAGCCAATAAACATTTCAAGAGTTTCTTGACCTAAATTTCAACAAGACGGTGGGTAATCATGTATCCACTCAATCGTCCATTCTGCTGTGCTATCCAAAGGACAGTAAGGAAAGAGCAGGGATGACCAATATGGTTGATATTCCGGTTGTCAGGCTACAGTTTGATGATGTAACGCCCTCTCCATCTACGCAAATGCTGCCAACACGAGCGCTTCGAGAATAGGAGTGACTCACAAGTCACAACTACCTACCGCCCCGTTTTAACTAATAACACAATGAGATCTCAGCATTGGATCCCAAGTACAGCCACGGCGATGGGTGATTTTTCATCACTAATTTCCTAATAACCTACGTTCTAGCTCATTTCGCAAAGTAATTTAGTTCCCCTGCCTACGCCTCTTCCCCTACGTCCTTTCCCTAGGGGAATCGTTCCCAAAAAAAAGAGTCAACCTCATGGTATACCCGATAACAGCGCCATACGATAAAAAAAGAACTACGTGCATTTAAGCACGGACACCACACAAAAAATGCCCAAATGAAAATCCGATGAGTGAAGTACCCACGAGCGGAATTGCAAATAAATGAAAATAAGTGGCCGTGAAAAATGGTTTGAGGTAAAAATGTACGAAGAAATAGGCGAATTCTGATAAAGACCGAAAAATATTGACCAATTCTAGACTCAACAACGAAACATACTAACACTTAAGGATTATCAAAACTGATAGCTTCTTCTACCCAGCTCCCTACACTTCTACCTTCCCTCCTCGATGCACAGGACTGCGCCAGGAACTTTTCCGGGAGCTAGAGCTCGATTTCTTCGGATGAGTGGAGAGCAGCGGTAGAGAAAGACGTTGAGAAATTAGGAGATGAGTCACCGGACAAGAAATACGTCTTCGAGAGGGAACGAAAACGCCTTTGTCGTCGTCTTCCCTCGCATAAGAGGGCACGAATTTGGTCCATTGGTGGCGGCGCTGCGGTTGTTACAGCTGGCTCCCGACTCCCCCTCCGCCGCGCCATTGTTGTCGAGGCGGCCGGCCGATGGCGTGGCGGGAGAAGCGGGTCGCTTCATCAGAATCGTCCATAGTTCGCATCCTTGACCCTGAAGTCGACCCCTCTTAGGGAGCAGCCCGCCGAATGAACGACTTCTCAATTCGACATGAGTGAATTAGGAAGGAGGGTGTTGAATGGAATGAGAAGTCCTTGGCTAGAAAGAGCACGTGCATATCGGAGGAATATGACCAGGGAACATGCATTAATAAAAAAACCATTTGCAATTGAACTACGTATTCATAAATGAATGTTTTGCCACACATGAACGGAAAGTTCGTTTTTCCATCCTGTTTTGCAGGAGGAAAGAGGCGCTTTTGCTTCACGTTGTATTCACGTTATATCGCGTTCTATTATCCTAGCAACGACTCATTTACAACAGCGTTACTTACCATATTAATGGTTATACATATTGAGGTAGATTGAGAGGGCGATAGCTGTTATGACTTTCAGTGCTGTGCATCAACCGGTGTCGTATGCTAAAATGCACGTACGAGCACATAAATCACCAAAATTAGGCGATTTTGGAAACTGCATTATTCATTGTTTACTTCCATCGTTCATGTCTTTGCAAGAAAAACCGGAACTAACCTGAAAGACGATTGAAGCCCTTCAAGTATCGATACAAACATCGTAACATCGAGATATCACTACGCAAGCCAATTCTGAGAGAAATGAACATTCACGTATTAGGTGCGAGGAGGTTATCAAAAAAAAAGAAGCCGTCATTCAACATGAACCTTGACGCCAAGTGCGCCATTACAGTCGGCACAGCTTAGGCCTTATTGTGGCTTATGCTTTCGGTAGTCATGGTTGATGTTCGTCAATTCTAACCATCGAGGTAGAAGGAGAGAACGCCTGCTACTGTGTCCAATGCTGTGAGCTATTTCATGGGCGTTGACTGTCCACCAACTTCGTTAATCACGATTTTACTTGCGCTTACGGCCAGACGCACTAAATTTAGAATTTTACGATGTTTCCCACGGATCACTCACTTGAAATCAGCATGCACTTACTTCAGCTGTACATACATTCTCCTTACTTGAAGTTTTAATGAATGGGCGATTCCATGCTAACTCCCCAACGTGAATTTTTAAAGCGAGCCCACGCGTTGCAGGATATAATGTTCGTCCTATCTTTTGTGTTTTGACGAAATAACCCAACAATTTTATTTTATCATTCTAAGACAAGAGTTTAAGCTATTGTAAAATATATTTTTCAACCAAAAATGAGTTGTTAAACATCGCTTTTTTAAGCGCCAAAGCTAGCAATATTTTCATATTTCCGCTTTTGTTGCTCTACTGTACCGTGGTTGCGTGCCACAAATTAAATTTAATGCTCTAGTAGTACAGCCCTGTGTTCTTTCTGTTCGAAAAAATTGAGTTTGACTATATCTTATACCTTGGAGATATTAGGCCCTAAACATGGTTCAAAATTTAAAAAAAATAGGAAAAATGAAAGTCATCTAAGAGCTCAAGAGTACATATCTAGGAGGCCAAACATTGATAGAAAACACAGATTTATGCCATTTAAGTACGAAAATGTCATTTTATTAAAGATATGACTGCTAGAACGTCATTTATTGGTGATAGAGTTCGGAGCAGACCCACAATATGCGCCAATTTGAGCTAATTTGTGATATTTGAATTGTCATAACATTAACATTTATAATTACAGAAAGCTAATATTTTGCAAATCGCAATTCCCCATTGCATTCTTCCTATGAGCCAAAATTTGTGAAAATCGGAGATGGTCGAGCCACGAGTGCATAGCTTTTGGGTTGAGTTTGCGTGGAATCGCCCGAAAGTAATTTAATAACAATCCGCATTCCCGCTAAAAACTAGGATAAAATCGATTTGGAATCGATTGCAGCAATTAAACAATACATATTTCAAGAGTTCATCCCTTAAATTTCTCAAACAGATGGGGCATATTATAGCTTCATATCCGCTAATTCGTCCACTCCGTCGTACTAACCAAAGGATAGCAAGGACAGAGCAGGTTTAAACAATATAGTTGTTATTTCCGTTGTCAGGCTCAGGTTCGATGACGTAATTCCATCTCCGTCTACCTCAATGGTCTTATCGCATTGAAATAAATAAAATGAAACGGTAAATCAAAACAATTAATAAGGTGAACAATATGTACCCATCAGCTCCTCTGAATATTATTGCAATGACGTGGAGGGCTTTAATCAGCCCCGCAGTGAACGTGTTGAACTATTTATAAGAAGTAAAGAGTCCTGAAAAATAGAAAAGAAATAAAATATAGGCATCTTACCATCCAATTTTTAAAGTTCTTAACGAATCACTGCCGAAATGGAAGTCAAAATGCGGTAGTTCCATGAAAATGGCGCAGCAGTCGGCTCCCATGGCTGGACAAATGTGTTCATGAGCGAAACATGAACATAAATAAGTCGATGACTAAAATCCAAGGATGTGGAAGGGATAATCTGAATGCAGAAGTCACCCTGAAATGAGAGAAGTTAGAGTCAGCGGATTCATAAACCAATCTCGGAAGGATCATCACGCGGGACGGAAGAAGTACAACGAAAATCAAGCGAAGAGTTGTCCAAGCTAAGAAAGCGTTCATTCTTAAAAGACAACAGCAGTGTTCAAAGAAGATAGGACTACAAACGAGCGAATAATACGTGAAAAAATTCATGTGGAGCGTGGAACTCCATGGATCGGAAGCATGGACCATTGGAAAAGCTGACCAGTAGAGACTAAAAGCCTTCGAAACCTGTTGCTGGGAGAAGGTGCTGATGATCAAACGGATGGACAAAATAAGAAATGATGAAGTTAACAGAAGAGGAAAGGACCATTTGGAGCACTATACAGAAAAGAAGAGCCAGATGGATTGGACATACTCTGAGGCATAATGGGTTTTCGAAGAGTATAATTGAAGGTAAAACAGAGGGAAAAGTCTCCAGAGGAAAATCCCGGAATAAGTTCGCGGATCAAATGAATAGGAAAGTACGTAGGAGGTTATATCAGTTGATGATGACTATGTGTGTGTACACCATGTCTCCTGGCCGCATTGCAGATTTGGTCAAAGGATGTATTGTTGAAGGCTCCTTCCACATCTAGGAACGTGCCTAGGCCAAACATCCCGTATTCTAGCATCCCTTCAATCCTGGAGACAAGGTTGTGGAGTGCCGTTTCTACTGATTTGCCTTTTTGGTAGGCATTTTGGTGTGGGTGTAAGGGATTGGGCCCTAGGTATATAAGGGAAGGGGCCCTTCCCTTATATACATATCCACTATTTTCCCCAGTGGTTTCAGCATGAAGGATATGAGGCTGATGCCACGGATTAGATAACTAGCATTAGATAGGGAAGGGTGGAGGGCCGCAGTCAACCAGTTGTAAGATTGAATGATCGATGATGATGACGGCTGATGAATAATCAAATGGATAACAAGATTGACCCCTTGAGGGAATTTTTTTCGTGTGTAGGTACTATATAAATACGAGAAATATATTTTTCGCATTTTATCCAACCGTGAAGGCGTTTCTTCGATTTTCATGTCCCGGTCAACTCATCTCGATGATGTTTCAACAACTATGCAAAATTCACAGAGGAAATATCATTCGCCTGGACTGGGAATCGAACCCAGATCCCCCGAGTGCCCTAACTAATTTTGCTACCCAGGCGTCCTCTTCCACTGTGAATCTAATGGGGGCTTTAAGGAGCAAATTGTCCTTACAGGTGCCGTGCATGTAATGCCACAGGTATCCGTATGCGAGCGCTAAGCGCTACAGTCCACGGGGTAAAGCCCAACTTTAAACACAAAGGTGTTTACTATGGACATTTTCAAAGAACCACGGAGCTAGCCACGCAGTAACTTCAGCGGAGTTACCCGCTAGTGATCACGCAATTGTGCGAAATTCAGTGGAAAAACCATGGTACTACTAAACTACTACTACTGTATGGTACTACTGCATAGCAGTACCATGGCAAAAACCATAAGAGCAGTCGGCGCGAAATCGAGAGATCTGGGTTCCTAGTCCAGGCGAATGCTTTTTCCACTTGGAATTTCGCACAATTGTGTGACCACTAGCGGGTAGAAGTTAATGCGCGGCTAATTTCGTGGTTCTTTGAAAATCGAAGACGTTTATTGCAACAAATTCATACATTTTGGGAGAAAGGAGAACAGTCCTGACGAAGAAACATCAAAAAGAAATAAAATCAATCGTGGTCCCGCTATAAGAACTTTCCTCTTATGGCAATGAAATATAATCTGTCCATGTCATTCGTGGTATGAACGAGGGTGGCTTAGGCGCGGCATTTCCCTTTCGGATGACGAGAATCTCATTATTTCGCGGACATAATACGTATGTATGTCATAAATCAAAATTGAGCAAGAATGAATACATAATTTGTAAACCAGCAACTAATGAAAGTGAAATAAAGTTATGTGGGATATTTGGCTATTGCCGCAATGGAGCACTCCGTTTGCGCTGTTATTAGCCATAATGTCGCGAAGATCGTAAATCTTTAACCGAATGACTATATTCACCCGATTGACATGGAGTTCGACCCATCCCCGCAACCTCAAAAACTATTTTTCTTCCTCTGCGGAGAGCGATTATATTCCCACAGATTTTCTCTTCCAGGGGTAAATTTACTACCACGCAAAAACAGTTTCAATTCATGGATAACAACGAAAGTTGTAATGGTGAACATTTTAGTGGATACTCGCCATGTAATATGAGTGACACCAGTATACATTTCACACATTAAAATGGTTAAAGTGGTAGCGTAATACGTTGACAGTAGCGCGGAAGGAAATTTAAAGAGGAAGAGTCCATTCCCTCATGAATGGGGGTGAACACAGGAGAACAAGGAACTCTCCGACTTTGACTTCTAATATTTCTATAGTCGCAAAACTTCGTTGCCAACTTAATCAGTCAGCACCCACGGGTGACATATGACAATGCTTGCAGAACAAAACTAGCGATTAGTTGTTGAATATTGATGCAATCACTCACCTTCCTAGTGAGAACAAGTAGGAGGAACCCACGCGGGGACCACGTGGATATAAAGGTGGAGATTTGGTGGATATGACGAAATTGTTTATTCTTCCATCAAATAATGTACACAACTACATTAACATCGAATATGAAAGATTTAGGTAGTCTTTAAGGTTATTCCTGAGGTAAGACTACCTTCAAAAACAAAAACATGCGTTACCCAGACAAAAAATTGAACAAAACACTATGCGTACATGACATTATATAATAGTCTCTAATGGACAGCAACATAAGACAAAAATACCACTGTGCGTTTAGCAGATTATATATACCTACTAGTCTCTAATAAACAGAAGCAGTCAATTTTTAATTCTTAGAATAGAGTATCAATGTTTTTTTGTGTAAACAGCCAAGTTTTAACTAAACGAAGAAACTTTGTGAAAACATTTTCTCTTTTTATAATTTCAGGCAGTGCATTAAAAACCTTTGCACCCATGTACAGAAAAGACCTTTTATACAATGTTAAATTACGTTTACAGAATATCACGTGAATATGGTCACCATTACCAAAAAATTTCCACCAAGATGCCAAATTTCCACGTTGGATCCACATTGGTGCAGTGTGGATTCTGCATCATACACACGTGGATTGCACCACAATCCTTTAGCCTACTAATTTCCACAGGGGATCCACTTAAACTCCACGTGGGTCCCACATCAATTCCATGTCGAAACTTTTGATTTTAGGCATAAAATGCATATTTTGTGAACTTAATAGTTTTCCAGGAGGACAAACCTCGCTTACTTGAGTTTTTACGCAGTTGCAGGAATTTCTATTTCCACATAATTTCCACGCAATTTCCATGGGGGGTAATTTGTGGAAATTAAGAAAATTTCCACCTCCACCAAATATCCACGGGATTTCAAGCGGGGCCCACGTGGATCCACTGCCCTGCTCTTCCTGGGTTGTAGTTACAGTGCAAGAGGGAAGTTAGCATAAATGTGCTGGAGATTATTGCAAATGACTCACTGGAACTTAGAGTTCACTATGGAAAATTTGACTTGGTGTGAAATGTTTTTTTTTCTAATCATTTAAATCCACGTTGATCAGTTGAAATACGAATATGACTGAAGAAAATGTTGTTGAACTTATTGATACAGTATTACTTTTTCAAATAAAAATGTACTATTACAGCCAAAAAGACCCCGTCACCACCCAATGGTACCACCAAGATGTATTTCCGGTTCAATTGAATAATATGGAGAAAAATATTCAGACTAGGCTTTTAGGGCCATTGGCACCATTTCACAAACAAATGGTATAAAATCTGCACAAAAACTCTGGGAGCCCAGAGATTAAAAATGCCTAATGTGTCATTCATGCCAACTTTCTAAGTCTCTAAGGCTCTTAATACAATAATTTAGATGGGTTTCTGATATGGGTTGCAAACAATGTCAGCGTACTATGATGCAGATTTGTTTTGGATCTTAACATATTCATGAAATGTGCTGCTAACACATTCCTGCCCACAGATGTGGTGGCAGCATTGGCAGCTAACTATGGGGTGTCCTCTTCCCATTGCTTCTTATCAATTTTAACTAAGTGCCAAAATACCAGGCAAACAGCTGAGCAATGTGTACTCCATGGAGATCCCCAGTAAAAGAGAGCAAACAGACAGGTATGCCGTAGGAGGGGAAGTTTCGGCAAGGTCAAAGAGTGGAATTTGGCAAGGGGGTGTATGGAATACAGGCAATTGGTAGCCTTGGAGGGGAGGAAGGTAGTGGAACGAGTACATGCTGTGAATGATTTAAATTGGAGCTTAGAGAATTGTTTTTTGTCTCCAACCAGGGAACGCAGGATTTTGCCTTTATGCCATGATCAGCCGCCATTGAATGTCCTTACAGCTATGTTGCACCAACTGCCATTTAAGTGAGAGAGGACCTGATGAAAGTATGGTTGCAGCCTTTGATTTCAGGCTGAAGGGTTGCACGTAGGAAACATTGAATAATTGGAAACAGGAATTTATGGCACCATTGGATTAATCCTGTTAGCTAAATGGCGTTGGCTCGCTTGGTGGGCGCACCGCAGGCAAGTCCTTTAGCTAGGTCTGGAGGGAAAACAGTCCGCAGAGAGGAAACTGTTCAAAGATGGGAAATTTAACAAAAAAAATCGGGGGGTATACCAAAAAATGCCACACTATGGCTGCTATTCTAAATGAAATAGGATTAATGCTATCAGCCAGAATTAGCTTTTGGTACACTTTTGTTTTGAAGAATAGCAAGTTACAATTCTAAACAAAAGATTAATGAAAGCTATACCTGGTAGATAGGGTTAACACTATTTCTTTCAGAATAGCAGCAAATGTAAAACATAAATAGAGATATTGAAGGGTACCTATTTTAGCACCTGCTGGGACAGAGATGTAGTAATTGGGTCCGCAACCTCCCTGCCCCCTGAAATTATAAGTTTATTTTTTTTAAATGCTACCAAAGAAGAAATTTAAATTTTTTTTGCCTAGAATTTCGATTTTATTTATTCTTTATGTTGAACAACTTCTTTCATTAGTATTCTTTTTTGGCTTCGTATTGCCTCAGAAAAAAGTAAAGCGACTGATGTGTGGTAGCAAGGGAATGGGCATTGCAGTAATAGCAGACAAGACAGGAAAGCTGATCTTGGAGCCAAAAGAGATTCAGGAAATGTGGAGGGAATATGTGGAAGAGGTCTATAGTAAGGAAATAAGCCCAGTTGGTTTGAAATAGAAAAGCAAGACGGCATCAACAGAGATGGATTCAGAACAGGTATTCTGAATAGTGAAATCGAAAGAGCATTATGAGACCTGAAAAGTAACATGCCAGTGGAAATAGGTAATATTCCTGCAGAAATTCTAAAGGGTATGAGCCAGAGCAGAAGGGAAAACGTTTTTGGCAAATTTGTAGGGCTTATCTACATCTCCATAATACCCTGCGAGCTGCCGCATGGGCGTGTGGCAGGGGGTGTTAGGTCACCAGCTGTGTAAAGGTGCAAGTTTTTTGGAGATGAAATGGCGACATGTATTATAGGAGTATATTAATAGTGGAGCTCAATTTTTATTGTGGTCGCTTATTGTTCATGGAAAGAATGAGTTTTTGTACCTATCTGTTCAGCAATGTATCTCTTTTATTTTATCGCATCTGTCAGAGATGAAGTGAGGAGTCATGATAATATTCTTTATGTCGCTCTGAAAAATATCAGTTCTGACTTTATCAAGCAACCTAAGCCTAGCGTGTAGCCTCCGAGTCTCTAGGGGCTCCCACCTTAATCCCTCTAAAAGTTGTGAGTCACTACATGTACGCTCATAGCAGTTTTTAACAAAGCTCACTGCTTTCCCTTATTTTATTATTTTAATTTATTTATTTCCTGTATTTTATTAATTTTCCTGGTTACATGTATTTGACCAGGGTCCCAAATGCTTGTGGTGTGGCCTAACCAGAGCGAAGTAGCATCTCTCTTTGACTTTTTCATCCAAGGATCTTCCTACTATACATTTAATAAAACCAAGTTCTTTTAATTCTGCGCCACATATATTCTGTATGTGTAATCCCCACGATATACCAGATGTTAGGATAATTCCAAGGTATTTTACTGTACCTGAAGATTTTATGTTTACTCCACCCACAGAATAGGTATGGCATTTTTGTGATGACTTTCGAAGGAAGTGAACTGTGGTGCATTTGCTGATTTTAAGGAGATTTTTTTTAGGAGAGAGATAAGGAGAATATTGTTAAATATTATGAGGATGAAGTGTGGCTTAAGGGCTTCACCAAGGCAGCACTAATTTTGATTCCGAAGAGGAGCAAGACAAAAACTTGCAAGGAATATAGGACAGTAAGATTAATATCCTGCCCGGCCAAAGTAATCCTTAGAATTATACCTAGAAGGTTGGAATGCAAGGCTAACAAATACCTGGGTGACGACCAGTTTGGATATAGGAGAGGGATGGGAACATCGAATGCTATTAGAAAGAAAACTTGAATATGGGTGAAATATTTAATGATAATATTTACAACACCACAGTTTTAAAAAACACATGACCCAGGTTCCAACGCTTAAACATCGTAAAACCCTATTTGTCAAGTGTAAAGACCCTTAGAATACCATGAAGAGAAGAGGCATTTATTCGTTAAAGCGTAGTGACTGCCAAGGCGTGTATGTGTGGCAAACTGCCCGTAGTTTCAGTGTAAGAGTCAAAGAATATCAGCTAGCCTATTTAAAAAATTGTGAACTTAGTAGTAATTTTACAAAGCATCTTTTAAACCATGACCACCACAGTGATTTGAATCTTAAAATTCTAAGTTTTTCAACCCATAGAGGTGAGCTTGACTGACTTGAGCGACTGGAAATTTTAAAGACATTGCATTACCCTGACTTGAAGATTTTGAATGAGTATCTGTACCCATCCTTATATCTCCCATCCTCACAGCCGCCTCCCGTGGGGGATCGGGTTGGTGTGGTGGCTAGAGTACTCGCCTACCATACGGGCAGCCAAGGTTCAAATCCCTGCAGAGGCAGATGTTTTTCAGAGGAACCCGATCCCTACTTGAGTGTCTTGTGGAGGGCACTTCGAGTACTCCATCTGTCGGATGAGACGTTAAGCCGTGGTCCCCTTGGCGCCTTTCGTTAAGAGCACACTAATGCCAACGCCTGGTTTCTATCCACCCTTCCTCCCTTACTGTATCCCCTATGGCGCAAATGACCTTAGCCGTCGGTCGCCTCCCCAAATATCCCATCCAATCCAAAAAGCCGGTTTTTATTGTGGTCGCTTATTGTGTATGGAAAGAACAAGTTTTTATACCCATCTGTTCGGCAATGTATCCCTCTCATTTTATTGCTTCTGTCAGACCTAGAGATGTAGTGAGGCATCATGAGAATATACTCTATGTCACTCAGAGTAGTGGTAGGGGCATAAGATGCAGAATTGTCAAGGCTAAAGAAGCATTTCGAAAAAGGAGGGAATTGATGAGGGGGTCTGAGTGGAGACATAAAGAAAAAACCAGTGAAACCTCTAATATGGAGTATACTACTACATGGGTCAGAGATTTGGTCCCTGCAAAGGGAGTTTGTATGTAGATTTTAGGCATTGGTGATGTGGGTGTGGAGGATGGAGATGATGAACTGGGTGGCGAGGACAAACGAGGAGGTAATAGGAGAGTAAAGGAAGCTGGTGGAGGATGTACGAAGAAGACAGAAGAGATGGATGGAGGATGTACTGAAAAGAGGGGATGTTGAAGAGGGTAATAGAGTGGAGAACACTGGGGAAGCATGGAAGAGGGAAAAATATAGGAATTTTGGATGAAATAAGACGAGGAAGATGATATGCAGACTGTAAGAGGGATTTAATTTCAGATCACCCATAGGGGGAAAACAGAACAATGTGCCAGAAATTAGGACTCTGGGATGAGTACTGTCCAAAATCCTTTCAATCAGCTGGTAAAATACTTAAATGAATTGATGAATTCCCTTAGAAATTTTCCCAGTATTAAAAAAATAAAACACTGGCTGCAACATAGCGGCTGTAACTGCATTCTTAGTCATCTAAACACAAAATGTTGCGATATTCAACGAAGAAATTGGTGGAATCCATGCGGGTACCATGTGGATAGTAAGGTGGAAATTTGGTGGAATTCACATGCATTCCACACATTTGGTGGAATTCACATGGTCACCATATCCACAAAATTTACACCAAGATGCCAAATTTCAACCTGTAGATCCACATATATCCCACATGTGTTCTGCATCATACCCATGGGAATTCCACCAAAATCCTTTAACCTACTAATTTCCACCATAGACTACCTACTAATTTCCTAATACCTACTAATTTAACCTACTAATTTGCACTTAGACTCCACGTGGGTCCTCAACAATTCCAAGCGGGCTCATCTTCACACTCATTATTTATTTTTTCACACACAATGTTTATTTTGTGAACTTTATAGTTATCCAGAAGGACACACCTTGCTTACTGAATTGAGTTTTTACACAGTTCCAGAAATGTCTATTTCCACATAATTTCCATGGTGGGTAATTGGTGGAAATTAAGTGAAGTTCCACCTCCACCAAACATCCACGCCCTCAAGTAGATTCCACCAGGGACCCATGTGGATCCACAGACCTGTTCTTCCTGGGATGGATTCCACAAGACAAAATCCTGGCTATGTCACTGAGTCAGGACAAATTTGCCAACTGGGAGGGACCAGGACTGACCCTTCAAACCTGGACTGTCCTGGCCAAACTGGCAAACTTATCAAGGACAGAATGGGAAAGCCATTAGGTATATGTATACTCTTCTTGGAAGAGGTTTTGGATGGAATTGGTGAGGGGGAATGAGAACCCAGGAGGGTAAGAGAAAAGTTATGGTGTAGGAAGAGCAGGCTCCAGGCATGGGAAACATGGACGAAAACAGAAGTGGCTGGTGGTAAGGGAGGTCAGTCTGTATCTCAATAATGAATATGAAAGGGAGGCAGAAAAGATGAATATGGTGCTGTGCCATTAATTTACAGCATGCATTTCCTTCCATCCAAAATAGTCTTCATTACTATATTGTAAAAGAGCGAAACGTGTTCAATGTTCAACAAAGAGCGAAAGTCACCTACATACTAATAATTACCTTCATTAGCACTCTGGTCGCCACCCAATGGAAAGGAGCTGTGGCAGAAATTGCACGGCAGTATATCCCAGTGGTATTTAATACAAGGCATTATAGGAAAGCCTCAGAAAACTCCAGGTACTTATATTTGGTCATAAAACACTCTAAAAGACTGATATCTGATCTGGAAAAGAAAAAAAATACTGCACAAACCACTTGCAACTTCAGTTGCTGTCTCTGTAATTAGAGTTAGTGAAGGCAATGGGGATGAGCAGAGCTCATCAAGACATCAAGGAAAATCAATGGATCTGTTTAACGAATATTTACAAAAATTACTTAAGCATTTCAGATAATGAAAGAGCTTTCAAAATTACAAGTCTATCTGCCAGCTGCAACCGAATGAGTAGGTACCATCCTTCACAATATTTGGGCAAGCAAAGCAGAAAGGAACAAACTTTCTTTAAGCATAATATAATTTTCCACGGCCCGAGCTATAAGCAGCAATCTTGCAGCAGTCTTAGCAATCTTCAATTGTTAGTAACACCCATTAAACCGAGTTATACTTAAAATAACTACATCGTTCAAAGGAGAAAAATATTACCTGCTGCTAGGGTGCAGGTGCCCTATCGATGGACATCAGTAAGTTGTGGATTTCAAAAGGGCAGTTATTCATTTCGGCGCGCCCTATTCCATGGCCGATTTAGCTAGTTACATTCAGTTACATTGCGCTACCCAATCAACCGAAGAGAGAGAGGCAAATTATCATGAGAAAAAAATCATATCATAAACTGTGAGTACGTATCAGAAGACTAAAAATTATGGTACGAAATAAAAATATGCATATTCCGCCGAAACTGGTTTTAATTTGTTAATTTGCGCTTTCGCCGATAGCTCGCTTTCTTTGTTCCGGAGCAAAAGCGTATGGCGTAGTCTGTGAGTCGCGTAGCTTCCGTTGCATTTATAATGCCAAACGGTAATGCATCGCCATTTGACGAAAATGGACATTTGCAATGTTTTAAATAATAATTTTATTATTTTTTTTTAATACAGTTGTTTTTCCTTTCTTTATACTATTATCAGAAGGTATTTGCAGAATTAGCGTTTGTCCAACTTCAAATTTTCGGAGCATGCTTCGGAGATTGAATTTAAATTTCCCTCCGAGTTAATGACTCAAGTAGTGCTATTCGCATTGAAATGCTGAAATCGTGTGCACATCCTAATATCTTGGGCAATTATCTAATCCTCTACGAAAGTAAATTGTCCCTTGGACTTGATGGACTGATTTGTGAGTCCTAAGGTCAAACTTCGGCGAGCATTCATTGATTCTTTGACTGTGGACAGCGGGCAAAGCGGAAGAACGGACCACTTAAATTGGCAACGTCGCCGGTAATAAGCCCAAATAAGCCAACATCGCCAGGCTAAGATATTTCAGGGACGTCAGTAATCGGAGTATAATCAGCATAAGGAGCTTAGGAAAATTTGCGGGTTTGAGTTCCGCGCACGAAATTTGCATTGGAAACAGACATGGCTTCATTACGGCCGTCATTTAGGAAATTGGTAGGTACCATATCCGTGTTAATTTTATGCTCCTTATTTGATGAGAGGGAGACCTTTCAGAGTTAATGGTGATCTTCATCAATGTTGTCAAGGCCTTTCATTAAGTTAATGCTTTCGTTGCAGATTTTGCTTAGGAATAAACGCACCTATGCATCAAAACCATCTGGAAATGATGTCGTTATACTCTCAGCGGTACGTACGCCTATGGGATCCTTCTGCAGCTCCCTGTCATCCCTGCCGGCAACTAGATTAGGGGCAGTTGCGATTCAGGTATGTTAGCAACACTTGGCGCATTTGTCTCTGGTTCTCATACTTTCCCTGTGCGTGTAAGTAAATAACGTGTAAATTTTAATTCAGGCTGAAATCTATAATTCAAATCTAGGCTGCTATCGAGAGGGCTGGAATTCCTAAGGAAGAAGTGAAGGAGGTGTACATGGGCAATGTGTGCCAAGCAGCTCTCGGACAAGCACCAGCTAGGCAGGCGACCCTGTTTGCTGGTAAAATGATTTTTGTTGTGTATGTGATGAGTCTGGAGAATATGTTCAAGTGAGGAAGTTCTGGTGTTCAGGACATGTAATGTAGTGTTCGATAAGTTCACTCAGCATGATTGAGTGTACTGCTTTGGCCGATCACAAGAATAGCTAATTATTGGACTTGTCCCAGATATAAGTTCTAAAAATATGGAGGTTAATGCGATTAAAAATCAAAGGGTCGCCTGATCCACAATCGTTTATTAAATAAGAGTCCTGGTCTATGGTCAAGGTGATTCACTTCGAGTTCCGGTTCATTTTCGATTTGTCTTGTTTTTTGCCACTTCCTCTCAGAGTTCTAAATCACAATGATTTGCTAGGGCCTTAACTTTATGGCTAAATTAGTGTAATTAATTTTCAATTCGAAGTACTTAAATCGTCAATTGTGTAAAAGCATAGAAGTTTTTCATCATGCAAATCACCTTTGTAATTTTCTTGTATCCATGATGACATTCTATCTTTACATAATTTGTACGTTCTGGCAAAATGGAGTTCCAGTGTATTGTGGGTGTAGCACTTAGACTCTAAACTATTCATAGGTTATCATGAAAAGATGCATTAGTAATGCGTCTATTTTATTATTTATTAAATTTGGAATAATACCAGAAAAGCTTACAATGAAATCATAAAATTACAAAAATCATGAAGTTTCAGTTTGAATTGAGAATTATCCTTGTGATGATTCTGTAACTGATTTTTTTTCAAACAGTAATGTTTATGAATATAAATACTGCTTTGATTTATTTTTAACTGCTTAGCTTTTAAAGTATTTCATGTTACACAAAGCCACCAGCATTATATTCAAGCTGAATTTCCTCAGTTTGTGTTATTAAGGTTCAATGCAATTGAGAAAGAATGGCATAGTCAGGTCGGTTATAATTTTTCTCTATTTTCCTTGAGTAAGGCTTCATAAGCATTCAGTAATTCATATAAGTGTGACATAGTCAATTGAAAACTTATCGCATTTTAGGACTTCCCAAGTCTGTGCCCTGTACGACAGTGAACAAGGTCTGTGCATCTGGTATGAAAGCTATCATGTTGGCTGCACAAAACTTAACATGTGGGCAAGTGGATGTAATGATTGCTGGAGGAATGGAGTCAATGTCTAATGTTCCCTTCTACATGAAACGTGGAGCTACAAGTTATGGTGGTGTGAACCTTTTGGTGAGTCCTGATTGGTCAACCTTAAGTTTTATCCATTTTCGAGATTTAGGACATAATCTGTAGCATGATATAGACTGTACCCACATCTTGTATATTAGTTTGATTAATGGTGTGTTTGTTTTCTAGGGTATTTCTCTTTGAAAATAAAGCTTCCTAATGGTGAAATCAATAGTTTCAGGCTGTAAGTGATACAGTTTTGCCATAATGGCAATAATTGTTAATTTTCCAATTAGAGTATTTTATTGCCTCTTCTTTTGATATAACTATCGTAAATTGGTTAATTTTTTCCTAATTATCGTGCATTTTTGTCTAATTATAACATGACCAACTTTTTTACAATGAAAAGGAGGACAAATGAATTGAAAAAAATATCGTAAATAAAAGAAACACTTTATTCATTGCAACAATATGTACTTACTATAATGTGATATATGCACGATAAAAAATTTGTAAGATTTTATCTTGTAATTATGCTACATGCCTCTCAATTATTATTTAAATGAGTACTTTTCCATTAAATTAATATATTTGGTCAATGTATCATCTTCTAACAATATATTGGAAATACCTGAACAAAAAGTATCCTTCATAATGAATTTTATGGAAAGTACTGCAGCTAGAGTATCAACTTTCAATCTCGATTTCTTATTTGTCCAAAAACATTGGCAATTGAAAAAACTCTTTGAACTACGACATTAATTCCAGGGCTAATAAAGGAAAACATTCAGTAGACTCATGGCACAGTTTAAGTAGACTGTGCCATGAGTCTACTGCGTGCGTATGTGCTGTGTCATGTTTCGGTAAGAAGTAAACAAAGCCACTTGCGTGTGGCGTGCTCTCTCAAGGTCTCCCGTGTGGAGCGCATACATCTCATAATCGTGTCTTGTACCGCACTGTACCGAGCCTTAAGAAATCGTCTTGTCAAATAAAAATACGTCACATAACGTGCAACAGATGAGTCTTCAAATATCTTAGAGGAGGACATGTGGCAGGACACTTTTTGAGATAGGACAGAACTTACAAAAGAAGGACTGTCCTCTAAAGGGGGACGATTGGTCATCTTACTAATTAGTCTATTAAATAACCAAGTAAATGAAAAATTATATAATGACCTTGACGGTGTCAATGTTGGAAAGTTACTTAATGTAAAGACTTAAGCTTGCTCTTTAATGTGTGCACCAAATTCCTGCATCACCAGTCATGCTTGTATTTTCTTTGTAATATCCATTAGTCTGTGGTTGTCAGTCAATGAATTTGTTTGACCAGATCAATTAATTTTTATTTTTTGGTTAATTACATTTTATCTTTTCCCATAGAAAATGTGCTCAGGAACTGAATATAATTGACTGCCTAATGGGAGATCTAGTGGAAAGCTTCCATGTTATTTTAATGAAATGGCACATTTCTGAAAAAAACTTCTATGACAAAGCATTTTGGTTTGCACAACCACTATGACAAATTTTCACATTTGGGTCTTTGGAATTCTGGGACTTGCTATGGTATTACCTTTATGGAGTCACCTGCAAGTTCTGGTATCTGTGAAATTACACTGAGGAAAAATCATTCCCATTGGGGACTCAAAACTGTATTCGTTGATATTCCCCAAAGTCATTTGTCCATGGACTCGTATCCTGCTAATCAGCTCCTGGCTCTGACCAGTGGGGGCTGGCTTCAAAGATGTTGCTATGTAATGAAATTGAGGTGGAAATTATAAAAGCAGATTTAGGCGAGCCAGCAGAGGTTACGCCAGGGATTTTAGCAGATTATGTGGGGCCCCCTCACGTAGAAGGCAGGTTGTCTGCCTACCGGCTCGATTGATATCAGCAATGCTACCATGTATTCAAATTGAAACAGATATGGTGAAAGCATATTTCAGCTATCCAGTGTAGGTTACCTGTGCGGATGATTTCCGCAGAAAGTGTCGATACTTCTTGCTGGCGGCACGCATATGTAGGACTGTTCTGACTATGGTTGATCTCACGGTAGTTAATCGTGGAAATATGGGTCAGTTGAAGATATGAATGGATGTCATTATTTTTGAAATATGTATTTTGAAAAAAGGTTCCAAATATGTTAATAATTTTGGGTAGTTTTTAAGATTTGAAATTCATGGTCTTTTACCCGGAAATAACCCATTGTGTATTCATCTATTATTGTGATTCTTGGTTCGATATATTCCTTTTGTGATTTACTTTACCATTGTTTTTTTGCTAATTATGATCAAATAAGGTTGAAAGAAGGAACAGTTTAGTAGTCAAAATTTCTTTTGAGTTAGGACTACTGCAGTTCATCAGTTATTTTTCACCGTGTACCAGCTGGCAATGGAATATTGTCACATGGTCATCGAGTGACTGAATTATGGTGTATTAACTTTAAAACTATTTTGGCTAACCGATATGTCTTCCTGCATGACATCTGCACCAATCAGCTTTCTTTGTATGCTCCTACCAGATTGTATATGCTTATAGCTCTGATCAGAGCTGGTAGCTTATTAACGAGGAACCTACTTTCTCTCTGGAATTGGCTTGGTCCCACAGTTTACATGGTGAAAGCAAACATTGAATGAAATGAGGTCTTTTCTCTCGTTAAAAAATTTCTCCAATATGACAGAGATGTCATTCTCTCTCCCCTGTGGATTTTTAAAAATAAAGCCCACAAGAATCCATACAGGAGAATGATGCTTCCGTAGCTTAACTAGCCTGAGCACTCATTGGAATATTGGGGGATCTGGGTTTCAGTCCTGGTCGACTGTCTTAAGAAATGTGCGGATGATTTCCGCACATTTCTTAAGACAGTCGACTACCTTTCCGAAGGGAGAACAAATAGAAAAACTAATTGAAATTGGGTTCTGTGGAATTTCTCCCTTTGTACATTTGAGTTCAACTCCATAAATATTATACCATGTCTGATATCCTTAATATTGATTAAAAAGAGAAAACATCTGATTGAGTTCAAAGTTTGGCTTTAAACTTATGAACTGTTGTGCTTAGTGCATGCTTAGAATTTCTTCATAGCATTGTGTGTCCGGCAGTCTTGAATGTGATATACCTTTAATAGCCCACAAAAATCGTCTGAGGAGAAGTATACCATGGTAGCTTAACTGGTTGAGGCACTCATAATGACATCGAGGGATCCAGGTTTGGGTCCTGGTGAAGGCAAATGATTTATATTCAGTAGAATTTACCCTAATCTTAACGAATGTCATGGTGAACCATTTCCTTAAAATTGTTCCTATCAATAAAATGTATTTGTGATTCATGTATTGCTCTTGGAAAGCTGCTCTCTATGTGGAAATGACTCCATTGAAAATGGAGGTACCACATCAATTCCCCATGCTCAAATTTGAAGATGGAATGTTCAATTTCCCCACGCATGTCTGATTCCGGCTCAAACAGATGTACTCTCTCTCTCCCTCTCCTAATTGTGTAGGAATCTACATATCCCCATAAGCAGACAGCAGTGCAACCATTGATATGATTCTATTCTTATGATTCACAGGATGGGATTGTTTTTGATGGATTGACTGATGTTTACAACAAAATACACATGGGTAACTGTGCGGAAAACACTGCCAAGAAGATGGGTATATCTCGTGCCGAACAAGATGAATTTGCAGTAAACAGTTATAAGAGGAGTGCACAAGCCTATGCTGATGGTGCATTCAAATCCGAGTTGGTGGATGTTAAGATTCCGCAGAAAAAAGGTAATATATGAATGATGTCATTTAATGGCAGTATTTCACTGTCTAGTTGCAATCCTCAAGAGGACAATCTTGCAATTATTGTTGAATCTGTAGGTTCAGATTGAAAATCAACTGTTTAGTCCCAAGCTGCAGAAGTAAACCTCCATGCTAGTGTATTGATCTGTGCCCCCTGACTTAAAAATGCTTCTATGTTGAGTAGCTTGGCAGCTGAAGGGGTCACCTTTCATCCATTGTAACTAGAAAGATGTTGCCATAGCTCAAGAGATATTACTGCCAAGTAAATTTAACTTATGTGTCTTCTGGATCATTTGGGCTCAAATTAAAGTTAGAACTGTACTGTGCTTACTAGAACTCTCCTTCACAGCCAAATTCTTCCCAGTGCTGATTTAACGAGTGTGCAATCTTTTGAAATGTCAAAGGGTAGATGAAAAGGCCATACCATTTTACCTTGGAGGCTACCATGGGGATAATAACTGTATTACATACCAAGTGGTTGACCTATATACACTTACTTCATGGTCCCTAGCAAATGTGCTTGTTTCTAGTTACCAGCAGTTGTCTCAGGATTGGGTTTCTCAGCCAATTACTGTTCAGAATACACTTTTAGGTTGCAGTGTTTCCTTGTTTTGTTACTTTCTCTTTTTTTCTGAAAACAATTCTCAATTTTTCTCCATAATTCTTTTTTGGAGTAAGTAAATCCTTGATAATACAGTCATTTGGCATCAGTAAAAAGTATTGATTTTGGGTTGTGTAATTCTGCTCTAACATATTAATTGATTCTTGATTTTTGTTTTCCGTACATAATCATGTACAGTTAGCAAAGCCATGGTCATTTGATTTGTATTTGCTAACTCTGTTTACCTTTTAGTAGGATTTTTTTCATAGTTATTTCTTACTTACCTACCTAAGTTGGGCTGTCCTAGGTCTGTTACAGATTGTTGTCCTGTTGGGTTGTCCTGGAAAAGTTATGGAACGAGGGCGCAGCTTACATGAGTAAATACGGTACTTTAATGGGACTAGAGCCCTGCAAACAAATCTGTTTATATGTACTACAAAAGGGAAGATTTCAATGGCTTTGATTAATTGAAATATTGGAATCTATCCTTAGTTTAGCTTAACCCTTTCAACATTATGCCGAAAAAATACTAAGAAGTTACCTTAGACCCAGGTTTATGAACATCGACTGGCAGATGAAGTAACCATTACATAAAGTTGATGGTAACTGAGAGCTGGGGTTTGGGGGAATGGGAGAATGTACTAACTTCAATTGTACTAAGTTTTCAAACTGAGAAAATATTTAACCCGAGATTATAATTCTGGGCCTCAGTACTGTAGCATTTTTTAAGCATACCCCCCCCATTTATTTCCTCTTTGGACAATTTATCCTCCAGACTTAGCCGAAGGACTTGCCCGAGGCACACCCCGCCACTGACGTGTTAACGACATCTTTCATGCCAACAATGATCGCTAACTCCAGCCATCTCCGTGACTCAGCATCTCCTGCGCCTCTTTTCCTCTGCTCACCCTTTCCACTCTCCCACCGTCTGAGCTTCCCCTCCTACGACGAAAACCGCTAATCGGTCTCTATTGATTTTGACCGCGGTCTTGAGAGGTTCTACTCTTGCTGTCTCGTGTAGTTGGTGATTGATTTTGAATCTTAGACGTCAGAACACAGGTTGGCTGAACCTTACTTTGTTTGTACGGGTGTTATGTTGCTGAAATATTATCTTTCATTTGGTGGTAATTTTATATACTTGATTGTTCCCTATTCCTCCTGTTTCTCTCACTCGTATTTTGGGAAGAATTTGTTTTTAGGGCATTCTCGGAGAGAGACATCTTCGACTCTCCATTTGATTGCTTCAATACAGTCAATTTTGATAACCATTTTGCTGGTGTGTAGGAATGGTGACCTTTATTTCGGCTGATGGTTTTGACATTCCAGAATGACACTCAAAGCTAAAATGATAAAATAATCTTTGACCCATTTTTTATTTTGTGGTTATAGTGCCTTGGTAAAAAAAATTCTGTTCAAATTTCTCTGCATTTTACCTTAACTCATATGGTGGTTGCAGGTAAACCAGATGTTGTTGTGAATGAAGATGAAGAATATAAGAGGGTCGACTTCAGCAAGTTTGGGAAGCTTTCTACTGTATTTCAGGTAAGCATTTTCCTGCTCTCTTGAAAGTTTGTAACTTTGAAAAGAGTAATATGCTGTGTGTAGCCCCTTAGCTAATATTATTGTCCTGGTGTATCTGCTGAATTAAATTCTCTCAGGTATTTTACCTGGTAAACAGCTCCTTATCTACTGATGTTTCGGAGAACGATTTGTTCTGCATCCTAAGAGGTTCTGAATTCTGTCCTCTCAGTTTGGCTTGTGTATGCACTCCACTCCTTGGGATCAGGTGCCATCTGATTGGCTCTGGTGTATCTTTGTTTTCTCACCACTCCTGGCATATTTAACATTTTTGATGAATGGTCTTCAGGTATTACTTAAATGGAAACCAGCATCATGGTTGAAGCTGCTTGGTTGTAAGTGGATCTCAATGGCTTCCTTGACTAGACAGTCCCAGTAATGTGAGTAACAAAATGTCAAAGTGATTTTTTCATAGCGAATTTCAACTCTGGTGTTTATGCACCCGTGCGAGTGACTTCATACCACATCATTTATTAAAAATGCAATGTTTGGAAAGTTGTCAATTTCGTCGTTTTAATAACGTCAATGTTGGGTTTATCCACCGCGACAGTGGCTTTGTAAGCACGATTTCGTCTCATGTGCTACAATGTAGACTTGAGGCCTGAACATCTAGTTAGCATAAACCCCCCTCGAAATACGCTTTGAAGGAAGATGGCTTGGTGGTGTAACTGGCTTGACCGGCAATTGGGAGATCCGGGTTCGAATCCCGGTCAAGTCAAATGATTTTTTCATAGCGAATTTCAACTCTGGTGTAAATGTCAATGGGGCTGCTAGCCCGGTGGAATACCCAAGAATTCATGGAAAGCATGTTTTCCTCAAGGGTGATAATAACTGTACTTGTTAGGAAACTTTATTCCCCATAATTTAGCCATGTACTATCATGATTTTCTCCTATTTTTGCATCTGCTTTAAAATACTGACCTGTGAATGCATATTTTCTCGTGGAAAAATAGAAAATTAGACCTGGATAACTAGGAAATGTAATGGAATTTTATGGAATCTATATTTTGGTACCAATCTTGGGGGTGCGTTGGCACAGGAATTTCCCATTTATCAACTTTTGATGTAGTCTGCATTGTCTGCTCAGTCATGGGTTCCCCAATATATCCCAAGAAATTGTGGGTCATCTTCAGGAGGATGACAAAATGTCAAACTTATGCGATGTCCTATTGCCAATATGATTATGTGCGAGATTGTCAATTGGAAATGTCTTTTTATTGATACCATTGAAAGTTTATGTCAAAATATAAATATTAATGATAATCTCTGACCATATTTTGTACGTATGGTGAAGTATAAAATGCCTTGTGATCATTTTTTAAGCAATGCTGAAAAAGGGACGTTGGCATGTTTGTTTTAATTTTTGACTTCGCCTGGCAGTAAAAAGGACACCCTAAGAATTTGTGTTAATCTTCCACATGTTTCTTTTGCCAGATGCTCTATGTAATGTGTGTAACTAATGAATTTGTCTTCATGCCTCTAATATTGTCAACGTTCAATCCTTCAAATTCTTTTAGGAACTCTGCAGTTGTGTATCCAATCTTGTAGTTTTGTAGTAATTAGCCTATTTTCAGCCACAATTCACTTTTCTTGAAGTCATTTCCCAAATGGTTGTGAAATTTATTGCCTTTTGCTTGTGTGTCTTAGTAGCACTGTTTTTTACAATCTAGACATTATCATAAATAATGACATCATTAATGAAAATTGCCAATTTTCATTAATTATGTCATTCCATCAGATTACGCCTGAAACGTCTCTTTATATTTATTTTGACATCATTGAATATAGAAGCCACATTATTTAGGCATGAAGTGTTTGGAAAATTCTGCTATTTTTCTGTTGCATAAAAGGTTTCGTGTATTGAAAATATTATCTTCTAAGTAATTATGTGCCAAAGTTAAATTTGCAGCTTAATTTTCTAGCAGTTGAATAATTGATTCACTGCCATATACTTCTCATGAATGTCAAAAGTTTTGGATTACATGTCTGTTGAGTAATTTAGAAGGTGGAATGTTTCATGGTTTATTACCTTCTTCTATTTTCTTGTGATACTACTCCGGCCATGTTGTGTATGTGCTTTACTCAAAGCACTAGCAAATGAAGAAAAAGCAGCTGAATTGAAACTTAGTTCAACTGACACACATGTAAATGAATTAAAACTCCACTGGTCAGTGGAGTGTAAAGGTTATTTTTACTAATTAACTCTTATGTAATTAAAATTTTAGTTTTGAGCTCCTCAATGTACAGGATTTTGAGTGGCATGTTGCAGATGTTTGATTTTCAATCTGTAATTATGTTCATTACTAAATTTCAAAGCTGTTCATTCATGTTTTTGTACCTTGCTAGTACTTGGTTTTGTACAGATGCACTTATTTAGTGCCTAATTTCATTGGTGGCCCCTTGGTCTCTTAGGTTCAACTAATAATAAATAGAAAAATTGCCCATGGAGTTTTATCCTGTTGAATTATTTTAAAAATTTTCATTTTTGTTGATAATTGTATGAATAAGTTTGTTAATTTTTGTAAGATCTCATTGTAATGAGTAATTTCAGAGTGAGGGTTTGGAATTAATTTGCCGTATATGAGTGGACTATCTAATTGCTATTTCAGAAAGAGGGTGGCACCGTTACTGCAGGTAATGCATCCACTTTGAATGATGGTGCTGCAGTTTGTGTGCTTGCCACCGCTGCTGCAGCGGAAAAACTGGGGGTGAAGCCATTGGCTCGAATTGTTGGATTCCAAGATGCTGCCACTGACCCAATAGATTTTCCTATTGCACCAGCTTTTGCTGTGCCGAAGGTGAGACGTCAATCTTATTAGGGATGGGATTCAATGACTATCGATCCATTGATAGCACTCAATATTCAGTAATATCAAAAGTATCGACTATTGACTAAATTCCACGATACTGTGGATTCGATACCTTTGCAAATGTTTGAAGAGAAAATGAAGTAAAACTCATTTTTTCCTCTATAATCATTTCACCTTATGTCAATTTTGCATTTACATTTGCATGGAGGTAGTCTCTTCCAAAGCTTGAAACAGAAAAATACGCCAGATGCGTATTCATAAATTGTGTAGCCTTGATCATGCAACTGCCAGCTGTTATATTTTTAGATGGTGGTGAAAACGAACTATTTACAGTATTAGCACTTACAAAATTAACCCATGCCTAATGGTATGCATGCATTTTGCATTGAAATACTCATTTTTTCTTAATATTTCCATTATTGGTCAATTGCTAATTCTGTTGACTCTCCAAAAACATTCCACCTGCTAAAATTTATATCTGTTAATTGGTGAACTCCATTATCAGACACTGAGTGCAACCAGTTCTCATGTGCATACCTACTTATGGTATTTATCCCGCAGTAAATTCTTGGATTCATGATAGCACTGTTATACAATCATCGTGAGGAATCTGAGGTAATGGAGATCAGTAAAATTTGGCTTACATTTTTTAACTGCAGTCTCTGGTCTAGTTAGCTGATGCGAACTTGCATGGCAACAGGACCACTGCTAATTGGAATCTGATTCCTTCATTCCAAGCAATAACTAACGAGCAATTATTCTTCAGGGATTAAGAGGTGATTCTTGGACTTCCGAATGTTATAAACTCTAGCACTTACTAGTGCTTACTCGCCTGTCTTGTTGTAAACAAGTTAAGGTCACTGCCCACCCTGATATGCATGCCCATGATGCTACTATCCTCTTTGTAGAGGTGTGTCTATTAATGGATTCCTATCCAAATATTTTAACAGAAAATATTTCCTATGGTGATGAAGTGGAAAGTGAAAAATTATATGAATTCTTAATGAAGGTTTCTCACGGAACATTTTCATGAACTTAAATATGCTTTAAGGTACAAATACTCATGACTCAAGGCCATCATCTACTAAATGTTAAGACAATTGGTACGTTTATTCTGCATTTTTTGTCATATATTTTTTCTTTTTTATGACCATCCTAATTTTTCGTACACACAAAATGAATGGTTCAGAAATTTCATCTTTTTGCAAGGTGGCCACATGTCAAGGAAGTCAGTGAAATGTCAGGTAAAATGGGTCAGTGTCAGGGAAATGTCTGAGACTTCATGTCTTGTCAGGGACACTCTTAGTGGTTAGCCTATCATTCTGGATGCATATGCCTTTTGTGTCCACCACACATCAGATACGTGCCAAGCCTCTTGGTTCTTTCTCCTTTGCTTGTTTCTTGTACAGCCTGTGTGCCTGAACAACACAAAATGCCACCTCTCCTCCATTCCCCATTGGCTCTGCCTGGATAGCGTACTGGACTCGGTCAAAACAATCACAATGGAGAGATGAGTTTGAACTGTTCAATATAATTCCATGGAGTAATGGAGATGGAGGGGGGAAGTGTATATTTTTGCTATCAATGTTACAATTATTAGAAAAAAATAGGATTTTTAAGTTTAAAAAATGACATCTGCAGTAAGGTTATTTGTTTCAAAAGTCCTAGAAAAAATAATGGAGAGCGCACCTTTAGCTCACTGCTGCAACACCATAATTTAATTCATGGCCCTTAGGATGGAGACCAAGTTTGAATGCTTCAGCTAAATGAAAGTGGGTCTTTTTTAGGCTGTGAATTACAAGAGTAATCTGAAAATTGTTTTTTTGCCAGGTTATTTTATGAAGTGCCATTGTTCCCTGAAAGAATTATGTATTTTAAATATTTAAGTTACTATTAATAAAAGATTCAGCTGAGGAAGAATAAACCTTATGAAGCTCCATGTATAGTATAATAATTATCAAAACAGGATGATTTGAGAACACAAGGCGAATGATTCTTTTGAGAATATACTGGAGGGGATAGTATGAAATGAAGTCTCATGGCGCATGGAGCAATGAGAAACATACACACTCAGTGATTTTTGGAAGAATTATATGGGTGTTGTGAATCATCCTAGGATTTGAAAGAATGGGCATATGTGGTAAATAAATCTCAAGAAGAAAGTAGTAATGCTTAATGCTTGCAAGATTAGATTGTGAAACTTCCTTTATTTTGCCAATTACAGTTGCTTGAACGATGTGGAATTAAGAAAGAAGATGTGGCTCTTTGGGAGATCAATGAAGCTTTCAGTGTTGTGGTACTCGCAAACCAGAAGATGCTTGATGTTGACCCGAGCAAGGTCAATGTACATGGAGGTGCAGTGAGTTTGGGCCATCCCATTGGGTGAGTTAAAGTGTGCAATTTTTCGTGCATGTGGTTTTATTGTGGAAAAAGAATGTGGATTTTATGGTACTGGATCTAGAGATATGTAAATAACCATAATTTTCAATTAAGGTAAAATAATGTGGTAAATTATGGTCATTTTAGAAAATTTCCTTAATTTTCCTGTAATCTCAATTTTCTGCAATAAATAGCTAATAGAGGATTTAATAGGAAAGCCAAACTATACCATGGTTGGGAAAGTTAACAAAATCATTAACTGATTAAAGTTAAAGTTGATCTCTGTGAAACGTTACTAGTTAAAGTTAAAAGTTACTTTTCTGGAAAAGTAACTGGTTAAAGTTAAAAAAAGTAACATTAAAAACAGTTTTACATTGAAAGTTACTTTTAAGAAACTTTTCAAAAGTAAGTTTTAAAGCTATTTTTTGCAATTGGGATAAAATGAATATAAACTTCAAATTCTAGAAAAAGTTATTTAACTTTTACTTAAAATGTCATTATCTTTAATATCATTCACGATGATGACATGTGTTGATGACAAGATGTTACTGAGTAAGGTATTTGTGCCCTCGTGGACATCGTCTTCGAGTGGTCTCGTGTTTTCTCGTCTGAGGGTGTATTCCTAAACTTTGGCAGTCACTCCACTCAAACGCACATTTGTTTGGAAGTATTCATCTGGGCCTATTCATTGCATTCTTGCACAACTACCCAGCTATATTACATTCTTAGATACAGTTTTATTTTCCCCTTCGTCTGTTGGGCAAGTTTTGCGTCCAAATTCGAACAGGCTGACATTCACAGTAATTTAACTGAAGTTATTTTTGTATCAATTAATGTATAATTTTAATGATAAATATTTTTAAGTTAACTCTTCTAAAAAGTAACGGTTAAGTTAGATAGTTAACTACATTTTAACAAGTGATTTTAATCGTTAATTTTTGTAATCGTTATTCCCAACTATGTATGGGGATAATTGGGAAGTCAATAGCTAGGGGTTAATGGAATTTTAACCATTACTATTGCTACATCATGTATTAGTGATAAAGAAAATTTAAAAACAAATAAGTTAGCGAACACAGTTTGGCATTCTCATGTTTGGCATAAGAAATTTTCATTCAAACCATTAAATTGATTGCCCCACAATTATTTCACAAGTGAAAATATTCCACAAGTGACTTGTACGGGCCTTAATTTATAATTAAGGTTATTTGTAATGTATATAGATTTAAAGTAATGTGTTTGGATTATATTGGTATGAAAAATATCTGAGACAGAAGTGAATATTATCGAAAATTATGGTAATTATAAGGGGCTGCTGTAAATTTCGTAAAATTCGACATTAATTTACGAAAATTAACGCCGTAATTTTCAGAATGGCCCATCTTTAATTCGATCAATTCATTTGCCACATTTACATTTTTTCAGTGTGTCCCATACCTGTGTCTGCCGGATATATGGCTCGCAAATGGGTGCCTTGCACAATGCAATGCAGTCATGCCTAGATTAGCACAAGGGATGCATTTCTTAGAATTACTTTACTGTTCAATTATATGCCAATTGAGAGCATGTTATTGTGAAGTTATCTGTTTCATGTATCTCAAAAATTGAGCAGTGAATGTAGTGATGAGGGTTGCTCTAAGCCTGGAAAACGTGTTGAAATCACAGGAAATAAGAGCCGTGAAATTTGCTGTACTTACAGTTAGTCCAAATCTGATTGCTTTTAAGTATGGTTTTAGGCTCTCTATTGTGAATTGTCAGAATGAGGCAGTGGAGATCTTGTTTGGGGTTCAGCAATAAGCTCATTCATTTATTCAGTTATCCATTTATCATTCAATCCTGAGATTGGTGGACTGTATCCCTCCATCCTTCCATGTGTAATGCTAATTCCCTTTTTCCATGGTGGTTCTTCTTATGTACTCTGTCCTTTATTTGGTCTATGCATGATACCTTGGCCTTCCTTATGGGACTTATCCCTCTATTTTTCCTTCAATTACATTCCTCATGAACCCATTTTGCTTCAGGGTGTGTCCAATCCATTAGTTCTTCATTTCTGTATAATGTTCCATAAGGTCTTTTACTCTACTTCCCTTTTGTAAACTTCATATCTTATTTTGTCCATCCATTTGAAATTCAGTATCCTCTTCCAACACCAGGCTTTAAGCATCTAAACTTTTTTGTCTTGTTTTTCTTTCTGGTTTCTGGAACTATATATTATTGAATAGGTTTTCAGTTATGGAGTAAGTTTCGTTCCAGTTTTTCACTCGTTTCTTTGATTTCCATTATTTTGAAGTTTATTGCTCTCTTTCTGGCAAGTTCCTGGTAGAGTAGTTAAGTTGTTTATTTATTTCAATCTCCCTTTGTGGTTTTTAAAACTCTAGTTCTTATTAGTTTCATGAATGCTAGTTTTTGTTCATTAGATTTTGTCTAAAGATTCCTATTAACACTCTATGTTTATCATTAATTGTGATTAGTAATTCTCAGGCTATCCAACAGTTTTACTGTTCTTACTATTAAATAGTATTTAAAGTCACATGCTATATTACTTAGAGTAAAATCACTCTTATTAACTGGAACTTGTACCCAGATCCCCCAACATTGTACGGAGTGCTAAATCCAGTTTAGCTTCCTAATTGTCTTCCTCCCCATTGATTATTGTGGGCTTCATGGGGGTGGTATACACAGGTTGAAAATACATCCGCAGATGTCTGCTTGCTTTTATTTTATGACTTTGCTTTGCAAATAAAGTAAATCTGTTTGAGCAGGTCTCTGGAAAAATATTTATATTTTCTTTAAGTGTCCTAACTTTATGATTTTTGTTTTCTGCTTAATTATTTTGGCCTCAGAAGAAACGTGGATTGGTCAAAAGTCAGTTTATCGCATGACACAACCGGTGTATATTGATCAAAATCTTTGCACTCATTGTTAATGAGAATCCTTTATCATTATGGTGGATCATAAAAATGTTGAATATTGTGTATTATAAGGTCCTTGTGAATATTCTCCTTAACCCTTGCAATTCATTTTCCACTGTGCCATCAGTGGCACTGTTGTCCGCGGTGGGGAATGGATTGGAAGGCAAAAATCCCTCCCGGGCTGCGGCAGAAGCCGGACCTAAAAGGCATTTTGGACTGAGGTATACAATCTCCTTAAGGAGTAAGATGCTCAATACATCTGTGTGTACAGTGTTGCAAAGCAGTTCTATGGGTTTACTTAGCTCCACAGGCAGTGTGGTTAAAACCAAAGATTTACCACAAGAGTTATTTGCTCTTTGTGACAAATGTTGAGGATAATGGAACCTGTAGACCTGCTACCTTCAAAAAAAGTTTTTAAATAGATTGTTAATGTCAAAAATGCCTCCCATAGTTGATTTCCATTCCCATTGGGTGGGGTAATATCTCTTCACATCTGGCTTTGCCACTCCTGAGCCCCCAAAATATGTATTTGAAAAGATTTATAGATATTGCTTGTTGTAATTGCTACATAAATGTTCTTTCCCTTGTGATAGGATGTCTGGTGCTCGTATCACATTACATCTGGTTCATGCATTGAAGCCTGGTCAATTTGGTTGCGCATCAATCTGCAATGGTGGTGGTGGAGCCTCGTCAATCCTTATTGAAAAACTGTGAGTAATGGAATCTCGAATGGACTGATGAGAGGAACCGGGAAAGATATAATGCTCACCTTACTCATTTCCAATATTATTCCATGCTGCTGGTAAATATTTTTATATTTTATCCCAAGATGGAAAATTGTGATTGTTATCCTTCTGAATTATATTTTTATAGACTTGAAAATGTATCATAAAATGTTTATTGTAAATATGAATATGAAAACCATGACTTATGTTATGAAATAATTATGTTGGCAACTTTTTTCTTTGAGACTGCTCAGAAACCTGATTATGCTCTGAATTAATTCTCTCATCCATCTTTATATACCTGATGAGCCAGTGCAAATTAAAATATTCCATTATAATTTAATTCTTATTTAATTTTTTTCCTTTCCTACCTTGGTTTGAATCTTGGCGATTGGCTATGTTTCTTATCCTCCTCCTTATTTTGTTTTCTTTTCAACCCCTTTTTATTTTTTCTTCTACATTCTTGTGGAATGTTTGGAAATGCTTATGAGAACCATGATGAAGGCAATATATGTTGTTTTGGAATGTAATCTACGAAAGGAGTAGTGAAGATGAGTTCATCCTATTCAGTGACTAAAATATTGTGAAAAGAAATGCATACATTGTTGATGCCTTCCATCATTCAAAGTGATGAGCATTTTTGTTCCTGAAAATTATTGAATTGGAAACATCTATCATTAAAAATATCCGCTAATTGCATTGGGAGTTACTATTAATGCATTTGCAGGATGAAAAGGCTGTCAGCTGACAAAATTTTTGTATATAAAACAATGTTTCTTAACAATTATGTAACATTGTTGGCATAAAATATCCATGTCATTGAGGAGCTAGTAGATGGAGTTACACGATGTCATCACTGCCAGTTTAATGATTCACTGCTGTGTGGAGTTAAGACTAGTTGAGCCTGATTTGATGGAAATAATTATTTTCTCTTTATAGAATACGACAAACTTGAGTGAATCAATTACTTCAGTTGAAACGCATGCATGGAATTGAATCAATTCTGTGTGGTGATATCAAACAATTAGATGTGATTAATTCACCTAAGTTTTTCGCATGTTATGCATTTTTCATAGCCAATTTTGCTGTTATGTGCTTATACATTAGGATTCACAGAGGAAATGGTTGCAAGTTTTACTTTTGGGAAGTTATGCATTCTGAAACAATAAAATGACCTCGTTAACTCTACTTGAGATTTATTAACACGACCCAGGTTTTGACATGTTGTGTCATCTTAAGGTCTGATCTAGAGATGATCCAGAGTCATAACATGGTTCGTGTTAATAAATCTTGCCTACATAAGGATTATTCATTTAATTTTAAGCCTTTAAATTACTCAAGGAAGAGCAGTTGGTTTGATAAATTAATGATTCAAAGATTTACATTTAACGACTTACATACATTTTGAGTATTTCTGAGTGCAAATAGAATTATTGAGTTGAATGTTTACCACTTCAAATTCTATCAAAAACATAAGAATAATGGTACAAAAACGGTAGGGTGAAGTTATAGAGACTGCACATTGTTTGGAAATATTGGTTATTCTAATTATGATAACACATGTTTGTTCATCATGAAATTAACCATGGGGGTGAATAAACTTTAATTCCGTGAGAAGTTTAAATGTTTACTTACAGTATTGTTTTCCTTGCACATTCGCTGAGGTAACTACATTACATGGTGTAGGTAAATGAAATGAAAGTAGTTGTTTAAAACTTTGCTGAAGTCATTTTGCATAATTGTTTAACTTATGGAGGACTGGTCTTTCTTTCACTTTAGTAATTATTTCCTGTAAAAATTTACTATCATGTTCTCCACTCAAATGTGAGGAATAACTTTTTGCATCTTCACCTGATTAGAAGTCTATATACTCTTAAATTGATGCACTCATGATTCACATTCAAAAGTCAGAATTCAAGTATATTGGAATCATGGAATGAATATTTGAAATACATCCAGGATAGAGCATAAGTGTGTGCTGATGCCTAATGGCATCTCTAGTCTCTTGAGTATTTATGCCAGATTATGATTTCCTTAATGTTTCTTTTATTTGGATTTTGGTTAATGACTGGCTGTGCCTTAAGTACCATCCGATTCACACTTTGATGTTAAATCTGCCCTATGATGGTGGTTGTGTTAACATGTCAAGAATGTGAAACTCATTGGGGCCATTTGGGTACTCTTCCATAACAAGCTGACACTATGGCAGACTTAAGATATAATTCATCTCTGGTACATTTTTGTCAATACATTTAAACAGTGAAATATGTCTCCGTCATGGCTGAAAAGTTTACAGAGTAGATGTGAAGTAGTTAAAATACTCTTGCTTGGGATTAAATTTTGTGTCATGTGATGTAATTTATTTCTTTGAATGTATCGATCCTCTTTTACCTGTAGACACTGGAAAATGAACTTTTGTATGACTCTTCTTTACATAACATGGTGACTAGTGTATATTAATTGAAATCATTGAGTGTGTCAGTTAATGAAGAAGGAAGTAGAAGAGTCAGGGATGGATATTTATGGATAATGAGGCAGGGAAATGATTCGGATGGCTGCTTTCTTCATATCTCCTTGTCTGGAGATGGTGTCGTATTGTTGATTTAACTTCTGTGGGCTTTTTACTGTTTGTGAAATCCAAGTCATGCAATTTCTGTATGTTTTGATGGTTGGTGTAAAGTTACATTGAGTGCAGTGTACCATAAATACATTTTGAAAAGTTAAATATCAGTTAGTGTTTCTCATGATTATTTTCAGGGGAACCTGTGTTTAGCATATAAACCTCTAATCCTAGCTTCTCTCTCCTCTTCCTTAATTTTTGGCAGGGGGAAGAATGATGGCAATATAATAGACTCCCCTCCTATCCTTACTCTCTATACCAAATACCCTTGTCCATTGTGTGATGATTTGAAGGCTTCCTTGGAGCCCTTTAAAGGAAGGTTTAAGTTAGTCGAAGTGGACATTGAGGCTCAAGGAAATGAGAAATGGAAAAAGTTGTACAGGTATGAAATCCCAGTCTTGTTTCTTGATGGATATTTTCTGTGCAAACATTCTTTGAATGCTGATCTACTTGAAATGAGGCTTAGAGAGATTGAGGCATCTGTGTGATGTGTTCATTTTTTTCATTACTTGCTGTATGTACCTGTTTTAAGGTACTTGCAGCATTTCTTTAAAGAAATGTGATGTGTGTGTGTGTGTATATTCTTGTTAAGAAGTATTGTTTGAATTTAGTAAATCTGTTGGTATCGAAGGAGCCTCCTTTTAATATTTTATGTGTATTGTTGGTAAAAATGGTGGTACCAATTCAAGAGGCCAATATTTTTAACCCTCCTTGTGCCATGTGCTCTTATATCAGTTTCATGCGATTGTGTGTGAAAATTCCTCAGAGGGAAACCTATTTCGCAATTTGGAAAAGTCTTCTCTGGACTGTCAAGGACTTACGACTCTAATGGAGAACTTAAGTGGACACTGCTGAATGTATACTGTTGCAGGAGCAGTGAAGCTTAAGCTTGTCGCCACTGTCCATAAGGTTTAAGCCAAACTGAGGACAAAATGAGGTGTGTGCTCTAATTGGCGAATCTTGAGGAACCCTTGAAAAATCCGCTGTAGGAGAAGAGTGCCTTAGTTACATAGTAACTGGTGAAAGCACTCTTAAGTGAAATCGAGGGATCAGGGTCCTGGAGATTTTTCTCATGCAGAAATTTTGAAATTATGTGAATTTGTGTGCTTCTCTTTAAACATAACACCTTGGCACCTGGTGGTGTCCATTGTTCAGTTTTGTGGAAAATGAGTATCATGGGTAGACAAATCACCTCGTGAAGATGGCATCAATTCAGTTTACATCACTAATTATGGTTTGTTTTTTTGTTACACTTGTGAAAAATCAGTTGCATAATTCAATTCCTAGTTAGTTCCCAATTATTATTTGCCTATTGTTTTAAGAATTCACCTTAGTGGAAAAGTAATGTATCATTTTTAAAAAATTACCATGAAAAAATTACAAATGGAAATGACATTTCACTGTTAGCAATGACAGCTGGAATTTTCTGACCTTGAGAGGATGTGTAAGATGTAATCTGGTGAAGCTGTAATTAAATTAAATCAGTGGTATCTACATCTAAAATTGTCTCTAGGCTTATGGCCAGTAATAAAGTCAAGATATCAAAGTTTCAGGTGCTCTTCTTTTGAACCAGAAAAACACAATTAGTGCATTTAATGCAAGTTAAATACTGAAAACCTGTTTAATTTTATGCTTGTTGATATAGATTAAAACTTTTTGCTGCCTTGTATGCCCTTATCTATTTCAGCAATTAGCCTTATGGCACCCGAGCTATATTTCATAATGGTTTGATTACCTCTCAGCA
Source organism: Ceriagrion tenellum (assembly GCA_963169105.1). Lineage (NCBI taxonomy): Eukaryota > Metazoa > Arthropoda > Insecta > Odonata > Coenagrionidae > Ceriagrion > Ceriagrion tenellum. The sequence goes on along the minus strand of OY720644.1, from coordinate 40,586,187 downwards.
AGCACGGGGTGAAGTTTATCCCCGATATTTTCAATGGCTCTCTGCAGATGCCATGGATGCAGTTTCCTTAGAGACGAAAGTAAATCCCTAAATTAACAGATATAGCAGGAAAATCGTGTGAGGATTGTGGGGATACTGGCCGAAGAAGTGTCTACAATACAGGAGATACACTTTTCCTTGAAATGCTTGAGCACATCCGATTAGCTCTTGAGGGGCCAATGAGCACCCTCCTTAGATATCAATAGCACGCCATCATGTAGGAATGTTATGAATGCTATTACTATGCGAATTGCAGGAACTTCAGCACCATCTACTTGCAGCTCTAAGAGCATCACATTCTACTGCTTGCAATATAATAACAAAGCTACTAGCTTTTATTTTAAACCAGTCATTACGTGGGCACTATCTTGATCTGCAATCAGCATCATCTAACCACGGCATTCAAAGGCTTCCACATATCAATTTCCTCTATCGAACAGCATCCATCATTACATATAGCCAATTTAGCACTAAAACAGACAAGGAAAAATGAGGAATTTGTACTACCACAGAATGAACACACTCAAATGAAGCTTCACAAAATCCTGGGGATTGACGTAATATCATAAACATGGAATTAAACACACATAAGGGGTTGCTATGTACGTATTAGAAAGGAGAGATTGTTGTGTGGTTTTCTTATGACTGTACGAGAGACTGAGTAAGAATTGGGAAGAATATAATAAGTGCAAAGTGTTATGAAATAATTTAATTCAATCGCTTCGACACGATAAACTGGCTACCGTTGTCTGACAGCTAGCAACGTGGATACCCATAGCGGCTGTAAATCTCAGTCCGAAGTAAGTCAAGATTCGTCCCGTCGTGGCCTCTGGATGGCGAATGCTGCCTCCCATCTTGTGAATAGGTTGTTCACTACCAGGATGTTGGTTTTGCCTAGTGATGTTCTGGGACATGGTCCCATTATGTCACCACCTCCCATGGTTGGCGTGGTCTCCTCCCACGCATACTAGTGTTGGCTTTCTGGTTTGATGGTTTAGTGTAGGCGCAGATGGAGCATGCCTGGATGTAACTTGCAATGTCCCGTCTCATGGAAACCTAGAAGAACCACTAGCGAATCGAATTATAGGTTATATAGTAGATAGTATATTATTGACGTAATATTGTAAACATGGAATAAAACACATAAGGGGTTGCTATGTACGTATTAGAAAGGAGAGGTGGTTGTGTGATTTTCTGATGACTGTACGAGAGACTGAATGAGAATTGGGAGGAGTAAACTAAGTGCAAAGTGTTATGAAATAATGTAATTCCATCGCTTCGACACGATAGGATGTAAAAGAATAGTCCAACCATAACATTTACATGCAATAACATTTTTCCCATTATTAGTTTATTGACATAAGATTCACTTAAAACAATGAAAGCAGCAGCAAAATTAACAGTTCTGACAGTGTATTCAAGAATGCTGACCTGGAATGATGTCTTTCATGATCTCATGAAATGGTTTCAAAGTAGTCTAAAAAAATAACGTACAATAAATTTGTTACTCTCCATCTCTATAGTCTTAAAATACTTTGTAAGTACAGTATTCAAATAAAAGTAAGGAGGATCCTACAATTAGGGCATTAATGGTGACTCTTGTAAACCTCGACTGGATTGACTATATGCAGGAAATTCATGCATACTTAAAGTATTATCTAAAATTCATAACATCATTAACAATTACGTTTTATAATTCAAACACATTTATTCACATGTTAAATAATTTATGTAAGAAAGAAGGGATAATTCTTCTCTCAAATAATATTGTATATGCTGTTCCACAATATTCCACACATTCCATTTCGAGACAATATCATCACTATTCCGCGAGATGCATAGTCTATCATACATAAATATTTAATTTCCCGGATTGTATTACGAATCGGAGTCCTCAAAATCAATCAGGGAATGCCTTAACCAGTCACAGTTTAGGCACATTGTGAATAAAGTACCTTCATTGAAAAGAACACGGACATTCAGAATTTTATTCTTCATGAGAACCAAGTTTTAACTTAGCTTGAATCACGTGAGCAAAGACAGAAAATGGAAGTGTGTGTACTGCAGTTCCTCCTCAATTGCTGAAAAGTAGTGTTCACCTACTATAAATCAGACAATGTGCTTCAGCTCTTCATTTGTGTTCGTTACATCATTCAATTTTTCATATCTACCATAAACTTGGAGCATCATGGCAGGATGACTACTAAGGACTCCCACTCACTTTCGCTCTCACAATCAGGCAAGTGGACATAGTTAAGCTATTGCTAAAATAACATTACAAAAATTTATGCAATTATATTTTGGCTTGTAAACATTTGTTAATATGTATTTAAGCTCAATCAGAGAGGATATTGACATCATAAGTCATAAAAATAAAGAAATTTGGGATAAGCTTGTCTTACCTCCAGAGTTTCCTTCTGCTCTTAACCCTTTTGCGCCTAACATCGGGTATAGCCGACGTGAATTTTCCTACGCAAACGAACGAATGTCGGCCATGGCCAACGGAGAAAACCCAACACAAAAGACCTTATGTTGGGTTTAGCCGACACGAGGGAAGGGAAGTGAACGATACAGGAGCAATAATCCTAGGTATGCAGTAAACCCTTGCGATCCAGCTTAGGGACAGCCCAGACCCTTTGCTCTGCAAGTGAGCTTGACCTTCCGCATCATTAGTAGCTCTCCTTGCTGCATGAATCCGAGGTTAATTTATTGTATTTGCAATGGTTTTTCGAGGCAATTCTTTTCTTCACTCTACAAAATTTTTAACTTTATGAAGTGAATTATTTGTTTTTTGTCGAGTCTTAGCAAATTTCAAACGAAATTCTAGCGTTAATAGTAACAGTGCTCTTGTGTGGAATGCTCAATAGTTTGAGCTCTAAATTGAACTCTAAATTTGTTAATAATAATGCTAGAATTTCGTTTAAAATTGGAAAATGCTCAGAATAATATGAGAAATTCATTTAAAGGTATAAGTTTTTGAAGTATACAGCCAAGAATTATTAAAAAAAACAACGTTAATGCAACAAACTTACAGTGGCCTTAACTTACAGGGTTAAGGAAACTTACAGGGTTAAGGAAAGCATATCCCCTGTGCTTGCTTGGCTATGTACTGATTTTAATCGAAATGCAAGAAAACACATTTCATGTTTTTACAGTGGTTGCTAACATATATTCATGCGTCTCACACAGAGATTTGAAAAAGTGTTAAATATAATTTTTGTCTTCATTTCAAATAATGCACTGAAGACTCCAGTCATAAGATGCTCAAACTAAGCCAAAAATAAATTATAATTCTGGCATCATTGCCATTACTGCCTGTATTGTTAGTACAAACCACCAATCTAATGAATGTACTTTAATGAAATGTGGTCCTAGTGTATTGTTGGCTCACTTGAAAAATTATCGAAACAGGTACTTGAATGACCCACAATTAGCACTCCTATCTCATTAAACTGGTTCTTGTGATATCAATGTTCAAGGCATCATCAGACATTTTTATGTACATTCCTCTGGTGCATCATGTGTTGTACAATGTGTTTTTTGGAGTCGTAAGTGGAAATGAATGATTACAAATATGTTTCATTCTTTGAAAGGTGAATGATAAATTGATAGAAAATATTCTCGATTGTCCAAATATCTCTTTGCTTAGGTTAAGATCTTTTCAATTAGGCCTTAGTTTTTGACGAAGTGAAAGGTATGACAGACTATTGCGTGGCAACTGCATGGGTGCCTTCCTCTGCCACCTTTATGCTATAGCTGCCCGTGCAGACCATGCAAAAGTAATATAAATAAAAATCAAGGCTGAAAATTTTGGTTAAAATCATTATACTATTTTCTCCTAAGGATATGTAATGCTGACATTCTGGAGTACACTACGGTTGTTCTACAGTGTCAAATCAATTGCTTCTAAGTTAGCTGAGTTTACATTTTTTTACTGTAGGTATTGAAATTTTTGCCATCCAAACAAATTGATTTTTAACCTTAATGAATAAACCTGGCTTTCTCACATCAAAATTGCAATCTAGTATCATGTGGGGGATTAGTTTTTATGTACTGGAAACAGTGGATATTTGCAAATAAAATTTAGAAGTAAATCTGAGGTGAAGTTCTTACCTTCATCAATAAATGTAGAAATAAACGAGCTTTCTGATGCATTTCACTGGATTTCATGTGGTTGACTTGTTTAGAAGTTAGAGCTCCTCCAAATCTGGTAACTGCTGTTTTTATAGACAGCATATAATATTTCCATTAGAAGAAATATATATGAGATCCGTGCAGGTATTACCTTTGATTTACATTGTGCTTTGTGTGTGTATAATTTCTGAAATCATTTGCGTCACAGAAAGCACTTGAGAAGCATACATGTGTGGGTACTTGTTAAATGAAGGCTCATGCATGCTTACCATAATTCAAGATATCCCTGGAGGATAACTTATGGTGTAGTAGTGATATATGAGGAAAAGCTATGTTGAGTTTGTATGGAATCATGCTGTGCATGAAAATACATATTTCCTCTTACGTTGAGTATACATATAGTTTTCATCAACTGATGAAATACATGATAGAGTTCTTCAATTCATGAATTTCTGCGGTGTGGAGTTCACCTAATAGACAGTATTTCTTTGAAGTTGTTTTGTTTTTACTCAACTAGAAGAAGAATATTTGAACTTCTTGGTGTTATAGAGAGCTAACCCTTACTGGAGAATATTATTGTCATTTGTAAATGGTGCAGAATGAACTCCCAATTCAATGCACCTACTTCAATGGTTTGGTTGCCACTTCATGTGGTTTCTCTGTTAGTTACATTGATTTAAGTGGCTTACTTCTTATCCAATCTTTGAGGAGTTGATCAATAATGTCCTCTCTTGAAGAAATTAGCAAATTTATGCATATCTCTAGTTACTTCATTTGATGTGTTTTGGATCAGTCTGTTTTTTTGGCAGTTAGTTTCTAACATTCTATTGTTAGTACTTTGGTTTCATTCCTCTGGTGGTAGACCTTTGTCATTCTCAGGGACTTGCTTGGATGCCTAAAGTTTAGCTCCATTTTAAAACCCTGACTGTTGGATGATGTATCACACGCAAATCCTTATGGAACCTTTCCTTCCTGGAAGAATAAGCCCAATAAAAGTTTATGCATTCTCAGTACTATCTGTTTTGTGTTCTTTACATTTTTCAAGGGTTAAGTCATTCTCTGCAGCGATTACCAACATCATTGATGCAGTGTTTTCCAGTCTCTAGCATGGCTAAAAATTTATGTTAGCAGTGTAGTAGCTCATGGGTGGAACATTTGACTTCCAGTAGCTGCCTTATTGTGTACATAATATGAATTCCTACTCATAGTTTCTATGGTATAGGTGGCCTCTTGAAGTTAAGTACAAGAATATAAATTTCAACTTTCAGACTGTACTTTAGTCCCAAAGAAGTGACCCAATATACAGTGTCCCCAAAATGTTTTACTTAAATATGAGACATACATGTTTTTGCCACCCGAACTTGGGACTTTTTTAAAAATTATGCCAGATTTTTCACCAGGGATTGAGCCAGTCAGAGCCACATCTTGTTTGGACTTTGAATCCGAAAAATTGCATACTAATACTGCATTTGTACAAAATATGGTAAATAAGTAAACGCAATTTATTTTTATGAGCACCATGTTATAAATGGGTTCTGTAAATGGGATTTAATCCATTAATCCATTTTTTCTGAAGGATTCTAAAAAAGCAACTCTGGAAATAAATGTGGCACATTAAAAAAATAGGCTGTCCATGAAATAGGGATTAAATGGGAACCATGAGTTGTACTGAAGAGCACATAAAAAAGTTAAAAATTAAAGTTAAAGTTAAAAATGTTATGTGCTAATCCCTTCCATCATTTTCCTGTGCATGTCCCATGGCAGTGGATATAAAAACTTAAAAATCTTAGTGTGAGACTTTCAGTGCTTCACATGAGACCACTTACAGCTTACTTGAAGCGTATGTCATATTTAGTAACTATTTTTTGAATTTGTATGAAAGCTAAAAATAAGAAAAAACACTTATAGAATCTCTTTACCTGCCTGGTCTATTTCCATATGGCATTTTTTTCACACATTTCAAAAGTTGTCGATCTTCACTACTGAAGTAGACTACTTTTGTACATTTACAAAGTTGTCGATCTTCACTACCTTTACATTGCAATGTAAATGCATTATTTTTTACATCAAATTCTTGAATGTGTACCTTATCTGTGTAAATTAACTTTTATGGAATGTATATACGTACAAGAATAAGGGTTTTTGAAATTTAAAAAGTATGTCATTGAAAACTATATGAATTTCACCTCTGTTGTCTTTGCACTCCCAGCATTATATGTATATGAGTCAAAGTTGAGTAAAACACAAAAGCTTCAAAGTAATTGATTATAATACAGATCCTTCCTGAAATTTTCATATTTTTATTGGGTGGACCAAAATAGGGTGCACAACATAGCTGTTGGGTGGACCGTTCAGTGTTACTTATTGTTGAAATTAGTGATTCTGACAATCGATAATACTAGCTGTACTCATTCAAAGGTCGTACAATGAAAGAGCAAACGTACTGACCTTATAATCTAATTGATTTTTGATGTGTGTCTATGAAATCCTTTTGTCCTATGTTGGAGAAGTCCTATTCATGTGTTAGTTAAATATTATGACAAAACTCTATCAAATGGTTGTTAGGAATTCTTCAAAATATGTAAAATGTTCTCCCTTAATTAAATATTGGAAATATTTTCTTCCTCATTGGTTCATTCCGTGTCGTCAGTCATTCCGAGTTGTATTTGGTGTTTTTTATCCATACTTAAGGCGAAGAATTTTTGGATTAAAAAAAATTACCCAGTCCTTCATACTTGGAAAATCCAAAGATTTCCCTTTCATTTTACTGGATGGTCAGTGGCTTTCTCAGATTCAAAGACTAGTTTCTATGATAAGGGTGTAGGATAAATGAGGTACTTCCACTTTTGCTGCTAGATTTCTGTGCCCACTAGTTTTTGCAAATTGTCTACTGTCTTAGCTCAATTGTATAAAGGTGGATGTTACTCAGCTGTGCACACTATCTTGTGGGAACATAATGGAAGAATGATGGATGTGGAAATTTGTTTATTGAGAAAAAATACCCTTGGATGCAGAAGATTTGTACTAAGGGGTCTGGTCTGAGGTAAGTTTTTGAGTTTCATTCTTATGAGCTCAATTCCTTCCGAGAGTTTATACCTATTGAGTCCCAGGGTGTTCTTGATTTGGGGAATTATAGACTGGACAAATTGATTCACAGTAGCTGGCTGATTAGTAGTCCCCAATATGATGTTGAGGTGAAGGCAAGAAGTCAAATGCGATTCCAATTTAGGAAAAATGACATTCTGAATTAATGCAAGGAATAAAAGCCAATAAACAAATACTAAGTTAATCAATTGGAAGTCTCTTTCTTGATCCCTTATCCTTATAGTGTACATTGGTCTTCAGAGAGTATGTCATCCTTCTTTATTCCATTTAGTGGCCCAATATGGTTATTAAGGTATGTAGTTTGAGTGAGGTAGTTCCCTAATCATAATAAAGACCATACTCAAATTATACATTATATGTTCACCAGCCATGGGAAGTATGAATTAAATATTGCCCTATTTATGGCATAATTATGTAGTTTTATACGACAGAAATTCTTACTAATTAAATGAAAATATGTAGTCTTTAACTTGGCTCATTTTTTTGCGAGGGACATTTAAGAAGCCATCACAACAGGTTTTGTTCATCCTGTGGAAATCACTGCTGTGACAAAATGATTTATTTTCCAAAATAGTTGAGAAAACATACAAACTACACACTATTAGTGTTTTGACGAGATCTAGGTGTTAGAAATTCCTCATTTTTTAAAAAAGGTCTTTATGGTGTGCATACATGTACCATTTCCCATGTAAAAGGGCTGGTATTTCTCGTCAAAAATCTCGGAAAGTACCTCGTTGGGTAAGGGGTTGATAATTTGGTATCTTTGGAATAGTGAAATATTTATCTTCAAAGTGAGACCAAATTTATAGATTTCTAGGTGAAATGATATTTTGCTCAAATTACCTTAAATTAATCTCTTAACTTGTATCTCTGTGGCAGAATTAATCAACTATGAAACACTATGTCCAATGTAGTTTCCTCTTATTATTCCATTTCATAGGGAATAGAAGTGGTCTTGCAGGTGCTCATTTCTTCTTATAGCAAGGTGTCAGATTTTTACCATTATGACTTGTTTGTTGTGGATGAAAATCCCTGTGGCACGCACCATGATGCATTTTCTGCCTGTTGAATTGTTACATTAATCATAGCATTCATGCTGTTTAACCGTCTTTGCATTCAAGGGGTTTATCATGAGCTGGGTAATGTCTAGTGAGTGAACTTGGTTTAAAGTCAGCAGAGACCATTGCCAGCTAGGCAATTTTGAGAAGGCAGAAATATTCCTGGTGGTAGCCCATTTTAATGATTGGTCATGGTATGATATGGTTGCCACAATTCAGGGAGTCGCTAGGGTCAACCCAGGATTCTTGACAAGTTACAAGAAAACTACTGCTGAATAGTATAAAAGTATGTGGTGCAAGTTCATTTTTATCTAAGTTGCTTATCCTGGAAAATTAAACAATACTTAGTGTTTTTACTTAAAAATAACAACTTTATTTATAGAGAGTTTTAAGACAATCCATCAATGATACAAACACATCCTTAGCTAAGCAATCAAATAATAATTTTTTCCTTCGGCTATCTAAATTTTAAAGACAAAACATTTCAGGGGGTCAGGACATAATGGGCCCAACCCTGTGGCTGTGGTGCTGATGATGAATGTGGAGACCTTGCCCGTCTGGCTGCTGGGCATGTGCCAAAAAAATTGCGTTATCACCTCTTGTTACTCTTTTGCCCTGAAGTCACTCTTTAACCAAGGAAGCACATATGGTTGTAAAAACACAAACGGGCTAGATCAAGCTCCCTCATAGCTTGACTCTTAATCGCTTGTTGGCGGTTGGTTTGAATTATGACATTTTATACTGTGAATGATAGGATGGCCCCCATAGCCTCGGTGTGAATCCTGAATTTAGGTATATGTACTGAGCTATCTCCTCCCTTCATTCTGAAGCGGCACTATTTCCCGCTCATCCTCCTCCTCCTCTCTATGGGAATTCCCCTCTGTGCACGTTTGAACTTGCTCTCTACAAGAGTTCTCATTTGGTCTGTGACTGTTACCGACAACACTCCAAGGCTCTCTATTCCCTGGCTGCCAAAAGTTCCTAGATGATCTCACTGCTGCTCTCACAAATGGGAGTTTCTTCAAGAACGCACCATAATTGTATCATGGTTTTGCCCTGGGAGATGTTGTAATTTACTATTTTATTCATGTAATTTCCATTGTGGGAGAAGTTATCCATTTCAAAGGCTGTGTCTGTCTTTATTTAATTGTTGTCGACCCTGTCTTGCCTCAGTGTAGTCAGTTCAATTAAGTGGCTACAAATTGAGAATCATGTGTCTCTGGCATAGCAATGTCCATTTTATTAACAGGAAATGAATAATTTTGGTGATTTATAATGCCCTCTCCTTTTCTGTTGACACCATTACTGAAATGGCCTCCTCTTTTTCTACAGCCACTAACTTCAGACTTCATTACATCAGATTTCTTTGAATCTCTGTGGTATGGATGACTGGCCCAGGAGCTGGTATCATTGCTCTCAAATAAATCCTCTTGTTTCCAAATTAAGATCTTAGTTATCAGGAAGGATTTTTGTCTTATGTGTATGTATAATCTCTCAGAATATACTGGTATTCATTTGAGCTGGAAATAATCCAGTTATGATCAGTATTTGTCTCCCTTTTTGGTTGATTAATGTGATAAAAATTTTGAATTTGTCACTAGGAATATGTTGGGATATTTATTCTTATGGTTTATTTAAGAGATAAGACCAATATCAAGTTACATATAATGTGCATATTGATTCTTATTATCATTTTAAATCTCTGGGATGACATTAGCACCTTCAATCTTCTCTCTTGCCAATGTCACTGGAACTTCATTTGTAACTGTGGAGAAAATTTTAAGGAATTTCAAATGGCTTTGTTGTTAGAGGAATATTCTATCATTAGGTATTAGGGCTTTAATTTATTATTATTGATTACCATAATTATTCCCTTATCCTGTGGTCAGTTCAACTCGGGCTATGGTTTCATTCTTTATTTTCACCAGTTTGGCCATTGATGACATTTTAGCTCTCGAGTTGTATGCTATTGTTGTATCACATCAGATCTCAGCATTTGAAAGGTGGCCTAGAACTGCACTTATTGGAACTAGGAATTAATGATACCCTTGTGCTTAATTAACTAGAAACTGGATCTTGCTTGGTGCTCAACACCTGTGAGAGATGATAAACAATGGAAGTGGATTTCACTGGTTATTTTAGTTGTAAGAGTGATGCAGGAACTTATCTTTCAAGAAACGACTGTAATAGGTACCAAGAACATGATGGTTGACATAGTTTCTGAAACATATATTTTTACAAGTATCATTTCACCTAGATATTTGCTATGGTCACCTAAGTTTTTACTTATATGTTTGAACTAAAGCCAGCTAATAACGAGTTCCTTGTGGAAAACATCTAAACCTTTAAAGGTTTTTATCATTTTTTAAGTAAAGGTGAGATCATTGAAAATTGGGTGTACATTAGTCATACAATAGGATAAAATCACGTATCCCATATTCACTTGACTTTCAGATTTGTATTATAATTCTTAAGTAATTTTTTAAAATCACTCTGATTCATACTAATAATTGAAATACCAGAGGTGGTGCTGTAAAAATGCAATGACCTAGGGAATGTGGGTTTTGCTGACATCTCTGCTGTGAATTGGGAGTTATTGGGATGGGGGTGTTTGGGTGAATGATGGAAAGAATGAAATTGTTGGAGAGGAATATTAAGTGTTGGATATGTTAGGAGAGGAATGAAGGTTGGTATGATAAATTAAGTGGGAGATTGAGTGAAAGTCACCAGGATAGGTTATTCCTTGAAAAGGCTGATGGAGGGGACAATGATTTGTAAGCTCAAGGGAGGTGGGAGAAGAATAGGGACTTTAGATGGTATAATGGAAAGTGTAGAGTTCGGAGTGTGATGAACTTATATTGGATAAAATGAATAATGGGAGCTGGGGCCTGTGTGGCCTTGGGGTAAGTGCTTTATTGGCTTTTATATAACATAGCAGGGAAAGGGAAATGGAAGTCAGTGTAGTGATTTTTTGAGTGGATGGAATGGTGCCAATGTGTACTTCTAGAGCATTTGGCATTGTCTATTGGTAAGCTTAAAGCAGTAGCAATTGATGAACATCTTAGAAAAATATTAGTGTGACTTTGTGAAGGTTTAGTCATATTTGTCTCTTTTTCAACAGTTAGAAATGTTACATGTGTTAGTACTCACCACGGGCGTAGCCAGGATTTATGCTGGGAGGGGGGAGGAGAGTGAGGGAAGGTAGGACACTCATCCGTAGCATAGTACTCACCATAGCATGTATGCTTAATCATGAGTGCTTGTTACATTTGACGAAGGACTTATCGAGACAACATTGCATAATGTGTGATTTTCATCTTTTAATTTCTTTGTCTTGTATATTGTCCTGTTATTGAAAAGCTGTTTAAATTTAGTACCGTGTTCCCTAATGGTCAATTTTGCATAAAAATATGAAAGTTTGTGGAGGGATTGTGTGGGGAGGTGTGGACAACTTAAAATTTTTGGTTGCACACTTGCACAAGCTATATATCTCTATGAAGATAAAATTTAGAATACTATTCAAAAGGGAAGTAATGGGCGGCACATCCCATGAGCTACCAACTCCTATGGTGGTGACGCTTCTGCTGAAGTGGAATTGTCCCTCTACCATTAAAGCCCTGTTCACTGCAATAAAGTGGGTGAGTATGCATGGAGATCCAGCTAGGATGGGATTGAAAATGAAAAACAAACACAGTTGCTATGTACAATATTTATTGCCCAACCCGTTCTTGGGAAACATCATGTCACAGGGATCACAATAATATCGCCACCATTCTGAAGGGTCGTTGCAATGTGTTACCTGAATTTATAATGTCTAATGTATATTTATATATTTATAAGGATACTCTTTGTACAAGCCTCGTGTCACTTCACACCATATCTCTTCTCTACTTCAGGTGGTGGGGTGGTGCAGTAATAAAAATATACTTAGATGGTATACACGTAGAACCCTTATGTTGGATTTCACATTCCTCTGACAAAACTAATTGGGAAAGCTTTATGTTACCTCGATTGAAACGTGGAACAGGTAAATTTTCAAACACCTATTTGAATTTCGTATACTTATATTAAGTGATTTTCCCCATTGAATGAAATGTTAATGCTAAAACACACACACACAACATGTTTTTCATGCGAAAGTTATAATCACCGAATGACACAAAAATACTAACGTAAAAAGGCTCACAAGTCTTCTTTAGGAGATAAGGCCGTATCATTAAAAAGGAGATGTATGTTCACAGTCTTCTTGATACCACAAAATATGATGGCGTGATCAACTGAGGGCTTAAAAAATTTGTTCACTCTCAAAAAATATATTAATTGTGAAATTAGACGTGAAGTGGTCCTACTTTTTTTTTTCATGCATATAGCATTCCTGAGGCTATGGTAAATGTTCCACAAGTGAAATTTTGGAGGCCTATTCGAATATGAAATCTTAGTGTATAAAGTAGACTCAAAGAAATAAATTCAGATTTATGAATAATTATTTCCAGAATAGAAATGGAAGGAAGTAAATGGCCTTATCTAATTGAAAAGACGTGTGGCAAAAATCACAAATCTCAATTGCTAAACTGTTTACAAATATTGGAAGTTTCATACATTTTTCATTTATTTATATGAACACTCAGATCTTTCCCTAGGTTTTACAAAAGACGTGCTAACGTATCTTCGTAATTTCCACTTTACTCAGCAGTTTGGTCAAATTCGTATACTTTTTTCTAATCAAAGTTTTGCCAAAAAATGAATTCCAGTGAAAAAGGGGGGTGGTCTTCCAAAAAAGTAAAGCTGAAAAACTTTTTGCGGAATCCGCGATTCCTTTTCCGGGTTTACTAAATGAGAGAGAGAAGATAAACATTCATCATTACCTTTTAAAAAGTCCGAGAACAGAGAAACAGATGGCATTCTCTCATTTGATAGTCACTATCAGATCGAAAGTGCAGATAAACTGCACGGCGCGGCTGCACTTTCTCAACTTCTTGCTTTTATTTTTGCACGTTGAATATCATTCCGTTGTTCGACTTACAAAAATAACAGTGGTCAGATTAGGTGGTGTGAGAACAGAGCGTACCTCTGGGTCGCCGAAAGGGTCCACTTTTTCTTAAGTCTTTGACTACGGAATCAGATTCACCGACCGGATTCCTAAATAAACACTTCACTCTCACGATTAAGCTCAAAGCTGTTGGCATATCTTTGGGATGGAAAAATATTAAATGCGTAACTCAGTGGACATACTCTTCCCGCTCTTATCAAATATCTAAGAGTCTTTTTAGTGCCGTTGGTTCAGTTTGAACCATATAGCCGAATCAACATTTGTGTCACGGGTGTCTGTTCTTTCCCTCTGTTTTCTGTTCTCACGATTTAATCGTGAGTATGATACGTTCCAACCGTTCCCCTAATTAATTAGGAACGCTTCAACAAACCAGTGATGCCAAACGATGAATGCGGATAGAAAAAGGAAAAAGTTACCCCGTGGTGCCTTCTACGAGACGTTGTCTCCGTCAAACATAAGACGGGTAGTGATCGAAACCATTGAATGAGAACTTCATGCCGCTCAAGACAGGCGATGTTGTGTACCTGAAACTTTTTCTGAGGGCATCAAACTCTTCAGGGCGACGAAGAGGATAGTTGATGGGTGTTTTTGCTGAGATTTCCTGCGAGTTTTCCTCGCATCACCGCCTGCAGGCTTTTGAGTATTAGTTTACATCTGATTGATTGAAATTCGTCCTCATGTCTCCGGAGACGAATGGAATATGAACGGTCTGGCACTACCCTTATGCCCCGCTGGGTTATCTTGTTTCATCCAATCAGTCTGTCGAAACACGCATCAACCCACAAAAAGAAACGAGCTCGTGAAGGAATTAAACAATTCGATACAACTGTTCTCGTGTCGCTGCGGAAAAAATATTCCGTTGGAAATGTCTCGTTCATTCTCGTATGCAGTCTTCCGTGATTTACTCATCTGACACTCACACAGCAGATACTTCTCATTCACTCTCATCACGCATTCCTATTCGCGCTAACTATCCAATTGGAAGTGTGTCCTTCGGAACGTTAATTTTTTTCCTCGGTCGCTTAAACACTTTTTCCTTGATTTACTCAGCCATCACTTCCAAATTGTTCTTTTCCCTTCTCTACACTCGTTCACGTGGTTGGCGGGATCATTTTGGCACCAACAAAACAGTCCTGCCTCTTAATTCCTCCACGTGGTGGGCGGCCATTTTTACGGACCGTTTTGGCGCCACCGAAAATTTTCCTCTCTTTCTCGTCAACCTTCAAGAAGTCATTCACGGCTCCAAGGCAGAGGGAAAGAGATTTCACTGCACCAGTCCCCCCGCCTTTTTTCACACATTCGGGCACGCGCTCTCACCCATTCGGGTCCCGGCGACTTCGTCCTCGACTCGCCGCGCTAGTTGATGCCGTCGCCCCCCTCGTGGCCGTAGAACACCGGGTCTATTCTGTTGAATAGTAGGTGCTCGTTGGTCATCCGTATCCCGCCGGACTGGTTCGGGTTCGTCAAGCACTTGTCGCTTGATCGGTTCCCGTTCTTGTTGTCCGACCACTCCACTGGAAAGAGGAGACGAGAGGAAGAGGTATTAGGTCATGCAAAAACTATGCTGCAGACGTCCATATGCTTTTATTTTGCAACTCTGCTTGGCTACTCAAAGTAAATCAGTTTGTGCAGGCTTTTGTAAATTAGGTCTAACATGTACAAAAAGTGTCGTAACAAGTTTTGCTCTTTGTTTTCTACATAATTATTTCGTTCGCGGAAGAAACGTGAATTTGTCAAAAACCAGATTATCGCCAATAGGCGCACGTGTGTTTTTTATAATTTTTGTATTTATTGAAAATGAGAATCCTTCATTTCTAAGGAGAATTATCAAACCTTTGAATATTGTTTATCATAACGTCACTGTGAACATTCTCCTGAACCCTTGCAACGCACTTTCCACTGGACAATCAGTGGCGCTGTTGTCCACGGTGGAGAATGGGGAGGAAGGCGAAAATATATTCTAGGCTGCAGTAGAAGCCGGAGGGAAAAGGTCGTTAACAACCGAGATATGCAGCCTCCTTAAGGAATTCTACAGAAACTGTCGTGCTTTCCTTACACATAGTTACTTCTCCATGGACTTGTTCGGAACAAGAGCCTTGTCCGCATGTGTCCTAGTGGTAGTCTCTGTAGCAAGCAGCAAGCCTTAAGGAATCGAGGGAGACTTACTCAGCATTTGTTTGAGACTGCCATCTCTTCCGAAGGAGTCTAAGAAGAGTAGTAAACAAGGCCGTTTGACGATCAAGGATAGCACAATAATGACTGTTACCAATGAATTTCTACAGTAAGAGCTCGAAAATTCCATAGAATGTTTAAATAACTTACGATAAGCTAGTATGAAGCTAGAGATTAAGGAATGCTTTCAATAGTGCTTTAGATGTCCATAGAAATTCCTGAATTACCATTTCAGTATATTAAGCAGTGCACACGGAAGTAAGTGATGTGCACGGCGCAGTGTGTGCAGTGTTTTGAGTAATGTGCCATGGGAATCCTGTCGAAACTATTTCCCAAGTGTTCTGAATTTTTGGTCTTGAAAAAGGGTTCCAAACCTTGCTATTGGCCCATCATGGCTTTGCGTCATTGCAGCGACGTCTTTTTTTGGGGATATTCTTCAGGGTTTATGGCCAAAGAATAGAAAGGGGAATCTGTTTTCTTATTTAGATGAATGTGAAATATGGCATCAGTTTCAGGACACTTCAGCTACTTTCATGGGACCAAATTTTAGGGTATTGGAACCAAGAACGGGATTGCCTTTGTAGAGTCATCCGCAAGTGCACACTGGTGCGAAATTCCGCAGGTGAAAAGAAGGGAACGTGGAACGGATCTCAAGAATCCTCAGGGGAGAATGATGCCATGGCAGGTTAACTGGCTAAAGCACTCGGCGAGATAAGAGAGATCAGAGTATGGGTCCCGGTAAAGGCGAATGATATTTCCTCTGAGAAATTTCGTAGTACTGCAACAAAATTGTCTGAGAATTCTGAATTAAGTAGAAAACGGCTTTCTTATAGCTTCATTTGAACGAGTTTGGAACTTCAGGATAGTCTAAACTCAAGATTATTTGTTCACTTAAGATAGCATGATGATTGTTAAGTAATAATTTTTTATATCAATTTTTAGTTTTAAGATAATTTGAGTGAGATATTTCCCCAGTCATAATGGATACCATATTCAAATTTTACGTTTCAGTTTAAGGAACTGTAGGATGTACAACTAGGTATAGCATTATTATAAGCAATAATATACTTTCAAATGACAAATACTACTTAATTTAATAAAAATATCCACATTAATCTTTAATTTTACTCGTTTTTTTCCCGCGGTACATTTAAAACTTATTCACAACGGAAAGTTTTTCGGTGATTCTGAAAAAAGAACTGTGGTCACAATATGATTTATTAAAAAAAAAATGGTTGAGAAGACGTACAAACTATACACAGTTAATTTTTTGACGAGATGTAATTGTTAGATATGCCTTATTTTTAAATAATGTCCCCATGGAGTGCATACACATACCATTTCCCATGTTAAATAGCTGGAATTTTGTAGTGAATATCTCGGAAAGTAGTTCGGTAAGGGACTGATATTTGTGAGTGAGAAATGCATTTTTAATATCTCACCCTTCCAAAAAATAGTTAGGCTCTAAAAACTAGACTAAATTTATTGATTTCTAGGTGAAATGATATTTTGCTCAAACTCCCTTGAGCGACTCTGAAGTAGAACTATGAATGCACATGCGTGAACATAAAGATATTAATTCAGTTCTGCTGTCGCCCTCTGGGGCTCATTGCCCACTTATGGCCTGTTGCAGGAACCACAAATATATATTCAGTAGAGTAATGGGACCCATAAGCCATGGCAACCATTAAATAAGTGTTGCAGATACATTCAATAAATTGATTGGTTTCATAAATGAGCTATATAAATAGCCAAGATGGCGGAAGCGCAATGAACCGCTTGGCGACTTAATTACCTGATAACAATGCTGTTTTGAGACAAATAACCGTTTTGATAACTCTTGCTGACAAATTTTTGTGTGTATTAGCAATTGTACATTGGATAAAATTGCATAAATTTGATCCGGCGGTGGAAGATTAGATGTAAAATTTGACGCCGTTTACTTGTGGCAGATAAGTTATGAAACTAGTGGAAGTGTTCCTGCTACCCGAATATTTTTTGGACTTCTTTGAACTTCATGGATCTCATAACAATTGATCCCACAGCTAAATGTCCTTGCAACTGGCCATAAGCCTAGTATTCAATGAGTGAATGCATTAATATATAAATTTACCCATCCATCCATCGACGAAGGTCGGCTTGGTCCCTTCCACCCACCCGCCGAGCGAGTTGAGACCGTAGTGCGCCTGGTAGACGGAGGAGGGGTGCGGTGGCGGCGGGGGCGGGCCCCCGTTGGACGCCATCGCGGCGGCTGCAGCGGCGGCCGCGGCTGCGGCTGCCACGGCGGCCGAGGAGGACGTCGACGAGGAGGTAGAGGGCGCTGCGGTGGATGATGTGGGGGCGATGGAGGACGCGATGGAGGTTGCTGAGGAGGGGACAGAGGACGAGGAGGGGGCGGGGTGGGAGGGCGGGGGGTGGGAGGGTGCGGGGTGCGAGGGAGGGGCCGGGTGCGGGCCCTGGTTCAGCTGACCCAGGGACTGTCCGAAGCCACCCATGCCACCGACTACGCCCTGACTGAGCTGCCCGAGGCCTGGGGTTTGAGAGAGGTTGTGGTAAAAGGTTAGGCCAGCTGTGAATGCACGCGAGGGGTTTGAGGGGGCGGGGGGAAGAGATATCAACGCTTGCATGAGCCGATGGGGTTAATTTCTATCAAGATATCATTTGCAGGACATAAGCTTCATTTATCACTACGTTTTTTTAATCACAGAACATTTGACTCACATTAGTAACATATATCAGGTTGATAAAAACAATGAAAAAACTATTTAGACAAAGGGGTGAGTTTTCCCATAGAGAACATGTTAATAGAATTTGTTGGGATTAATTTCTGTTAAGATATTATTTGCAGGACATAAGCTTTATTCGTCACAACGTTTTTTAACCTCAGAACATTAGACTCACATGATTAACACATATCGGGGTGGTAAAGACAATGAAAAAAAAACTATTTTAACCATAGGGGTGAGTTATTCCAGGGAGATCTTGTCGATGAACTTTGCTGGGGTTGATTTCAGTTATGATATTATTTGCAGGACGTAAGCTTCATTTATCTTAACGCGTTTTAACCACAGAACATTTGTCTCACATCAATAACATATGTGGACCCCAGAAGTCAAGGGGTCTGAGTGACATTTTTGAAAAAAATAAGTTAGGTACAGGAATGGAATGTGAAAATATAAATCTTTTAGGTGGTTAAGGGATCCAAGTGATTTTCTTGACATGTGCTGCTATCTAGGGTAATGCCTTTTAACTACTTAGTGGGTTGTACCAAACATTTTCAACTTTGACTTAAGTTTTCTCTAAGCAATGGTTTTGTTACTTAGACCCCTTGACTTCTGGGGTCCTCATATATCATGGTGATGAAGACAATGAAAAAACTATTTTAGTCATAAGGGGGAGCTCTCCCGGAGAGGTCTTGTGGAGAGAATTTGTTGGGGTTAATTTCTGTTGAGATATTACTTGAATAAGCGTCATTTATCACACCTTTTTTTAATCACAGAGCATTTGACTTGAATATATTACATATACCTGGGTGATAAAGACGATGGACAAAAAATTTAAAAAAAACTATATAAACTATTTTAGCCATAGGGTTGACATCCCAGAGTTTCCCCAGAGAGATCTTGTTGATGGAATTTGTTGGGGTTAATTTCTGTTGAGATATAATTTGCAGGGCGCAAGTTTCATTTGTCACAACTTTTTTTAAACACAGGACATTTGGCTTGCATGAACAATATATATCTGGGTGATAAAGGCAATGGGAAAAAAATAAACTATGTTAGCCATAGAGGTGACATCATTATTTTTGCCATAGGGATGGCATATGAGTTTTCCCTGTGAGATCTTGTTGATAGAATATTAGCCAGATTAGGTTAAGCTGTCAGGTAGGACTGATATAATCAGAGTGATATAAATATCATGAAAAATGCTATATTTTAGCTGTAGGGATTCTATCTGAGTGACCATGTAGATGGAATATCGCCAAATTTAAAACTGTCAGACTATATATTCTATAATTATTAAATAATTACATGGAGAGACATTCTTGAATTACCAAGAATATTGAGCCGGAATGTCAATCAGAAGATTTTTTTAGTTCCATAGGTTTGCATTAGTGTCGCGATTTCATTATGTGCACTCAGGTCTGAACTCTTCAAAAATGAAAATTCCTTGACAGATTTTTAAGCCAATTGCTCCCAGATATCGCTCGTTTCTTATGTCGTTTTTTGATTTGAGAGAAAATTTGAAGAACTATTACCAAACTGGTTTACAACTTCGAGGTGGAAGTTAAAAAAAGTGCTTATTTTTTCAGCTCTCCCCGCCGTTATGTAACTTTGGGCCATCCAAGAAGCCCGCGCACTCATTCAATCTACACCAGATTAAAACGCAAGATTGTTCAAGAGTTCTTAATCCTCATGCGAGATTTCAAAACTTTGACAATGCATGATACTTTTATCTCTTTTTCTGAGGATCCGATAAAAATGAATATTCTGGTTCAAAGAATCGATGTGTGGTTTGTAATTTTAGATTTTTTTATTATAACGTCTGAGTGAAATGCTGAGTATTTGCGTGTTTGAGCGTGTGTTTATCGCTTAAATCTGCTGGAAGCCGCCTAAAGAAATGGTAGAACTCCTGGAGCAGATACTCCCCCAAGGCTCGGCTTCTAGGGAGGCATTCAATCCACTACTGCTAACGTGTGAACATCCGGCTTACTATTTTTCGGCAGGAATACTCAAAAGATACTAATCATTCACAAAATGAGCCTCGGATTTCGTAAAAGCCTGGCGACCTCTCATCTCCACCAGCCGAAACTCGAAAGATCTTCATTATTTGTGGGTCATGGGTTTCATATTTCAGCTGGAGTTCTTCGTATTGTATCAAACTTTGTGTAAAAGGGTGCATGGGTGATCGATTTAGCCGTTTTCAGTCTAAAAATTCTAAGTGGAGTGCACAAAATGAAAAAATCCGGTATTAAGCCCATTGGCGTGAGAAAATCATTTGAGTTTGCGGTTGGTTCCTAGTCCTTCACCGTCTATTTTCTCCTAGGAAGACTGAAACCAATTAAACTCAAGAAAGTCTCATATATTGTGATTGTACCTGTCATATTTGGTAATATGTGAAACCAGATGTGAATGAATGCGGAATTGAGGGGGGGAGATATCAACGCTTGCATGTGCTAATTTTTAGCTAAGCGTTAATTTGAGCTGAGATAAGAGTTAATTTTTATCTCCAGTATTCTTTACAAGACTTAAGCCTAGTATATTACGAAATATTGTTTGTATTTTGGAATGCTGCAGCAGTTAAATTACAAATTTAGTAGTAGTTTAGTTTTGAGTCGTAAATAGAAGTTGTTAGTAGTTTAATTTTAAGTTAAATACTACATATTTGTTACAGGAGTTTAATTTTAAATTTTATTGTCGCCGAAATCACTAAACGTAATGCTTGAATGGCTCCAAAAATAGACGAATGGTTGATAAACAAGAAAAGGCACAAGCGGAGTTCCTCAGAGATTAATTCGGTGCGACTAGTTTCGATACAAAGGCTGCTATTCTGAATCGGTAGCAACCGCGCTATATCTCTAATTAGCGTCTCGAGGCCGCTTTTTCCCCGTATTTTGGGTGCTTATAGACGCTATTTAGACGAAATGCGCGGTCTCTATACTGTATAGAATACTAGCCAAGGTACCATCATCAGGTTTGATGATGATACCTAGTATATAACTTTGTGAGAGCATTTCCAAGAGCATTGATCAACCACGAAGGAGTTTCCTCATGTTTGGTCTGTGCCATTGAATCTATTATGGTGAGTGGTTATTATAGCTGTAGTTGGCTAACGTGGGAAACTCCATCTTAAGAACCCTGAATAAGGACGGTAACCTATCTCAATTGTGTTTCCAATGGAACTGAAAGAACGTAAGTTTTCTTTTGGCGACAGGACGCGCTCCACTCGTATTATTCTCGAACTCCAAGAGGCATGTGCTGGTTGTAACTATTCATGTTTTTACGATTCCATTTTTTTCAGTCTTTATGAAATCATGATTCGTTATACTGCAAGTAATACTTGAAGGTATTTAATAATAACTCAGTTATAAACTTTAGCTGACAAACTCTGGCTCTCCTTGAACGTCAGCGCTGCCTATCGGCAAGTTCAGGGCCCTATTTAACTGCGACCCGTAATTTTAGCAAATGACGGTCGAAAGCGCATCAAGAGCCGCGTCCTTATTCAGTGTTCTTACTCTTTCCAATAGCGCAGGGCCGCTCATGGGAGCAGTGTTCGCCCTCGGCTCGGAAACTGACCTGTGGTCATCCCGGTCACTCCCCAGCGCGTGTCCGGCGAGCCGAACATGCCGGCGGCGGCGGAAGAGCATAGTCCATCGGACATGGAGCCGAAGGGCGGGAGGCCGTGGGACGGCAGCAAGGCGCCCGGCGTCCGGAACACGTTCGTGGTCTTCTTCCTTTTCTTCCACTTGGCGCGGCGGTTCTGGAACCACACCTTGGGAGGAGGAGAAACGGGAGAGGCCGGTGAGTCGATTGAAATCGGTTAAGGCCTGGTTACACGATACATCAACCCGTACGTGTTCATGTACAAGTTCATGTACGAATGCATGTACCAAATAGAGCAGGTTCTATTTTCCTGTTCATGCGTTCATGCATTCGTACAAGTTGGCGTGGTTAAATGGTGAATTTTTACATTAATTCACGAGTGCATTCATTCACACATTAACTCGTACGGGTTAGTGTATCCTGTTACGAGGGCTTTAGAAAGTACCTCGTGTTCACTTGGAGTACGCCGCTAGCATATGGGACCCTTGTGAAGCAGGAAGAGTTTCAGACAAAGATCGAATAGAGAGGAGACCGACAAGATTTGTGAAAAATTATCTCGAAAAACAAAGAAATGTCACTGAATTGTTGAGGGAATTAGGATTGGAACCTCTCTCTGATCGAAGAGAAAAATATAGATGAAATATTTTTCTAAATTTAGATGTAGACTTTTTTCCGCACGTTCAACATATTTTGCAAGAGTCACAATAAAGGACCATAATAGTTGCGATAGATCAGTTTCTAGGACACTTTGACCCTGACTAGGTAACATAGATTTTTACTCTTGTTCTAAATATCTTAACAGCAGTATTAGCCCCGCATGAAATTTCCGGCTAGATATATCTCTTGGATTATTTAGTGTCTTGCAGTACTTTTCATCACTCACATTAATAATACTTACCTGTAGTTGTCTCCAAATAGTATACTGCATGGTAGCATATTCGTTTACGTAGCTTTGTCCTAGTTTCTGGTCTGACCGCGCATTGTTATCCTGACTACATTTGGCCTGCGCCTGGCATCGTGGGCGGTTCTGGTTTCAGTTGGAATGACAGCTGCATGCCTCGTGGTGGCTTACACGGTATTTCGTTCATGTAAATGAGAGAGCTTTTTCCCGAGTCATAACCAAGCTTCTAAATGTTGGCTGTCATGGACGATATGCTGGTATCGCTTGGGAGCCGCAACCGGCCATGCGTTAAAATTTATCTTTTTGGAGTATGCTGTCCTATATAACGGCGGTCAGTCCGATACATCGGATATTCAGTTGTCGGTCGCATAATCCCAAGTTACTCCAGGTGGGGAATTCTATTTCAGAAAGATTAAAGATGACTCAGGAACAGAAAAATAAAACCATGGACCGTCTAAGAAACTTTACCCTACTAAATATGTCCTTACCGCTGTTAACAGTTTGGTTACGCCCCTTGGATGGTAATGTAAAAGTCGCGGATTTTAGTCCTCCCTGGGATGTAGGTATTGCGTTTATCTTATGCCTTATTATTGTTGTAATTATGTTAAAATTAGCGGCTGTATTCCATTGAAACTTTGGTAAAACTAGGCTTGACGTGAAAGTATTAATCGAAATAAAGCCCCTTTTTATTTACTCAGTAGTTTTCAAACTGAGAAAATCTATCTGTAATCCAAAAATAAAACCATGAGCTACTGGCATTAGGTTATGGGTATTAGTTTAGTGGGTTAGATTTTAATTTATCGAGTATGGCAGTATGCATGGATTAAACTTTAGCAGTCGATGAACTTTCAAACCCAAGTACATCGCGTACAAATGATTGTATCCCAACAGAATATCCATGCGGTGCTCTTCACGAGTATATCTTATTGCTGCAAGGCCGCATTAGATGCTTATTGACCCGAGCCTGCGAAATTAAGTCGAGACGAGCGACCCCGCTGTGAGAGGCCTTCTTCTCAGCAATCCCCTGGGCGAAGATTTATGGCAGTGCCAATCTCATTCGAGGGAACCAGGTCACCGTGGGGGTCGCCCCATTCACAAGCGAGCAAGGGACGGCGTATGCACAGGGGGAGGGGGAAGGGGTGAGCTCGTATAGCACATTCGATTCGCATCATATCCAATCAATTCGACGCACACAGAGAACATGTGTACACACGGGATATCCTTGTGTGCCGGGATTGCGGGTACAGTAGCGCCACGGAGCTGAGGCGGGGGGGGGGGGAAGGAATTCAACTGCAGGGCTGCCAACCGTCGTATTTTTCCGCCAGAACAGGCTCCAATTTTTCCAACTAATTTTTTTACGCGTCATAGGTAGGTTAAAAAACAAGGTGGGCTTAAAAACAGAGTTAGAACGCGTAGGGAAGATAAGCAAGACACGTGAAAGGCCTTTATGATAATCTTGCTAGTATTACTCTTGCAAAAACTCGGATGGGAATCGCTTTCAGACCATCCGTTGAAAATTAGACTCAATCTATTAAGTAAATTCAAAACCAATTTATTTTCAGAAGAATTTATAATTATCTTACGAGTTCCTTAATACTACGGAAGATAAGTTCATGAGGATAAAATAAGGGAAATAGGTTATAGAACTGAAACGTTTAAAATGTCGTTTTTTCCCCGATCGATAAGAGACCATAATGGCTGCGTTGACACTTTGAATTAGCTTAGTTGACAGGTTGTGTGGCTGATTTATTCATATGCACCCTAATGCATGTTTCTAAATCTGCCGAATAGTACTAACACCATGTTGTGGATTGTTCCCTGCATGACTTTTGTGCCACGTTTACATTGTATATTATTTTAGTAGTTTCTGTATCATACCCATTATGTGGTTCATGCTGGTGAAAGTCAACTTCTTCACTGTAGTTCATGTTGGTAATAAGTCACCCCCTGCCAAACACCCTTTTGAGGGCTTTCCGGGTAATAAGTAGAAGTAGATGTCCAAGTGGATTTAATAAAAAAGTTTGAAAATTTCGCTCATACTCGTAAATACCTACATGCCCAGCACGCTGTTCCCTTTTGGGGCTGGCTTCGTTGATAGAGCTTAATTCTCGGTGTCACACCTGTTGAACTGGTTCTATTTGAATGGTTACTCACTGGCATTCCTTCATAAGTGCTATCCTGATCTCAAGATTCCTAATGTTCCTCGTCTGAAGAGTACCTTTCTCCACATTTACCAAAGCCTTTTTGGGCTACCCATTTCTCTCACACCATTCGCTCCTCAATCATTTATCTGCCTCGTTAATCGACTCTCATCCATTATCTCGATATATCATAATCAGCGAAGTATTTTAATTTCATACATTTCTATTAGGATAAGCCTGATAAGAAGTATAAGACTCGCTGATGACATGGTAATATTAGCAGATGATATGCAATCACTTCAAAGGTTGATAAAGGTTTTGGAAGAGGGATGATGGAATATGGGATGAAGATAAACCTAGGAAAACAAAGGTTATGCCAGTAAACTGTGAAAATTATACGAGTGTGAAAATAAATGAAGGTGTAATAGGAAAAGTGAAAAGCTACCGGTACCTAGGAACGATGGTGACAGACGACTGGAGAAGTATTGCAGAAATAAAAGCAAGGATAGCAATGGCAAAATAGGCCTTCAGCCAGAAGAAAAACTTGCTATGCAATAAAAGCCTGGATCTGGAGCTGAGAAAGAGACTAGCTAAATGTTATTCATGGAGCGTTTTCATGTATGGATGTGAAGCTTGGACATTAGGTAAGAGGGAGAGAAATAGAATAGAAGCTTATGAAATGTGGGTCTGGAGAGGAATGGGAAAAGTAAGATGGGTAGATAAAATGAGAAATGAAGAGGTTTTGTGCAAACTAAAAGAAGGAAGATCGCTCCTAAAGGAAGTAAGGAATAGGAAAGGAAACTGGTTGGGCCATGATGAGAGGGAAAAGTATAATAACTGTGGCACTTGAGGGTTCAATTGAAAGAAAGAAAAAGAGAGGAAGGAGAAGAATTAAATTGGTGGATCAGGTGAAGAACATCAGCTATGATGAAGCAAAGAAAGAAGCTCGGGACAGAAGCGGATGGAGACAGCAGTGGTGTACGGGACCTGCCAGCAGGCAGAACACCAGATGATGATGACATGTCTATTACTGGAGCATCCTTTCCAAATCATTTCGTTACCGACTCATTCCTAACTCAATCCCTCCTGCTCTTGCCGCAAACACTTCTCAGGCACCCCATACACACTTTATTAAGTGTACTCTTTGCTTTTTCTGGCATGCTACCAAATACTGATTGGTTTAAAATTGCCGTAGAATATACAGGCCTCAATCGTGAATGTATACGGATTACGCATTGCGGTATAAGGAGAGGACACTATATCATCAATCTGAAGCCTGACAACCGAAATAACAACCATACTGTTTAACCTTCTCTCTCCTTACTTTCCAATGGATATCGCAACGGAATGGAGGAATTAGCGAACGTCAAGCAAGAATATCAACCATCTGTGCGAAATTTAAGGTAGTCCGAGCGAAAAATCATTTTACTTAGAAATCAATGAATTTGGTCTCATTTTAAATAGAAATATCTCACCCTTCTAATGACACCAAAAATTCAACCCTTCACCACATTACTTTCGGAGATGTTTGCCAAAAGAAAGCAGCCCTTTTACATGGGAAATGGTACGTGTATTCGCTCCGGAGAGACATCATGTACAAAATGAGGCATTTCTAACACTTAGATGTCTAAAAAAACTAACAGTGTGTAGATTGTATGTTTTCTCTACTATTTTTGAAAATTAATCATA
Source organism: Ceriagrion tenellum (assembly GCA_963169105.1). Taxonomy (NCBI): domain Eukaryota; kingdom Metazoa; phylum Arthropoda; class Insecta; order Odonata; family Coenagrionidae; genus Ceriagrion; species Ceriagrion tenellum. The sequence goes on along the minus strand of OY720644.1, from coordinate 40,559,575 downwards.
TTTTCACCACAGTAGGTTCTTGGGTATCACAAAAAACCTTCCGTTTTGAATGAGTTTCAAACGTATGCGAAAAAAATGAGTCAAGTTAAAGACTTATTTAGATATTTTCATTTAATTACTTACAATTTCTGCCATATACAACTATATTATTGCACCATTAGCAATGCAATATTTAATTCGTGTGATCTACAGCTGGTGTAATTAAAACGTGTAATTTGAATATGGTCTCTATTATGACTAGGGAACTATCTCGCTCGTATTACCTCAAGACAAGTAACTCTTGTAATATATATTGGCTGCTTGTTGGTATGGATTCTACTCTGTTTTACAATATATTCAAGGAAGGTGGATGATTTTTTATTTCAATGAATAAACAAAATACGTGAGAAGAATCCACATTGAAGTAAGTGCATGCTGATTTCTAGTAAGTTATCGATGGGATTTCCGCAATGGTTGCTAGCGCCAGAACTGCTGCTGTGACGCCACTGACACGTCTTCTAAGACAAGCCCGTGTAAAAGTGTATTGAAATATGGATTATAAATATTACTGTTTTCTTAATCAGTTCGGTGATTAATATTAGGTAATACCATTCTTGTCAATTTCAGTATTTATTTTTATGATAATTATACATGAACTCTCTTAAAAGACTCGCTGAATAAAAATATAATCGTCGCGTGATGTCAGTGAAGTCACTCGAAAGGCCCGAAAATAGCGGCGCGGATGGGGAAATCGCATTATTTACAAACTTCGAGGCAACTTGTAAATTGTGCGGACCTTGGGAAGGACTATACTTTTTCTAAACCATAGGTTTAGTTCCTCAGGCTAACATTTATTTCTTGATACGGCATAATTATTAGGGAACTGCAATTTTGTTATTTCTGTGTGCATTTACGTGAGCCAGTATGTTTGCTCATGCAGTTGATTCCGTTGATACGTCAGGATATAATTATTTCCTTTTAACTACCATACTTAGGCTCGTTGATTATGTGAAATACTCTTCGCTATTTGATCTTATTGTGTTGATTTTTTTCCAATAGATTCATAACAACTGTAATATCGCTTTCAGCCGGTCCGCGCCGAATTTTTGAATCGTTCCTGTTCGTGTGACATCGAGGCGTGGATTTCATGAATATGGCGGAATATGGATATCATGTATAAATTTGCTACAAAAATTAGCGTGAGACAAGGACTTCGTAAGGACAGCACTCACATCTCCCATGCGGGTCCAATTTCTGTTGCTTTTAATTTTAATCGACGTCCTATTACACAATTCCACCTCTAGAAGGGTTTGACGTATGTTTATGAATCGATCTCAGATCAATCTGAACTCGAATCGATCTGATGATTCAAAGCTAGCCGACTCAGATTGCCTAGTTTACCATCACGGACTCAAAATATCGATAGTGAGCAATCGAACCTATCAGTTGAAGCTTGATTGACCCGGTGTGTAAACAAGTTCAGCGTTAGAAATTTTCAGTCGCATTCCGAGTGAACAAAATTGCCCAATGCGGTAGATTTCGATGTGCTACGATATCACCAACGTCACTTCACTGGCCATTACTGCATTCTTGTTACATCTAAATACGACACACGCCTTGATCGACGCCCAGATCGATCCCACTAACCCGTTTCTTTTACCACCCCGATTGCTTTTGTGGTAAACTTCATCACTTTTTAATTTGTTCAACCATTCTGTCTTCAGCATCCTTCTCCTGCACCAGGTTTTGAAGGCTTTTAGTCTGTTTTGCTCAGCTTTTCCAACGGCGCATGCTTCCAGTCCATCGGGCGCCTCGCTCGACACGAATGTTTTCATGTTATAGGGAAATTACCCCTAAAAATCAGCATTATTTGGCCCAAAGATCTCATTTTTTTGGACAAGGTTGGCAACCCTTGTGGCATACAAGACATCCTTTCTCCTCCTTCCTCTACCCTCCCTAACACTTATTTTCCTTCGCCAAATCCCTTCCGACTTCGTCACCAAAGGTCGAAATATCGTGTCGCCCTTCGGCGTGCGTTATATGTTCGAAGGATTAGCTCCGTTTTTATCGCCAGACGTCGCCAGCGTTCTCCTCTCGTTGTCCCTACCAATTCAACCCCCCCCCCCCAGAACCCTATACATTCCCCCTCCCACATAACCAAACCGCCCCCTCCCTCCCCCCATACATCCCCAATCTAATTACGGGAAGGGTGTGAACAACCCTTGGCCCATCTACCGCCTTTCTCCCCCTTTCCTCCGAAAACCCTCGCTAGTGATCCCAGTAATATCACGGCCAGCAATAAATAATAGGAGGGTTGAAGTCTGGGATTCCTTCCGTCCCCCTTTACCGTTCGTCCTTCGGCCTCCTTCCCCCCGCGCCTCAATTTCGCCCTCTTTCTCTCCCTCTTCACCTCTCTCAACACATTTCCATTTCATCCCCTCTCTAACCGATATATTCCCACCCCCCGTCGTACACAACCCATTCCCGACTCTTCTTCATCTTTCCCAAGCGTTAAATCGCTACCGTGCTTTCTCTGTTCGGTGAAATGCGTGAGAGAAATAGATCTTGGGAATTCTAAACAAAATTCAATCCTCAAGGACGAGTGAGGACGACGTAAGTAAAAGTCTCTAGGATAACTTGACGGAACACTTTAGTCATGATTGTATTTGTTTATAAAGATAACAAATTCAATCAATAAAAATGTTACTGTGGTTTCTATATTTGTTTTATATGTGTAAAATTGTGATTTATTATCTTTTTCTTCTATAGATTTTTTTACAAAATTTGTAAATGGTTTACTGTATTAAAGTTTTTCGGAGTATCCCGCTGCGTATTGAGCATTTTAAATTGACTCAACCTTTCGTTCTGTGTACTGAGAACGTCGTCAGGAGAATGGATGGACGTTCTCAGTATGCTGAACGAAACGTTGAGTCAATTTAAAATGCTCAATACGCTGCGAGTTACCTCGAAAAACTTTAAATATAGTAAAGATTCGCTGCGAAAATATTCAAACAAAATATCTTTCTCGGGCTTCGCACCGGGTAATGTTTTCATAATCCGCCGACGTTTCGGAAAACGACTTGTTTTCCATTTTCAAGGGACGTGTTAGTTCCACTATAACACTGTGTTATAGTGGTCATGGCGGAAATAACACGTGCCTTGAAAATGGAAAACAAGTCGTTTTCCGAAACGTCGGCGGATTATGAAAACATTACCCGGTGCGAAGCCCGAGAAAGATATTTAAATATAATACACCGGGAAAATCTTAAATCATTTATTATTCAAACAAAGATTGTAACTGGTTTATTTATGTCAACTTCATTGCTGTCAACCGGAACTGTTTACATTAGAGCCTCAAGTCAGGGAATGGAAATCGGCGTTTACGGATGTATAAAAGCGCTCATTAAAATGCATTCATGGAATAATCGGCATATTTTGTACCTTAACTTTGATTGTCAATAGCTAGTGCCTGCCAACAGAGGAAGAAGGATTTTGTGAATCTGTCAAACAATTATGTGGAGTTTAGTCTTTTTTTTGCCTTTAGCCTTGTTTTGCCTCACACAGGGGCGATGAAAGCGCGGGAATGCCGGAGGGAAAGTCGTAGTTTGAATGTGGATCTTATCGAGGAATATGTTTGTCTTGGGATGGGAAATTTGCAGTTCACCAGGCTGTTCTGTTTCTAAGGTTTCTATATGGCATCAAAACCTAGTAATTTCAGAATAAGCACAAGAACAGTTAATGCAGCAAGAATGGGGCACCTAAGAAGCGTTCGCGGCAAAATTTGGATGGGTAGGGTCAAGAGTGAGCGGGTCATGAAAGAATATGGTTAGGATAACCCAGTAATGGGCTTATATGATGGTAGAGTGCTTCGCTGGCTTAATCATGACAAGAAAATGTACGAAAGTCAAATGAAAAAGGCAAATATGTAATGTTAAAGTTAACGATCTTAGAGAATGTCAAATCAGGATAAATTTTATATTCTCTAACAGGTACCTCGCTGAGGCTGCACAGTGCCTGCTTAGCATTGGTATTCAAAAGTTTTCCAATCTTTAAGCCTTCCTTCATTCACTTTTTCTAAGTTTCTTTTTTCAGCATTTGCGTGATAAGATGAGTTTCCGACTAGAGTCAGAGGAAGAGGATACCTCAAGATGGTTGATTGGCCGTTAGAGGCTACAGGTATTTTTGCGCTTTAGGCAATTCATTAAGCCAGATAGATGATGATAGAAGTCTTTCTCGAAACACATCAATGCCATGTCGAATCTGTCGGCTATGATAACCTGCTCCTCATTAACCGTCTGTGGCAATTGGGATAATTCTTCTAAATCTATTGTGATTTACCTTAGTAATGTTTATTGTGCGCACGTGCGATATTCCACAGAGGAAAAATTATTCGCCTTGAGAGCGGACACCTCACTGTGCTCCTTAATCGGCTTTAACCCCGCGGACGGTGGCGCCAAGCTCGCGCTTTGGCCTGCTTCCTGACATTATATGTCCAGAAGTCCTAAACAACATGTTCCTACAAAGCAGGTAGATGACCACAGGGGAGGACACCTCGCTAGCTTAACTGGACCAAGCACTCGGCGCCATATCGAGGGATGTTGTTCAATTTCCGGTCGAATGGCGAATGTTTTTTCCTCTGCGGATTTGTGAATTAATTCTAGACCATTTAGTCTACCCTGCAATCTTTGAGTCTCTAGGTGCAGCTAACTCAGTCTTTTCTGACAGTTTTATCTCAGATTTTATTTCTTCTAGAGCATTTGTTTTTGCAGTAGGACTCCTTCATGTTAATTTTATTTTTTCGAGCGTGCATATACAATAGAGACGTTGGAAAAAGTTGCCGCAAGAGATAAACTGTGGCGTGCCACTTTAGATACGGTAAGACAGCCAGTAATGATGCCTTGAAAGCCTGTAAGAATGCAAAGCAAGTAAGCGGTTGTGTTGCAAAGTGAGCAGTGCTCTAGAGGGAATGGGATGCTTTCATTTTGCGGAGTAAGGAATCGATTACTTTCTGTTCCTACGAATGTTGAAAACTTTTTAATACGCTGAACTAAAATGGCCAAAATTCCTGTAAGTGCATGGACGGTAACTTCGATTATTTCCCTTTGACTTCGCATCAAAGCTTTATCTATTCCTTTATTTATCCAGATTCATCATGAAATTCCTCCGAAACGACTCGACTATTATTTTAACAGTATTCAGGAGGCAAAAATTACTGCATGGTAAAATTCAGGGAAGCTCATACCACGATAATCATCTTGTTTTTAGACTAGCAAATGTCAGATTGGATGTGCTTCTGCAAAGACACCAGTTTAACGGAAAGCCAGCTTTAACCATAACGATTCATAAGACTCAAGGCAAGGCGTTTAAATTTGTTGGTATGTTTTTTACTAATAACTGTTTTTGTGCGCTGAAAGTGATACACAGATTTTCCCGAGTCAAAGGACGAATCAATTTGATTGTACTTTTATCGCCAGAAATCCTTGTTATGTTCAAAATGTTGTGTGAGAAGGAGTTTTGAATAATTTGGACTTACGTTACGATAACGTCACTCCCATGAGCACTGAAAATGGAAGAAGTAATTTGGAATATTTTTTTATTCGAAATTCTAATAGCATTTTTGTTATTTTTTTACCATGTAAACACGGCTGTATTCTTTTTTATATACGTACGTGTACTTAAGTGAAGTTATTTTTATATTTTTAAAAAATATTCACCTTTAAAATGAAAATTCTACACATTTTTATATTCGAGAAAAAGTCTTCAAGCCATATTTAATGAAATGTTTAGTTGGCGGTAATACACATTAAAAGTTTAACAAACTGTCGTAACTGATCATAATTTTTTAATTTCATTTTTAGAAACAATAGACGTAGTGTAATAACGAGCAAAGTTCGGTTCCTCGGTACTTAATGTTGATCCACTTGCAGGGAAGGTCATTCCTTCTTAGAGCTTTTCTTTTCCAAGGGAGAACCAGGCCTTAAGTAGAGCCTTGACAGCTACGAAACTTCGAAGTGGAACGGAAAATCCCGATTACGCTTTTTTCACAAAAAAGTGGGATTTGTCATTGTCTCGACGTCACATCCTCGTGTTACCCTCGAGGTGTGACCCTTTCCAGCTTTTCCAGAACGACAATCCTTTGTTTTTGAAAAGGAATTTCTTCTTTCGCTGAGTCAAGCGTTGAAAATCCCCAGCGCACGGTCGCGAAGAAGAGCCGGGGCTGTGTGAGTGACGCGGAGAAAGAGCTGTGACCGTGCTCGAAAGAAGTGGGATACCTATTATGTTGGTTGGCATTGGAATACGCAATGTGCATACAAAAAGTTTGAGAAGTATAGATTTTTCAGAGAACTTAGAGGAAACTCCATATTGCAAATAATCATTTCCATTTTTCTACAAGTAATTTGTGCAACGCGTTTCACAACTTAACTACATCGTCAGGTACGATTGTTCGTATAATATTTATACAAATAATACGTAAAATATGCAATGAATATTATACAAACAATTTATCTGACGGTGCAGTAAAGCTATCGTGCGTGCTGTACAAATAAAATAATTCTTAAGAAGTACAAAATATTCTTTGCAATATGTAAACTGATCTATGAAATTCCTCTATGAAGTGACGCCTGATGTCATTAAGTTTATCGTGCCCAGAGGAATTGAGCACGTTGATAAATAAAACATTTTCACAAACTTAAGCTGATAGGAGTGATTCCTGTTTACGTACAGATATGCATGAAAATGTTCGTACCTTCTCTTATTACCGATACCTATAGATTAAAGTGAAAAACATTCATATTACAGGTTTTATTTGGCAATTCAATACCTCTTTAATGCTAACTCTTATGGATCATGACAAATATTTCGTAATATTTCGGTTGCATGTGTGTCTGTTTACTTCTAAGTTGCAATACGATGCATTTATTACAGTTATTGTTGTTGCTGTCAAACATCGAGGCGTAATGTCGTTTTCTGTATTCGATAAAAATATTTCAAAGTAATTTCGTCTACATTTCTAATACGGCGTCGCCATCTGTTTTAATAAAGAAAAAATCCTTAGATATAATTCTTGTACCCTTTCCATCTTTGCCTGTACGATGAGTTACAATGCATAAACGGATGTATTTAATTGAAATGTGTCCAAGAATTTTCTTTCGACGTAAATACTTTAAATTTATTAAAATGTGCACTCAGTGATCCACGATTACCACACCAGCCACCTAAAAACTTTTTTAAAATTTTTTTCCTGTCTACCAAAGAAATAGAAAACAGCTCATCTGAATGTGAAATTAATGTCGTTGATCACTTTTGAGGATATCCCCGCCGATGTGATAAACAAAATCTCGATTATTCTCAATGAAAAATTCACTCGCCTGGATTAGGATTCGAACTCATGGCTTCCAGAAAAAGAGGCTGGTAAAGTGCTGAGGGCGTGTGAAGAGGGTATGAGTTGAAATCCAAATCAAGTAGGTTAATTTTTTATTAAAAGTAAACATAGCTATCTAGCATTTAACCCTGGCAAGCAAAAATGTGGTATCGAATAGTATCACGAATATTGGATCGGATCTAAAAAATGTTTGCCATGAGGAAAGTATCAGAATTTTCCATTGTCCCATGTGCGACTACTCCTTGAGTACGCTGCTGTTGCATGGAACCCAGACGAGAAAGGTAATTTAATGTCATTGGAGAAGGTTCAAAGGAAGGCGGCTCGGTATGTGTTAGGGATGGTAAGAGTGCAGAGAGGGCAACTCAAATGCTAAATGTGTAGGGAAGGGAGAATTTACTTTTCAGGAAGAGAAGGGAGCAGGCTATGTGAGCTGTACAAAACAGTTAGCGAGGAAAGAGCATTGAGAAGAAATTAGAAAGGACGTAAAGAAATTAAGCTTAGTGGGGGCAAAAAGATCACAGATACAAGATTGAGTGCCTTTCTCATAGAAAATCTATTTTAAAAATTTGCTTTTTATATTAAACCATACTGGAACGGTCCACTAGGGAAACTACCTCTGCCCTACCCAATTCTTTTAAGAGAAGGTTAAGAATATACTTCAAATCTGTCTCATAGATAGTATAACGTTCAGCTGAAATTGCCCAGGAGAAACATGAAATAAGTTTGGCAGTTAAGCCCGCCGCCGGTTGCAGTTTAGCCTGCGCTTGTATTTTACTCTCAAATAGCGGTTCGCTTTCTTTTCTCTTTTCATTACTTCTACGATTTTGAATATCCCAATTTCAAGTTTACTAATTGAAAAACAAATATTTGAAATGAATCGGCAGCAAAACTCTAAGAGAAAAGCGAATTTATCATTCAAATTCTAAGGCATAGCATCTGCTCTTTTTAAAACAAAACGAAAGTTAGAACAAAGTATTCAGACTGCTAATTGCCATTCATAATATAAATAGTTTGTAAAAAGTCGAATTTTCTCGTTTTAATGCCTCAAAATCGAAGACATTAAGACTTGTCTACTCACAATGCATAGTCTTTAGATTTGAAATACTTTAAAACAGGCAAAACCCACATCCTAAACCTCGAGAGTCAAAAGCAATCGGGCGGGAATCGAACCCTCGATTTATATGCTCCAGCGCAATCAAAACCCACTTTTTTGTGAAAAAAGCGTAATTGGGATTTTCCGTTCGACTTCGAAGTTTCATAGCTGTCAAGGCTCTACTTAAGGCCTGGTTCTCCCTTGGAAAAGAAAAGCTCTCAGAAGAAATGGCCTTCCCTGCAAGTGGATCAACATTAAGTACCGAGGAACCGAGCTTTGCTCGTTATTACACTACGTCTATTGTTTCTAAAAATGAAATTAAAAAATTATGATCAGTCACGACAGTTTTTTAAACTTTTAATGTGTATTATCGCCAATAAAAAATGCCATTAAAAAAGGCTTGAAGAGTTTTTGTAGCCCAAGGGAACATAGGGCCTTCCTAATATAGTCAATTAATACTTCAGAGGAATCTGTATGCCAAATTTTGTTTGAATCCGTCTGGCATGCTTTATCGTTTCAATGAATGGAATTTCAGTTTTAGTCACTGAATGGATAGGTTATCGAAAAATCGACTTTCAGAAGTTCCTATAGCAGAATTTCAGCTATGTTTATCCCGAATAGTTTATCACAACGCTACGCGCATGCTACTGCCACCAAGTTTCTCTACCACTGTAACGCCCTCTCCGGTATGTTTAAACCTCATTGCTTTTCCTTACCTTCTTCCAACTCTCGAGCTCCCCTGAGCAAAGACTTCTCACCCCGAAATGGATGAATATGTATCTTCCCAACCCTCCGCCACCTCTTACCGCTCATGCATGATTTAACCGCGGCAAAGGGTGAGGGTGGAAGCATTATACCGTTCCCTTTCACCCCACAGACCTCGGCCACAATGGCTTCATTTATTTTCCTCGCATGGAGTGGAAAAGGGGGAGGAAAGCCGAGACTCTACCCCACCAAACAAACATCCCCGTACAGCGTGCAGAAGCCATGATTACCCGCCCACGAATCGTTTATCCCATGCCCGCAGCACAATAGTGATGGAGGAAACAAACATTTATTTAAGATCCGGCTCACTCAAATGTGTGGCAATACAATCCGACACCTACAGTTAATTGTTATTCGTGTACCCCAGAAGTCAAGGGGTCTAAGTGACATTTTTGAAAAAAGTAAGTTAGGTACAGGAATGGGATGCGAAAATATTAATCTTTTAGGTGGTTAAGGGATCCAAGTGATTTTCTTGACAAGTGCTGCTATCTAGGGTTATGCCTCTTAACTACTTAGTGGGTTGTACCAAACATTTTCAACTTTGACTTAAGTTTTCTCTAAACAATGGTTTTGTTACATAGACCCCTTGACTTCTGGGGTCCTCATTTATCTTTAATACATTGTTACATGTCGGCAATTAGTCCGGTAATAACGCTTTCAAAAATCAAGAAAAATATCAAATCATGAAATGGTTATAATCTCCTAAATCACATATCCACATCCATCCATAATACTATTTGGGTGTTGCCTGTGCCCAGACGATATGTAGCGAATAATTCAATGTTTATAGCAATTTTTTTTATACATGTGTTATTTTTGGACCGTAGGGTGGACGATTTTTGGAATTTCACATACAAGGTTGCAGGTGACCGAGATCTAGCAACACCTGATGTTTGCAAAGAGAATTAGAAGTCGAGCAAGAGTGAGATGACCAGAGCTTGGGTGGCGGAGTTGGGAATTGGGAGCTATCATCGACATTCTATTGTTTTTAAATCCCTGTCTTCTCTGCTCCCGATCTGTTACGATGCGCGATGCTCGGTGCGCGGCCTATTAAACAAATAGAAGGCAATGCACTGTCGTATTGTGAAGTGTCTAGTGCAGTAGAGAAAATTGAAAGCTCTCATTTAAGTTGATATTAAAAACTTGCATAGGCAGTGAAACCTCTGTGCAAACAATAAAAGACGCAGCCGGAACCGGAACCGAATCCACTGGGTTAACTTTTCTCATTAAATTTCCTTTCCCAACCAGGATTTATTACTACCTACTAAACCGTTATTTTGACGGTGTTCAATGTGTTACATCCCAACTGTGCTTGAAATGAGGGTACAATCTTCGGATTTATTGTGGAAACTAAAATTTTAATGCGGATTTTACCGTTCAAGTTTTTCTATTAATTGAAGGAACGATTCCATTAAGCTAGACGCAATATCTTCTTTGACATTAGCTCGAAACGACTGCTCGGATTGTGTCCTTCATAGATCGAGTTCTCAGACTGCTTATCTATCCTTGTCCAGTGCTCTAAATCGGTCCATAGATCAGTCCCTCCCCTGAGAATCAAGAGGCGGTGATAGGTGAGATAGGGAAGGGAGGCTGTGAATGAATGAGCTTCGGACGGCATGCCTTCTGAGCACCGAGTGATGACCCCAAACTCTTTCGGTCTCCCCACCAGATACTCCTCTTGCTGCCCCAACTCATTTTTCGTCTGTGTCCTCGATGCCGTCTAGTAGTTTGACGTCTCATTTAAGTTCCGTTACAATACCATTTAAGCGCCGTTACAATAAAAATGACCATCATTCATCACTCGCGACTCATGTCGTTCCACAGCTCGCCACCTTGGCATGCTGATTCTCTTCTGCTTTGTAAACATTTATTTTGAAATATGATTCCAGCTACCCCGTCTCGCCCGAGGATTATTTGCTCTTTGGGTTTAAAAAAAAATTTTTATATACTATAGGATACTATTTAGCCATGCTGCACAGTTAAATCCATTTGTTTGCATTGTTGACTCTTTTAGAATGTCTATTCAAGGATATTTAGGAATGATTTGAAATCGGGGTGTATGACGGAAGTAGACTGCTCGTCAGTTAATACCTCTTCTGTCACTCCGCACGGCATATTGTGCGAGCTTTGATTTAAAAAAATATTCTTCGTTGCAATAGTTATTTTCGCCCGAATATTTGCCATTTAATATGCTGTTATTCACTGAATGCTAATTGGTGCAAATTATTTCTGATGGCATTACATTATTAAGTTATTTATAATTATATAATTATGCTTAATTATCAAGTTTTTTGGTACGTTTAACAGAATCCCAGATTAACATTGAATCTCATAAGACGGCAAAAGGCAATATTTCGTTGATAACTGCGTAAAAGTAATTTATAATAATTTCATTAAAACTTTTGTCAATAGAAACACATAATTCAGTTTTATCTTTAGTAGAGTGAATGGATCAAAAGGAAGAAGTATTCGCTTCAGATGACTGTTTTGTTTAAACTCTATTTCATAACTTGATAATTTTATGTGAACTTAACTGTGCGAATTAGCTTGCGAGCAGCGTAGTGTGTACTAAAGAGTAGCATACTTATTTTCGTCTATAAATTTAGGTTTAGCGTAGTAGTCGATATTTGCCTCCTCGTTTTGTGTGTGAAATTTGTGTGCGATGCTTGAGGTTATGTTTGAATGAGCGCTACGTGTTACAGCTTCACTTTTTTCCTTCCAGTTTCGCATCTAAGCTAATGGTATAATGAGGAGAAAAACTTGAATAAGTAATAACCTTCGGCTTAGTTCATTTTTCAATGTTCCACCGCTCGTTGATTTTGTCACGATTATATGCTAATGAGTTAAAGATATGTATCTCAAATAAGGATAAAATGGTATAAAGTGTCCTAGATAGGATTTTGTTAAATAAAAATATACGGAAGACGAAATTACTTTCGTAGTCTTCATACTCTGTCATGGTTAGTTGAGGTATTTTATTTAGTTCGCCAATTTATTGTTCGTGGCGAAATGATACGTTTTCGAATGACGATACCTAAAATAAAGGTGCGCATAATAAATGTCCGAAATGTGAGTTGCCGTCATTATTTTTGATTTGGTGAGAGATCATGCGAGCAGATGCGAATCTTAAGATGGAACATTAATGGCGACGAGTCGATAAACGTATATCTTTGAAACGAGTTCACATTCAATCAAAGATTCCATCATGCGCGCGAAGATGATAATCCCCTTGAGCGATCACATTTTTTTCTAAGGCAATCCCTTTATCACTCCTCCGCTTTCTTGCACTCATTCGTTTTCCCCGTGAACCCGCCCCACCCCCCTCCTTTCGGCCAATCGTTCGAACCTATCCCTCTTCCCGGCGACGGCGTTTCCTCGAGAGTTCTATTACCCTTATCCCCTGTCCCAGACTCCCTGAAGGCACCGCCACACACCCCCTACGCCACGTTTCTCTCCCCGTACCCTGGAAAACCACTCGTATCCCCTTCTTCCCCTCTCTCTGGAGGAAAAGAAGGGAAGAAACCCTTTTTCATCCCCCTTCGCCAGACCATCCACCCCACCCTCTTTCTGGATCAGCGCTGAGGCAACCTTGCGGCAAATCAGTCGCGGTCTATAAAGCAAAACACCTTACCCATTTATCAGCCGGCCTGCCATCACTTTAGGGCGGGTGGGAGGGAGGGATTCCTGCCCCATTCAACACCCCCTCTGCTGTTCGTCATTGCTCTCCTTCTCCTGTCCCATTCAACCTCTCGCTAGCCCGCTCCATTTCCTGCCTGTCCGAATCCGTATCTTCTTCCATTCCTCTCTGTCCCGACCTTATCCACTCTTCCAAAACCGGTTCACACCCTTCCCATCTCTTTTTCTTGTCTCATCCCAACGCTCTTGGATATATATATCAAGACCAAAGCGTCGAGTGTTTATTTGTATGCCCATTTGGTATTATCTCGCCTTCGCCGGCTTGCTGACGAACGACTACGGAATAGAGTCAGGAAATTGTTGCCATTGCTAGTTTCCTTCGGGACTCATAGGGATTGTTTTTAGAAAAATTTCCATTCTTCAGTTACATGAAAGTTAATTTATTTTCAACTCTAAAGCCCCCATTTGTGGCAGTCCGTGACCGCGGGGTAAAGTCTAGACTTAAACTTTACCCCTCACCCCTACCCTGCGGTCGCGGGCTCGAGTCCTGCCTAGGTATTTTTCACCCCCCAGAGTTTGGGTTTTTGTCTGCACGCTTTTTCATGTGTTACAACACCCGATATGAAAGGACTAATCAGCTTGTTTCCTTAGTATAGGAAAATAAATAAGAAATTGGTAAAGATATTCAGAGAACTTTTCGTTGATCATCCAAAGAATTTTCCCGGCTAATCCGACCTAAGATAATAATTTTCTGGAAGAAGTAAAAATTATCGAGTCATCGCCAAACTTGGGCAGCAATGATTCGCGCAAGTGAAGGAATTTGTCTTATCTGGAAACCTCAATAATCAGTGTTAGATGAAGCAAGGAGTATATTGAAAGCATCGAAGCTCGAGGAATGAAAACGCTCCGCCAGAAGAGCAGTCTGCTTACAGGTGGTAACCAAAACCTTGAGGTGTGGAAGCTCTTTGTTACATGGCAGTAAAGCCTGTAAAATAACGGTTGCAGAGCTAAATATATTGGAGACAATGGAGATGTGGTGTTATAGACGAATGTTGAAAATCAAAGGGATCTAGGGAATAAGTGCAATAGATTCAGGCGTAATGTAGAAGAAGTTCATAATGATCACAGCATTCACGCTTCCTTAACATGAATTTCTGCCCTCTTCCTTCCTCCTTACTTATTCATCCTCTCTTATTTCCCATCTCCCTTGGTTTCCGATGTTCCCTTGCCACCTTTCGAATTTCTTCCTTTTCCCGTCATAACCTTCTACCTTTTCTCTCCCCCTGCATTACTTCTGTTTCGTGTACCTACCCCTCCCCTCAATCATATGAATGTGATGTCTCCTTTTCTTCGGTGTCTAGTGCCTGATGATGATTCTGTGAGTTGAGAAAGTGGATCGCAAGAATTAGAGACGGACACAAAAAGTGAAATAATTGTGGCAAAACTGTGGTGTTAACGGGAAAACACGCAGGTTTAATTTTCCCACAAACCTCCAGTTAGGCTAATCGAAAACAGTTATAGTTCCTGACATGAACATTCCAGACGTGTGGTACACGAACTATTTGCGAATATTGGAGCATTTTATCCCAAGTCCGGTACGTTCAATGCAGTAGACCTCATATTTTTCCTTATTTCAGGTGAGTGTGTGTTCATGACGCAAGGGAGCGTGTATATTTTATCAATAGTATCATATTTTTGCGAAGTACACGTAAAATTCCTCTCTTGATAATTAAACTGTGGGAATTACTTTTCATACCTTAGGTGACTTTGGGTAGGTACTTCAAGAGTACATTCAGAATAATAGCACAGTTGACAGAAATGCAACTAGTTTGTAACACGTGTGAGGAATGGAATCAGAAGCCCGAAGTGTAAGTGTTGGTGGCATTTGTTTGAATTTTGCGATCGTGGAAAAATTGTTTACCTTTCAGTTATTTTTAAGAAAAATCATCATTTTCAACTGCACAATTTTCTTGGACAGAGAAGGGCAGACTATATTATTTTAGTTCATTTATTGGTGAGGGGGGTCTGAGTAGAGACGTGAATAAAAGGCTGGTAAAAACTCTCATATGGAGCGTGGCGGTGTATGTATCGGAGACTTGGTCATTGTTAAGAGAGAATGTGCGTAGACTTGAGGCGATTAAGATGTGCGTGTGGAGAAGGACGGAGAGGGTGAGCTGAATGACGTGAAGGACGAATGAAGTGGATGGTTGAGAGGGGAGGTTGAGGGCTCGTGGCAGTGGTTTGGAGGATACGGAAGAGATGGATTGAGGACTTTCTGGGAGGAAAGGGAATTCTGAAGAGGATAATAAAGGGGAAAACACTGGGGAAGCGCGGTAGAGGAAGGAAGAGGATAGGAATTTTGGACAAAATGAGAAGAGGTAGGCAATATGAGGAATTCAAAAGGGATATATTGGTGTGCCATCCATAGGCATGAAAATGGATTAGGATAAGTACTGTCCAAAAACCCACAACTCATCTGGTAGAAAACTTAAATTTAAAAAAGTTTACAGATCGAGTGAAATATAGCATATATTATTTACCAATCAGGCATGAAATGTAATTTTTACAAGGTACCCGTGAAATTATGACAGCAGAGCACGAGTCAAGAAATAATTCTATTTTTCAAAGAGGACTAGTTATTTTTATTTCAATCAATAACCGCACGACGGAACCACGAGTCGCGATCACGCCTTGAAAAATCTTAGTCCTCCTTCTTGAGGCTTCCTTTCCCGACTCCAGACCTAAGAAAAAAAAGCCCACCTAGCCCTTTTCGGGTGGGTATGTGGCGCCGTCACGTCCCGGCGGGGGAAAATGAAAACACGGCGCGTGAGACAGACATGCGTTAGTGAGTTGGCTGGCCTCTCTTTCCGGGGAAGTCTACCCCGACAGACTCCAGAGGAGGATCCTCTTTCGAGACCTGCCCCCATTTCTTCACCGCCCTTCTTCCAGTCGTGTTTTTCGCATGTCGGTCGCGCGCGCCTCTGATCGAGTCACTCCCCACCCTTTCTTCCCCCCACTGCCTCGATCTCATGCCCCCCCTCGGTGGCTACGTGCCGTGAATCCCCAAGTGCCACGTTGTCGACTTGGCTCGCCTTTGAGCGATAGGGACGGGTCCGTGGCATATTTCGGTTCGGAAGCATATGACGGGAGCTTTCCGTTCAAGAAGTTGACGTTAGCCTGGGAGGGATGAGTTCGACCGTTCGAGATAATTCCGATCAGGAAACTAAGGAGTCTCACGGTACAATAACAAAGCTGCCGAAATTTTTCCGTATTTAAATCACTCGTAAAAATCAGATGCCGCCTCGTCGATTGAGTTTTCTCGCGGAAGTATCGGAGTTGATGCCAAAATACCTAGCTGGCTAGTAAAATGAGGCCATTTCTCATGAAGTAATTAATGTCCCAATATTTTTGTTACTTAAGTTAATATTTTATCACTTCAATTAGAGTATCATGACATCTTCTTCTCGTTATAACATTGTATATTCCAGTCTTACATAACTATGATGAACTCGATGATTATTTTTTAAATAAATATTTTATATTAAATCGACATGTATGGAATAAAATGGGACGTGACAGCCCTTGACAAATCTCCGCTTTCAAACGGCCTAATTGGAAATATTTGCGGCTGTAACGTCAAAATTGTGTCACATACGAGGATCGGATATTTCGAGGACATACTGAATTTTTGAAATACTGAATACTTTTGCTCTGAAACTGTAATCAGAGTTATAGTTTTAAGGGAACGGATATTATCGTAACGTAAAACAAGTCGTTATAGCTCGACTGTTAATTCCGACTGTTAAGTGGACTCAGCGTAAAACCCTTCCCAGTGAGGTTGTCCAACTATAGCTTTCTGCCCGAAACTGCAAAGGTATTTTTTCGTTTGAATTCTTTTGAAAATGGCAGATAATGTGACAGTCATTCTGAAGTCTCGAAATGAATGTTTTAATTAGATTTATCTGTGTCAAAATATCCAATGCTCAGCTGTGAACAAGCGAAAGATGAGATGAAAGATAGCGATGAGTAGAAGACTGGAAAAATCTGGTGGTGTCTCTTAAGGGAAAAAAATAATGAGAAAAGTTTTCATTTCCAAAAATGCATCAGAGCGTCCATTTTTAATATTACGGGAATTTTATTTCTAGGGGGTTTATGAAGGGTTAAACGAGTGTATTTAAAGAACTATAATCGCGTGTCTTGGAAACGTATGGAGAGAGTTAGTTTCAGCTCATACGGTGCCTTTTTCCATTTAAGAAATTATCACTCGTTCCAGGAATGGTTGGTGACCTGGAAATGTCGAAGTTGAGGCCTTCTAGGCTGGAGGAAAAATACAGAAGGCCATAATCTCATGCGCCGTGATTTGACGCAACCCAATTTGATTTGAAGGGTGAAACGAGTGTATTTAAAAAACTACAATCGCGTGTCTTGGAAACGTATGGAGAGAGTTAGTTTCAGCTCATACGGTACCTTTTTCCATTTAAGAAATTATCACTCGTTCCAGGAATGGTTGTTGACCTGGAAATGTCGAAGTTGAGGCCTTCTAGGCTGGAGGAAAAATACAGAAGGCAAAGATCTCATGCGCCGTGATTTGACGCAACCCGGTTAACACCTCCATCTCCGTCGGCCGAGACATAATTACGAACACACCTTTCATTATTTGAATAAATATGATATTCTGTTACTATTTAAATACGAATCTGAGCATTTTTGGACTATTTTAATAATATTGTGACGTTCAAGCAAAATTAAATAGAAAATGCATCGAAGGAAAAAATTCTTAGATCATTGAATATATTTTGTTTTATCCTTTTTCGCGCTGATACTCTCACTGCTGGTGGTCGACGGACGACGTTTAAGGGCCTGCAATGAGTGGACTTTAGTTTAACCACGCATATCCTAGTGTAACAGTAATGGACATGTATTATATTCATTGCAGTCCCCTTATTAGCTGTAGTTTAATATATTTCTACCATTAAAAATAGATATTTATTCGAAATTAAATTAAATTGAAATCGAATTTTCTACTCCAATTATAATTTGAAATTATAACTTTGATTTATTGCTGCGGAAAAAAATATTTATCTAGTCATTTCAAATAATTTTCAAAGTCATTTTAATTTAATTCGATACATTTGTCGTAAAAGTTGAAATTGCCTTGAGAAAATATCCCGTGAAATCTACGAGAAATTCACCAGAAAAAATCCACGAGAAAAATTTTTTTCGAATTTTTTCTCGTGGCAATTTAAAATGATATGGTTTGAATACTTTGTCATAAGAGTATTTATTGATTTTTGAAAGGCATTTTTACATTTAATTTGTAGTTGTTTAAGTAACACAAATAGTATTTGGTGAATTATATGATTGAGAATTGTGTGGTGTGATGAATACATGCAATAATTAGATACTTCGCCTTTCTTTATTTGTTTCTCTTCGTTTCAAGTCGTATGTATTTACGATACCCTTCACAGGATAGAGGACACCAAGATGAATGAATGTGTAAAGTTCACTTTTTTCATAATGCGCAACCCCAAAACATTTGAACTTTTTCGCGTCCTTTTCAGTGGTACTACATAGTTCGCTTTCGCTACGCCCCATTTCAGATTCTTTACACGGAAAGCCCATATTATCCAGAAAGTGGTAGCTATAACTCTAACTAAAGTTACTGTCTTTGCGCCATTGACGATTTTGAGACGTCGGCTTTGTAACTTTCAAAATGTTGTTAGACAGAGGAGTAAGTCTTTGAATTGGGCGGAGGATCAATCAACAAAACTTCCCCTTCGCTGCCAACGAAAGCACTTCCAGAAGCGGAATGGCTCACCTCTACCCCCGTCATGTTTCGACTCATATATCAATGAGACCTCAAGATAGGCGCCCTGCTTACGGAGGTTGCGCCGCCACTGTGTGACTCAAAACAAATACTGAATTCCTACTTATATCAATCGTTTGAAAAATTCCTAATTTTATTTCGATGATTACTTGCCTTAGATATTAAAATCCAAAATTAAGGCACAAAAAAATACCAGTATATTTTGAATTAGAGAATAACTCTAAAATCCAGTCGAAAAGATGCATATATTGAATTTTTAATACCTTTTCCGGGACCTATTGCTTCTTACAAATAGTTTACCTTGAGAAAGACATTTATATTATATAGGGAAGCACAATATTTTACTTGTTTTTCTCATTCTCTCACGGAACACCTTGTTAAGTCAAGTTCAATTTGTGAGAAAATAGCTCGGGAAGGTAGCATTTTGTTCTCCATATCTTATAGAACACATTTTTCTGTGTCTGTATTATAAATAAAATTACATTTATATCCCTTCTCTGGAGCCAAGTCGCGACGGTGGATGATTTTGAACTTCTTGCATTGCGCGTATGTGCCTTGTGGCTTTTTTGTAAGGTAGTTTTCTCTCCCCGTATCTCTCTCTTGTAACCCTCCTCTTTTCCCGTGTTCTTTTCCGTTCATCTCTTCAAGTTCCACACCCCCTCCATGCCGGGAAGGCCTGCTCCAGGAACTTTTGCGAGAGCGGTAACTGTTCGTTAGCCGAAGGGGGTGTGCAGGGCGAAACGAGGAAAGATGGTCGGGCTTGGGGGAGAGGAAAGCGGACGAGGTCAAAGTCAGACCACTTAGCGGTAGGGAGGGCATATTTCCAGGGACGTAATTTTGGACGGGGGTCAGGATCAGTTTGAAAATTAGAGCAGGGGAACGACCTGCTGGAATCGTTGCTTGAAGCATCAGGAAAATCGTCATTCACTGATGATATTTCAAAAAGGACTTTCAAGTGGAAAATGTTTGGTTGCGATCTCTTCATCATTACAAAGATTGGTTTGCAGCAGCTTTCTACTCCACTCTTCACTCTGCCAAGCACTTTGTTTCTGCTTGATTATTTAATTTGACGTCCCTTATGATTTTATTGGATGTGTTCCGTTCTTGGTGTTCCTCTGTAGTTCTTCCAATTCCTCCGTTCTTCAAAATTTATCATTATTTCGCTATAATGGTGCATAATTCGGTCGAATAAGTTTGTTTTTTCGTTGAACCTACAAGTTAGGCTTTACGTTTGCGGTGCAGTTCTATTTTATTATCGTTTAATTTTTTTCCGATAAAATAGTGTACATTTTTTTAAGCACCGTTTACGAAAAGCTACTCTCGTACTGCAACGAAATCTGTATTAAGCGGCCACCACCGGAGCTATTAAATAACGGACGCTTGAGTAAGTGCCCACTGGACGGAGGTTTACTTTACATAGCTTAAATGGGAGATAAATTCCTGAAATATCAGCCGCTTACAGAGGTGACAGCTCGTGAGTGGTGGGCGCCGAAAAAGATTTCACATTTTATATTAATTATGGCTCATTAACTGAAAATATTGTACCGATTTATTTTACGACACATAAATTTATCATTAGCATTAGGCAAATTATCACTTATAATATATATCAATGTTTATAGATCAAATATAAGTAGACACGTTACGGAATATCAGGTTAAAAATCTCATATAATTTTTCCTTATCAACCACTGCTGCTTTTGCTGTTAAACTGGGTTAAATATTGGTAACCAAAATTAAGATACAGAATATGCATGCCATTACTCGAAAATGTTTTTAATGACTACAATTATCCATGATAAGAGACCACTATAGCGACATTTGCGTTGAACTACCACATTTTGACTTCAATTATGGCAGTATTTCGCTATTAACTTTTAAAAATAGGTGGTAGAATGCCTTTATATTCTTTTTATTCAATTTACCAGGACTTATATCTTCTTGGATTGGATTGGATTTTAGTGAGGCGACCGACAGCTGAGGTCATTTGCGCCATAGGGGATAGATAAGGGAGAAAGGGTGGATAGAAACCCGGTGTTGGCATTACCCTGCTCTTTACGAAAGGCGCCAAGGGATCACGGTTTAACATCTCATACGACAGACGGAGTACTGTACCTACTTGAAGTTCCCTCCACAGGACTCTAAAGTAGGGATCAGGTTTCTGCTGAAAAACATCCTCCTCTGCAAGGATTTGAACCCTGGCCGTCCGTATGGTTAGCCAGTACTCTAGCCACCACACCAACCCGATCCCCCTTTTTGCTTCTTGTATACAGTTTTAATCGGAAGCTTAATGATTTTTTCTTGTTCAAATTGATATATTTCTGTTGTAATCTGAGCAACCCCCATAGGAGCCCATCTTAAAATCTCCACTTTCAAGGCCGAATTAATCTAAAATTAGCCTGTATAACCTATTAAATTTCCATCTGAGTTTGTAAATTGCACCTCAAAGATGTCGTATTCAAGTTTTCAGAAAATCTGGGATGAGTGACCCAGAGGCCAGAGCTACCTTGAAACAGAGGTGTGTAAGCGTGGCCAAACCGCCAGGAGGAAAGATTTGGGAACGGGTGGGAGAGAAAAAAGGGACCAGATGAAGTACAGGGAGAGAGAGGAAAGAGATATAGGAGCGAACGCAGGCGTGAAATGTGTGGCGCACGCGGGGCTGGCTGGTCGCCGAGTAAGGGGCGAAATAGGGTGAGGGAAAGAGCCTCCTCCCCTTATTTCGCCCCCCTCCCCCCTACCGAAGAGCCAGGGCGAACCCACACCACGCGGCAGCGATCCTGTGGGGAGGGGTGCCCATCTATCACTCCCTACCCCTGCTCCCACCCTTCTCCTCTATCCCCCCCCCCACAAACAGCCGGAGCATCTCCGACACCCCCTGCCCCTTCTCTCCCCCAACCAAAGCCTCCAACCCCGGCTCCCCACCCATTCCACTACTTGCTGAATAATGGCGCCCCTGGAGAGGGTCCCTGAACACCAGTTATCCATTCCGCAGTAGAGGCGGTGGCGGGGGCTCTCCTCCTCCTTCCCCCTTATACCCTTCCAATGGTTCTTCCTTTAAACCCCTCCCCCATCCGCACATACCCTAGCCATTCTCTTTTCCTACCCCCATTCCTCCAGTCCTTTCCCCATTCCCTTTCAGCCTCTCCCCCCTATCTCCGGACCGCGCTAAATTATCCAGCCGCATTAACGCCGCGAAGGTTATGACTTGGCTGGGAGAGGGAGTTAAAGGCGAACTGCCCGGGCGTGAATGTGTTTGTGCATAATCATAATAATAAATCGTCTTTATTGGGATTAGATTGAGACTATTACTGTCCCTACCCTGCCATCTGAACTCTCGTCCATCTGTACTCGATACGAGCGTGGGCATATGCCGACATAGTTTTTAGAGAGAAATTAAAAGGGACGCACAACTCTTTTGATTGGAATTGGATAACAGAACGGTGCATGATTGTGTAATGAAAACAGTGGTACTAAAGTTACCAATGACATAAACATTTTCTTATATGCCTGGTAATCTTGGAAAAAAAAGAGAAATGGTATGAGACAATTGACAAATAGTATTATAGAAGTGATGATACCAGCGTGGCCATTTACCGACATAGTTTTGTGAGAAAAAAACGAACGCAAAACTCTTATGATTGTAACTGAATCACAGAACAGCACACGATCCTGTGATGAAAAAAGTATTACTAAAGGTTTAAACCAATGATTAAAGCATCTTTTTATACGTCTGGTTAGCTTGGACAACAGAAGAGACGGTTGGAGACATCTGATGAATAGTCATATAGAAGTGATGAAAACAAGTGACCCATCCAAATCAAAGATGAAGAAGCCACCCTTAGCTTTTGGGTAGAGGAGATGTTTCGCGACCACTCCGCACAGTAGAGGTAAACCTACGGAGCTCTCCCTGAGAGAGGCGGCCTCTTTATGAACGAGTTGATGTCATAACCACGGAGGATCTTAAATATAATGCATCAAGGAAGGTATGAATGATGTTTGAAGGCATATTTAAGAGCGGCTGGAAAGATTAGTTTATGAATGAACGATATGGAGAAGTGTATCAAACCTATCATCTGATTAATGAGAGCTTATTAAGGCACTTTTCAGTTATAACAATTTCTGATAAGTAGAAGTCTGTGAGTGAAATTTGAGATCAATGTATCACATGGTTGGCGAGGAATCGCTCATTAAAATCGATCACTTATACGCTACTCTATATGACAGACAACGAAATCAATTACAGAATTTATTTTGAACGAAGAGTTATATTCTAGATACCTCCAAAAACTACATGAACAGGGATAAGACATATTGAAACCAAACCTCGTAACTTCTGGGTGATTGGCCGCATATTTATGTTGAACGGATTAACATAAAATTATTCGTTATGTTAAAAATACTGCTACTCTGCATGAATCAATATAAATATTATTTTTATAAGTCCTAATTAATCTTTATATGTATAATATTTTTATATATTATATTTTAATCTTTATATATAATATTAATATATATTATTAGATATATTTAACTGATTAATATTATGTTAAGAATGAATATGTTTATTATAATTGATAAATTAAAGTGATTATATTAGGCTTCTGATATTTGCAGTAAATATGACTGACGTAGTCGGCAAAGAACTACCTGAAATAGAGAAAAGTTTGGTTTAACCACATAACAGTAATGTGTATAGGTACTCCCAGTCGATTAATATTTATTTACTTACAAAATTTCGGAGAGATACATCAGAAACTGTAAAATTGATGACTATAGGTGATGATCACCATTTGATAGTTTGAAAAGATGGGCGCGTGAGCGTGTTGAGCACGTACGAAAACCCTGATTACTGCAAGGATTGTTGGGCACATGTCTTATGTTAGACAAAAATAACCACGAGTGAAGTGGTCGCGAAAAACCTTCGAAAACATGCTAGTAGTTCTGATAAAGATCCACTACTATCCCGAAAAAAAAACCACAAATTCGAAATTTGAAGTGATTATTTCTGGATTTAGGTATATAAGGATGTATGGGAAGATTGAGAAATTGAAGGGCTGGGGGAGATGAGATTTAAGGCGATAGGTTGGGTAAATTACGGGTGGTGCAAGTCTCGAAGATATATCGATATTCGTCTTTATTTTGGTGGAGATCGAGGCCATCAAGTTTCCCGTTCTCCATTTGCCTATTTCTCATTTATTTCAAGCAATATCAATATAAATAATACTTAGAGGACATGCAGGAAAGAGAAATAGGAGATAGAATTTTTCGGTACAGTATTTGTGAAGGTTTCCTTAGTAGTCTACCTCGTTGGTCCATGTGACTACAGATCTGAAGAAGCTATCTGAAATGCTGGCGAAACATTTCGTTGAAGGAAATAGATGAACGCGGCGGAGACCCCGAAGAACCCGTAATGGAACCTGCGGCGACCTAGGCACCCCGCCGGTTCCTTTACACCAATATACTGCAGTATGCTATGGCATTCCTTAACATATTAAATCTAGTCATCATTGATCGTGCAATGTTGAGCTTTTTTTGTCTACATCCCCTCACCCATACCTATCGAATGCTTTTTCTCTTACTTCCCGATAGCTCTTGCTTTGTATTTTCCACTTAAGTTGGTCCATGAACTTAGTCCTGGGTTTTTTTCTGGCAACTTTTCTCTCTATTTTCCTTCGATTATGTTCTCCAAACCCCCATTTTGTCTCAGAGTGTGTCCAATTAATCTAGTTCTTCTTTTCTTCGTAGTGTCCCATATGGTCCTTTCCTATTATACTCTTCTATAAACTCCATCATTTCTTATTTTGTCCGTCCATTTGATCCTCAGCATACTCCTCCAGTACCAGGTTTCGAAGGCTTCTAGTCTTTTCTAGTCTATTTTTCCAATGATTCATGCTTCCGATCCATAGAATGCCACGCTCTATACGAATGTTTTCACATACTGTTTTCTGAGTTGTAGTCCTATCTTCTTGTAGCACAGTAGTTGTCTTTTTCCTTTGAACGCCTTCTTACCTTGGGTTATTCTCCGCTTGATGTCGGTTGTACTTCTTCCGTCCCACGTCATGGTACTTCAGAGATAGGTGAAGGAATACAATTGCTCTAATTTCTCTTCTCTCAGGGTGACTTCTGAATTCAGTTTCTCTCTTCCGTATACTGGGATATGATTCTTAACTATAGTATTCGTAAGCATTTTATTGCTGATTGAATAACTAAAATGATAATTTATAAATTGGTTAATTTTTCGCTGGATTTGCATCTCATAGGTGTCGCGTTTGAAACCCATCTCCTTTATGTGTGCGTTCGTCCTAGAAAAGGGGAGTAAGGCTTAATGAAGTGAAATAATATCTACCGTAACCTCTTAATAGTAAATAAAAACTCAATATTTCCTCTTTGTTTCTATCAGTTCCCTGTCGATCTATTGTACAGCACCTTTACTGGTATCTAAACATCGCGTCATGTTCAAGATTACTGCATATCTCCCTGACGAGCAGTTTTTATACCACAATTATCGTAAAAAAGTGGGTCGGAATTGTATCGCTCTTATGAAGGACGGAAAATTTGGAAAACTTCACGAGGAAAAATGTCAAATAATGGACTATAGGTCAGGTTACCGGAAACATTTTTCTGGGCTGTTGGGGACAGATGTTTGGTGAAGATTGGCTATTTTTTATCTCATCGGGAAATTTCACCCATAGGTGAAAAACTATAACGTGAGGAATAATTTCTGCAATTTCCATAAAATTTAGCAACGCTTCTGTTGATTTTTATTCATTTACCTAAATCTATGTCTAAATTTCAGGAAGAGTTATCGTAAACCATGCTAAATGAAATTGGTTGTCGAATTGGCTACCACGCCGTGCATATTGACCAAGGCATTTAGTAAACTCGAAGGAAAGAAGGAAAGCGTGAAATTTATGTAAATTAATATAAAAATCCATTCAATTCGATTCGCGAACTAAGAATATAAGCAGTTATTTAGCTTATTTGCAGTTATTAAACAAAAATAGAGAGGTTTGTTTAGAATAATCCTCACTTAAATCGTAATTAAAGCCTTAAATTTAAATATGAATTTAATTTTTGAACCTGACCGCTGAAGGCCACGCGCATGAGTTCCATTTAAGATGGTTTTGCCGTACTATTTTAGTCCAAACAAATACTGAATTCCCACATTTTGTTTTTCGTCAGAAAAATCTGCGATCTTCTTCACCGAACTTTGTAATTTTCGTATTGGGGAAAACTGAGAAATCTATATGCTTTGTAAATAGATACGTAAGAAAAAGGATATTTTCCTTCCAATCACCATAATTTCGACAAAGTAAAGAACATCACATAAAATTGTCTTGCATTGCTGATGGATGAAGGAATGAATCTCTCTTGCGTAGCACTTGGCGGGTGATTAAAGCGACGCAATGCCCGGAACTCTCAAAAGAAACACATTCGAGGCATATCCAAAGTTTCAACAACAGTAAGCTCATCTCTCAGCCTCAGAAAGAAAGATGCAGTCGGAAGCATGAAAAAAATAGTATTCATCTCCAGTGGGGGTAATCCGTCATCGGTTGAGAAAATATTTTTGCCGTTTGCAAAGTTAGAAACGTGAATACGTCGACAACGATATAAAGTCACATCCACAGCGGCGTTCATTTTTTTAAAAAAGGTTTTCCCTAAAAAAAGACCTCGTGAGAATGGCGGGAAATGAATGTGGCGCTAAAAAAGATAGATGCAAATTTACTGCTCATTTTCAACCAACTCTCTTTAGTTTTTCTTCTTGAATGCCTTCTCTTATTCAGCCTTGCAGGAACAAAAGCAACATAATAACGACCTCGCTTGAGCGCGGCTTTTGACCTCAGGATGAAGCCAAGTGTAGTGCATGCGAAACATGGAGGGCTTCGAGCGCAAACCCTTATAGGAGGATGAGCACTTCCCCTGCGCACTGGCACCGTACGATGTGAAATTGTAGTATCCGTGTTTGATCACCCGGATTTTCAAAGATCCCAAACTAAATTTGCCTACTTGTCAAAATTATCCATTTCGCTTGATGTTGCGAAAATTCTCGTAGTGTTTTTTGCATTAGCTTTCTAGATTTAGAAAAACAGATTTGCTTCACGATGGTTTGCAAACTCTATCCACGGATTTTGACATTTTTGGGTTGCAAACTCAGTACTATTATTTTTTCAAATGTCTTGGAGGATAGGAGGCAGGCCTGAAATTTGTTGAGTCGGGAACCTTTAGTATGAGTCCGGAACTGTTTGAAGTCCTCCGCAGCCCCGGGGGGGGGGGGGGCGGGAAATTGCCACCGAGAGGCACTTCCAAACAGGGTATACACATAGATGTCACTTAATTGGCATTAGCCTTGTGAGCCGCTTACTTCGATCGAGCCGATCACTTCGACGTTTAAGCACAGACTTACTTGGAAGTTGAAGTCGATAGTGGTGGTAATCGATTGTTGGTTTTCCCTTGCAATGAAAATAGAGTGGCTTCGATTTTTCTTACAAGTAGCATATTGATTCTACGATAAAATTGTATCGCATCCAATGAAATATTGGTCACGTGACTGCAAACGAAGGTAAAAAATGTAAACTACGAATAACTTAGTAGGAGGACTGACTGTATATGCTTGTGCTTAAAAATATTTTAAATGCCAAAGAACCCCTTAGGTAAGCTGTGTGACTTATCTCTCATTACATAATAATGGTTGTTGTCACAATTCTCTTCTTGATACGACGTAAAAACGCACCATTAATGTAAATTATGCAAATTTATTAAACGCACGAATGCCTATGGGACGCAAACACCGATGTAAGAACGTCATTATTACCAAATTTATTCGTTTTTCGTAGCTACCATACTAATAGTTTACTTCTGTCATCCATTTGTTTGGGATAAGTTGGAAGTAATGAGTTGTCTGAACGATTCTCTACAAGTGGCGATACGAATCGAAATATCGCTACACAAGCCACTTCCATGGAACTCGATTTCCATGAGTAAAGCTGCCTTAAAATCGAATTCAATACTTTCAAGCGTTACCTTGTGGAAGTCCATAATCGAATAAATAATGACAATACCGACTATGTTTAAATCCACTGATTTTTAAACTGGTACCACTAGTTTCAACGCTACCTGAAGGTGACGCAGTAGCGTTGAAACTAGTTGTACCAATGAAAAACTCTGTGGATTTAAACATAGTTGGTATTGTCATTATTTGTGCCATAAAATCCGTGGAAAAGTGCGACGGTCGTTCTTGTTATGACGATCTTCCGCCTCATAATGCCAGAATCTGTTGAACTTATTTGAAATTGATAGGTCTTCGACTTTGCCCATCCCGAGAGGGAATGACGAGATGGTTGTGTCTGTTTGAAATATCTTTGCCCGTGGCATTGGAAATGCTCTGATTGCAGGAGAAAGGATGATGGAGGAGGGGGATGGAAGTAGGATAAGAGGGGGAGGAGAACTGAAGTCTGGGAGGCGTTTTAATTTAAGATGAGCCTCGGCGTGGTTGCCGCCAGAGGGGAGGACGAGACACACGTCTCCCTCCCCTATCTACCCTCGTCCACCGTCCCATGCTTCCACCCTTACCTCCCCTCCATCCGTGTCCATCTCCTATCGTCCCTTCTCCCACTTACCTCTAATTACGATCTCGCCGTTATTTCACTTTCCCTCGTTCTATTTAAAAAAAATCCCAGAGTATCCGAAAGTCGGTCGATGAACGCTGGAGCTTGGTACTCAATAAAGTCTATAGGCCATTTTACACGATGCTAAACTCAAAACTGAAAGTCGAATTGAACTCAGCATGAAAATATTCAAACCATAGCAGGTGAAATACGATGAAATGTCCGCGAGAAAATTTCGGCCTGAACCGGGAATCGAACCCAAGGTTTACGTACCAATGTGCAGCTCTTCAGCAAACCAAAGGTCTGTGGTTCGATACCTGGTCCAGGCCGAATTTTTCTTATGGCAATTTCATCGTATTTCACCTACTATTGTTTGAATACTTTCCCGAGGCTAAGCACGGCTGGTTAAGGATATCTCATAAATGTTTGGCTTCCCTGAAGCCCTCTTCGTCCTTGCGTTGCCATCTTGGATGGACCGCAAGGGCCTAAGATCTAGTTCCCTTGTATGCGCAAAAAATAAATTACCACGAGGATTAGGAAACCTGGATACCGTAGTGGTTTGTACGGAAAATCAAAGGTCCGTGGTTCGATTCCCGGTCTAGGCTGAATTTTTCTCGTGGCAATTTCATGGAACTCGCACCGTGTAAAGGCGGCTTTACACATGGAAATGGCGAATATAGCGATGCCTTGGATCGTATCGACATTAGCTGGGCATCGTTCTGCTTATGTAGTAAAATTTATGTAGAATGGGTTATATATAATCTTATGTTAAATAAGTTCATGATTTTATCATACTAAAATTAATTCATTGAATGGTGGATAAAGCTATACGCTTGGACAGACATAGGGTTATTTCCTCCCATTCCCCGAGTCTAATCTCCTTTCAATATGCTGGGGTTTATGATGATAAAGTTATTATGGCTAATTTTTCAGTGAATTAATTTCTTTTTTCCTTATAATTTGAGAGTGGTCTTGAACTCCGGCAGTTGTGATGAATACTGCAAATTTTTTCTTGATAGAAAATAAATTTTTATTATAATTTTTCACTAGTAAAAATTGATTCATCAGTGTGAAGAGACAAAAAAATCATGTCGCGATATTAGTAGCCATGCTTTTTAAAATCTTGATGGATTGTAATATATATTTGATATAGTAGTCTACCAGTGAAATATTTTCGAGTAGAAAAGCTTAAAAAATGAAATTTCCGCGTTCTAACAGTTTTTTTTGTGTGACGTGCCTGTTACTTTGTTCAATAAATATTTTTAACGCCAAAATAACGCAATTAAATCATTGCAAAAAGGGCTTTGCTACTTAAATGGCATATGGAGAGCTCAGTGATGAAGAGGTCTTTCAAAGAGAATTTTGTGGACAACGCATTTAAAGCTCCGTATATGCTTCACATAAATCAGATGTACTCAGGGGTCTCGATAACTGCTGCCATGAAAGCTCAGTGTACAAAATTTGGACTTAGTTCTATCAAGACGCTAAAATTATCTGAGCCATCAGCCATACTAAACCGGTAATGGTTTAGAATGGTTAAAATATAAGCACTTGGTTCAGGTTTACTTAGGTTATATAGGTTGAGCCCTATAGAATATCAAGTATTTCCAGGATTTTTTTAAAATTATTTAAAAACCGAGAACATATTAAAGGTAAAAATGCAAGGCCATCAATTAAAAAAAGGAACGGTGAACGAGAGAAAAGGAACGGGTCCGAAAAAGGACCAGTTCAGAGTGAACGAGTGCCAAAAAATGAACGGGTTTCCCCATTTCTAATTCGTGCGAATTTAATCGCAGATTTTACAGCCAAACGCGATGCCTAGGTTGATATTTGCTGGATTTACAACACACAGATCTCGCGTTATTTCTGGATAGGTCTAGCTAAAGCTATCGCGGCAACTCACCCTGTTTAAATTCATTTCCTGGGCACATGAAAACTTCGGACTTGGTTCTGTCCAGGCGCTAAAAAATATCTACGCTGTCAGCCGTACTAAATCGGTAATGATTCAGAAATGAAAAAAATGGACTTGGTTCACGTTTACATGGAGCCCTCCGTACGAGACAAAACTCAAAATCTAAACTTTGAAGGCAAAGACAAACACGGAACTCTAGTATTCCTACGCATTTAAACTAAGATTTGACAGTTGATCTTGAGAACTGGGGTAATTATTGGCCGGCATTGCAACACACATAGGTATATAGCTTTCTTTCTGGATGTGTCTGCGTAAAACAAACCGCGGCAACTCTACCTGTTTGGTTTAATTTGCTGGGCGCGTACAAACCTTGGAATTGGTACTATCTAGGCGCTATAAAATTATAAGTTATCAGCCATGCTAATTGGGAAATGGTTAAGAAATGAAAAAAGAATGGTCGTGGGTCTCGTTTACATTGAGCCGTCCCTTAGAAACAAAATCAAAATCTAAACTTCGAAGGCATAGACAAGCACAAAACTCTAACTGACACCCACAATACGAGCAAATTTGCTTGTTTTGTGAGTTCTGTGCTTGTCTAGTTCGGTTCCGCAGAATATCACCGGAATTTTCAGAACTTGTACACAGAACTCTAGTATTTCTAAGCATTTGATCACGTATTAACAGCCGAACATGATAACTAGGTTGATGTTTTCCGGATTTGCAAAACACAGATCTCGCGTTATTTCTGGATAGGTCTACGTAATGCTATTACGGCAACTCACCCTGTTCGGATACATTTCCTGTGGTTCAATTGCCGCGGTAATGCGTCGCGTGCCATCGGAAGGATTGAAAGTTGAGTGCGTGTGTATACGTGTTATTCGCATTGAGGACCGCCAGGTACGAATCCGCGGCTAAAGCGTGCTGCGGTGAGCGGGATAAATGACTGAATTCAATCGTAACGATCGCTATATGGGGACTCGATGGTGTCGTAATCGAATTCAGTTTTACGAGGAAGCCGCTTCCCATCGCCAATCGGTGGGCTCGGCGCTTCAGGTGTGTGTGTGGTGCGGGAAAGGGGGGGGGGGTTTAAAAGCCAGCCGCGCCTCATTCCGAGCCAATAATAAGAGGACGGTGAGCGAGGGTAGAGATGCGTTTCGGCCGGCCGATGTGGGAGCGGTGAGAGCCGGGAAATGGTCCGGAGGCTGATTTGCATCCTTAATACCCCCAGACCGATGAGTTTTGGGACCGCCGATGGAGTGGGAGATGGCCCTGTCCCCGTTTTCATTAAGTCGGGAACGAGTCGAGGCTTTCGGAGTGCAAACGCTTACCTCCATTTCTCTCTCTCGGTTGAAACCGAAACAGCGTGTGTGGGAGAATGGCTGGAGTTGAAAAAAATGCAAGCACGAAATTCATATATCGGGCCCTTTGAATCATCAGTTAAGTCGCACTATATCGATGAGGGTAAGTAATCAATTATATGGATAAGAGGAAAGATTATTCTTGAATCGCAACACTCAAAGTTTATTCAAGTCTTTTTAGGAAGTTTAAGCGAAAGACTATATCACCTAGAAATCAATGAATTTGGTCTTATGTTAAAGAAAAATATCTTAGCCTTCCAAAGATACAAAAATATCATCCCCTTACCGGACTAGTTTCCGAAATTTATGACGAAAAATACCACCCCTTTTACATGGGAATTGGAGATAGTTCTCTTACCATAATATGAGATCATATTCTAACTATGCGTTATAATTTCAGTAGCTGTAGGAAGTATGAATTAAATATTGCATTATTAATGGTGCAATATTACTTATACTTATTTGACTATTATTCTAAGGAATTAAATAAAAATGTTAACACAAATCTTTAAGTTGACTCATTTTTTCTCGCGGTACGTTAAAAAGTTTTCTGTGATTCTGAAAAAAAAATAACTGCGGAGGCAATATGATTTTATTTCAGAAGTATTCGAGAAAACATACTAAATACACACTGTTAAACTTTTGACGGCATTCAGGCAAAATTCCTCATTGTTTCAAGACGCTCTCTTTGGAGTGCATACACGTACCATTTCCCATGTAAAAGCGCTGGTATTTTTCCTAAAAAATCCTGGAAAGGATTTCGCAAAGAGGCTGATTTTTTAAGTCCTCGATTTACGTCAGAGACAAGTGTGGAAGAAGAGCGACGCAAGTCGAAACAACGTGAAACGGATCCAGATATCCGTGACTACTTAAAACCTGCGATGAATCAAGGTGATAATTGCCTAATTCGTTTTTTTGACTCTATCCCGGAAAATAATAGCTATTTCAGATGGGATGATCATGTGTCAATCATCAACAAACGCTAGCATATGCACATACGGTCTATAATATTAGCATAAAACAGGGAAAATTTTCCGACGACCCTTGTCAGCATGGATGTAACATCGAATCAGACAAATCGAATCGACGCGACGCATACCGAGGACTTACTGTATACCTAATGGGATGGATGAGATTTTTTTCTTTAAAATTAGACCAAATTCATTTACTTCGAGGGGATTTGATTATTCGCTCCAACTACCTTAAGTGAGGTGACCGCGGGGGCAGGTCTCTCTGCACTTGGAAGCTAAACTTGTCCCTGAAATTCCGATGTTTTTGAATTGCAAACCCTTATCTCTCTCGCATTTCGCTGAAACCGAAGACGCTCAGATAAGCGCTGTAGGAGACGCAGCAGGGAATGTTATTTTCGGTCCTTAAAATTGCGCCATTCTCCCTTTATCGATGTGGGAAAATGAGTAATCAAATGATGCGGAGGACAAATCATTCTTTTCATACGGTCACAAATAAAGAAAGTGCATTTTTGAGAAAAGTTACCGATTATTAGGGGGTATTATGCTGTTTGAAACCTCTTTTGATCTTTATACCATCATGTGTTTTTAAGTACAAAGTTAACCTGCTGTTTCAAATATCTCAATATCATAATTATACATGCTAATAACTTAAGCAGCTGAAATACTGAGTTCCATTACGTTAGACATGGGTGTTTCATTTGGCACTCTCGTTCCATAGTGCATGAAAAAAATTTTAATTATTCAGTAATATTTACGAAAAAATATTTTTGGATGATCTCGTAACATTCGGATATGTAGCCTTAACTATCGAACGTGTCTTCGGTTATCTTACCATTTAGTTTTATTCTCACGACTAATGTTTTTTTGACGTTTTGTGCTTTATTGACGGAGCTAATAGCTTTTGGTGAAAAGATTAGTGTCTTTAGCCCTACTCAATATCTCGGGGAAACAAGCCTGATTATAGTAAGATGGCTGGTGAAGTGCTTGGCTCAAAAAGTGTCTTATAAATAGATGTTGATGTGCATATACATCTACATTTACATAATACCCCGCGAGCCGCCGCATGGGCGTGTGGCAGGGGGTATTAGGTCACCAGCTGTGTAAAGATGTAAGATTTTGGGAGATGAAATGGTAACATGTATTATAGGAGTGTATTTATTGGAGCTCAATTTTGATCGTGGTCGCTTATTGTGTGTGGAAAGAACAAGTTTTTGTACCTATCTGTTGGGCAGTGTATCTCTCTTATTTTGTCACATCTGTCGGACCTATAGATGTTGTGTGGAGTCATGACAATATTCTCTGTGTCGCTCTGAAAAATATCATTCTGAGTTTCTCAAGCAACCTAAGCCTAGCGCGTAACCTCTGAGTCTCTAGGGGCTCCCACCTTAATCCCTCTAAAAGTTGTGAGACACTATATGTACGCTCGTAGAAGTTAATAATGAAGCGCTCTACTTTCCTTTATATTTTATTAATTGTTTTGGTTAAATCTTTTTGACCAGGGTCCCAAATTCTCGCGGCGTATTCGAGGTATGGCCTAACCAGAGCGAGGTAGCATCTCTCTTTGACTTTATCATCCGAGGACCTTCCTATTTTTGTTTTAACAAAACCTAGTTTCTATAATGCTGCGCCACATATGTTCTGTATGTGTAATCCCCACGATGTATCAGAAGTTAAGGTGAAAAGTAATGTAAACGTGATAAGACTATTCAAAAAAGAGTAAATTTGAGCAGTGTCTCATCCAAAGGGATTTCTGTAGCTTGGCGTGTATGGATTGCTTAATAATTAATGTAGTGTTACTTAATGAAAGCAGGGTATTGATTGTGTGCTTTTTGTACGTAAAGAATGTATGAAAAGAGGTGTCTTCTCAAATTTCTCTGATGATTTATTGGGTAGGCAGTGGCATCGGCAAATAATTTTATGTCCGCTGATAGATCTTACGTCTCTGATCTGACTCAAACTCTTTTAAAAATTGCTGTTGGGATTTTTTCTTCATCCTCGGTATGTATCCCCGTCGCTCTTAGCCTCAAGTCACTCCAAGAATGCGCCCATACAGCTGTTACCAAACTTATATTGCTCCATAAAAATCTCGCTCCTATTGGCCATCCAATCTTAAGATTAGTTGATAGCAGCCTTTTCCATCCTAATTATCTAATCCGTGATCCCTCACTCCGTGGAAGTTCTTCTCATACACTCTCCTCTTTATTTGGTCTATGGATTCATATATTGACCTTTTTCTAGTTTTTTTCCTCCTTTTTTCCTTCAATCATATTCCTCACTCACTGTGCCTGAGAAAGTGCCTAAAGGCCTCTTTTTACGGTTCATTTTATTGTACAAACTAATGTATGAACTCTTTCATGAGGAAATTTGTACCGTATAAAGCGGCAAATTGTATGATTGTCTGGATGACTGAACGGGAAAAAGAACCATCTTTAAATTCCATTCATTTCGTTGTACAATATATGATACATTCATTCCTGTAATAAAATGTGACTTGTACTGTGGCCTAAATCCATTTGAATCTTCTTTTCTGTGCTTAGCGTGCTTCATTAGGTCCTTCTCCATCCTGCTCTCCTGTAGTCTTCTTCATTTTATATTTTATCCATTCATCTGACTTTCAGTATCCGTTTCCCACCCTTGGTATCGAAAGTCCCCAATATATTCCATTACGCTTTCCGATGGTTTCCGAGCCATAGTGCGCCACTCTTCTCACGACTGCTTACACATTCTCTTTCCTCGTTCATAGTCCTGTTCTCTTTAAACACTGTAGTTACCTTTTCACGATGAACGTCTTCCCTGGACGCTTTGAACCCAACCATGTGGGAGTACGGGAATTTTATGAAAAATATAACAACAAAACTGCATTTTCCAGTCCTTTAT
The DNA here is from genome assembly GCA_963169105.1 of Ceriagrion tenellum. Lineage (NCBI taxonomy): Eukaryota > Metazoa > Arthropoda > Insecta > Odonata > Coenagrionidae > Ceriagrion > Ceriagrion tenellum. Next base: position 40,524,168 of record OY720644.1, on the reverse strand, counting down.
TAAATGTTTAAAGGTATTTAATTTGATAATGTCTCTATATGTTAATGCTGCTACCATAAACGAAATTGCTATCGGGGGGTTTGATCCCATTCGCTCCCCTCCAAAAATATGCCCTTGGAAGTAATTTGATAACATCAGAAGATAACAAGAGGGCCAGTCCATGAATTTCATTATCATTCAATTCCTAAAATTAAATTCTACTGTCGTAATAAACCTGTGGCAAAATTGTAAATCATGAGAGAATATAAAAATGCTTTTTGCCTCGTGTTTGACCTACTTTCGCTTTTGACACCGTGTAAGTTCGTCGAAAAATACTTTGTTTCTTCACACAGTGGTTAGTTTAATTGAACAGCGGTTTCGCTGGTATGGTATCGTTTTCAAGATACCAGTTTTTAAAGTCTCCACAGTCATACATATTGAAGCACACTAGGAAGGTAATGGGAAGGCCAAAACGGATAGGAAAACTGATTACGGTTACAGATTATTCGTGAAAAATGTGACTGTCAACGGAAGTGAATTTCACGCGAAAATATTACGTATTCTTGACAGATGTAATGAACTAGATTTTTTGGAATAGCGAGCAATTTCTTCTAAGATTGCGTCCCCTACCATAACTGCCCTCAATAGTAGAGCCAATATTAGACCTTCGTCTTAATTGTCCTTGCGTCTAACACTTAATTCTCTATTCCCTTGAAAACTTTATCTTCACCTCAGTATGCTACCCTCATCTACCCGGCAAGTTTTATTATATGGTCTCTGAGAATTTGAAATATGTTGTCTCAAAGATAACGCTATAGCGTCGTAGCCGCGGTCTTGCATATTATACGTGCATGAATATTAAACATGGCACGCGACATGTTTCGAAACATTGGACCCTTCAAAATTTATGAAACGAAAAGAATTAACGACAAAAGAAAAACTAATGCTGGCAGCGGTTGTCATGCCACACACGCATCATGATGGAAAAGGCAAAGCTCGCGGGTTCACCACCAGCTTCCGAGGTGGATTACGTGTCCGAAATGAAATAAACTATCAAGTGGAAATACAAGGTACGTATTCAGTTTTTCACAGCGCTTATATTCCGCTAAGAAGATTCTGATACCTTTCGGTATATCAAGTTCAAATTTTCAAATACATTGTGGGCTAGGAGGCAGGCGTAAAGTTTGTGGAGGGGAGCGCCTTTCGTCCTGTCAAGTCTGGAACTGTTTGTAGGGCCTCTGCTGGAGAACTGATACTGAAAGGGTGGCTCTAGCTCGACGTTTTCGATATTATTAACCCTCAGCCGGGAAAACCGCTAGGTCCACTATGACAAGGGCCTATGGTGATGAGGTTTGAAAACTCAGCTAAACAGATTTAGAAAGTTCACACAAAAAGTTCTGAGAGCGACTGAATTTTCGCGCCTTTAAGCCGCCAACACTGCACCCTGATTGGCTCTAGAATAGTCACGTTATGAGCAACTTTCTTGTTGCTCACCTCCACAAATTTATGATCTGCTTTCCAGCCTCCGAGACATTTGAAATAGATTTTTCTTCATTGGTCGTTTAATCTTAAGATTTGTTGACTGCAGACCTCCAACCTTCCCTATCTAATGCTAGGTCTCTTACGTCCTGGTAGCTCTTCCTAAGTATTTCTCTCTTTGTTTGATCCATGAACTTATTTCTGGGTCTTTCTCTAGGGACTTTTCCCTCTATTTTGTCTTCAATTATGTTCTTTACAAACCGATTGTGTCTCAGGGTGTGTCCAATCCATTTGGTTCTTCTTTTCTGAATGGTGTTCTATATGGTCCTTACCTCCTCTCACATTCTGTACAATTCTTCATTTCTTATTTTGTCCGTCCATTTTATCTTCATCATCCTTCTCCAACACCAGGTTTCGAAGGCTTCTAGTCTGTTTTGGTCAGCTTTTCCAATGGCCCACGCTGGTAAGATTTTCCAATGGCCAATGCCATGAAATAGAATATAGCGAAAAAATGGTATGGATAGGTAGGGTGTTGTAGCTCATAGCAAACAAAAGACACGCTTTTCTGCGAGTAGACTGTCGGAGGATAAAATAAAATAAAGGCCATTTCATATTTTGAACTACCTTTACCGATTTTCTGCATTTATTTCTCCTCTCCACGGCAAGCGAGGAAAGCCACTTCCCCTCGTTCGCTTCTTCCACGTCAGGGCCGTCTCCCGGAAAAAATAGCTCTTTTCCCATTGGTTCCTCCCCTACCTTCCCCTCTCCTTTCCCCTCCCCCCCAGAGGCGTTTTCTTCCCCCCCTACGCCTCCATCCCCAAAAATCTCATACCCCGTCACCAAGTCACCCCCTGCCGGTTCCCCTCCCCCCTTCCCCTTTTTTCCCCACCCCAACTCCGGGCCATTCTCTCCCCCTCACCCCTTCCTCCGGCGCCATTCCGGGGGGCCGTTTCCTCAAATCCCCGGAGGGACCGTGGAAAAGAGCCAACCGACATAAAAAACGCATCAGGAAGAATGGGGGAGGATGGGATAGTGGTCCATTGGGTTTTTTGGGAGGCTGCAGAGAGAGGGGGGTGGGGAGATGGAAGCCCCCAGACCCATCGGGATGGGATAGGAAAGAGATGGGAGCGGGGGAGAGAGACTTACTGGTGCGGTAAATATAAAGTGCGCATGAATATTAAATATGGAACGTGACATGTTTGGAATCTTTGGGCCCTTCAAAAATTAAGAAACGAGCGGGATTGATGACGTAAGGAGACCTTCTGACGGCAGTGGTAGTCGGGCAGGAGTCGCACCAGCGTGAAAAAGCGTAAGATCGCGGGTTCACCTCCAGCTTCCGAGGTGGAATAATGTGTTCGAATTTGGATTAAGAATTGGCTGGAGTGGCGATCGTGCATTGAACGGAGCACAGTAATTATATTTTTTGAGTTAAGTTAAAAAAAACCACTAATGGCCGGTTGCAAGAGCATTTAGTTGTGGGATAAATAGTTACACGATAATAACATCCCACAACTTATCATATATTATATGATTATATGATGATATGCCTCTCATAAATATTTGGGTTTCAGGAACACATCTACTAGTTTCTAGAACTTATCTACGAATAGTTAATTGCTTCGAATGTTTGATCCAACTTTCTATCACTGGATAAAATTTATGAAAGGTTATCCCGTGTATAATTTTAATGCACATAATAATTTGTCCGTGACAATAAAAAAGCAGGTCATTCATCTCAAAACAACTCTTTGATCGAGTGTTTAAGTCTCCGAGCAGTTTACTGCGCTTCGGTCATCTTGGCTACCCAGTTAAGTTTGTATTATATGGTTTCTAATAATTGGAAAGATTTTATTTCAAAGATAACCTTATAGCGTCATAGCCGCGGTCTTGCGTGGCATATGGAGCTCATAACTCCATTCCATAAGTTATGTAGCCATTTATGAAACCAATACATTTATCGAATGTTCTTGTAACACTTATTGAATAGCTGCTATGGCTTATAAATCCCACCACTCTATTGAATAGATATTTTTCGTACCTGCAACTGGCCATAGGACAACATTATGCTACTTAAGTCATCACAATTGGTCGTTCAATCCTCAGATTGGTAGACTGCAGCCCTCCACCCTCCCCTATCTAATGCTTGTTCCCTTACCTCCTGGCATCTCTTCCCATGTACTTTCCTCTTTATTTGGTCCATGAACTTGCTCCTGGGTCTTTATCTGGGGACTTTCCCCTCTATTTTCCCTTCAATTATGTTCTTCACAAACCAATTGTGCCTCAGAGTGTGTCCAATCCATGCGGTTATTTTTTTCTGTATGGTGTTCCACACGGTCCTTTCCTCTTCTACTCTTGCGGACACTTCAAAATTTATAAGTTTGTCCATCCAGTTCATCGTTAGCAACCTTCTCCAGCGCCAGATTTTGAAGGATTCTAGTCTGTTCTGGCAAGATTTTCCACTGGTCCATGCTTCCGATCCGTTTATTTACATGCGTGTTTCTAAATTTTTATGCTGCCCGTGAAGTTCGAAGGAAATAGTTCTCAGTTGTTTTCGAACGGATATTTCATGGGTCATGAAAGAATTTGGGTTTTAGTTCGATGAGCTTGATATCTTGATAGGAATATACATCTGTTTACACGGTGGGACCTGCCATACATGGTGTAATAAAAACGTTTCAGGAATTATTTATTTTTATTTTTTCATATTACTTTAAGAATTGATATGAATTTTAAATCTATTAATATTTTTCAGCGCGGCAATCAAAATCTAGGCGAAAATTATTTTGAAAATGTTTTTCAAATCTTTCACTCGGCGTTACACGTTGATATTTGTCAGAAAAAATTATTAATATTATTATATGTATCACGAAGAGAAAAGTTTTTCTATATTTAATGCAAAAACTTCGTAATATATCTCATGTGCCAATCGGTTAAATGCAATTTTTTTCACTTTAATGTGTAGACAGTACTGCTAAGGTCGCGATTGCTATGTTTCATGCATATATTTGTGCATGGACAAATTCCAGAGGCCAGATAAGTGATCGCTTTAGCGTGTTATCTCATCACGTCATAATGATTTTGTCAAAAATTTTTTATGATCATTCTTCATACTATCTGCTGTTCTTTTAAATTCACCATTTCTGCTCATGTAGACCTTGTCGAACTCAGTGTGACTGTGAACATGTCTTAGTAATAAACCTTCACCTATAGCAAAAACTCAAAGGAAACATCCATTAGTATCGGTCCCCCAGGTTAGTAGGTGCTACGTAATATTTGCTGCTAGAGTTACCGAAAATCTATTTCTACCACTTATAAAGTACTTACAAGGGTAGTGTCAGATAGCCGGGTCTCAGATTTTATTCAAACTTAGTAGTTGTACAGACTGCTGTATGTGGTTCATGAATCACCCCACATATAGGGTTATATAACGAATAGTTTAAACAAAAAAGGCCTTTAAAAATTTCAAAATTCCCTTTAGACACGCCACCCACATAACTGACAAGCTGGCCGGGTGGTTGACGTGCTCGTCTTTGGTTTAGAGACACGGGTTCGATTCCAATACGGGGTATGTTTCTTTCGCTGTTTTTTTAGTTTTTTTTACGGCATCCTAAATGCACTCAATTTTTGTTTACTCGAAATATTATTTTTGCGCGAGGCGAATTTTTCATTTGCATACACGACATCAGGCTTAGTCTCTTTTTTCGGTCGAAGGCAGCCTTCTTATTATGTCACTTCCTTATCTTTTCACGACGTATTTTCATTATTCCTTCATGCACATGATTTCCATTTTCTATAATTATTTTATAATAATGTCTTCATATTTTTACTATCCAAGCATAATTCTTAATAATATTCAAATTTTTCGTAGCTTGTCAGTTATGTGGGTGGCCCATCTAAATGGAATTTTGAAATTTTTAAAGGCCTTTTTCGTTTAAACTATTAGTTATATAACCCTGTATGTGGAGTGATTCATGAACCAAATACAGCAGTCTGTACAACTACTAACATTGAATAAAATCTGAAACCCGGCTATCTGACACTCCCCTTGTTAGAGCCAGATTGAACTCCGCATGAAATCCAATGAATTTGGTCATCGTAAAGAGTAATATATCACCTTTTCATTGATACCAAAACTTTCTGTCTCTCACGATACTCACCTAATAGGGTGAAATTAACTATGAAAATATCATTTTACTTGATCGGGATACGAACCCGGATATCCCAAATGTGGGACAGTTCTGTCAGTCACTTACACCATCCAACCGTCTTAATTCGGAATGTATAACAGCGGGCGCTTAGTTCATTTCACAATGATATAAAACAGTAATTTGCATGAGTGCAAAGATAAAAACTTATGAGGGTTAAATCGACGTTGTATAATTATCTGACCATCTTCAAATTCGCTTTCAGTTAAGGTAAATTGGTGGTCCAATATGCGAACACCACTGACAAATAACTTGAAGATGCGGGTTTGAGTCCTCTCCAAGTAATTTTTTTTTCCAAATTCCGCCCAAAGGTAAAGGAAGGTTGTCAAAGACGTATGATCACCTTTCGGCCAGTTATTTGCAGTCAATACTCCTCGTCGTTTCTTTCGCCCCATCCCCCCAAGGGCGTGATGACACCCACTGTGGGAACCACTGAGTTAGGCTGTTGGAGCAAAAGGTTTATTCATCAGAACCTCTCCCTCTTTTTCATTTGGTAGTAATCGTAATTTGTACTCAGCCTAGAAATATATATCATTTGTAACGGCGACTGTACGTCCCGTCTAGCTCCGGGTGGGTTCGGTCAACGAGGGATTATTGTGGACCACGGTAACGGTAGGGGTAAGGAAAAATCCGCCTGCACTCGGATGGGTGAGGTAGGGAGGAAGAGAAGATATGTCCTTATCATAATTCTTATATTTTTTGTTATATATGTTATATTTTTTTGTTATTATATGTTATATAATTAGTGACTTACACTCATAACAAGTGCCGCGACTCATCATTAGGTATGAGGGACGTAGTCAGGGAAATGAAGGAAAAAGGCGAACGACACAAAAAAATAACCTGGCCTATTTCCTGTATTTTCTGCTTCTAACGCCATGACCTCAACGGCTCACTCCCACGGCACGAGTTGTGTCCTGAACGGTAAATAAAATATACCCCCAACTATGCATCCCGAAAATTTCAAATGAGACATCACTAAATGGCACCTATCTATCTATGCGCAATCCTGCGTTTCGTAACCGCCGATACTCTTCTTCTAGGTGCCCCAGATGTATATTGAACGTATGACTCACCACCACGATATCATCCAAGTAGGCGAAGCAAAACGGCTACAATTAGGGCCCCAACGCCTGGTCCATTAGGCGCTGGAAAGTGGCCCTTGCGCAATGCAAACCAGACAGCATAACGTTGAAATGGAATAAACCCCTAACGGGAATAATTAACGCCGTTATCTCTTTACGTATTGGATGTAGTTCAACTTGCCAGTAAACTTTTTCCAAATCGAACGTAGCGACAGATTTATATTGTTTTAAAAATTTGTTGTGCCTCAAGGTATCTCTTTGTTTTCTATACCCCATGATTTTTCGCTACGATTCGCTCAAACTTTAAAATAAAAAAAAATGTATGATGTCCACTAGGCTATTTATTGGTACAACGCGTTTTGACGCTTAAAGCGTCAGCATCAGATACAACAAAATTCACGATGACGTTCCACAATATCTCTCCGATTACCGTTGATTACAAATTTTAAAAAGCTAGAACACTGTACAGAGGCGTCCAATTTTATGCAGTTTTTTGGTCAACGTTCCACGTCCTCCAAATAAAAATAGGTTGCAAACGATTGCATTTGGGTACTGTTTCGCATTTTGTAATCGCATCGCGATGCATCGACTGTGATCGAAGTCGTTGTTCATCATTATGAATAATTATTTCTTGTACCCATCCATCCTTCGATATACATTTGCTTCTTCATTTCATGCGATGGTGCGTCCGAAACATGTGAAAGGTCTGCTATTGTTCTTTTTCTATTTCCATATCTAAGTTTTCCATTGTTATGCTTCATAATTTTCGACGAAATTTCCCAAAAAGTTTTTTAGCAGCGTTTGATCGGCAGAATTTGTGAAAAAAAGTAATTTGGTTCGCCACTCATGTTAAAGAGAGGAAGAAGAAGAATTAAATTGGTGGCTGAGGTGAAGATCAGCTACTAAATACAATGTGACTAAAGAGAAGGTTCGGGACAGAAGCGGATGGAGACATCAGTGGTGTACGGGACCTGCCCGCCGGCAGAACACCAGATGATGACTCATATTAAATTTTATTCTGAGTATTATTAACACTTTCTCTTAAAATTGCTGGGGTGATGATCATGTGCCGTGTAGTGTACATTTAAATAATGTTTTAGATATGCTGAAAAATTGTATGACTGCATTTCCTATAAGTCCATCTATTTTGTGCGTTAAAAACCTTCTTACTGATCATTATGGAAATAACACCGGTATTTTGTTTTAAAATTTTTCCTGAATTAAAGCATATTGTGTGTAGAGTTTTCGAGGCGGGGATCGAAATTTAGATGAAATTAAAATTATACATATTTTTTAGAATATTGATCTGGGCGTGGCAATTTGACGTTTTAGAGCAGCAATTATATCTATAAGAAATGTATCATTTCGCGTTTAGATGAAAGTCTACATTTGTGATCGAATTATTTACTCAATTTATTCCATATTCCTGGAGGTGTGCAAAGTATGCAAAGAAACATGCACATGAAATTGCTCCAACCACTTAAAAATTCTGCCTTCAAACCTATTTTTACCAATTTACTGTCAAATATTTCGACATTGGAACATAGGCGTAAAGCACTGTCGAATTTTTTAAAACAATATCGGAATTCAGTATATGTATCTACTTGTTGTGGAATTGGAAAGCATATTACTGATCATCCTGCTTGCCTTTACGTATGATTTACACATATTTGCATACAAACTTAAACCCATTGAGTGCCATTGGGCTTATCTTTCGGCCCTGGATGTATGTGCAAAAAATGCCATGGTTCGATATTTCAGTCGTGTTTATTCGAAATTTTAATGAATTTTTCCTAAATAAAAAATAAGTAGAAAAAGTACAATCATATTGTATAATATACCCTATTAGTTTTGGGGGATGACATAAAAAATTTGCCCTCAAAATATTATTAATATATTTTAAACTAAAGTGGTACGTTATCGTAAAACAAAGCCCTGGATATTTTTGCGTATACTCACTCGTGACAGCTGGCTCTAAAAGAGTTAAAATGCTTACATGCCTACCCGTTTTAGCGGGAAACAGCGAAAGAATCAGAGCAAGGAGGGGAGGAAGTAGGGAAGGTCGAGGAGATTGAGGCGTGAGTTGGGATGTAAAAAGAGTCTTTGGAACTGCTATTGAGGGGGGGGAATGATGGGAAGAAGGGAGGAAATCGCTTGATGCCATCATCACGTATCCATAAGTGCTCCCGCCCTACTCTTCGATGGCGTACTGTTTGGGAAAGGGGCGTAGGGAAAGAGGGAGGCCGATGCGGACAAAGGGAGGGAAGAGAATCAGACCAGGAGGGGAGCAGTTGAGGATGGTGGGACTGTGTACGTATAGGCAGATATAAAGAGGGGCAAAGGAGAGGAGAATCCCGAAAAAAATGGAGATGGGGAAAAGAAGAGAGCTTTTATCTTCTTATGTGAATCCGAATCTTCTTTGATGAAAATAAAATACTTCGATCTTCGAGCGAACAGAGGTGTCTTACCGATCTTCCTCCTCCTTTGCAAACCGATTCTTGGGCCTTTACGGCGAATTGTTTACCACTCTCTCTCTCTCTCTCTCCCACGTCCCATTGTGCTCCCTTTTCTTCGGGATGAAGCACAAATGTAGACTCTAAGGGTGAAAGAAATGCGTGTGGGACAGTGATGCAGAACACTCATTGTAGCTGGCCATGTTAAGGGGGCTGTATACCCTGGTCGAAAAAGCTTCCGCAGACGTCAACACACCTTTATTTTACTACTGTACTTTGCTGCTCAAAGTAAATCTGTTTACGCAGGCATCTGAAATCAGGGATAACACTTAAAGCAAGTGTCGTTACTTGTTGCTTTTTGTTTTATGCATAAATTTTTCGACTGTAGAAGAAACGTGAATTTGCCCAAAAATCAGGTGATAGCCATTACGCGCACGTTTATTTCTTATAATATATGCACTCATTGTAAATGAGAATCCTTCATCTCTATGGAGGATTATCAAAGTTTTTAACGAAATGAATGAAATGGAGAAGTAAGAATGAAGTAAGAGAGATGAAAGAAGAATGAAGTAATTATTGTCTTATTGATGACTCAAAAACTTTTTAAAGGTTATACAAATACTCAGTAATTAGCTAGCTACACATGAGTTAGGTGTTAATTCGACGCTTTTTTCCACTTCGTATGCTGAAAACGTCTTTACAACTAGATTTTTGGCGTCCCTATGAGAAAAAATGTGAAAAAATAGTTATTTATTTTTAAATTAGCTAAAAAACCAAATAAATTTAACCAATAATATTTCTACGTGTTCGAAATTTCTCAGTTTTTATATCTCTCTCTAGAGTGAATACTGACTCATTTCCTGTGAATTGCGTTGCATTTCATTCAATCACTTTGGTGCCCTCTCTACCAATTCTTGGGAATTATTCCATAAAAGTACCAAGAAAACATATTGCTCAAATAGTTTACAGCTCCCACAATTACTGGCGGCGAGTGAATTAGCTTGGTGCTATATCACGACGTTTGAAGCTAGGTGTTGCATATTGCAACACATCATCGTACTTAAGGTAGTTTGAGCGAAATATAATTTTACTTAGAAATCAATGAATTTGGTCTTAATTTAAAGGAAAATATCTCACCTATCCATTGACACCAAAAATTCTACCCCTTACGATATTACTTTCAGAGATATTTTCCAAAAAATACAAGCCCTTTTACATGGGAAGTGGTACATGCAGGCACTCCAGAGAGACATTATTTACAAAATGAGGTATTTCTAACACTTACTTGTAAAAAAACGAAGTGTGTAGTTTGTATGCTTTTTCAACTATTTTTGAAAATAAATCATATTGTTACCGCAGTAGGTTCTTGGGTATCGCAAAAGATTTTTCGTTTTGAAGGAGTTTCAAACGCTCCGCGCGAAAAAATAAGTCATGTTAAAGACTTATTTAGATATTTTCATTTAATTACTTACCATTTTGTCATATAAAACTATATTATTGCACCATTAATAATGCAATATTTAATTCCTGTGTTTCACACATGGTGAAATTAAAACGTATATATCGAATATGTTCTCTATTATGACTAGGGAACTATTTGGCTCGGACTACCTTAAGCAAAATAGAGCGACGATTTATGGAAATAATTGCGCTGGCAAAACGTTCGTAACCAGCCAGCAGGTTGTTTTTTGTTGGTATAATTTAACCGCGCCCGGGTGTTTTATAATTTGTTGACGAATTTGTTCCAGGTAACCACATTCCGTTCATTAATTAGTATTTATTTGATTGCATAAATTGTCAGAGTTTATGTCATTGAGGTGTATGGAGATGTCACTGCGTCATCTAACTGAAGCCTGACTACCAAAATAACAACCATATTGTTTAACCCTGCCCTCTCCTTACTTTCCTATGGATAGCACTACAGAATGGACGAATCTGCGGATATAAATCCAGAATATCCACCATCAGTTATAAATTTAAGGCAAGTAACTCTTGAGACGTATATCGGATACTTAGTTTTGTGAAGTTTACTCGATCTAACCATAGATTTCACCGGTAATGCAGATTTTAATGAATTTAAGTAAATAAACAATGTATATTAGTAGAATCCACGTTAAAGAAGTAAGCACATGCTGATTCATAGTATGTTATCGATATAGTAAAATCGCAAAATTAGTGCGTTAGCCCGCTAGCGCTATAGGGAAATGAGGGTTAACGAAGACGCTGGCGGATGCTTCAGCTTCTAGCATTGGTCAGCGCAGCAAGTGCCCTCTCCAACTACCTCGATGGTTATACCATCTATCTTAGCGCACTTGATGTTCACGGAGTCCTAAATAGAATAGCTATCTTATTAGATAAATCTTTTCGTCCAGCTACAAGATAAACTGTTTAAATGCTATGATTGTTCAAAGTATTTTAAATGCAAAGAATGCTGAGAGCAACGATTAATGGCGAGGTTTTAATCAGGCGCAAAATTACGTCACTTAAGGGAGCTATGTCGTCGACTAGGCGATAATGGGGAACTCGTGACGGTGGTCGAGTGAAATCGAATGGGGATTTCACAATCGGTCGAATGCGCCTCAATTGAAAGGCGAGCTTTGGATTTGACGATTTCGCCGCCGAAGCGTGACGGAATGTTTACGCTGAATGAGCCAACCGCTCACTCACCGCCGCTGAATTGGAAAGAGTAGCGCGTCTATTGGCTTTTATCGCGCAACGTTCCGCGTGAATCATTGCAGGCATTCCGTCATTAAGCGAGACCGGACGGAAATTCATCCCCCCTGGGATTTGGAAATGGAATATCAGACCCGTTTGGCAAACCAATGACGCATTACGTGTTTTATCTGTCGTATTCTGATAAATTGCGTGGCTTACGGTATTTTCGTTTGGTTTTAATTTCATATTTATGACATACCAGAGTCAATAATTCAAACAGAGCCCTGTTTTGAGAAATGGTATGCCATGTGCTATTTTCATTAGATTTAAATTCCATTTTTATATCAATTTCTGACTGCATAAGTAAGTATTAAGTATTGCATATTCCATGGAGGGTAGGTAATTCAATTTCCCTTGATAACCTAGGCTATTTGGTGCAGAATACTTTGGTCGGAATTTCCAATTGTTTGCGCTTTGTATTCAGAAGGAATAGATAGTTGTCATTAACCTATGAATATCTGGCGACCTGGTTTAACTGGTTGTGAGTTTTTTATTTAGGCAAACTGACGAAGTAATCACACGTACTGAACAAATAAGTTAGCAGAATATCGCATGCCTTGCTAGTCAATTTATCGGTATTTTATCCGGCTGGGGAAAATGTCATCTTTTTTCGAATATAAAAATAAGACAATAACTGTAACCACGGTGGTAATCTGGTATAGGGAGATACAATTAGCTAAACATAAATCAATGAATTTTTTCGAGCGATAATATGGCTACGATTTAAAATAGGCTTAGAAATTAACTGACCACGTATTCCAGTAGTGCGGTCAGTGTACAATAGAAAATTTTTGTCATTAAAGTAAAAAATACAACTGAGTTTAGCCTTCTTTACATAACTCATGCTGCTTCTAAAAAAATTGGATTTTTAAAGTGCATCAACTGATGGTTAAAGTGTTAGCGACGCAAAATATTTGTTCTATTTGTCTTAAAAATCTCAGTAATCAACTAGATATGTACTTTTAAACCTTGAACTTGATTAAATTTGTTCAATTATTGCGATAAACACGCACTTAAAGTAATTTTGCAAATACATTTTAGGACATAAATAAAATTCTCCGTAATCAAGTAAATATACGTTCATAAAAAAGACAGAAACTTGACGAACTTGTTTCAGTCCGTTCGCTCAAAACGCCTTCGCCATATTAAGTATTTGTTACTTTGTAAAATGTGTCATGAAGGGAAATAAATTTCTTTAATTTTTAATCGCTGAGAAAGCATACGAACAACGCATCTTCAGATTTTTGGCGCCATCCATGCATCAGAACTTCTTCGTTTAACCCATGGGCTGCGGGAGCGCGTGATTTTTGCTGCTGCCGTGTGCGGGAGAAAAGCCAGGAGAGAATAGTGGAAAATCCAGGAAAAGGAACGAGGAAATAGAACTCAAAGTAAAACATGGTCATTGCTAATCGCTCTGGGCCGGAAGATCCATTCACCAAAATATAGGAAAGAGAGACTAATGCGTTCAATAACTTTCCCATGGGTGATATTCACTGGCCAGATAAAATCGATTCCTAGGAAAGGCGAGGATTTGTGAGAATGATTTTCATTGCGAGATCACCATGGGGTGCCACTGGCTTTCTGTCAAGGCTGATATATCGCTCAAATAATAATTATTCTTACCAGTTTCCATTTTTCTCAGCAATAGTAATGCAAAATAAACTTCCGATCGCCATTTTATTGACTGTAAATAATTTATGTAAATCGACCTGACCGACCTAATCAAGGTTGCGAATAGGAAATTGATTCTTGCCCGTTCTGTTGCCGAGCGATAAATTTGGAAGTACCCAAACGTCTCATTTCGCCGAAATGCTCCCATTCCCTATTTTCCTCAACGTTCTGTCGTTAAGCGTGGTTACCAAGTTTTCCCTTCCCCCCATTTTCCCTCGCGCAGGTACGAGTGAAATCAGTAGCGTCGCAGGGACGACCCCGCGCGAACATTATTGGGACGAGTCCTAAAATTTTGAAGCGCCGCTTACTTTTTACGACCACGTAAAAGCCCGAAGATGATGTCGAAGCATCCCGGCCGAAGCGGGGTTTCCTCCACACGGCCGTCTCTACTACGAGTGTGAGGTTCATATCGAAACAACGACTCATGGGTTATATTTTCACCTCATGTAGCGGTAGTGTCGGTGCGTTTTTGAAGACGTTATACGGTTATTTTCCCAATAGGTGTTCCTTAAGGAGGCTTTTCACACAAATGGAAGTTGACTTTTATAAAAGTAGTGAGTATAGCAGTTACTCAAATAATATTGCTAATTGCATCACGTCGTTCTGCACACTCATTACTTCCGGTTGTTCCCAAAACAAATGCTGGGTGACTGATTAAACAATGAAGTGGAAATTTCGAAAATAGACTAAATTTGGCTGTGATTGTGTTCATTCATCGCTGTTCGAGTCCCACAGGCATTTTTGGACTTAATATATTTGTATAAATTGCACTAATTGTGCATTATTACATAGTATCTAGTGTGATAATTGTGATAACAATAAATGTGGACCCCAGAAGTCAAGGGGTCTAAGTGATATTAAAAAAAATAAGTTAGGTACAGGAATGGGATGTGAAAATATAAATCATTTAGGTGGTAAAGGGATCCAAGTGATTTTCTTGACAGGTGATGATATCTAGGGTAATGCCTCTTAACTACTTAGTGGGTTGTACCAAACATTTTCAACTTTGACTTAAGTTTTCTCTAAACAATGGTTTTGTCACTTTGATCCCTTGACTTCTGGGGTCCTCAATTATTGTCTAACTTGAGGAAATCTATGGAGCTTTCCATAGCGTCTTTTAGCATTTAAAACATTTTCAAGTTCAAACAAAGAAGTGTATACGCAACTATTAGTCTTCCTCTCTCTAAGTTGTTCGTTGTTTGTATTTTTAATCTCCGATTGCAGTCATGTGGCCAAGATTTCGCGCTGTGACTTTATCGCTGAATCGATATGCTACCTGCGAGAAAAATAGAAACCAGTATATATTTTTTTCAAGTGCAAACCTAGGTAGATTACTACTCTCATCAACGCATACTGCCGTAGAAGTCCGTGCCTGCACATCGAAGTGTCGCTTGCCAGCGACTCTCGAGGCTACTGTCACGGAATTATCTTCCACGTGCAATGCTGACTTTTGCAAGGCCATCTCGAATACGAATGTGAGATTCATTTTGTAATTACGATTCATCGGGGATATTTTTACTGTATGTCGATATGTTTCCAAATATGTTATCCAGTTATCATAGGAATCTTTTTGTTGTTTGGTGCTCCAAACCCGGACATCCAGCCCCAAAAAAGTAAAGTTTTTATCTTCACAGCAATTCATCGGGTATATTTTGACGTCTTTCAATTGTTTGACTGGATTGTTCAGCGGTAACCAATAATTACTTTTATGTATTTATTTTTTCAGTTGTCTAACGGTGAAATTTCTTTTTTTAAATTTTTGTTTGTTAACATGTTTTCATAATTTTGGATCGATTTTCATAGTGATGTAAACAAAAAACATGGGGATTGTTAGCCGACAGGACATCTTGCAAGAAGGTTGGTGTGTACGCATTGAGTTGAACTATTGAATTGGATACTGGATATGGAAAAATAAAAAGTACAAAGGGATATAAGAAATTCCATTTTTAATCGATTTAGCACGGCAATTTGCACGATATACGTTATGTAGTCGTTGATTCCCAGGGAGATATTACACAAGCGATCGCTCAGGTATGACTAACAAGGTCACAAGTGACACTCATTCACACGCCACGTAACTGGTGTCAGCACATGACACATCGATAAACACAACATCTCCCTTCCTTACTTTTAAACTTGAAAACTTAAAACTTACGTATAGAACAGATTTGTATCACTTTTCTTTGTATCTTTGTATCACAAATCACTTTTGTAAATGAAAACCACACCATCAAGGGAAATCTGATTGAAAAATTTCTCCTTTATGCTTCAGAAATCGACGGTCTCAGTCTCCTTTTTATGGAGTTCTTTCATCACCTAGGTCCGTTTAGTGACTTCCGCGAACTTCCCGACTGACGGCATGTTAATACACTTGACATCCACGTACTCGGGGATCTTAGGGCGATAGAGGCCCTGACCATTGAAGGAGAAAACTGTTTAAGGGTAGTAATTGATATCCGTTTCTTAATAGGTGCTTTTCCACACGACTAGAGCAACTAAAAATGTGAGTTATGTATCGAAACAGCGAATAATCGGGCATATTTCCTCGATACATTGATGCGTCGGTAATGGTCTTTTAAACTACTACACCAGGGCAATTGCTATTATATTCTAAATAATGGCAACCGTTTAATTTTTTTCATCCTGTTTGCATTTCAAGCATTGAGGCGTATGAAGAGGGCGCTAGCTATTGTAGCCAATGCCAGAAGCTATAACGTGGTCGTGGCCTGTCCGCCATCTTTGTTAAACCCGATTATTCTTTAGCGCCTACGGGCTAACGTACTAAATTTTTGCAATTTTACGATGCTTTCCTTCGAGAACTTACTAGAAATCATAATGCACTTCCTTCTTTAATATGCATTCTCCTAGCATATTTTATTAAATTTATGTAATCGATAATAATCCCTATCCCCGGTGAAAACTCGTGTAAAATCAAGGAGAATCCATTGGACTAAGTAGCTTTTATATGCTTCAAGTGATACTTTGATAATAGATACGACATTAGATACATAACTTTCAAACAGATGGTAGATATTCTTGCATTACATCCGCTAATTCGTCCAATCCCTCCCGCTATTCAAAGGAAAGTGAGGAAAGGAGCAGGGGGAACTAATTTGGTTGTTATTTCGGTTGTCAGGCTACAATTTGATTGTGTTATGTCCTCTCCCTCTAACTCAATGATTTAAAGATATGTATAGCGAAAATGGTAAAATAATCGCTTGAGGTCCGAGATAAATGAAAGAATGTAATCCGCCCTCATCAATTTAATAATGGATGTTAGAGGAGAATCTTTAATGCTCCCATTGCTTTGCAATTTTATTTCATGGATACAACGCAATTTAAAATACAGCTACAGTTGAAAGAAATGAGAATAAATCGCCAAACGAGTGTAACCCTAAGTTTGGCATGCTGCAGCTCTCCAAACCAGTCTTCTTCCTGCTGTTTTGTTCTATCATTACTCTTTATCTGAAAGTCCTTTAGGATTTTAGTGAGGAGAATTCATTCTTTTAGTAGCCACAAAAATTTTTTTCCATAATTTTTTGCTCTATTGCTGCTTTCAAGAGGTTTACGTCGCAGATTGTGCCCAAGAAGCTTCTCCGTTCTTCTTCTCTGAGTTTGTATCCAACAATTTTTCTTTCCAACTTTTTGAAGGATTTAGATATTGTTGATTTAAAAAAATATCGATCAATGTACCGGTACCAATATTTAAAAAAGATACAATTCTGCAATTGAAATATCTTTATCCCTTTACTGTGCTCTTTGAATATATCTCAATTGATATTTTTACTGGTTGATGGCGATGTTCGCCCTCGTTCCGCAACCTGAAAAGCAATTTTTTTCAATAGCGGGAGTCGAGTTGGTATTTTCCCTTCTATACTTTTACCTATAATTATATATTTGCCAAAATAAAACCACAGTACAAGTCGTCGATCGGTATATATTTTTGTTCCTCCAATTCCTAATCCACGCACTCTATGAAGTAAATGTTTAAAAATCACCGGGGAAAAGAAAGAGCCTTGGGGGAATCGGAACGAAAAGGACTTTTTGCGCCCTGTGCGTTCTGCCGAGTGAGTTTTCGAAAGGAATAATAAGAACGGCCAATGGCTCGCCAAGTGCTTCTCATTTCCGCGTCTCTAGCCCCTTAACATTTCTGGCCATTCCACCCCACCGCCAGGTCAATTCTTTTTTCATGCGGCTGGGGGCGTCGTAATCGTTTAGCGTGGCGCTCTTCGAAGGCGGCTCCCGACCGCCTCGCCCTCCTTCAACCCGTCGCTTCCCCACTCCGCTCGTTCCGGAGCCACTGCTCCGGTGAAGATGATTGCCCATCACGGCACCAAACGACCCTTACAGCCACCGGCACAAACACAATTTGCCCAAACGCCTTGGGTTTTTCCTTCCCTCGCCCCATCGCCTTAAAGCGGGGTCCGTTTCCCTGCCGATAGCCTTTTCCCCGCCGATAGCCTTTTCCCCTTCGCCTGCATCCTTACCAAGATATCCCTCCTCCTCCTATTCTCGCTATCCTTTCGCTCGAAATTTCTCCAACGACCCCCATCACCACCAGAACCGATTTTAGTTCTCCGCCTTTGCTTTCGTTCTCATATTCTTCCCCAATGCTTCTCTCACACCTATACTGATAAATTCCAACGCAACCATCTGAAAACCCTTTAAAATATGTAATACCAGGCTCACATCATCTACATCTACTTACTACCCTGCGAGCCTGCGATACATAATGAATAAAAGTGGGTCAGTCTCGCATCCTTGAGCCCTGGATGTGACTCCAACCAAAGCTAAAACCATCAATAACTACTTTTTTGCTTTCGATCCCTAAGAAAGTTCCTTATCCAATTCACTATTTTCTTATTAACTCCATATGATTGCAATTTATATGCGAGTTTTTTGTGAGGAAACACTACAATCATTATAGTGAATACAGAGCTTTATTTTAAGGTAAAGAAGCCGAACGTGAGATCATTGCCTAAAATTAGACCATAAGGTGTCTTTAACGTTGAGTGCCCTTCTCAGAAATTAACTTAGCCAAGTGATCGTAGTACCAAATACCTCCGCAGAAGTTTCTATAGCTCTGCTTTGCATGTGCGATGTTTTATGCAAGACTATTCATTTTCGAGGTTGTTTATTTTTGTATTCAGTATGAAAATTCCTTCCGTTTTGGCTAGAAAATTGAATATTTCAAGAAATTTTTATCGTTCTAGAATTTAATTTACGTCACTCATGGTTTTGTTCCTTAAGTAGGACTTTTCGAAGTTCCCTATTTGCAATACCTATGCTGTAAAAAAGTTAAGAAAACACCTAGATAACATTTAAAGAAGTAAGTGCATTTCCTTGTGGAATATAAGATGGTGAGAACTCGAAAATTACAAAGCCAAATGAACAAAGATTATAAACATCTGAATTTAAGATTTTATTAAGGACTGCTGGCTGTGCAACAAGGGACAGAAAAAGAAATACCCCATGAATTCGGCGTGCAAGGCATAAACGATACGAAGCGAGAAAACAAATAAATGGAGAGAACACGCAGAAATAATAAATGAATGAAGAATATACAAAAATATGGAAATATGGAGCGAGGAGTATATTTCTAGTCAGTTCTCGCAATTAAGGAAAAGACCAATGCTGAAGACAGGCTTAGTGCCCAATACCAGCTGACCGAGGGAGGGCAATCAGTCAAATTTGCTGTGACTTTGAAATCACTCGTTTACTTTGATTGCATGTGGATCATATACTGTTAATTAAAATAACTTAGGGTACGCTGAACTTTTCGTAGTTTCCACTGCCAAATTATTCGAATGTAGTTTTTAATTCATGTACGTACCTCTATTTAGAAGAGGGTTTCCTTATCTGATAACGCAAGAAGATACCGTTCCACACTAGTTATTTTTACAAATTAAACAAGAAATGATCAGCGAGATGCTGTTCTGAAACGAATGAAAATATTCAATGTTCTTCTTCCAGTTACAAATGTCTGTATGAGAAGAATAAGTATATCAAATTATGAATGATGAAAAAGTAGGATTTCTGATTTGTCAGACTAAGCCGAACCTCTTGGAAACTTCGAGCGTGGTGAAAAAAATCACTTGGAAGCTGCTATTCCACTTGTTATACTTATAATTTTTTATTTTGGTTATTTATTTGTATTTAGGTTGTTTATTGGCTATCGATTTCGACAACAATGTCATTCTCAAGTGACGTTGTCAATGTTTGCGATTCAGGCCTCCGTGGGGCTTTCTCTAGCAGTGACTTGTTTCCTCAGATCAAAGTCAGTTGGACCTGAGGAAACAAGTCACTGCTAGAGGAAGCCTGCTGGATTGCCGGCGAAATATCGTCCTCAAGATGGAACGATGCGGAGGAAACCCCGAAAAACCAATGACTCAACTTCCATAGTCACTGTTTTCTTGATAATTACACAAATACATTCAAATCAATTATAATGAAGAGCATGACTGGAAAAGTACCATGTGGACTCTTTTTTATCTCCCTCAACGAAGGAAAATTCCGTTCAGTGTCACCTACATCTATCAGCATAACCCAAGGGTTGGTTCTTCTCTTTCCTCCCTCTTAACATTTTGAGTGCTGTGGACGTAATGGTACGTCCTCTTATATTTTCTGAGAAGGACGATGGACGTGCTAGTACGTCCATGGAACATCATCATTGAAATGCAGCTGGGCGTAATGGCATGGCTGCAGTCTTTCTGCTAGACATACATATGACCACAAAGTACCAAAGTAAATTTCAATTGTAAATAAAAGTTAATTTCTTCAACTTCGATTTAAGAGAGCCTTCTTTCACGATCCATATAAGTGTGTAAAATCCTATTTTTCTGGGAAGACCTTCACTTTAAGGCCCAGCACGCTAAGTGTTAAAGCGGTATTTGTTCCCTCCGATGGGCTAAATCTACTCTCATCACAGGATATCCCTTTCATCGTTCTCCTGCCCCTTTCGCCCGAAATTACATCTGTCTCACACCACAAGAACCAATTTCATTCCACTACTCGAATCCCTAGAGGTACAGTGTGAAAGGCATGGGTTGACGATCGTTGGTGACCCCCAAGTGGGTGCCCTCCTATTGCCATCCCAGAACCCGGTGAAGTTAATTTTTTTGTCATAGACCTAAAAGTGAAAACCTAAATTATTATTTGTTGGGAAGTACAATGTTAGACAAAGTTATTGAGCAAAATTAGAGTTTCTATATAGATTTTATGCGATCTTAAATCAAAATAATTTGAAAAGAGTCGAAACTTGGTGGTAACGAAACAGGAAACATGTCTTCCATAAAAACTTGATCATGTTAAGAATGAAACCACTTAGTTTTTTTCCACCAATATATTTAAACCACAAATCTACCGGTTTCGGCCTTTTCAGGCCATTATCAAGATAAAAATTAAAAATTTTATTTTTTTAAAATATTTATATTGAATTTCAATTTGTAATCTTGGTAATGACCTAAAAAGGCCGAAACCGGTAGCTTTGTGGGTTAAATATATTGGTGGAAAAAAACTAAGTGGTTTCATTCTTAACATGAATCGTAATAATTTCCACAAAGTGAATTCGCCAACCATTGATTTTATTCGAAAAACTTGATCTTTGAAAAAGGCAAAAAGTTTTCTCTAAGCCCCATAAAATACAAACTTTTGTACGTTGTTTGTCATGAATTTCCCAGACGAGACCCCCTAACTCTCACTCTATACCTGTAGGGATTTGAATGTATAGTAACACTTTCCACCAATCTTTCTCTACCCATTGTACTGGAAAGCACTGTGCTTGAGTTGTTAATCATGATTTGCACTGAAAGTGTACAGTAGAAAGGAATTATAGAGAGGGCTGTGCTGAAACTGTGCTGTATTACAGTGCTCCAAGTGTACTATTACAATTATTCTACCGCAAACATGCTGTGTAATGTGGCATAGTGTACTATTTGTTTCAACTTAAATGCAGTGTTGAGCATACTTCCAAACCAGTTACAGTACGGGTGGAGAACAAATCCACCTTACAATGATTTTAAATGAATTCACTTTGTAATATTCCACAAGGTACATATACCTTGTGGATATACAATACCTTGTGGAATATTACAAATTGAATTCATTTAAAATCATCGAAATGTTGTTCCACCAAGTGGAGCCAGAAAATTTATTATAAATCCACCTTAGTTACAGCACAAATTTTCCTTGAGCAAAGAAGGATGGAGAAGGCGAGGTGGACGGAGAGGAAGACGAACGAGGAAGTGCTTGAGATGGTGGGCGAGGAAATGAAACTTCTTAAGAAAATTCGAGATTGGCAGAGTAGGTGGCTGGAGGATGTAATAAAGGGCGATGGTTGGCTCAAGACTGTGATGAAGGGAAGGAAGTTGGGCAAGCGGGGTAGGGAAGATAGGGAATAGGTTTTATTGATAGGATGAAGAAGGGTATGCTGGATTGTAAAAAAGTAACCTTAGGGATATATTGAACCTCGAAAGTGTAGAAAACCGAGAGGAGATTCTCTAACTTTCAACAAAACTTAACATTTACCGGTAAAATACTTTAAAAACACATAAATATACTTAAATAAATACTTGTTAATATTGCTGTTTTCAGGTATTCTCGTCGCGTGTTTAGTTCTTCTGACTACAGTTTCTCCCCTCTTCCTGGGGGCGGCTTCAGGTCCGTTGGACATTTTGTAATTATTGTTATTATTTATTTCCCGTTGTTATGTATTTCGTTGCTAGTTCATCTAGGACCATAGGGTGTCTCCATTGCCCGCTCCTCGCTGTGGTTTGACCACTTTCTCCCAGGTTGAGGCAAGTGGGTATCCATCCTCCCGATTGAAATTTGATGGATATTTAACCAGTTCTACTGCTTCTCTGATCAGCCTGGGAAAATAACGATTTTCCCTTGAGAGTACTCTCACTTGGTCAAAGGCAATCTGATGTCCTGGCTCGAACCACGCATGCTCTGCAACTGCGGAGAGGCTGAGTCTCCTCTTTTCGGTGGCCCTCTGGTGCTCTTTAATTCTGCACTGAATGCTCTCCCCGTTTGGCCGATGTAGGATTTACCACATCTACATTTTATTTCATAGACTCCTTCATACATTACAGCGGGAATTTTGTCCTTGGGTTTTGGGATGATATCTCCAATTTTCTTCGAGTTTGAGAATCTCGTCACTAGACCATACTTCCGAAGGAGCCTACTAATCTTTTGTGACGTCCCTGCGATGTATGTAAATTTAAATAAATACTTGTAAAATGCTTTAAAGATATGTTAATCTGTCATTGGGTGGTTACAGTCAGTGCGATGGGTTACTCAAGAATGTGATAGAGGGAAGGATGTTGAGCAAGCGGGGAATCGGATGGAAGAGAATAGGTTTCATGGATGGGGTGAATAAGGGTACATCGTGTGCTGAGGCGAAAAAGGATATCATAGAGCAGGGGTGGGCAACCCGCGGCCCGCCTTGACCATTTTTCCTGCCCGCGAGATTCATCGCATTTTAATACAATAACTTTAACACAATAATAATAACTCATTATGTTTCAATTTTGCACTTCAAAAAAATGTCTATAGTGTGTCTGAATCTAATATGGGGATATATAATTTTATATGCGGCCCGCGGAGTTATGATGCATTTCCAAAGTGGCCCGCAAGATCATTTTGGTTGGCCACCCCTGTCCTAGAGGGACATAGGCTCCTGAAAGTGAAGAAAACCGGGATGATATTCTCAGACATTCAACAAAACATACCTAAAACGGCAGAATATTATGAAATGATAAAAATAGGTATCGCTGTACGATATGTTTCGAGTACATCCCGGTCGATGCATCGCAATATCGCTTAGTCACTATTGAATGAGGCAGATATCCCATCGGCCGGGCAGCTTTCTTGGCGCCAAGCTTTCCTACTCCTCCCGCCTCTCTAATCCCCCCCCACCCATAACTCCTCCTCCTCCTCTTCCTTCGAAGTGGGCGTAGCAGTTTCGCCCCCTCCCACCTCTTTTCCAATCTGCGCATGCGCGGGTCGAAGGTACGTCCGGAGGATGGGGAGGGAAAGGATTCCATACAAGTGTGGGCGTGAGGGTAGGGAAGGGAAGTGGCAGGGGGTGTTTTTTTTTTCTCTCTCTCTCTCTCGGTCGTCACTGGAGGCGGGGCGTTTATCGAGCTGTTTAAGGACACCATCTTCTGGTGGAAGCCCCAACGCCCCCCTCCCCCCCCCCCCCCCACCGTCCCTCCCGACGCAAAGTGCGCTCTCCTTCAAATGGTGCATTAAGCGTCTCCACCCATACAACGATGTATATCCTCGACTACCAAATTTTCTCCATTCCTCTCTCGTTTTCTTCAGCTTGAGTCGCTTTTCGTAGAGTCGGCAGCATCACGACTCGTTTCATCTTTTTTTTTGCTCGCGAATTATTTTTCCGGTGCCCATACATGCCTCCATAAAATCAGATGATTCAAATAATCGTTTTCCAATTTTTTACTACTACTACTACGTCAGCCGTAAATTGTTAACTTCAGGCATATCGTGGAGAACTCACGTTCTAAATATATGCGGCCCAGCATTAAAGAAACTAGAATGTATCAAGCGTATGATAGGAGTGTCCTCAAGTGGAAAGTGTCAGAGAGAGATGCTACATCACTCAGGTTAGGCTGGACCACGAATACTCCGCGAGCATTTGATTCCCTGGACAAAAGGATTTAACCAAAAAATGTCATAAAATACACAGGAAAACTGCGCGCCTCGTTAAAACTGCTACGAGCGAACATATGGTGTGTCATAGCTTTTAGAGGGATTAAGTTGAGAGCCCCTAGAGACTCAAAGGATACAAGCTAGGCTTAGTTTGCTGGACAAATTTGGAATGGCGTCAGAGCGACACAGAGAATATTATTTTGGCGACACACTAAATCTCTAGGCCTGACAGAAGTGATAAAATAGCGAGAAGAGAGAGATACTTTGTCGAACAGATTGGTGCAAAAATTTGTTCTTTCCACGCACAATTAGCTGCTGTAATCTAAACACTTCCATAGTTCACCCATTATACACTTCACCATTTCACTTCCCAAAATCTTATTAATTACACCTTAACACGGCTGGTGTCCTAACGCCCCCTTGCCTCACGCCAATGAGGCGACTCGTAGAGTAGTATATATAGCCGGACAATATATGTAATGTGAAACTAGAGCCTTACAGTTGCAATAATTTTTAATGTGTGTTACCTTCTACCAAATGAGTCATTTTGACTACAGACTGTCTCTCCCCTGTTTCATTCGAGTTTCGACATTATAGAATGGAGTTTTCTTATCTTTTGCTGAAAGATTACAGACGGTTAGACAGCCAAACAATAATACCAAGGGTGAATCGCCGCACAAAGAGTCGACAGACGAGACGAGAGACAGTCAAGATTTCGCACGATAGGTTGAACGTGGGACAGAAGTCCCGGGTGCAAGTCCTCATGTGTCACATCCTACCTGTTGGAATGGCAAATTACTGTATATTGATATTAATCTTTTTTATTGCGACATAATGAACAATAAACTATAAGATATTTTCTATGAACTATAAGATATTTTCTAAACAATATGCCCTTTATTTCGATTAATAACGTCATATTCCATTCATAAAACAAATTATTTCTAAGGAGTTCAGTTGACGCCTCGCGGTATTGATAGATGTACAGCAAATTCCGGTTCTTCTAGTGTCAATGAGCATTGCTTGAAAAGAAATAATGAATCATTCGATATTATTACTTTTGAAACAATTTCATATCTGTTGGATGAGTACCTTCGAAAAATGTCTCTTGCACCGAGGACGGGTATCACAAGACAAGCTATGAATGCTTTTACTTCAAATTACTGAGGGCGCATGAGCCGATTTAATGTCCAAAATGGAAAACGGTTGAGGAGTACTGTATTATGAACTACGATAAATTCTAATCCAATCTACTTTATTCTGCTCAAATTAATTAATTGAATGGGAAATAACTATAGCTTCTTTACTCAAAGTTAATAGTTTTATATTTGCTACGGCAATCCTGTGGCTAGAAAAAAATATTGCCACTCCATACAAGAACGTGATCGATTGATGCCACCGAACCGCTGTTTTGAAATTCCTAACGGCTAGCCGCACTAATTAATTATGGGTTCCCTAATGAAATTCCACCATGTTTGGAATTGCGCAGTGATAAATTCCTAAATTTACCTCGCTTCGAGTGCGTACTTACAAACTGTCAGTGATTCGAGGGCTGGTTCAGCAGAATATCCCTTACTCTCAGCCACTAAACCTTCAAATTCTCTTCTTTGCTCGAATAACCAACTGATAGGCATTAGTTCTCAGCCACCAAACCTTCAAATTCTCTTCCCTGCTCGAATAACCAACCGATAGGCATTAGTTACTGAGACAGGACCTCTTGAAAATACTGTAGAAACCTTACATATGACTGTCCTTATTTTATCCCCGATGAGTAATACTTTCAAGGTGTATGATTACAAGTATTGCATTTTTCTGTCAATAAATAACTTTATATTTGCCAAAAAAATTACCAAATGAAATATGTTGTTGTGAAAGATACTTTCTCTCTATAATATATATAAATTAAATGAACAAGGCAATCTACAGTCCCATAAGTCTAATACAACAGATTTCTCGCAATTGCTCCTATTGTACCTACAGAGCATACAAAGCATGTATGAAACCAAGAAAAGCAGCACTCAAAAATTCCAAAAATTGAGTTGAGAGTGTATCTTTATCAAATTAAATTAATTTTAGGTGATCATATTCGTAAGTATTTTTAGGGTAGGGTCGACAGTTTTCATTTTGCAGTAGTTTCCTCTGTTTAAACAAGCAGTTATGGTTTTAATTTTATCAATCTTGTTCTAAAAGATTGGCAAATACTTCGTCCCTTTTATATACTTCGATCCTACTGAATTTTTAAAAATTAATGTGGTCAAGTTCGTTTGAGCATGCGAATAAAATACGATCACGACCTTGGGCTTACTTCATGCATGCGCGTGGTGGGGATCGGCGATCGGCAGCTGCACTTTGTGCACCGGTGAAAATTTTGTAGCAGTGCTGCCCGCGAATCCGGTGTGTTAGCGGGCTTTGTTTGATGCCAAACGGCACATTTCGCTCAAGCAACGGTTGCTGATTGGGACAGGAACTGCGAGAGGGAACAGATTTCAATGAAGTTCTTGGCTCAGACCTGCATGGCAAGGAGAAGTGGTGGGAGTGGAGGGGGTGAAGAGAAAGGACAGAGGGGGTGAGAGGGAGGTAACGAAAGAGAGAGTGATACAGGAGAACCAAACCAATTCCGGTAAATGGCAGTGGGCACACATACGCAGAGCAATTGGTAAAACACGCCCATCGCTCTATTTCACCAGGGACTCTATACTGAGGTCTCATTGAAAAACGAGTCGAAACAGGACGGAAAATTACGGAAAATTAGTCCTCTGACTTTTCAAAGTGCTTACGTTAGCAGGCTTTAGAAAGATTTTCCTGGCTGACCCTCTCCACTCTAGACGACCCTCCCCCCAACTTCGCAGCTTTTTCTTACTTCCGTAGCCTCTGACCCAAAATCGTCCTCAGCGCAGCGCTACTACTTTCGCGAAAAAAAAATTGAGGCACGCTCACAATATTAATACGCTAGTAGTGAAAATCACTCATTATCAAAGACTCTAACTTGAGGTCTTCTTTTGAAATGAGTTGTAACGGGACGGTAGGTAATGGTGAGCCACCCCACATATCAGTTCGCTTCTGTCGGCAGCAATTATTGAGCTTTCTGATTTGAGCATTATGAAATAGAGGCTATTCTTGCACTCTATTGTTAGTCCAGCCAGAGCAAGCTGGTGAATGTGACGTAATATAGTTATTATCGGTAGCTTTACCTTTTCTGACATCACACTCCTGAGGGTATCTCTAGAGACACCTTTCCTCGCCAATAGTGTCCCTATTGCATACATACTCGAAAGTTTTCCGACTTTCCACACGAAGTGAATTCCGCCTACATTTAGCAGGGTTTTCAAAGTTCCTTATCCCAAGTCCCAAAATCATCCACTGGGACGCGCTACAACTTTTGCAAATAGCTGCGGCACGAAGACGAATAACGAATGAAATACATATGTCCCTAATGGAGAAATTTTAAATCAATCGGTAAAAGGATATATTGATCGGGGTGCTAAGATAGAGACGAAGGAATTTTGACACACGCCACGTTGAAGGGGTATCGGAGGGAAGAGGAGAGCGATTTCTGGGAACGCTGGCTTATTGTCGTTGTATTTCACGGCTACACATTTTCCTGCGAGCCGCCACTTATACCGTATGTCAGAGAGTGTAAGCACACCATCCACGTTGAGGGTAGGAAAGAATGATGAGCAATTGCAAATGGGGGTTGGATGATAGTAAAATACATGTAGACGCAATCTTTAGCGTCTCTGTTTTTGTTGATGTTATTAATAGTTTGGCAGGGGGTGTTAGGACTCAAGCCTTTTTAAAAAATGAATTCCACCGGTTAAGCTAGGTTTTGTTGAATGTCACAGATCTCCTCTCGGTTATCTACACTTTCAGGGACCTATCTCACTCTAGCATATCCTTTTTCACCTCAGCATACGATCTACCCTTCGTCATCCCGTCCATGAAACCTATTGTCTTTCTCCCTCTTCCCCGCTTGCCCAAAATCCTTCCCTCTATCACAGTCTTGAGCAAACCATCGCCCTTTATTACATCCTCCAGCCACCTACTCTGCCGATCTCGAGTTTACTTAAGAAGTTTCCTTTCCTCACCCACCATCTCAAGCACTTCCTCGTTAGTCTTCCTATCCATCCACCTCAACTTCTCTATCCTTCTCCACACCCACATCTCAAATGCCTGCAGCTTATTCTCGTCCCCCTTTCGGAGGGTCAAAGTTTCTGCCCCATACAACGCCTATCTCTTCACCAGCGTCTTCATATCCTTACCCAAGGTCCCCGTCATCAGCTCCCTCTATTACTATACACCTCCTTAGCTAGCGCTACTCTCTTCCTCATGTCTTTGATACAAGCCATTTAAAGGTGTAAAAAAAGGTTTTGGAAGGTTAAATGGTGAAGTGTATTATGGGGAGGTATTGAATAAAGCTCAGTTTTTTTGTCACTTATTGTGTGTGGAATGAATGAATTTTTGTACCTCTCTCTCAAGCAATGTATTACTATTATTTTATCGCCTCTGACGGGCCTATAGATGCAGTATGGCGTCATCATCATTTGGTTTTTCAAACCTATGATTGGTTGATTGTTGCCTTCCATTCTGGAGGCACTTCCTGAGTACTTTCATATTTATTTGGTCCATGAACTTATTCCTGGGTCTTCCGCTGGAAACTTTTCTCTCTAATTTACATTCACTTATGTTCTTCACAAGCCCATTGTGCCTCAAAGTGTCCAATACATCTCATTCTTCTTTTCTGTATGGTGTTTCATATGGTCGTTTCCTCTTTTACTCTTCTGTAAAATTTATAATTTCTTATTTTGCCCGAAAATTTCATCTTCAGGATCCTTCTCCATCACCAGGTTTGGAAGGCCTCTGGTCTCTTCTGATATTCTTTTCCAAGGGTCCATGCTACCAATCCATTGAGTACCACGCTCCAATGTTTCCACATACCTATTATATATGAAGTAACTTTGTTATTTCACATAAAATTTATTTAATATGACCCGGGTTTCGATGTGGCTCGTCATCATCAGGCCAGATCTTGATGTTGACGTGCTACATCTTAACTTGGGTCATCGTAAATGAAATTTATGTGGAATAACGAAGTTACTTCACTTGCAATGTATAGTAAATTCCATTAATTCACGCCTGAAGCAACTGAGTTCTCACATATTGTTTCATAGTTTGTTTCCCTATCCTATTTGAGCACATTTGAGTTATCTTTTTACCATAAACGCTTTCTTAGTTTGGGTAGTGGGGCGTCAAAATGATATTCTCTGTGTGGCTCTGAAACGCAATTTGTGCTTTCTATCTGGAGTTAACATCATTATCTTCTTGCGGTGAAACGCGCAGCCCATCCCAAGGTATCGAGATGTAGTCCGTGATGGGAGATACTAAGAAGGCTCTTAGAAGAATTTTATCTTCAGCGTTCTTACCCATTACTTGTTTTGGATGGCCTCTAGTCTGTTCTGATCTGCTTTCCCAATGGTCCATGCTTCCGATCCATTGAGTGCCACGCTCCACACGAATGTTTTCACATATTGTTTCCTAGTTTGCTTCGCTATCCTCTTTGAGCACAGCAGTTGTCTTCGTCACCTTGAACGCTTACTTAGTTTTTTTAGTGAGACATGAAAACGATACTCTCTGTGTTGCTCTGAAATGCAACTGTGCTTCCTATGTCTTCCTATCTTCCTTCTGGAGACTTTTCCTTCTATTTTGCCTTCACTTATTTTCCTCACAAACCCATTGGGCCGTCAAGTGTGTCCTATCCATCTGGTTCTTCTTTTCTGTATGGTGTTCCGTATGCTCCTTTCCTATTATATTCTTCTGTGCACTTTATCATTTCTTATTTTGTCTGTCCGATTTATCTTCAGCATGCTCCTCCAGCACCAGGTTTCGAAGGCTTCTAATCTTTTCTGGTCAGCTTTTCCAATGGTCTATGCTTCCGATCCATAGAGTGCCACGCTCCACATGAATGTCTTCATGTTTGTTTCCTAGTTTGCTTCCCTATCCTCTTTGAGGTCAGCAGTTGTCTTTTTACCATGAACTCTTTCTTTGGAAATGCTTTTTCGGCGTACGAGTTTCTCAAAATTTTCTCGGGCTTCCGTCCGTGTGAGTGGGTCCATGTTGGCCGACGTTTCGTTGCTCTTGTCGCGCATCGAAAGTCGGCCAACATGGACCCACTCACACGGACGGAAGCCCGGGAAAATTTGAGCAACGCCTACTTAGTTTGGGTAGTGTGGCGTGCGATAATGATGTTCTCTGTGTTGCTCTGGAACGCAATCCGTGCTTCCTCTCTGTAGTTCTCTCGTCAATCTTTTCTTGCGATAAAACGCACAGCACATCCCCAGGTATCGGGCTGGAGACCGAGATGGGAGTAACTCGGAGCCAAAACGCCCCATTTGAAGTGAAGAGAGGAAAGGGAGGCGAAGAATGGGAGGAAAAAAGAAGTGAAAATGTGGGGGAGAGGTAACGGGGGTGGTCGGGCCGTCCTTTTTAAAACAGTCATCCATCCATTACTTTCCCACCCAGGCCGAGCGCTTCCCGAAACCCCTCCCCTCTGCCTCGTCCATTTCCTCCCCCACTTCTCTTTCTTCCACTCCTCCTCCTCCCCCTCCTCCACCTCCCACCACTCCCCCCTTCCTCTTCCTCCCCCTCCTAAACCTTCCTCCCGAGCAATCAATATGGAGGAGAGAAGCCACGCCCTCAGTTAAGGCGGCTTTACGCATGGGAGTTAACTGCCGTGGCAGTAGCCTTGCAGGTCCCGTGCAAGCCCCTTGGAAATCCCTTGCACTTGGATGCGCATCTCTCCGTCTTCGACGGTATTAGATGTCGATTGAGCTAACAATCAATCAAAGACTATCATGCACCGTGTATACCTTTAATGGAATCTGGATGGAAATATCATTGGATAAAGATATCAATGGATGTAAAGTCTTTTACGGTTCGAGCTTTGAAGGTGGTTAAATGAAGGTATTGGTTAGAGGGTTTGATAAGGTAAAATCGCATCGACTGCCGATATTCGGTGAATTTCTGGATTTCTCATTCATCGTTTACTTTCCCTACATCTTTCTTATTTTATATTGCGACATTAAAGCCTAAAGATCAACGCTTCGACGTTAAGGGTGGGACTTTGAATGCATCATGGGTCGCAGAGGCAGTAATCGATTTATGATAGCCCTTTGTTTGGACTTTTCAAGGAATGTTTAATTTCTGTGCATAAACTTTATGCACTGAAATTGACTGGCATCTTAGGGTTCTGAAAGTCTTCAGTAATTAGCACTTCGATGCGTGTTGTACGGTCTTCGATGGCAGTACGGGTCAATTGTGTGGTAATGGATGCACTATCGTCCTCGATTCGTTTCTTTTAGGGCGCCATTATGCTCATTAAAATGCATTAAGCCTTCGAAGTAGGTTAGTCGACAGATAGTGTTGCTGATTAATTCATATGCTGCCATTAGGCATTAGGAATGCATTAGCATGTCTCTAAATCTGCCGAGTTGTGCTAACGCCATGTTTTGCATGTTCTCTGCATGACTCTTGCGTCATGTTAACATAGTTAAATTTTGGAATAGTTTAGTAGATTCTGTAGCATACCTTTATAGTTTACCGAAATGATCTCCCGAAAAAAATAAATTCTAACATAAGGCTCTTCGCGGATGACTGCATTATTTATCAGAAGATTGAAAATCAGATTGATCATGAAGCCCTTCAGGATGACGTGAACAAATTAAAGAATTTGGTATCGAGAAATAGGATGGATATAAATGTAAATAACTGCAAATATGTGAACTTCAGCAATAGAAAAAAGGCTGTAAATGGAAATTACGAATTCTCCGGCAATTTAATTCCAAAAGCGGATAGCTGTAAATACTTAGGAGTTTATTTAACTAAGAATTTAGGATGGGGTTTCAACGTGGAACACGTTGTTAAAAAAGCTTTCAGAATGTTACATTGGGTAATGAGAAACCTCAAAGGGATCAGCACGACCACTAAAGAGAAGGCCTATAAAACCCTGGTTCGACCAACGCTAGAGTACGCATCTCTTGTATGGTACCCACACAAGAATGGAGAGGTGATGAACTTGGAGAAGGTGCAAAGAAAAGCGGCTAGGTATGGTCTAGGGAAACACAATAAAACAGAGAGGGTAACAGAAATGCTTAGAACACTGGGATGGGAGAGTTTACAGGTGAGGAGGAAAAGGAGCAGGCTATGTGGGGTGTACAAAATAGTGAGTGAGGAAAAGGCATGGCATGAATTTGCGAAGGACATAATGAAGCCAAACTTTGTGGGATAAAATGATCACCAGTTCAAGATAAAGTACCGATCACAAAGAACAAATGTTGAACAGTTCTCCTTCTTGAACAGAACCATGCGGGACTGGAGCGACCTACCAGCAAAAATATTTGAGCCCTTCCCAAAAAAGTTATGTATTTTAAAAAATAGGTCAAAGAAGTAGAAGGTTTCAAAGTATATTCTTTTTCTTGGCTGTTTTTAATGTTACCACCTACTTGTAACTGTTACATTGCAATAATAATAATACCCATAGTGTGGTGCATATTGGTGAAAGTTAATTTCTTCACTCTAGTTCATGTTGATAAGTTACCCCTGCCAAACACCCTAGTGGTGGTTTTCAGGGTAATAAGTAGACGTAGATGTAGATAAATATCGACTTCTAGCACAGAATTCCTAAATTCTACTAGCAAGTAGCAATACGATATTTAAGGTGTGGTCTTCGGTGGCGATAGGAGGCAATAGGTGTTGTATTCCAGGTTATAGCTGCCGCGGTTGGAACTTTTAAGATAGCTTTAGACACGAAAATCAGCTATCGTGGCAGTGGTGCGGAAATCCCTTGTCTTTGGAACATCGAGATATAAAAACAGACATTGGTAGCAATGGCGGTTGCTAGGGTCTGGTAAGGTAGAACTTTCGACCGCGGTTGGTACATTTACAAAAATAGACAGCTTGTTTTACTGCTAAACTACTGCGTTTCAATTCCAAGTTGGAATGGCATAAAACCTGGCGGATTCCTGAGTAAGTGGTTGAGGTTGGTTTTAAAAAGTCTTAATTAACGAATTAATTTTGTTTGAACTAAAGTTAATGCGCTCTGGGGGGGGGGGGGGGGGGGCAGGAAGTCCACAAATACCAATATACTTTGATTACAGCATGGTTGAAATGAATTGACACTCGAAATTCGGCAATTATCGGGATTTCCGCATTCATCTCTTACTTTGCTTTTGTATTGTTTTCTTTTGCCACATTAAAGCCTTATGATCGAGTACTTGGGTGTACACTGTACAGGGTCTCGTCAGACCTAAGTATGCTCTCAGCAAAATCGATTCGAGTGACGTCAAGCGAGCAAAGTCAGTGATAATTCGCCCAGGCTAAAATAATTTGTGCACCTGGTTTTTTTATGCAACTGAAGTACTGATGCTGAAAAGGGGATTATTAATTATTCTCTACTTCATTATGAAAACCTTAATTAATATGTGACAATGAAAAAGAAAAATTGGAGCCTTTATTCGTGTTCTATAAGCAATTTACCGCTCAGCATAGTAGCAGCTTGTAATGCTATATTCAACAGCTTTATCTATTTACCCTGACTTTTATTAGGGTATATCACGAAGTGAAGTGCCAATATTGTTCAATAGGGTATAATCTTACGGTTTCCAATGCCACTACGCAAAGTCATCCCGAGAAGTTATTTCGGGATCGATAAGAATGTATCGGAAATGGGGATACATGTACGTGTCCATATGAAGGGAGACTCTTTAGGTGGTTGGAGCGATTATCGTTTATGGACTGTTTTGCGTGAAAATTGTCATGCACGTACTCACTAACCTATTGAGTTCAAAATATATAAGTATTTATACACATATTTATAAATTAAGGCGAATTAATTGCGTTTCCTACTCGGTTTTTTGGCAATTTATTACTGTTTTAACAGGTAGCTGTATGGCCCTTGACATACATTTCGAAATAATTATCTGACAAACGGACAGATTATTTCCTTAACGCGCAAACATGCCTTATATACTATTATAATGGTTCCTATTACATTTCAAGGTACCTTGACGATTAAAAACACGTATTTATGTACGTTTTTTACTTAAATTTCGAATTCCGCGCCAAAAGCCCAAGTCATAACAATGCTTCAATTGAGACGAAAACTTTAAGACAAAACTCGTGCATCATTTTTTAAATAATGTGTATGGGTATTTTCAACGCAAAAATCGTAGCACTTAGCAGATGTGTAGTTCAAGAATTTTTTTCACTCAATGAAAAAGGTATTAAAATATGCTATCAACGATTCACGATTCGTACTCCAACCGCCTTAATATTTTACTATATTGCTCCTGAAGCAAACCGATTTAAATCCAAAAACGAAAATATTAATGTCTTGATGAGATTTCGTTGAAATTATAGTTACACGGGAATGTGTGGGCAACATGGATTACCTTACTTTAGCCCACTAAGCAATTAATATTGGACGGTTAACTCATATTCCCACTCTTGAATATATGTCCTGAGGAAAAGCCGGTATAGAGTGTTACACATTTCGTTGACCGAGTGGGCCACGTGAAGAACGCTGATTCCAAATTTAAGTAGACTCACCTTAAACATGCGTAGGCAATCATTTCCGTGTTTGCTTGAAATCATTAACACGAGGAAATCATTATGTTTTATTATAATAAGACTCATAGTTGTGTAATAAGTATCTGGATATAGTACTTGGGTAATTATTTCGCTCATATCGGCAACTTTGCACCTGCGGTATTACTAATATTTAAACGGGTAATGGCTCTCCGTCAGCAGTACATACCATCTCAAAAATCTATTGTTTTTTTTTCTCATTTCTTCTCGGTAGGGAGTTATTCATGTGTTACGTGGTAATAAAATAATAACATCCTTTAACCAAATCAGAGATTCGAACTAGCGTCCAGTTCTGTTACCCTATTGAGTGCAAAGCCAAGAAGATTGTGATTGAAACTCGATCACTTATTAACGGACTTGAAAGTCTCAAAAGGGAAGATTAGACCAGTAATTAAAAAAAAACTGTGCACTTCTATCGTCAAGTACGGATGGAAGTCACAATAGTAATTTAAAAGCGGAGCATTGTCCCGCCATCTGCGATAGCTACAAGTCCAGATATTGCTTCTCTTGAGGCTCCCTTGAAAATCCAAAACTTTCGTGGGTGAAGCCGCCTTTAGACTTTAAAACAGAAGTGGGTGCGTTGAGTTGGAGGGGGTGGATGGGGTTAGGGGAGAGGCATGAGACGAAGGAAGGGTGGTAGGGGGAGGGAATTGGGACCGGGGAAGGGTGGGCGTTTTAAGAGTGGGTGGTTGAAGGGAGGGAGGGTTCCGGTTGCCAAGGCAACGCTCTGGATGCTCTTCTCCCCCTTCCAACGGCTTACGCTCTTCCTCAACTTCCAATATCTTGGAGCGAAGAGATATTGGGATGTTGGAAGTAGGGTGAGAGGAAGGACATATCGATTCACCGACTCATTCTATTTTTTTCTGATATGTATCGGCATGGTTTTGAAGCCACGGCTCAGGTTTGATGTGCGCTATTTTATTAACCCTGACATCCGGTAAATTTTCTCAACATGTCAGTTTTTAAAACTTAACGTTTTTACGCAAAATAATTAAAAATAATTGTCTTTGAGCTGGGTCATACGAATTTAATACCTCATGGACGATTAAATATTGCTGTGAAGAACATTATTGAAGGTACAATAAGGTATCAAAATATATTGAATTATATAAAAAAAATTGAAGGTATAAAAAGAGAGATAAGTCCCCAGAGGAAGACCAATGAATAAGTTCATGGACCGAATAAATAGGGAAGATCATAGGAAGAGCTACCAAGAAGTAGAGGACCTACTAGGAAAAACCTTTGTCGCATCGTCAGTTTCGAAATTAGCCCAGGTTTAAAACTTTTACAACAACTCGTGTAAAACTCAACATAGAAACAATTTTTTCCTTTGGAATGTTAGACACATGTTTAACTAACTTATATCGAAATCTCTCATCTATAAATAACTATTAAGAGAATGGCGATAGCATAAAGTTGGACCATCGGGTTTTCAACGCCGAAAACGGCCTTTCTTCAAAATAAATATCGTAAACGTGTAGATAAGGATGGGAAAAATTTTTACACGTATCAGTGACCGTAGATATAATCTTTCTATCGTATGCATTTAATTGCATTAATATCGGTTTACCCTACTTGAAGATACAGTGTCCTAAACTCAACGGACTCGACTATTTTAATGGATAGTAACATTAAATAAATAAGGGGGGAGCACTATAGTAGACTAATCTTAGGATTTTGCGACCAATGATGATGAGAAGTGTAAGTTTGATGTGAGGCGAAACCTTTCGTGCCTCTAATGCACTATTTAAATCCTTTTATATGGAGAGTTAGGGCAAAGGTTCTGTCGGGAAGAATTTGAGTAATTCTGGGATACTTTGATTATGAGATAAATTTAATAAAATTAACTCATCACGACCTTCCATTTCGGTGTTGGCACAGATAAGAAAACTGTGCTTACGGTGGTAAGCCTGCATATATGGCTCTGCTATAAAAAATTCTTCCGTACTGCCCTATCCTTGAGACTTCTAATGCCCCTTCCCTAAAGAGTATCTTTCCTGTTGAGTATTGGCATCCCAAACATTTAAAAAATACTATGTTATATTAACTATTATGTTACCTGAGATATGGTTGTTTACTGTTTTGTGGACTTTGGGAATGAAGAGAAGTATCTGTTATGATTAAGAGTTTGTTGGAAAAATAATGGATATGAAAGTTCATATTAATGACGAGAAGTGGTTTAATTTTAACAAGCTTCCACCATAGTTTTCATCATTCCCTTCAAATCGTTAGCTCCTTTATCATAAATCTGCTTTGATAGTTACTCTCGTCAATTTACTCGACATGACCATAACCGACCAACAACGCTCTATTTTCTCATTTTCATCACTTTTTAATTCTACATGAATTTCTTTCATAACCTGCTCATTTATAAACCTATCTATCCTACTTTTACCACACAAGCTGTCTCAGATACCCCATTCCCACTTGATTTTGGCCCAATTTTATGTTTATCCAAACATACACAATATATCCGATAAGTGTCTTGAATTTGAGCTTAGGTATGGGTTTATTGTAAACTGGTCATGGATTATAATGATTATTTGATAAAAAAATTATATCTCCCGGAAAGGGTATGATTTCACTAGAAATGATAGTTGGCTCCATATCTCTTTAACATCTTCATTTAAGATGGTAGATAGATGACTGCACAATGCAAAAAGCCACAATAAATTTAAGGTGTATCCACAGAGGTAGCGGCATATATTGTTTTACACTTTAAGCCCTGGTAGTTATGAAAATATCACTTTATTACTTCAAAAAATACTAGGAAATCATCCAACCTACAACCTAATAGCTACCACAAGAGTGTGAGGCAGGGCGTGACTAATCACCAGTATGAACTACAGCGTAGAAATTCACTTTCACCAACATGCGCCACATAATGGATGTGCTACAAATGCTACAGAACTACTCAACTAATCTTTCATGTAACTATGTAAACGTGACACAATAATCATGCAGAGAATATGCAAAATATGGTGTTAGCACTACTCGGCAGATGTAGAAACATGCATTAGGGGGCATATGAATTAATCAACTAAACTCCCTGTTAACCAACCTACTTCAAAGTCTTAATGCACTCATTATGGTCTCTTTTTGATCTCGGGAAAAAAGACATCATATCGTTACGCTGGCTACATCTAAGCCCTAAACACCCTGTAATCACAAAGCTGTGCTTGTAAATAATAATGAAACCTATGAATGGAATTCTAAGTAATTGATTGCTTCCAATAACATAGCTGTTCTGCACTAAGATCCGAATATCGAGTATCAGTAGGGTCAAAAATATTCATGGTTTCTAGCCCTGCAATAATAAACTAATAAGAGTGGCCAACCTCACACTGGTGAATGCTGATGATGCCCTAGTCAACCAACGCGGAATGGAAGTGTAATATATCAGATATACCATTAATGTAAAAATCTTATGAAGTAGATCATGACCCTTTGTCTACCGATCGGGAAATTGGTTTTTCAAATATATCGGTTTTCGATCTAGAAGATTATTTTTTTACCCTTTCCATTCCGTTTATGTTGAAAGAGGGAAAATGAAGTTGGTATGGGTAAGGCTTTGAAGCGAAGCGGGAAAAAAACTGAGCAGAGAGGGAGAAATAAAACAGCCGTTCGAGGTCAGGAGCGGCTTTGCCGAGGCGTGGCGTTGCCAAAGGGGTGGCGCCGGGGCGTATGGGATATTTGGGAGGCGGTGCCGAATCAAATTACTAGATATCCCTTGCCCTACGCCCTTGGCGACGGAGATTTCAGTGTCTCAGATAGCGTCGGGAGAGTCTCAAGGGGCGATGAGTCGGCATCCATCAGGGCCATGTTACAAAGCAAAGTTAAATTGTAGGTAATTCGATTCGAAAACGACTCCACTCCGTGTTCACAACCAAATATTAATTATTATCATTCGTTTTTTAATAGAAATTCAAAGTTAAAGATTTTCCTTCCATTATGAATCAATTCTGTATCGTTGCCCCCTTAAATTACGTATTATTTTCGGGAAATCACAATTAATTAAATTTCAAACAAATAAATTTAATTAACATTCGTTTTCAATCAAGATGGATTTTTTCAGTAATATTTGATACTGCCCTTTTCCATTCTCTAAAGATAAATGAGATGAACTGATGAATTCTTTGGCATACTAACTTTTAATTATGATCCCTATAATACGAAAAGTAGAATATTAATGAATAAGAGTGAAAAGCCCAAATATTTATTATTTAATAATTTTGTTAACATTTCTGCCCTCTTACTTTGGTGTGATGAAATTATGGACTCACTATGTGCTGGTGAACCAATTTGACTTCATTTATATATTTTCTTAAGGCCAACTTAAGGTCCCGATCCGCTATAAAAGGCTAATAACCACCGGTATCGAGTTACCAGAATGTAAAATCCAATTACAATGATGCCTTCTGCTGCCAGACTAATATGTGCTGTTAAATTTGCATCAAGAACTAATAATACACAGTCATTAATATACATATGGATTCAAATGTTTGGCATCGTTGCCTAGGCAACGTGTTGCCTAAATTTCCACATTTAGTTTACCCGGTCCTTTGCGCTGCCTTAAACAAAGTGTCCTCCATCGTCTCGTAAATGACCGTTGTGGATTGTCGTTAGCGTGAAACTGTGATGGCTATTCATTCACAGTTGAAGAGATACGGGTAGCTCGAAGTTTAAAATTGCAGCTTATTATTTTTGACCTCTCAGAGGAATTTTGTGGATGTTAGGGAGGAAAGATCTGCTAAGGAAGTGAGGTGGGAGACTCATGAAGATTCCATAGTGAGCCCACGTCGACGGTCGTCAGACACCGAATCACACTTCAACGCGCTCGGCATTATTCAGGATATAGTCATGCCCTCTTCAGTCAGAAATGTTTTAGTACCAGGCTGGAAAACAGGGTGCTTACAAAAGAGGACCGAAAATGCCAGCCTCAGTTGAACAAGAAGAATCTGTTTCACACGTTTATAACTAAGAGAAATTTAACATCTCAAAGGTCATTGATGCTGGTAAATACATGTCATTAACAAAAATGATGGAGTATTAGTAAAAATAGTAGTAACTAACTGTAGTATACAACCAAATACTTCAAAATATTTAGAAGTGGTCTCTCTTTGATTATATTGGAATTGTGTTTTAACGCTTTCGTTCTAGATTTTATTATATATTTGTTTTGCTCTGTATTTATGATTACCGGCAGGATATTGGTGGTAACTTATATTACATTTGCATTTGAACCATCGCATTACCTCACTAGTACCGGGGTGGTGGCGCCTCAATCAACGATGTTCTTCGTTTTGTTTACGTGCGGAATTCTAGGCAACACCATTAAGCGTGGAGTCAACAATCCATATGTATACTCATGTCCACAGTAATGATTTTTTTCTTTGTTTTAATGCCATCTATTGATAAATATGCAAGTTGCAGCCAATTACAATTTGAGCCATGAAATGCCAAGCGTCTTTAGAAAAGAAAGGATAGTCATGGATGTAATGCTATTCACCCCAAAGATTATGAAAATAGAATTACTATAGCTGGTAGATGATTCCACTAAATGTATTACTTCATTTTACCAATAATTTACTTTTGTACGGAACGGCCCACAAGTATTTAAATATCTACGGCGGTCTTCAACTGTGGGCTATGTGTTACATGTTTCAATGGTTATACTGAAAAAATCTCCTTGAACTTACCTATTGATTCCTTATCCATTATGAACATATTTTTCTTAACTCTTAGTGTCTAATTAGAAAAACATGAAACATAGACATTCCTTTTCTGAATCCAAAGTTATGCTCTGAACATATGTTTTCGTGTGCCTCGCTCTAACGGGAAATAGGATGTACTAAAGGTACTTCGTGAAGAGGGAGGCCCTAAATTTATGTATTTTTTTAAAATTCTACCGGTTAAGACAGGCATTGTTGAATGTCAGAGAATCTCCTCCCGGTTCTCTACACTTTCAGGGACCTATCTTGATCTAGTATATCCTAGAGTATATAGTTTTTGAAATAGACCACAAAGTCATTTTTTCTATTTTATTTTTCTAATTGAACATGTAATTCCATGATGGCGAATCGGTGAAAATTTGCAGAAAATTGTATTTTTATACCTAATTCAAATGAAGCATACGCAAAAAACTGTTCATAAGAAGCGGAAACTCTCAGTGAATTGAATAAAAATAAACTTTTGACCCCTTATTATCATTGTAGATTAGGTAAAGATGAGACAATTACTGCAGTATTTGGGAAAATACGGTGGTACGGTAGAAATTGCGCCTCAGTCGGCCTCCTTGTTAAGAAGAAAGTGTTAATTAAAACTTAAGCCGTCGACTAATTTGCTAATTATCTACTTAATTTAATTATGAAAAAATAAATAAGAATTTTTAAGCATGTTTTTCTAAAAAGATATAAAAAAATCTAAAAACATAAATATCTTAGCATCACACTACAAATGAAAATGCGATGTGCACTAAAAATGCGGTGTTAAGATATAGCTGTTTTTAGATTTTTTAATATAATTTTAGAAAATTATGCTTAAAAATTCTTTTTTTTTTAATTTTTTGCTCTTTAGTCCTAGTTAATGAAATATTTAAAAACAACAAGTTATTTTTATAAACATTTTATCGACTAGGACTAAAAAAAGCTAGGACTGTTTAATAGAAAAACATTCGCTTGGGTGTAGACTCGATGCGACGCCTCTAGTATATGGTTTATGGCACGGAAGACACTTTACCACCAGTCTAGCTGAATTCATGCTTTATGTGAATGAAGTGGTAACTGTGTAGGGTAACATGGAGTGGTAACCATGGTCCCACGAATCTATGGGTCCATGCGTCTAGGGAAAAGCGAGCTACAGAAAAGCATATAAATATATATCTAATTAAACTAATCAGAGGAAGTATAGTTTTCCAACCAAAAACCAACAAAAAGGTGGGAACTTCGTTTCCTTGTTTGAACTTTGTCAGTCATGATCTAGCCTCTTAAACACTCTGAAAGATCCCCAACATTTTTTTTCCATTTTTCAAGAGGTAAAATAAAGTCGCGCCAATTTCGCAGCTAAATAGCGGCGATGACCGTTTTCTCAACTTGAAAGATCGCCTTTCATCGCAAAGCCCCCCTCATATTCTCTTCTTCGGAACACAACAAACTTGAAATAGTTTCTCGTTTAATTTTTCAGTAACCGATGCGCGTAAGACTTGCGCAGCATTGAAGAAGTGAAAGGGTGATCTGAAGTTGTCAGCCTTAATTTCTTTCACATGCTAACTCAAGTAAAAAAGTCGGTACTTTGTTTTATTTGAAAAATGTTACGTGTTGCTAATTTTCCACCACATTCCAGCTATGAGTGAATATACCTGTGGTGTTTCACAACTTTTAGAGGGATTACAGTGGGAGCCCCTAGAGACTCGGAGGCTATACGCTAAGCTTAGTTTGCTTAAGAAATTCAGAAATGGTGTGTTTCAGGGCGACACAGAGAATATTATCATGACGCCTCACTATATCTCTAGGTCTGACAGAAGCGATATAATAATAGAGATACTTTCTCGAATAGATCAGGACAAAAACTCATTCTTTCCTCGCACAATAAGCAACGACATTAAAAACTGAGCTCCACCATGTACACTCCCATTATACACGTCATCATTTCACCTCCCAAAACCTTACTTACTCCTCGGCGCTACAGCCCTTGTAGGGCCTTGGCCTCTCCGACGATGTTAGCCCAGACATCACGATTCCCGGCATGCGTTCTCCATCTTTTAATTCCCATCTTTCTCAGATCAACCTCTACATCATCCAACCATATTTTCCGGGGTCTTCCTCTCAATCTTCTACCACCAGGATGACCACGAAATATCTTTTTCACCATCCTATCCTCAGGCATTATCTCCACATGTCCTAACCACCTTAATCTATTGCTCTTAATTTCTGTCACTATGTTAGGATGTTTGCGGAGTTCCTCGAGTTCTCTGTTTCTCCGTATTTTCCACTGTCCACCTTCCTTTGTAGCACCATAAATCTTTCTTAGTACTTTCCTTTCCCATCTTTTAAGTAGCTCTTCTTCTGCCGTGGTCATGGTCCACGTTTCTGAACCATATATGACCACAGGTCTAATCACTGTACGGTAAATCTTTGTTTTCAAGTTCCGACTGAGGTTGCGTGACTTGAGCACTTTCAATAAAGCTCAATAAGCCCTATTGCCTGCTGCAATCCTGGCTTTTCTTTCTTCATGTATTTCATTATCTTTTGTCACCAGCACTCCCAAATACTTGAAGTTGTTACATCTCTCATACTTATTCTCATTTAATGTTATAGATTTATCTCGAACAGTAGTACATTTCCTGGAAGAGAACAAGTACTGTGTTTTGGCAGAGTTGACTTTTTAGCTATACTATTACAAAACCTTATCCCTTATATATTTACATGGCTCGTGTCCTAACACCCCCTACCACTCGCCCATTCGGTGGATCGCAGGGTAGTATGTACTAAGGGATTATAAAGTGTCCTAACTAGTGGAGTATGTCACAATCACTCTAGGGGGAAATTAAGCTTCTTCTCTCGTGGAATATTATTCTTAAGTCTCGCCGCGACGAGGGAAATACAAACACAGGTGGTAGGCTCATAGTTCCAACCGGAGACGTCCATCCGCGTGCCCTGAGCGTTTTTCCATTGGACATGAGGACGTGAGCACATTAGATGACCTTGTATGCATTTGAGATATCACCTTGAGCTCTCTCGAGAGATGGAGAAAAGGCTTGAGGAAAATTTACGAGAAATAAAGAATAAAGGAAGGAAAGCAAGCACTGTGAGAACAAACGAGAGTTTAATAGGACGTTCCATTTATGCTTATTTGCATGCCCATATAATGCACCCCTGCCCCCAAGATGCACTGCACGAAAATCGATCGGGGCACGCCGGCAGTCGTCACGAACTTCGACTATGAGGCTACCACATTATTGTGTTTGAATTTCCCTCGTCGTAGGTGAGGTCTTGGAATAATATGCTACAAGAGAGGAAGTCAAATTAACTCCAAAGGCAATAGTGGCGCCGCTCCATTTGTTGGGAAGCTTAATAATCCCATAGTACATGTAGATGCAAGAATATGCATTATGCATGTATGATTATTTTTCACCTAGAAATCATGAGCTGTGAGCTATAGAAAAGGTTTACTGTTTAAGTTTTTTTTCGTTTGCGCTAATTTGATTTCCTATTTTATTGATTTTTTATACTTTTATATATCCAAATGTCTTGCTTTGTTTTCTGCAAACTTGTGAAAGAAACACTTAAAAAAAATATTTTCGCTGATCTCTTGAAGTTTTTTGGGAGTCTAATGGGGTTTAATATATAATTGGCTCAAAGAGTGTTAATAAATGGGGGATTTCCACCTC
Source organism: Ceriagrion tenellum (assembly GCA_963169105.1). NCBI lineage: Eukaryota > Metazoa > Arthropoda > Insecta > Odonata > Coenagrionidae > Ceriagrion > Ceriagrion tenellum. The sequence continues at coordinate 40,479,884 of OY720644.1, read as the reverse complement.
TAATTTCTCTCGCTGCATCACAAGGGCGGACAGATTTATCTCCCATCATTCTTTTATGTTAGCGAGACCTCAGCAGATGAACTTAATACCAGTACCGAGTAAAAAGTAACGATATTGTTGTACAGAGTTTTTAAACTAGAAAAAGTCTTATTGTTACTGGTTTCATCTTCAAATAAACATTTTTAGCAAAAAGTAGTCAGATTTTTCCTATGCTGTGAAATATGCACTGCGCTGCCAAAAGTCTGTAAAATTCAATAGCTCTAGTGACAGGGTTAACATGGAATTAGGCATATTGGATTTTACTGAGCGGTGAAAACTAAACCCCCATGATTGGACTAAGGTCGCTTTCATCAGGGTCAAAATGATGCCCCGTCAGACCAGATTGCATCATTAAATGGGAAAAAAATGAAATTCGGCGGATGTGGCAGACACGCCATCCGTCAGTTCGCTTTGAATTTGCGGTGTTACTCAGTATTTTAATGTCCATTCGAGATTTAATTTTAATTTTAAGCCGCTCGTCATGAAGGACCTGCTTGCTAGATTGAAACAAATGGATGATTTAAGTAATTTCTGTTGTACCCCTTGTATTGTTATTAAACCACCGAGTCAATATAAACTCCGGAATCTTTATCTTTCCGCAATTATTTATCGCTCGGCTTAAAAAGTTTTCTTATCCTCATGAGTTATGTGCGGAAAAACTAAAGCAATATCTGTTGAGAACTTCCTGTATCCTTAAAGGATTTCCTTGGCGACGGATGTTTCCTTTGGATATCGAACTCACAGTATCAACTTCCGTCGTCTGAATTACAGATAAATATCCTTTAAATGTAGAGATAGTGAAAACAAAATGCAGCATTAATACACGTCTAGTCTTTCTTTTTAAATTCTCTACTCCACTCCAATAAATGCACTGTCATAAAACACGACACCATTTCATCTCCCAAAAACATTATCCTGTACATCCTTACACGGCTGCTGTCCTAACAACCCCTGCCACACGCCCAGGCAGCGGCTCGCAGGGTAGTCTGTAGATATATATGTAGATATATTGAAATAATCTTACAATTGTTAGCCTGGTGTGTAACCTCCCGAGCTCCTGGCGTGTCCCAACCTTGTCCTTCCGTCAGTTGTGTGAAGTTATGTTCGCCCGTGGGATTTTTTAACACTGAACGTGAGGTTTTCCTTTGTAATACCTTTCCTTTCTAATCATGGTTTTCTAATGACCCTTGCCAAACATCTTTGCGGTGACTCATAGGGTAGTACGTAGGAGTATTAAAAAAGCGACTCAAGCGTAATGCCAATCCCGCTACTTCACTGTTCGAACTGCCGTAATCGAGTCGCCTCCCATTCGTAACGTGCTCAAATTGCACTATTACGAGGCAGTTTAACTGCTTGCTAATGAAGGCGAAACTCTCACTTATGAGCCGCCTATTGGATCACAAAAGACGAAAAAATGTTAGTGTTTGCCTTGCGCGTTAATTTGTCCCTCTCCGAGAGCTCTTAGATACATCTCTCGCATCCTCTTGAGAGCCTTTTTTGAATGAAGAAGTTTTATATATCAGGAGAGTTCTAAGAATAAGGAAAGACAAGATTGGAGGAATTTGATTTCTGAATAGAAGGCGAGAGAATATTCCACCACAAGGTCCCCGGGAAAGATGGTAGGACCCGAGGTCCTTATGGATATTGTCTTGTCAATATTGAGGTTGAAGTAGAGGACAATAAAATCAAGGTAAGTCATAAATATAACCAAAATCATAATTTCTTAAAAAGGGCACATGGAGAGATAATTATTGGAAGAAGTTGAGTCTGAGTTTGTAAATTCCTCCGCCATACAATTACTTACATAATTATCTTTCCTGAATACAGGTTCATCGTATTGTTATTGCTTTCATGGCTGGAATGCCATCGTTAATAAATAGTGTATACCCTAATGATAACGACAATCCACTGATCCGATGAAAAATGTTTGTAGACTAAAATATATTGTCGGGATTATTTACATGGATTAATCGGGCGATTCCATCAGGTACCTTTTATAGTCCCTAATATTGACGTACATGAAGAGTGCACTACGTCATCAAACTGAAGCCTGACAACCGAAATAACAACCATATTTTTTAACCCTGCTCTCTCCTTACTCTCCTATGAATAGCACGATGGAGAGAAAAAAAGCAATTGTGAGAATATCCACTATCTGCTTGAAATTAAAGGCATATAACTCTTGAGACATATATTGGCTGCTCATTGCAGTTGATTCTACTCTATTTTACGAAAGACTTTCATCTGGAATGAGGAATGATTTTTAATTTAAATAAGCAAACAATATATGTTTAAGGATAACGCATATTAGAGAAGTAAGTGCATATTGATTCCTAGAAAGTTATCGATGGAAAACAGTAAAATTGCAAAATTAGTGCGTTAGCCCTATATATAAGAAAGCTCTATAGTAAAATGAGGGTTAACCCTTGCGGGCCTGTGATTCAAAATGGAATCACGGCGATTTTCTGCATCGAGCGTCGATATTTTCATATGTATTTCATGTAGAAAATGATGTACTCTACGTATGGTGAAAATAAGTGGTGAGATAAAATAAATTTATGACTTAATGAATGTCATTTGTACATTATTTATGCATTGCATTAAAATTTTAAATTTATAATTCTTAAGTGAAAATCTACTTGAAAGAACATTATTGTATTTAAAAAAAGCCGCTGATTCCATATGGAATCAAGTCAAAAATATTGGCTTAATTATATTTAAATAAATTAAAAAGTTACTGTGCTAATATAACCCCTTAAAGGTCACTTCAGTGTAAAACAAATTTTCAAAGTTTTCAAAATTCGGACCGGAAAGGGTTAACGAAGATGGCGGACTTGCTTCAGCTTCTCTGGCATAGCAAGCACCCTCCTAATCCTCAATGCTATTTTAACACTTTATTTTATTTGTTTTTGCTTCTAATTAAATCCAAGAATCTGAGTTTCTTACTAGGTGCAATTTCCACATAGTGTTTTCTTAACTTAGCCAGCCCTAAGAGTAACGGCAACAAGCACGAAGTTGATTCAAGGGTAGTGAGATTGATTTTAGATTTCTGTGAAACGTATTCAGTCTATTCATCTAGGAACAAGTGTACTTCATCCGAATCATATTACCATTCATTAGGTTGAGCCTAATGACTATAATATGATGCTGAGTCCGGTTAACTGCATGAGTAAAGAGATACGACATGCTTACAACAGACCCCGCGGTGCATGTGCCTAGAAAGTGTGATTTTTCCTCTTGGAAAACCGGAAATACTCCATTGAAAGAAGAAAAGCAATTAAAAAAGCTGCTTCAAGATTTTGATAGCTATTACCTGAATTTTATTACGAGAAACTTCTCCAAGAAGTCATTGGTTCAAGAAAAGTCTGGAAATTCAAACGGCGCAGTAGTTTTGGTCTTCTGTGACATCAAACCAATAGGTTCCCTAGTCGCGAATGAGACAAACTAAGCTGTAATAACCTTGGGAAGGACCCATAACTTGTAGGTCTACGTCTACGTAATACCCTGCGAGCCACCATGAGGGTGTGTGGCAGGGGGTGAAGATCACCAAACCTGCACTATTGCCATGCAAGTAGGATATTTAAGGGAGACATGCTAGAGAACAGGATCACATGCATTAGGTATTAAAAAGGTCTCAACATGTTGGATGTGTTTCAGAATCTGTGGATATCTTTTCTCATGAGAAACTTTAAGGCCAGAAAGTGTCAGGCGGGGTCAGATTGTTGGAATCACCAAAACTTCAGAGGTTAGCATGACGAATCATGTACCGGAGTCCTCTAAATTGTGCCAACTACACAAATAAGTCTAGTTGACGATATATAGAGGTCTCCTACTTGTACGGTATTATTACCGCCGCTGCATTGAGGTGGCAGGAGTGGAAACCATGGGTCATTGAGTGCACGTTTATATAATTTTCAAGTAAGTCGAAAAAGAAATTTAAAGCCACCTTTCATTTTAGCTCATTAGGTAGCCATGTAGAACTCAACATAAATGCAGTAATAGAAGTGAATAAATTTTACGTTTTTCACTAAATTAAAACATTTTATGACTTTGAAATGTATCGATATATTTCGGTGCGGTTTTCAAAGGGCGAAACTTGTATTTCAACATTTTTTTATTCGATTCTTTGACTCGTGGTCAGTGTAACTCCTCGGCGGCATATAAATCTTAGAAAGTACAGGATGCGGCATCATAATTTGGTGATTTGAAGGATCAATGAAACAAAAGATGTTATAGGTATCGTTGTAATTATTTTTTATCCATATTCTACATCATGCATGTCAAGCATTTAAGTGTTGTGCATGTCAAGGCGAATATGATGGACAAACTTGTTTCATCATAGGATTGTGTTCGAACCTCGCTTCCTTGCGCCAAATTCAAATCAGCAAATGATGCTGCCGCACCCTGTAGATGTCGACGAATGCGGGAGCTAAGGAAGACACTGGGGTAGAGGAAGGAGGATGAATGTGGAATGAGAGGAGGAATGTAGCGGGGTCCGGAGATGGGTGGAGGTGGTCGACGGGACGGTTGCTGGGAAGGAAGTCACACCTTTTCCTGCTCGTCGCGGCGACTTTGCCTAACGGCGTTTTTGACGCGGTCAACCTACCTGTGACACTGTCTCCTCACTCCCACCAGCATGGCTCCAAGTGAAGTCAACCTCTTATTTAAGTCTCGTTGCGTAGAACTCCTATAAACATAGAGCCACTTGGCTTAACGTAGTTTGAGCGATTTAGGTTTTGGTCGAGATTTGCGCGAACTTAGTACGCGTGCAAAGGAGATCTGCTAGGTTTGTTAAAGGCCGTTATGTTAATTGTATTAGTGTTACGAGCTTAATAGAAGAACTAGGATGGGAATTACTATCAGAACGCAGGTTAAAATGTAGGTTAAACCTTTTAAGTAAATTCGAAACAGAGTTGTTCACAGATGACGTTAGATATATATTGAGAACCCCTGCGTAATATGCTAGGTTTGATCATATTAACAAGATTAGAGAGATAGATTGTCGTACCGATAGATTTAAAATGTCATTTTTCCCTCGTACTATAAGAGAGAACAATAGGCAGCGTAGCAAAGGGATAGGTAGGTGGAATATAGTTAGAGTAGTCTGTAGTGCATGATGCATGCAATAACAACCAATAATCCATTTCATATTATGTAGATACTAACCACCTAGCTGCACGTGACCATATTATCTAGCATGTCTCCATTAAATATCCTAGTTGCATGTCAATAGTGCATGTTTGGTGATCTTCACCCCCTGCTACACACCCTCGTGGTGGCTCGCAGGGTATCACGTAGATGTACGCGTGTCATTATCATAATTACAAGGAGTTTATAATGATAAACCTGTATTTCACCGATTTGGCGCATGTAGAATAGTTCGTAGTTATTCGATTACATATAGATTTCATTTGAAAAAGGATATATATATTTTCATTTTATTGTAATAGTTTCTAAAAATATAAAGGTGTCACGCCAAGTAATAAATAATTGATATTGCCTCCTTTTGGATCAATTATTATCATAAATAATGGATTATTTAGGGCATTTCTTCTACATTTACTTACTATCCAGCAGAATTTGATATGTATTTTCTCTTTTGCTTTTATGGGGAAACCCAGAGCACATTAAAACTTATTCTATTCTACTCTATCCTGTCCTCCACCGTTAGGCGTGGGGTGTTGGGACACCAGCCGTGTAAATATGTAAGAGATAAGGTTTTGGGAGGTGAATTGGTGACGTGTGTTAAGGTAGTGAATTTAGTGAAGCTCAGTTTTTATTGTGGTCGTGCATCGTGCGTGCATTTGAAAAAGGATGTATATATTTTCATTTTATTGTAATAGTTTCTGTAAAGGTGTCACGTCAAGTAATAAACAATTAATATTTCCTCCTTTTGGATCAATTATATCGTCAATAATGGATTATTTAGGGTATTTTTTCCACATCTACATACTATCCAGAAGAATTTGATATAAATTATCTTTTGTGCTTTTATGGGGAAACCCAGGGCGCAATAAAACTAATTCTATTCTATCCTGCGAGCCACCGTTAGGCGTGCGGTCGGGCGTGTTCAGACACCAGCCGTGTAAAGATGTAAGGAATAAGGTTTTGGGAGGTGAATTGGTGACGTGTATTATGGGAGTGAATTTAGTGGAGCTCAGTTTATATTGTGGCCGTTTATTGTGCGCGGAGAGAACGAACTTTTGTACCTATCTTTTGGGCGATGTATCTCTCTTACATGACTAAAAAGAGAGAACTCTTAGTATTTTTTGTTAGTCAACCTTTGAAAATGATTGTAAGGCAGTCGAAACCTGGGTCGGAAATTAAAGTTTTAAGTGCGGAAAATACTTACAGTTCACTCTTTTTAGTCATGTCAGTAGCGTCATTCCACAAAGTTACGCCTTCAACCATTAAGTTTATCTCTCTTATTTTATCGCATTGTCAGACCTAGAGATGTTGTGAGAGGTCGTGATAATATTCTCTGTGTCGCACTGGAACACACCAGTTTTAAATTTCTCTAGCAACCTAAGCCTAGCGAGCTACCTCCGCGTCTCTAGGGGCTCCCACCTCGATCCCTTTAAAAGTTGTGAAACACTATATTCGCTCGTAGAAGTTTTTAACGAAGGTTGCAGCTTCCCTTTGTATTTCTTTAATTTTTTGGTCAAATCTTTATGACCAGGGTCCCAAATGCTCGCGGCATATTCGAGGTATGGCCTAACAATAGCCGAGTAGCATCTCTCTTTTACTTTTTCATTCGAGGACCTTCCTATTCTTTAATCAAAATAGACAACAATTCTAATTTTATTACCTCCATCTTCGTAGCTGCAACCTTGGTACAGAATACCAACTACCAAATCATCAACCACCAATACCTATAAAATTAAAATACACGACTATACTATCAGTAATATCTTAGAATGAATACAAAAAAACTACGCTTTAAGTCGATAATTGCTGAATTTTCGAGTTGGAGATGCATAAAACTGTTTCCTAAATATTATCTGTAACATTATCTGACAGTTGATATTAATTATAAGTCCCTTATTGCCCGTTATCTTGCTTTCGTAAATGGCGATGTTAAAAAAATAGTCGTATTTCCTTCGTATCCAAAGCTCACTAGATACTTTTTAAATGCTATCTATACGTGTGAGTTAAGTATGGTGAAAATCTCGTTCAAGGGACAGAAGTTTCATTTGCTGTGGTTTCACGCGATGGATTATCTACTGATTGTGAGTTTTATAGCCTCCGGAAGCAGCCTGCCAGTGAGTTTACATTGCAGCTGCTCTCGGATCTCTGCTAACAAACGGTCTATTCCGACGTCATTCATGGTGGCACGCCAGGTGTGAAGTGAAAAGAGCACACATGGGCCGAATGTAGATGTCCATTTCTTCCCTGATACGCATCTGGCTCTATGATTGCCCTGATTTGTTGTGGATTGTTCACATTGGATAGATAACCCACCACATCCATCGAGCAATTGATTTTCACTGAGAATTGCGTACTCGAAACATCTATGTGTATATCTGCATACTACCTTTCGAGCCGCCTCATGGGCGCGGAAAGAACGAGTTTTGGTACGGATCTGTTCGGCAATATACAATTCACTATTTCACCTAACACCCCCTGCCACACGGCCATGCGGCGGCTCGCAGGGTAGTGTGTAGATGTCGAGCTGAGGTCTTTGTGAACTGGCCGACGGTATTCTTACCATCTTATATCCAAAGTCGTGTCCAGTCAATCCAAGTTACGTCGAGTTAAGTTTCTGTGGACTAGACTGCACTCCTCTCTGACATGTGTATTCTCTTTCCTGAACTCTCACCCCCTCTCGGCCCTCCTGCCCACCTCTTTTCCTTCCACCCCCCTCTTCCCTTTCTCGCCTTGCCCAAAAGGCGCTGACGGAGTCCCGCGAAAAAACAGGAGTCTTGTCCACCACTTAGGAGGGTATTCTTTCCGCATTTGAAGGAAGTATCCGCCGCAATTGTGGTAGCCAAGGGCCGCCAACTGTGTTTATATCGTAGAAAAAGTAAGGAAAAGGCAATGTGAATCTTCATGTACGACGCTGACTACATGAATAATAAGTTGCTGACATTTTAGAGATTACGGACAGCGGTTCCAATACCGAAAGCAGTACATAATTTGTGGTTTCAGGCCTAATAAAGTGGTAACAAGGTAATTTCACTATGAAAAAATGAGCAACTTCCACTGTGATAATATTACTTACGACCGGTTTCACTTTAGACAGTATCTTCAGACTTGAAGATGGTTGTAATACATTTTATAACAGTGGAAGTTGCTCATTTTTTCTTTGCGCACCGAAAATATTATTGGAAAAATAACATCTCTTAGTCAATTTTTTCCCACAAATTTACCATTTCCTGTCTTCAAGAATACAGTAAATCGCAGTTGGTTTTCATTATGTACACCAACGTATAATTTTAGAGGTTTAACTTGATTCTACGGGTTTTAAGGCATGACGCCATCATCAGGTGCAGTGGCTTTCAAAAGTTTATGGACGATTGAGCGGAGTTACAGACGCTTCTGAAGGAATGTGAGTTACTTACTGGGTTTTTTTTCTTGGTTACAAATTTTTTTAAGTTCGATAATTTTTTTCCTCACTAAGAGCCATAAAGTTGTTTAATTTGTCCAAACTTGATTACCTAAGGGGAAATGCTTTCTGTGTGTGTTATTATTTCGTAGCCTTGATGATCTTTTTTTACTCAGTCTTTCACGCAATAGTTATAGCACTTTACAAGGAACAAACAAGGAACCGTTTTTGATTGGAATGCCTTTTGTTTCTATAATTCAATTTTTCGATCATAATTTTACAATATTAAGGGGACCTTCCTTTTTTTCTACTTACAATAGATTCACCTGCTAGTTCCCAAAAAAATTTGTATGATTAAATCAAAGGGAAATAAAAACGGAAGGATAAACTTTGTATCAAACGAACAACTCCTCGACTGTTACCTTTGAATGTGTATTTTTTAAATAATGAATAAGTTAAGACGTTTAAAAATGTAATCTGTAGTACTCAATTTCGTAGGGAGTTTACGTTTTTCGTGAAACTTGTGAAAACCACTGTACCTTGGGATATGAGACAAGGTATCTAAGAATGACACATATGCTTTGATACCTGTCATGCCAAATAGAGGTTGCTAAGATAGGTAAGAATTACTATAATTCATCATTCAAGACAAATTTCCACAAAGTTGAAGTCGATTCTATCATTTTTTTCCATGACAGAATGCATTGATGTTCCATGGATACTTGGAAAGTTACCAGCATAACACTAATCAGTCTGTAGAGTTTTACAGCTGCTATGCACTAAAATTTACTATTTCTTCTCAAGTCACGTGCTTTAGAGATGGACCCGCAGAGAAGTAGGAATGTTTAGTGTAGTAAATTCTTCTCTGGTTTCCATCCGGGTAAGATGCTCCATCTTCTTCTTTGCCGACGTTTCGACGAAAGACTTTCATCGTCATCAGGGCCGTTGATGCGGGGTGTCGAGGTGCCGTATTTATATGGTATGTCTCTCAGGTCAGTTTTGATTGGTGGAGGCACCACCAGAGAAAATTTAATCCTACATATGTTTATTGTACCAAATGTCATGAACCCTTTAAGGTAGTTTTAGCGAGATAGTTCCCTAGTCATAATAGAGACCATATTCGACTGATATGTCTCAATTAAACCAGCTGTAGGACACAAATTAAATATCACAATATTACTGGTACAATTATATAGTTTTATATGACAGAAATTGCTATTAATTTAATGTAAATATCGAAATAAGTCATTAACTTGGCTCATTTTTTTTGGGCGGTACGTTTGACACTTCTTCAAAACGGAAGGTATTTTGTGATTCCGAATAATTTACTGCGGTGACAATATGATTAAATTTTAAAAATAGACGAGAAAACATACAAACTACACACTTCATTTTTTGACGAGATCTAATTGTTACTAGTTCCTCTTTTTTTAAATAAGCTCTCTCTGGGGGACATACACGTACCATTTATGATGTAAAAGGGCTGGTATTTTTCGTCGACAATATTGAAAAGTAGTGGGGTAACTACCTTGCACTACAATTTTAATAATTTAACCAGCGCAAATAGTACCCAATCGCTCTCACAATTGGACGTAGCGTAGAGAACTAATGCACAGAAGTGCAGCCCTCCCATTCTTGCTCTAAGAGAAAAATTATGAATCCAATGATGAGTGAATTGACGCGTAAATTGGCTGGCGGCTACCGTCAGCTTCTTCACGGGGGAAGAGGCCACGTTTAAATGTGCGAGAGGGGAAGTTGCCAGGTGTTAAACTCTCTCCACTCGAAACCTTTACGGCCTCCTCTTTTTCTTCCTCCTCGTATTTTTACGGAATGGAGGAACCTTTGCCGATAAATGCGCGTCGCTAGCGCCACTCCGTCACGGCGAGAGGCACAAAACCAAAATAGAAACCCCTCCAATATGGAGATGGAAGATTTTGAAGTGTGAAATCAGAAGGGGAGATGATGAAGTCTGTCTTACAATTGGTTTGTTTGGCTTTGGATTGCCAGTATTTAGATAGACTGCAGTCGATGATGGAAGAGATAGAAGCAGCGTGAAAGGTTCGGTTATGCAAATTTCTTAACCTGTAGCATAATTACTAAAAGTAGCACTGTAAATTGCACAAATCTTTATAATAACACTGAATTTACGGTTTTTTCCGGTTAGGGTGTGACCCGGTACAATAACGATAAACATATATGAAAATACTCATTTCGATTCCACTAAATGAAATAATGAAACATAATGTTACCCATCTCTTTAATTAATTAATAAACGATATACTTATCATTTAATTTTTATCAAGTAATTCAATTATTTATAACTGAAAAAGCGAACCGTAAGCTTTGATGTAGAATCTTAAAGTCGCGTACAGATCATTACCGTGAAGTTATGTTATGATATAACGTTATAAATGCATTAAGAGTGGTTCAATAACGATAAAATCGACTCAAAATAATATCTTGACATGTAAGATTTATAAATAACTACCATTACGAGTTCACACATCGAGAAATGCAGCGAAATAAACGAATTTTTTCGCATGATGTTCGGTTTCTTCGAAAACCCGATTTCGCTTGGGATCTTTTATGGCAAGTTACAAAATTATACGTGTTTTAGCAGATATTCTATAATTTATATGCATCCAAAAACGTGGCACCAACTTTCGGGTCGGGAGTATTGCAAGCTACACTCTCGAAACATATTGTAATCGCCAAATACACATTATACATTATCTTGATTACGTCCGCCATTTTTTTGGACTAGTCACAACTCTTTTGTTTGATATATCTGAGTTTGGCATATCTGGCACATCCACCTTGTGAATTAGACCCGTGACTTTTAACTTTTAGACTTGTAGCTCTAGGAAATAGGCCCTTATTTGCGCCTTAGTGTGTGGTTTCTATCAAGATTACTCAATCAATGCGAAGTAGAAAAATGGTGTGATTGTTTAGCTCGTCGTTCAAACACCGCTGCAATCCGCCCCGAATTAAGGTGCCTTGTTAGTGTGATTAGGAGGTGGGAGATCCAGGTTCAAATATTCGGGGAGGTCAAATTATGTTTTTCATGGCGTATATTATCCCTCATTTATAGCCTATATATATTAAAAATGTGGACGTATTGGCTTGGGAAACCAGAGTAAAATATAAGATTGAAGGACCGAAAATAAAGCAGAAGGGATGTTTCACGTAGCTGGAAAATATACTGGATGTGAATGTATATAGTTGTCAGAAGATGCGTCGAAAGTTGCCGCAGACAAATGTCGTATTTACGAAAAGGAATGAACCGTCTTTTTATTGGCCACATGATCAAAAAGCAATCTTTGCGACTGAGGGAATATTCCCTCAGTTTAAGAAATAAAAATAAAATTAGGCCAGCGAAGAATAAATTTTCAAAGCTAACTCCTAAATGAACATATAATCAGAATCAGTCGGCTATATGCACTATGAACGATGTCGTTTCCCTGTATATGAATGAAAAATAATTTTGCACAGCAACATTTCATAAGATAATTTAAAAAATTTTACTATAATTTTTATAATTACCAACCGTGGCTTCAGCTTATTGAAAATGGCACCTAGCGTCTAAACCATGATCTTATTTTATAATATTAGTGCTCAATTATCTAATCTATCTTTAATTATAATTTTGAACGTCAAGTCTATGGTTGCGTTTAGTCATTCCCGTATAGGCGGTGTCGAAATAATTTCTATTAGAGGAGATCTGCAGGTGAAAATAGATTACGCTGGTTGGAACGACATTCGTTTATACACAGATTTCGGTGAAACATTTCATACGCATACCCATTTGTAATATGTAAAGATAAACGCGAAAAAATGGTACCGATTTAGTTTCTTGGAAATTTAATGCTAATTCAACACGTAGTCTTATAGTAATTACTTGATATATATTTAGAAACAATTCGATGATACATGCACAAATGTTCGTGAAAAGGAAACGTGAAGACATTCCTTTCATATTATTATAATTATAGCGCCAAGGGGACCACAGTTTAACGTCTCATTCGACAGACGGAGTACTGTACTTGAAGTGCCCTCCACAAGGCACTCAAGTAGGAACCGAGTTTCCTCTGAAAGATATCCTCCTCTGCAGGGATTTGAACCCTGGCCGCCCTTATGGTTAGCCAGTACTCTAGCAACCACATCCTGATCCCCAATTTTTTCAGCTTATTTAGAAATATATTAAACTGTGCACTCAACGACTCACGATTCACTCTCCAATCACATTAAGTGCTGGAATAAAAGCAAGTGTAGGTTTTATTTATAGGATGGAGATGGGAAGATCATATGCTAAGCGGAAAAGGAAATACTAGAGATAGGTGGGACCTCGGAAGTTTAGAAAGCCAGGAGGATTTTCTCTAACTTTAGACAAACCTACCTAATAACGGTAGAGTACTCTAAAAATATTACGTTATGGGAGCGTATCGGAAAAACAGGTACGACAGGGCCGGCCCTATAACCCGCCCTCTCTCTCCATTTTAAGAGCTCCTCCCGCGGCGACCCCTCGTCCCATCTGGCCGCGAAATCCTCCGCCATCGTGGGCGCATTGAAAGGGGCTTTAGGTGGCAGTTGTCGCCGCGGAATGTCTTCCGATGGTGTGGAATTCCTCGATTCAGAGAACTTCGGGATCTCCCACAGCGTTTTTTCTCCCTTCTCCTTCTTTAGCCGCTTGTGAAAAGGGATTTTTTTCTTTCGTTTCCTCCCCCTCCTTTCCTCGTGTATTTTTTTCTCTCCTCCCGTCTGCCCTTCCTACCACCTCCAAACCATCGGGCTTCCTCTTGTGTTCTTTCTCGGGGTCTTCGAGATATTTTTGTGGGGATAAAAGGAGACTGCACAGACACTTCTCTTGAGTCAACGAGTGGTGGAAGTTGGGAAAAAAAGGATGTGAGAAGGAAAACTAAGGATTGGACTGTTTGGGGGTGGTGAGGTGTTTAAAGGTGGAGGGAGGATGCGTGAGAAAACGTGGAAGAGACCACAAGGGGTTGTTATCCTTTTTTTCTCTCCTTCTCTCTAAAGAAAGGGTTTGCAAGGGATCTAGGGTCGGTATGTCGTGCGCTCGGGAACGGGAAAATGCCGATAACCCTCCTTAGAGTAATAAAATCTCTCAATGGAATGCCGAAGCCGGGTAGGTACAGTCTGCCTAAACAACGTAAGGTATTGGCCTGAACTTATATACATTGCTTGAGCCAATACACTTATACATTGTGTTTAGATAGTTGCTTCTGGCGTGTGTAGAAAGGGATTTTTGGGGCACAAGCAATTTTCATATTCCCATGAATGAAAAGGAACTGATATCCATGACACCATATAATGTTAAAATTTGATTGCGCTTCCGTGATTCTGTGATGATCACGATTTGTATGAAGGATAAGAAGTTCTTTAACTCATCACTTCCCGCGGATATCTCCCTTATTTTATCTGGTTTAGTTGACTGATTTTGAGTCTAACGGGACTAGCTACTGATTAAACTTGACGTCACTGTTCAAGGCGGATGATTTTTCATCTGTGGAATTTCGCACAATAGTTTAGCCTAGTCTAACATCTCATTATAACGATTTCACCTTCAGTTTTAAGACCGCTCTCCTGTATCTACGTAAAAGTGAAAATATGCGTAGTATTCGGGGCAGTAAAGATGAAATAAAAATGATATCATTTTGTCATTAAAGAGCACCTTTAAAGCGTAGTGGAGGAGTGACAACTACTTCTCGATGTTATAAATGTAACAACAGGAAAATGTTATTCATTTTTAAAACGAATGCGGGGGCCACGGGTATGTCTATTTAAGGTTAAAGCATATGCTAACCATTTCATAATAATATATTCTTCTTAAAGCGATTATTTTTGAAGCAGCGTTTGATTTGTGAGCGCTTGAATGTGTATTGGCACTTTCTATGAAACTTCTTGTGGGACGATATCCCTTCTTAGATTATATTGTTTTCAGCCATAATTCAAAATTGCTGTATCAGTCCCAGAAATAAGGGACTGATGGATATTTGAATTCGGTCGCCCGTTGGGAAGACTGTATTTATTTTTGAATTCGGAATTTTTTCCGAGCATTTATTTTTGTGCGAAGACTCATCTCACTCGTCTGCTCCCGGAGTAATAAAATCGGCATTTATTTTCGCTTGACGTTCCACAAATGGACCACCTGTGACAAATTGCTTTTTGAGCGACAAAAATAGCCTCCATTCCTATCGATCTCGTATTATACATTCGAGGCGGGTTCATGGAGGTCGATCTCATGTGAGGGAGATTCTGTCGAAGGGAAACTCTTCGAAGCGACAAGCCTGACGCGGTGAATGTTTGCGAAATCGCGTTCCGCGAGCGTATGTCGGTATGGTGACTAATGGTTTTGTCACCGCGAGGAGAAGTTTAACGTCACGAAATTCGCTCCTCTTCTGTTTTCGTTTCTCTGGCGACATCGCACGACCCATTCCATTCTCTCGCAAACCGCTCCTCCTCCCCAACTTTTCTGCAGCTCCCCCAGCCCTCTTTCACGTAGATGGCCGTCTAGGCAATAGTGGTTGTCGGCATGTGGAAAACAATTTAAAAGTTTTTTTTCCATTAAATTAATGAATAATACAAGTTTCTTTGAAACTTTGTGGTATTCCATAATTCAAAAATTTTTATGATAACATTTACAACACCACACAGCATACCAAGTATGTGGAATCGTAAATGTTATTTTTAAATTTTCTGAAATGAAATTTATGATAAAGGTGTCACTTGTTGGACTTAAACGACGTCCATTACAAGTCAAAAGTAACACATCTTTCGTTCATTTAATGGAACAATAGTTTTCTACGTTGTATCTGTGATAAATTATATAGAAATACCTGCATAACATTTGAGAAATACATTAAGGAAATGAAAGTATTAACCTTTTGCATTTTCTGCGCTAAACTGAGTGCCTAAATAGCCAAGATAGAGACAGCCATTATTGCTAGTGATTAACCATAGTTAGTAATGTTCTTACGGTTTTCTTCATTTCTGTTTATTCAAGAAACATTGTCTAGGTGGAATGATACTTTATTTGATATGTTATGATATTGATATATGATATTGTTTATTCTTCCATCAAATAATGTACACAACTACATTAACATCGAATATGAAAGATTTAGGTAGTCTTTAAGGTTATTCCTGAGGTAAGACTACCTTCAAAAACAAAAACATGCGTTACCCAGACAAAAAATTGAACAAAACACTATGCGTACATGACATTATATAATACAGTCTCTAATGGACAGCAACATAAGACAAAAATACCACTATGCGTTTAGCAGATTATATATATACTAGTCCCTAATAAACAGTAGCAGTCAATTTTTAATTCTTAGAATAGAGTATCAATGTTTTTTTGTGTAAACAGCCAAGTTTTAACTAAACGAAGAAACTTTGTGAAAACATTTTCTCTTTTTATAATTTCATGCAGTGCATTGAAAACCT
Organism: Ceriagrion tenellum; assembly: GCA_963169105.1. Lineage (NCBI taxonomy): Eukaryota > Metazoa > Arthropoda > Insecta > Odonata > Coenagrionidae > Ceriagrion > Ceriagrion tenellum. Next base: position 40,463,833 of record OY720644.1, on the reverse strand, counting down.
TTGCACCCATGTACAGAAAAGACCTTTTATACAATGTTAAATTAGGTTTACAGACATACACATGCGTTCCTAATTTTGCGTCTCTAATTTTGAAATAACTTTTCCATGTTGGCATGAATCTAAAATAACCGCTTATATTTTTTTCATCGTTTTTCAAGTTCGTATGGGAAAGCAATAAATAATGGCTCCCTCGATTGAATCCAGTATCCATATCGCCTCATTGAAATTATAGTGAGACGCTCTAATTCAATTTCATTTGAGTATCCTACCAGCTGATTGGTAGGTTTTTGTCCACACTTATTCTAACGTCTAAATTTCTGGCATCTCGTTCCGTTTTCCATCCTGTACGTGATCCACCATCAGATCCCTCTTAAATTCCAGATATAGTTTTCCTCTTCTCATTTCGTCCCAAATCCTTATCTTCTTCCTTCCTCTTCCTCTCTTCCCAAAAAATCTCCCCTCTATTACCCTCTTTAACTTTTCCTCTCTTTTCAGTACGTCCTCCGTCCATCTCTTCTGCATCCTCCGAACCTCCGATACTAACTTCTTCTCCTCTCCAACCATATCCAATTCAACTCAAATGAAATCCTCCTACACCTAAGTTACTTAACCATATATTTAGTAAATAAGCGGATGACATATTAGTTGTTATTATGTTTAGTACATGCATGGAGAAAAAAACCCCTGCCACTTACTCATTCATGCAACATTATGTGTTTCACGTTGATGTCGATGTATCGTCGCTCTCGGGGTACATTTTGATAATCCTTAATAGAGATGAAGGATTCCCATTTACAATGTGTGCAAATATATTAATAATCATACGTTGTTCGCGTCACGGTGATCGGTTGATTTTCGGTAAATTCGCGTTTCTTCCGTCGTCGAAATAATTATGCAGGAAACAGAGAGCTATTAGTTATGACACTTGTGGTAAATATAAATCTTTAACCTAAAGGTCTGCGCAAACAGATTTACATTCAGTAGCAATGCTGAGGCGTAAAATAAAAGCGCGTAGACGTCTGCGGAAGAGTTTTCGCCCAGCCCCTGTATACACTGCATGTGCACTTAAGTAGGGTTTATATAAAAGCAGCACTTAAATGCAGACGTGCGTCTGCACGCAGATATTAAATCTACCGTAGCATCAACTAGTATTCATGGAAAGAACTTCGCGTCGAGCGCGTGTTTGAGTTTATTTCGGTGATTTATATCCGCGTAAAACATCACAAACTGATAAATAAAAAGACTGACACACACACAAATACTAAACTCCTCAAATACATGAGGCAAACACAAGTATGATGCGTATGACTATCGAAAATCCTCGACCTATCGATGACGAGGCCTCGACTGTCTCCATGAAATTCTATCGATATCACCCAAGTCCATCTAATTTATGTCCCCAAGTTCACTTAATGGGACCAGTCACTTGATTGATGAGAGGGCGTCTACATGGTTCACTTAAGTGAAAGGTACGATTAAATGCTCTTTTAAGTGGTCTGTGTACACGCAGCATTAACGCTGCGTACCTCAGTAAGAAATGATGAAGTGTACAGTAGAGTAGAAGAAGGCAGGACCATTTGAACACCATGCAGAAAAGAAGAACAAGATGGATTGGACACACTCTGAGACACAATGGATTTGTGAAGAACATAATTGAAGTCAAAATAGAGGGAAAAATCCCCAGAGGAAGACCCAGGATTAAGTTCATGGACCAAATACCGAGAAAAGTACATATGAAGAGATAATAGGAGGTAAGGGTATTAGCATTAAATAGGGAAAGGTGGAGGGCTGCTGTTCCTAGGATTGAACGATCAATGAATGAACCTCAGTTGAAAGAAGGAAACAGTGCAGTTATGGTTTTTCGAATGGAACTGTTGAGAGATGGCCGCTGAACTAGCTTGACTCCCTTGATACCTTTTAGCGAACACCTGCGCGCGGGGACAGCCGATCCGGCCATACCACCGCAATCCCTCCCGTCCTTTTTCCCCGGTTCCCCCGACTTCCCCTCCACTTCAGTGCAACACCCTCGCGACCACCGCAAAGACACTAAAACCCCAATCACGACCTCTCCCTCCCCGGCAATCCTCCCCCCACTTCCCTGCGCTTCCTAGTGCCTCCCCGTTTCGCCCTCCCACCCACAACAACCCCACGCCTGCCCGGACATTATCTCTCCGCAAGGTATTTTTTTAAGTCCATTTTATACGGGGCGCGAAATCGCTCAGTTTAATACTGCGTGTTTTTTGGTCGGTTGCAAGATCGCTTAGTTATGGAATCAGTTGTTATGGGATCCATGAAGTTATAAATCTCATAAAAATATTCGGATTGCAGGAACACATATGCAAGTTACATCACTTATTTACCAATTGTCAATAGCATCCAATATTCGATCTAATCTTCTACCGCGGTATGAAATTTATGAAAATTTTGCCAGTGAATAATTGCTAATGCAAATAAAAATTAGTCAGTAAGAGTAAATTAACCGTTCATTTGGCTCAAAACAACTCTTTATCAAGTAATTAAGTCTCCAAGCGGTCCATTGCTCAACCGCCACATTGGCCACTTATGGAACTCATAACTCCATGCCATACGTTATGAAACCAGTAAATTTATCGAATGTTTCTGCAACACTTATGAAATGGTTGCCATGTCTAATGAGTCCCATAACTTTATAGAATACATATGTGGGGGGTCGAGTTGGTTTAGGTGGTCCCCTTGGCGCCTTTCATTAAGAGTACGCTAATGCTGACGCCGGGTTTCTATCCACCCTTTATCCATCCTTATCCCTTACCCATCCCCTATGGCGCAAATGACCTTAGCAGTCGGTCGCCTTCCTAAAAATCTAATCTAATACATATGTAGCGTTCCTGCAGCTAGCCATTTCTCATCCTGGCGCGCAATGATTATTGAATTAGAACAGGGGCTATTTCGCTGTTATCTATCTCGTGTTCATGCATTAGCGCATGTAGGATTACAATTCACCGCTTTACGTGGTGATATTTTAAATGCACGTTCGTACATGCATCCGATTATTCAAATACGTGCCTCGTGTAAAACGGGCATTGCATAAGGGAGGGACTGTTTGCATCCAAAGCTCCATTTTACCATAGCGAGCGTTTTGTATAGCTCTCGAAAATGCTACTGGGGCTGGCATTTATGGAAAGGACGGGAGGAGAAGAAAGTGTTCTCTGGATTTTTCTGGGGAATCGTTCTACTTACTTTCGAAATTTCTTGCTTTATCTCAGCATATGTCTTACCCATCTTCATCCCGTCCATAAAATGCATTTTCCCCTCCTTCCACTTCCCCGATATCCTCCACTATATCACGTTCCTAGGCGGCCCTGCGCCCCTCGTCACCTATTCCAGGTATCTTCTTTGCCTCCTCCCAGTCTTCTCCGGAAGCTTTCCCTCCTAACTCACCATCCTGGGGTAGAAACTTATATATCGCCTGCAGCTTATTCTCGTCTTCTTTCTCCTGAGTCCACGTTTTTTCTCTATTTAACGTCACACTCCATATTAAACTCTACACTTGCATCTTCTTTATACCTTTGTTCAAGGTCACCGTCATCAAATAGGGCATTTTAAAAAGGTTGGTTAATAAGGAAGGTAACGGTTAGGTTAAAACTTGGTTTAAAAAGGTCGTTAAGTACTCAGGGTCTATCAGGAAACCTTTCTAATCGCTGATAGCACAAGAGTTTCGAGTTCATATGATTCACTACAACCCGCCGTCCTGTTTCGACTAGTTTTACAATGGGACCTCAAGATAAGGCCCCTGGGGAAGTTATTGCGAAGTCCTAATGGTGTCTTATTGAAATTGATCGTGGGAAAACTCACCCTCCGTCTGCAGCCTGTTCTTGATTTCTTTCCTCAGAGTTCACATTTTCTCCCTGTACAACGTCACATTCCATATAAAACATTACACTAGCCTCTTCTTCCAATATTTATTTAAGGCCACCGGTAGCAAGTACGGTATTTTCAAAGGTTTGAAAAGTTTGTTTGAAAAGGTTGCTTGTTACACAGGGTCGAAGAGGAAATACTTTTAACTGCTGAAACCACTAACGTTATTAGAAATGTTACCTTCCGTCCCGTTTCGACCAGTTTTACAATGGGACCTCTGAAATAAGGTACCTGGTTAAGTCATTGCGGAGTCCCTCGTTAAGTGTTCTACATCTACAGACTACCCTGCGAGCCGCCGCATGGGCGTGTGACAAGGGGTGTTAAGACACCAGCCGTGTAAAGATATAAGATTTTAGGAGGTGAAATGGTAACGTGTATAATGGAAGTGTATTTAGTGGAGCTCAGTTTTTACTGTGTTCTCTTTTTGTACGCGGAAAGAACGAGTTTTTGAACCTAATGATCGGCAATGTATCTCTCTTATTTTATCGCTTCTGTCAGACCTAGAGATGTAGTGAGACGTCATGATAATATTCTCGGTGTCGCTCTGAAACACACCAGTTCTGAATTTCTCAAGCCAGCTAAGCCCAGCGTGTGGCCTCCGAGTCTCTAGGGGCTCCAACCTAAATCCCTTGAAAAGTTGTGAGACACTCGTGTCGTGAGAGAAAGAGCGAAACTATATGTTCGCTCGTGACAGTTTTTAACGAAGCTAGTACGTTTGAACGAAGAGGTGTTATTGAAGTCTTATTCCGCTTGCGCTATTTTCTTCCTCAATATATTCGCTACTATTTCCCTTTTCTCTTGGCGTACAAACCAAGTAATTCAATTGCTCTACTTCATCTACATCCACAAAATACCGTGCAAGTCACCATTAGGGAGTGTGGAATGGGGTAATTCTACACCAAGCATGCAGCACTCATTTCAGTTTAAATTAGAACCGCGCACGCTCCCCCGTATGCCGGGAGCAGGCCAAAAGAATTCAGGACAACAGTGCGCAGTCAGACGGGAAACTATGAGAGTGATACGTAGAAGAACATGCTACCATGCAGTACACTACTCAAGGTACAAGAACTGGTTAGTACTATTAATGCGATGGATAAATAGCACCACAAGGTACTAAAGGCCGCATTACACGATACAATTTATTGTACAAACGAATTTATGAATGAGGAAAATTGTATGATTGTTTGAAGGACTTAACGAGGAATAGAACCTGCTCTATTTCCATTCAGTTTCTTGTACATTCTAACATACATTCGTTTGAACAATAAAATGTACTGTGTAAAGCGGCCTTTAAACGTGCAAGAATATATCATGCCGGAGATTACATTGGAGGTTAGTAGCTAATAATCTTGTTAAGATATTTAGCACTACCGAAAAAAAACCTACTGAACCTAGTCATTATTCTAGTAATAATCTATCTCAACTCTTATTGTCCCTTATTGTATGTGGGAAAAATGACATTTTACATTGCCGGTTCTGCAGCCTATTTCTTTAATCTTATTCATGTGATCGTTTCTACCGGCCGTAATATTGCTCCAGTACCTGCAGCTTTTTCCATTCGGGTAAGGGCTCATCGCTCTTTTCTCCCGCCTCAAATTGCCCTCTTCCATTCTACCCTTCTCATACCCTCTCCTCTTTTGGCACTTTCCTGTTTCACTTCAACACCGCCCTTCGGCGACCTTCGTGCGGGGGCATCCGCGTCGTGTATTCGGGAGGGGAAGGGCCGGAAGGGCGGGCAGGGGCCACCCAAGTGACGGGGCAGTAGTCGACACCCAAGTGCGAGGTTCGGAGATGGGAGGAGGAAAGGGATTTATACGAGAGACGTCCCCCACCTCTCTCGTCTTGTTTTTTTTTATAAGCGCACCATCCTTCTCCAGTTCAACTAAAAGTCTTTCTTAAAAACGGGCCACGAGTCCCTGAATCTCCGCAGCTTATTCACCTGGGCAAACTCTTCTGTCTTCCGTCGTGGTAGTGGCCAGGAGTGCAGGCTTCCAATCACGAAGGCCCGGGTTCGAATTCCGACAGTGGCGACGACATTTTGAACTGGAATAGTTCTTTTGGATGTGGGGTAATCTCACGAAAGCCTTGAGTCGTGGGACTACCGAATGTTGATTCGTTGCGTGGAAACGAATAAATAAGCGCTTACAATTGATTCACAAAATACTATCACTGGAGGGATATACGTGATCGTTCGCATAACAAGGTCGTTCGACATCGATTGTACTCTTCCTTCGATACAGGTTTTCGCCAACACTTCCAACACATATTCGACATCAATGTGCTTACTGAGCATTTACTGTCATGAAAAACTCCAGGAAATGAACGGAAATATGGCGCAAGTTGTCATTTTGAATACAAATGCACTGCCAAATAAATAAAACGTCGTAAAAACTACGGTATGCTTGTGAAAAAACGCTAAAATAAGCATATTAAAGGCTGACTTGTTTATGATGCGAATTTCTATATCGAAGGAAGAATAGAATCGATATTGAAGCACCTAGTTCGCATGATGCCGTATTAATTTTGACGTAACCGCGTACAAATGAGGCCTTTGCAAGCACATAGGTGAATCGATAGTTATCCATAAAGTTTTCCTTAGAAGCACTCAAAATAAATAGATCAGCTATTGTAGAAGTATATTTTTTGATTATTTATGTTTATTTATACACAATCCTGCGGCGGCGACACCTTTTTTCTGGGAATTTGGCTAAATATTGATTATTTTATCACAGTGTCAAGTTCATGTTACGTTTTCAAGCATCCCTCGCAATGTTTCCAGTGGTAATACTGGCCAAGTTTTCGTAACGACGAAATTTTCACAACTATCATTTATGTGGCAATATTTGAGCTAATGCAATCATTAGTTACTTAATGAGGGATACTTGAAAACGAACTACGAATTGAACTCCGTTTCAAACTTACCCATATGACCCAACCTGCGTAAAGCTCGAGCAACGTGGGCCAAAGCCGCAGCAGCCGGTCGTTGGGGCGGCCAGTCAGCGACTTGTTAATGAATGTGAAAAGGACAAATTATGAAAATCATCCATCATTTAAATTTCGTCATCTAATTGTAGCACAAACTACTTTTCCTTTGTTTAGTCATTGGTTACGCGTAGAGTGTATTATTAAGGCATTGGTATCCAACCGAATAGTCTGGCATTAGCTTATTAGAATCATCATCATTTTTAATGAAGATTCCGACTCGCCAGGTCATTCTTATCAAATTTTCCTTCAGTTTCTATCTCCTCTCGATTAATAAGCAGCTTTATGGTTACCACAATAACCAGATTACGGAACTATATTCATCTTTGCTTTCCCTACCAAGGTAAAAAAGTAAATTCCAAAAAATCAGCCTGATATTTGGAAGGTTTTTCTTGCTCAAAAACTATGGAATGCAGAGAAAAGGTGAGCAAAATTTAAGCATCGCAACTTTTTCGTCCTTCATCTGCGCTCTTTTCGTTTCACTTCTTTCATCATCCCTATTTTTTTCGTTTAAAGCTGCGCTCAGACGTTTCCTCTTTCATCTCTCGTTATCACCCGGGATTTTGCGAAGATTTTTAAAATAGTTAAACGTTCTTCCGGGACAGTGCCCATAGGTTGCTCGTTGATTTAGAGAAGCTACCGAATAATGGTCATTTACTCCACGATGGCAGATAGGACAAGTTACCATCATTCATGAAGTTATTCAACTTATTGGGCCTCACAAAGCGAAGAAATCGATTTTAATTTTACAATGGAAATTATGTATTGTGTAAACTGGCTGTAAATCTTTTCGAGGTACTTATTTGCCAAAAAATCACCAGCCGTTTGTTGTGGTATACGATTTATCTATGCGCTTCTGCTGGCGCCATAGGAATTAATATGCGCTGGTTTGTGATTGATGTGGCCGCCTTATCGTGGTTTTTTTGAAGTGATGGCATTCGTTTCTCCTTTTTATTCTCAAATATTTTCGAGCCAGACTCCAAGGAGACTCTCTTACACTCCGCATCGTGGCAAGGAAACTCTTATCACTGACGTTCCTTTGATCCTACATTTTTGTTTAAGTGACAAAGTTAATGCAGTCGCTTAAAATTTGTATCGTAATTTATTTTTCTCAAAGCGCTTGCTTCGATTACAGTTTTCACAACCGTTCTGAAACACTCCATAGAGTATTAATTGAAAAAAAGTAAGAAAGTTTTGTCGAACAGATCACGTTAGAAATTACACTATGTCAAGTTTATTTGTTTTCTCAATTATTTGTGTAATAAAAGTTATCGCTCACCGTAACGCATAGACATACATTTGCAAACAAAATCATCGGTTGTTGAGGCGTTTGCAACGAACAAGATCAACGAACAATGATCAACAAGTCAATTATGCCTGCCGGACCGAGGATTTCGGCCAAATAAAGCAATGTTTTTACGCCACTAACGTAGGAATAATTCCTTCATGTTGTGTGCAACTAGTAACGTAAAAATATCGAATGTGGTGTCTGTTATGACCTGAGAGAAATATTGTTCATAGGTAAGGAACTCGGTTGTGGGTTGAAGGCTGATTGTAACCTGGTAATTTATGGACGACGCAAAATAATTTCCGCTGTAAAGTTGGAGGGACATAGTCATATTAGCAAATAATTGAAGTCTTATTTCACGTCAAAATACTATTATTAAACCACATTGCAAAAATGGTGCCATTGGGCTCACAGTTAAGTACAAGAGTACAAGATATCGGGAAGAAGTTTGGGAATTAACGAGAAAAAAGTGCCACTTGAGATCACCTTGATTTTAAATTTCACTGGAATTTGGCTACTATCACTGCTCCAAAGTTTTGAACCTGTTACACTAATGGTGGAATTTATTCTTATTATCTTCAAGAGAAAAATTATATATTTATGCCTAACAATAGTGTTTTCACTTCGAATCGCTTTGCAATTAATATTTCATCATTATAGAATGTTGGCGATCCATTGCATTCTCGCGAGTGAAAAATAAAATGACGCTTCGGTAAACCAATTGTATCTAAAATACGAGGGTAGGTCAATAAATTAGTCGCAAACATCAGCATTTCATTGTCAGCATCAGTCGTAAACACTTCATTGGAACGCAAGATACATCCATCGTACAGTCCCGAATCAGCCCCCAGTGGTTTTCATCTGTTCGTGCCCCTAAATAAATCATTTGGTTGGCCAACGTTTTGAAAATGATGATGGTGAAAATGAAATCCAAGAGGTTATTCGTTGGCTGTGAAAAAATACTTCTTTGTTGCCGGATATCAAGCACTCGTAAAGAGATGGGATAAGTGTCTGAATGTACAGGGTGAACACGTGTAAAAGTGAAATAAATTTCGGGAATTTGCTTTGATTATTATTGCCTCTAACCCGTTTTGCGACTTCATTTATTGACTTACCCTTGTATTAATCAATCCTACGACATTCAGATTTTCATGCGAAAACTTGAATCCGGGAAATTAAAGTCTGTGTCACCGAGCGATTCAAAATTGATCTCTCAACAATTTTTAAAAGTAGAAATGAATTACAGCAAGGATTCCTGCGTTACCATTTTACCGCGGGCCACAAATAAAATGGCAACATGACAAAGGCTTTTGAAGCGTTTTTTTTTAGCGCCGGCGAAATTGCCGTTCCGTGATATCGTTAATTCGGTGTCATTTTTATTTCTCAAATGATAACTCTCAAAGTGAACATTTTTTACTCGTTTTTCATGTATTTGATGAAATTTTATCAACGACGAATTGCAGGAAAAAATGCCACTCTTGTTGTTTGGTTTTTTCCCTCGGATCGTGCATTTGAAAGCCCTGCCAATTTTCTTGAAAGCAAGCGTAATTAATGGTTCCCGGGATTTTTTGTGAATAAGCACTAAAACATCCCATGCAGTTTATGAATATGGAAGGGATTGTGGTGAAATTTCATTTCGTCTCGGGAAATACCATAAAAAATATTCACTGTGTAGGAAAAAAGCATTCGAATATTGATCTAACACGATTGTAATTTAAAATGGCTACTTAGAATCAATTCTGAGAAAGGATAAATGCGTGCAGTTGATACCGAGAGCTAATCAGTGGACTGGTTGAAGTAATTTTCAATTTTCTGCATTAAGGTTAAAAGCAACAAGCATGTATATCTAAATTATTTTTAAATGTTACCGTCAAATCACCGTGTGAATTTCATTGAAACCATTTCCTCTTTTTTATAGTTCTTCGTTCATTGCCCTTTCGTTGGAGCCTTTTACCACCAGCATAAGTACATTGATATTTAATTTCCCTTTCGGAATTACAGCTGGATTTAAAGAGAGAAGTTAAAACTAGAGGTTTCCTTCGCCTACCTTTGAAGTAAGATCACGTGGAATGGAGGAAGGTCAACGGGACGGAGAATTGCTAAGCTAAGAAAACGTTTATGATGAGAAGGCAACTGCAAAGCCATGGCAAGTTTAAGAATGCCCTTAGTCTGCTCTGCAATAGGACAGTTTATGCTGCAGTTGAAGTGAAAAATAAGATGCCAGGGATGATTTCAATGAGTTACATGATATTATTCATAGAAATGACAGATATCCTTTTTGTCCCGCCAGCAAAAAAATTGCATTAATTGAAAGTGGACACCCTTTGGCTATTCGATTGTGTACTCTTCGTCAATTATTATGTACTAGTGGGAACAATTCCCCCCTATACTTCAGATTTTGAAATATTAATCACGAATTCAATCACATTTATAAAAGAATATAATGGTAATAACATATTCACATATATAACATATTCTTTCTTTCAACGTGAACTACGTCTTCAGTTACAAAACAAGGAAGTTAACGTATAAGACAAACGGTCTGTATTCAGGCTAACTTCGGCGAAACATTGTTGTAGAAATGAACAAGTTCATATAAAAAAATCATGGATTAGGCAAACAAAAAGAGTGCAGTGCGGAAAAATATAAATGTTGTGACTAATAGAACAAAAAGATTAATTTATATCATGATATTGTCATAAGCACAAACGCATTTAGAGTAACATTTCAATATTTTCAGTAGCTAACTATAGCTTGTTGAATCAGCCTAAACACTTTGAGGGGTATGGACGTTATGGTACGTCCTCATAATTTCTGAGGAGGGCGATGGATGTTCTAGGATGTCCATGGAATATCATCATCGAACGACAGCTTGACTTAATGTTATGGCTTCAGTCTTTCTGGTAGAATTGCATACGACCACAAAGCGCCAAAATAAATTTTAACAGTAAATTAAAGTTCATTAACTTAGTTTCCTAAAAGCTTGTTTTAGAGAGTCCTCTTTCATTATCCAGTTAAGTGTGTAAAATCGTCAGTTGTTCTGAGAGGACTTTCAAATAAAGCCCAGCACGCAAAGTATTAAATATTTATTGTAACAAGTAGTTTTGTTGATATTATTTGGCAGTTAATGGTGAAAATTAGAGCCCATGACAAAAAACTCCTCTTTTACACCGTTAGATTAAATAACTGAGGGAATTTATATAATAGCTATCAAAAATTATTGTACAAGTGGTTTCTCCTATAAAGCCAACTTAATTTACTTTGAAGGAAAAGTTCCGCCACCAGGAAGACTAGTGAATGCCGCGTTTAAGACCGCAATAAGGGCCTTGTTTTTAAGGCCTCCGACCTCACCGGTGCAACGACTTCACATGCCTTTCGGCTCGAAAGTTAAAAAGAATGTCTCATTCCTGTTTTTTTTTCGAGTGACGAAAAGGGCTCTCAAAGGGTTGGGTTTGGCAGGAGAGAAAGGGTTTATCTTCCACGCTTGGACCACCCACGGGTTTTTACTCTACCTCTCATATCTCGGTGGCTCCCTGTCCTTCGTCGTGAGCGTAGCGGCAGCAAGCGGATAAGACTCGTAAAAGACTTGTGAGAAACTTGCTTCTTGCCACGCGGTCCGAGGGGAGCTTAGATCACGACGACCTCTCATCTGGCGCGGATGTTTCTCGCACAGTCCATGTGTCAACGCCTCGGACTGACTTTCCGATGCGTCGACTTCGATATGAATGAATGAATATCAGGGTGGCGATCGTCCGGGGAAACCTGGAATTGCCAGGGAATTTTGAATTTATGGCAAATTCAGGGAATTCTCGTAGCAGTCAGGGAGAAACAGGAATAGGAATCCTCGTTATTTTTCTACCATTACGTTTATCGGCCAGTCTTTCCCGCCCTTTATTTCACCAACTCAAACTAACGTTCGTCGCTAACGTGCATGGGATAACCACCTTCAATTCGTAGAGTGTTCAGTTGTGAATCTTGTTATTTGTGTATCAGACGTACAATGTATCCATTTTGTATATCCTTATTGCGATATTTGCCTAGTTGTGTTAAAAACCATGATCACAATGTATTACGCTCATCACAACGAATCTGAGGCTATGTCGTTCGGAAAATTTTACCTCCCGTTTTTTAACTTCCGAAACTCAGGCCGAGAAGTAGCTGGAGCACATATTAAATACATGCTTGCAGTTCTAAAAATGCGACACGGTGAGTTGAAAATTTAGAAACTTCCAAGCTGAAGTAGGAAATTAAGCTCACCAGAAAAAAATATTCCAATAATAGGTGACCTTTTGGTGATTGGTCAGGGAAATTGGTAAATCCATCAGGGAAAAGTCAGGGAAAGGTCAGGGAATTTAAAAATTGGATATCAGTAGCCACCCTGAATATGTTTATTTACGCTTATAAAATAGAAAAAGAAGCACAGCAATTACAAAGTAAGTATGAACAACATAACAAGCTGGCCCCGTTGTAGACTTTTATCTCTTCAGGGGGGTTATTTTGTAATTCCACCTCGGTGGGAGATCCGTTTCGCTTATTGAATGGCTCAATGAATGGATTCAGTTCAATGAACGGATCACTATGAATGGCTTGCGAATTTTTTCGACATCATTTACGGGAGCACCATGTATTTTATGCTATTATTCAATCATAAAATAACAGTTTAATATAATAAACACACTTTTAAACATAAAAGTACAGTTGTGCTTAAGGTTATCAAAGCTGTACGTAAGCTGCAAGATGTATTTCAGTCTATATTAACGATAAATAATTTCAAATGAAGGAAGGAAAGCAAACGTACTTCGGAATAAATTTCATTAGCGTATATTGGCGTGCTGTAATGATCTCTTCATTTAAATAAATTCTTCCTACAGTGCTGAATATTCAGGATGGGTTAATTGTTGGCGCATTAAGAATTTTGTGGACGAATTTCAGTTGCAGACTCTCCATGTGAGAAAGGGACACCGTTGTAGTATTTGCAATAACTTACGATTTATATACAAGTTTCCTTCCAAAATATAAAGCATGGGTCGACATATGACTGTAATGACTGTGTTTGCGTGCAAATATAACCCTTAGACGGAGGAAAAAGTACGTATTTTCGCAGAAAAATTATTGGAACCTGCGACTGGAAGCTAGTGGTGGCCATGATAAAAATAGGTAAAACAACATCATTTTTATAGCTCGGATACTCAGTTTTAATAGCCCTGTGGCTGGCGTCTTTCTTTTCGAATGTGAAGCATGAGTGGCCGTGGAAGATATCGAATTACGAAGAAATACCGCAATGGGATATTTGTCGCTCAGGCTTTGCGATATAACGCGATAACATGTGATTTGGAATTATTACGTCCCGGAGCCATACGATATATAGAAATTTGAGAAATATGCGAAGATGCGCTCAATCACAAATGAATGATGCTTGCTCGGGGTTGGTGATACATCTCATTTCGACATATGTCGAATAATCTACGATGTAGGGTTATTGCGATGCATCGAATGCAATATTCGATTTGTCGGGATCCTCCCACTGGGAATTTGATGGCCTAGACTGTGCGATATAAAGATTAACGATGAGATACTGGGCGATATATAAGATGCAATAAATAATTCCATATAATTTATTACGTGGTTCAACACTATTATCGGCATATTACGTCTTTTTTCGAAGTCCTATTCATATTGACATAAAATATTGGTATTTCGGTTCGATATTCTCATTCCGCTGCATGGGACTCGATATAATTGAGGTGAATAATTTCAATACAATGCGATGAAGTGGAGTTCAAACTTGTACGTGCGATGCTATGCGATATGAAATGTACAGCGATGGAATTTGAACTATGATATAATTGACTGATATATGTCAAATGCTATCAAGTGAAATTCAATGGCTCACATGCTTGCGGAAAAACTTCATGTCTGAAGGTTAATCTCAAATTTTAGTATCCAATTTCTCTCACCAACTTTTGTTTAAATAAAACCTTTTTATAGCTCTGCGTGACTTAAATTCGCACTTAAGTCTCGCTTTTTCGTGGCATAAGTAGCCCATTATTGCACTAAGCTGACGACAATTTCATTATGGCACGTGACTTTAGGTACTTGTGTCACACGCGAGTAATTGACAATTTTTGATTTCCAAAAGCATATTTATAAAAATCACAATGTAGTGCATAGTGCATGTAATAACTATGCATCTGAATATAAATCGAATCTTAAGGAACTTGAATTATGCAAGGTGTGTGAGAAAAGTAATGAGACTGATTTGTCATTTACCAAAGTTTTTATTTTTTTCAAACAACAATGTTATCCTCTTCAAAGTAGTTCCCTTGGGCAGCTATACACCGGCGGAGTCGTTGTTCCCATTCTTAGTAGCAGCGCTGGAAGGGTTCAACTGGTATGGCTTTTAACTGGTCGGTTACAGTCTTTTGAATGTTCTTCAGAGTTTCAAAATGACGTCCTTTTGAGACATGTTTCAATTTCGGGAAAAGGAAAAAGTCACAAGGATTCAAATCAGGTGAATAGGTGGGTTGAGGAACAACAGAAATGCGTTTTGAGGTCAAAAATTCACTGATGGAAATGGCCGTGTGACACGGGGCACACGTTTCTTCGATTGTCCTTCTGTTCAGTTGTGAGGTTTTTCGGCACCGTTTTGGCACAAATCTTTCGCATGCCCAAATCGTCTGTCAAAATTTTATGTACGGTGATAGTGTTTAAATTTAACAGTTCACTCATCATCCTTATTGTTAAACGACGGTCTGATCTCACTAGAGCCCTCACACGTTCAACGTTTCCGTCAGTTTTTGAAGTTGAAGGTCTCTCTGAGCGAGGTTGATCTTCAACTTGTTCTCGGCCTTCCAAAAATGATTTGTGCCAACGGAAAACTTGTGCTCTTGATAAGCAATGTTCCCCATAGGCCTGTTTCAACTTTTCAAAAGTCACACTCGCGGATTCACCAAGTTTAACTCAAAACTTGATTGCACAAGGTTGCTCTAAATTCCGATGCTCCATTTTTGTAACACACAACAATAACACAAGTTCACTGATGGCGCTGTCAAAAATAATGTGTTAGCTGTACGGAGTTGAAACTCAGACTGAGAAAGTGGCAGGGATAAAGAAACTGGTCTAGCACAGGCCGGTAGACAGTTGCCAGATCGCCCGCAGTGTTGCCAGTCTCATTACTTTTCTCACATATCTCGTAGCTAGTTACTAAAACAGAATCTGATATCTTCTTATCCTGAGACTTTATCCTTATCTTCAGCAACATGTTAGTGACATTAGAACATTTTAGTATAGACTAATTTGAGCCAATATGTATTGGAGCATTATACTGATTGAACACAAGAGACATATTTAAAGTTACATTTTTGTATCTTATACGTATAAACCAATATCTGGGTGATAAAAACTAGTAATCTTGGTTCAGGTGATATAACTGGTTGAATTTGATTAGATTTAAATGAAGTTTAGACGAAGTAACAGCAACATTTTTATTCGGTCCATGTGATTGGACTCGATGAATTTGATTGAATTTTGGCGAAGTTGACACTAGATTAATTGTATATTCTACCGTACCATAAACAACATTTGTAATATTGGCTTCCATTATTATTATTATGTGGAATTATATGGAAAATGTAATATATGAAATTTGTAATATTAATTCAAAACAATTCCGGAGCTTATTCAAAGATTGTATTACAATATATAGCTCACATTGTCCCATCTATAGTAAGACAATATTCTAGCACAATAACAAAGTTCATTGCCCTAATTTGCATATTTATAGAATAGTACTCGTAAAATCATCAAACTTCGTGAAGCTATCAAAAAACCAAAACATCAAGAGTAAACAACAGTAACTATGAAGGGCTGGTTAAAAATTTTTACTTATTATACTCACTCATTACATTGAGTTAATGCATAAGACGGCGAATTTAAGTCACGTGAGCCATGAAGCACTGCTTCATGGCTCACTGACTGATCGTAGGTATACTGCTTCATTGAAGCATTATACCTACGATACTCGTGACTTAAGTGGCTATCATTGCACGCTAACTTTACGTCATGTAATACCTATTGAGCCACTCACGTCCCTATTATCGTAATGCTATTATTACGCTATTATCTAAGCTAAGCTATAATGCTATTATCGTAAACTATTTGCACGGATCAAGTGTGGTGGTTGAAATGCTTTGTAGATAGTTGTAGAATATATTAGCCTATTTTGAAGCCAATGCGTGACAATGAGTCACCTGAAGGAGTAATCCTGGTGATTTTGGGACGAAATTCTTATTTGTTGCCGCAAATAAAGGAGAATTTTTTCGCTTACGAAATGATGGAAAACACTCGCGTCATCTCACCACATCTGATGATGCCGTTCCGCGGTCGCGGAAACGTGTGGTTGTATTGGAAGTAGCTTCGGTGGAAGAACGGCCTCTTCGAGGTCAATATTCATGACAAGTTGGGTTAGTCGGGAAAGCAAGGATAACTTGGGGAATGAAGATGTGAAGAGAAATCCAGCGTCGCCTCAGGCGTCCACTATCTACGAAAGGTGTCTAGATGGTGTTCCCGAGAAATCAACCCTGCGCTTGAGTCTGTTGCTTGCTTCGGGAGGCTTAATTCAAGATTCTTTTGCGTTGAATTGTTGAACTTCCGTTGTGAAGGAGTTTTGAACGTACCGCGTGAAAAAATACGAGTCAAATCAAAGAATTATGTGGATAAGTTTATTTGATTACCGAAAATTTCCGTTATACACAAGTATATTATTGCGCTGTTAAACGTGTTGTATTTAATTCATGCTTCCTACTGCTGCTAAAATTAAAACAAATAATTCTTATTTGGTCTCCATTATGACCGGGTAACTATCTCGCTCAAACTTCCTTAAGGTAGTTCGAGCCAGATAGTACCCCGGATAGTCATAATAGAGACCATATTCAAATTATACGTTTTAATTTCATCAACTGTGGGACACATTATATATTGCATTATTAATGGTGCAATAATATAGTTTTACATGACAGAAATTGTAAGTAATGAAATCATCTAAATAAGTCTTTAACTTGACTTATTTTTTTCGCGCGGTGCGTTTTAAACTCCATCAAAACGGAAGGTTTTTTATGATACCAAAAAACCTACTGCGGTAACAATATGATTAATTTTCAAAAATATTTGAGAGAACATACAAACTACACACTGTTCGTTTTTTACGACATCTAAGTGTTAGAAAAACCTCATTTTGTAAATAATGTTCTCTGGAGTGCCTACACGTACCATTTCCCATGTAAAAAGGCTGGTATTTTTTGGAAAATAACTCCGAAAGTAATGTGGTAAGGGGTTGAATTGTTGTTGTCATTGGATAGGTGAGATATTTAAAATGAGAACAAATTCATTGATTTCTAAGTTAAATGATTTTTTGCTCGGACTACCTTAAGCAGAGAGGAGAGTGGAATAGAGTGCCTCTGCAAACATTACGACGTATTTATTATTACTAATGATGATGGTGTAGTATTATTGCCACGTCTTCATTCACTGTTCCATCAAAACCTCATTCCGATACTCAGTGGATGCTCGGGGGCCTCATTTTCTCGCTCGGAGCCTCGCACTGAGCCTCATCTTTTCTTCCTCGCACCCCTGCCCATCCCACCTGGGTCCACCGCATTCCTCCCTCGTCCGCCTATCTATTCCTCGTGGAGTGCCGTCCGCGTCTGCTCGGCCAATGTTTCCCTTACCAATTAGCCAGCCAGCGGGACGCGGCGATGTGAGAAGCGTGAACCGCGGCCATTCCCTCGGTGTCGCTTGGTCGGTCGCCTCCTTTTTAAAAGCAGGGCCCGACCGGCTAGCTCTCTCTCCGCCGCCCCTTCCCGCCCCTGTCTCTCCTCCTTTCCCACCTTTGAGCCCCGTCCCTTTTGCTTTTCAACCAAAACTTCTCCTCATCTGATAAAAAACGGAATTCTAAAAAACAAACTGAATATCCTTTGTCTAATGCCTGATAGTTTGCCGTCGCTTCCGACGTTCAGCCCCTTTCTAAACCAAAATCTATGTCTACATACTACAATGTGAGCCGCCGCAGAGGTAGGTGGCTGGGGTTTAGGACACCCAACGTGTAAAACTGTAAATCATAAGGTTTTGGGAGGTGTACTGGTGAAGTGTATTACGGGGAGCTCAGTTTTTTTGTATGGTCACTATTTGTGCGTGGAAAGAACGAATTTTTGTACCTATCTGTTCGGCAATGTATCTCTCCCATTTGACAGATTCTGTCGGGCCCTCACTCACTCTTACCTCTTCACTGAAGAGAAGATCCCGCCCTACTGTGAGGATTGCGACTCTCCCATTACTGTGAGACACCTTCTGACGGTGTGTGATAGGTACCGTGCTCTGCGCATCCGGCTGAATATCAGGGGAGACCTAGGACACGTCCTAGGAGACGATTCTGATTGTGTCTGTCGGATAATGTTATTTTAAAAAGAGTCTGGGCTTTTTAACTGTTTGTGACCAACCATTATTTGGTGTTTTTTATCTCACGCCCATTTTAATGTGAGTAGTGTTGCTTTTATGTGTCTATTTAATTATTCATTTTAAATAACTTGGCATGGTGATGTTAGGTTGATGTGGTGCGAATGACCTTAGTCGTCGAAGTACCCTAATCACCCTAATACTACTACTACTGCCTTTGAACTAGCTGGCCAGTCACTTGACCAACTAAAAATCCTAAGTGTTCATCTACATACTACCCTGCGAGCGCCGCATGGGCGTGTGGCAGGGGGTTAGGGCACAAGGCGTGTAAGTGTAAATGATAAGGTTTTGGAAGGTGAAATGGTGACGTGTATTATGGAAGTGTATTTAGTGGAGCTCAGTTTTTGTGTTCGCTTATTGTGCGCGGAAATAACGAGTTTTCATACCTATCTGTTCGACAATATATTTCTCTTATTTTATTGCTTCTGTCGGGCCAGGAAGTATTGCGTGGCGTCAAAATGATGTTCTCCGTGTTGCTCTGAAACATCCCATTTATGAATTTATCAAGTAAATAAAGCCTAGCCTTAAGCCCTATGTTCGCTCCTTACAGTTTTTAACGGAGCGTGCAGCTTTTCTTTGTATTGTATTAATTTTTTTGGTTAACTCAGGTTTTGGTTTGGTAACTTTGGTTTGGCTAATTACCAGAGTCCAAATTATCGCGGCATATCCGAGGATTGGCCGATCCAGAGCGAAGTAGCACCTCTCTTTTAACATTTAATTAGAGCACCTTCCTTTATACGCTTGATAAATCCTGGTTACTTTAATGCTGTGCCTCAAATCTCATGTATGTGTATTCACCACGATGTGTCTGAAGTTAAGTTAATTCCAATTCCAAGTTAATATTATTTTTAACTCTACCGTGAAAAACAACTTACTTTTTATACTTTAAATTATGCTTTTCTTTTACTAGGTACAACAAGTATTATTTGTCGGTTTTGCCCGCAGACTTAATATTTAGTTTAAAAAGTATATTAGTGAACTTCCACTCAGTGACCGCTAACAATTCTGTTTGCAAAATGATAAAAAATTGGCGCTGATACTCCTCTACATGTTAATGCAAACTTATCCTTGACGGGAAAATGGAGGGAACCTGAACTTCACTGTCCATTAGCGTCACGTCAGAAAACGTCAATCGTATTCCTGCTCTTTCTTAAAAATGTAAATCCATATTCACTTACACAGTCTATTTTCTATTTATCTTCAATAATTCTTCGAAGGCAGTCTTTTCTGCCCTTCGCGAATTACTTTGCATTCTGATAGTTGCTCTTATATATTTTTTTGACTGTAAGCTAACGTAATTATTTCACGGTCTTCCTCGTGGATTGATAATCTCTATTTTCCCTTCCATCATCGTCTTTAGGAATCCGTTCTGGGAAATTTCGCGTTATTAAAAGGAAAAGTTGGTATGCGTCAAAAATGCACCCTGTGGCAGAATCCGCGAAATCAGACATTGTAACAGTTTAAGACACTCGTGTAAATGTGATCTAATCTGAAGTGGAGATTAGACCCACTGGTCTGCGGTTGCAGCCGCGCCGCGGTCAGATAATTGGCGAAGGACGTCTGATAGTCTCGACCTGTTGTGTTGCGGCAGCGGCGGCTTTTAGTATCGGTGGGGAGGAAAAAAATATTTATTGGTCGGTTGGAGGCCTCTAGGTACGGTGTCACGGTGACTTTTCTTGAATTTTATCGCTCTCGCAGTCCATTACACAGACTTTTCCTACCGCGAAATATTTGTTTGATAAAAAGGTTTATGGTTTTTCGGTTCCCTGTACCTCGTTTGAAATAAAACATGATTTTTTTTAAGTTACCTAGTTGAAGTATCTGGGTCGTCAAGAGCAAGATTATTGTTTGAAAAGTATTGCAATGACGCCGGGGCGAATCTCATTATGAAGATTGGTTCAGCATCGTAGGGCTCGTTTTGAAAACCGCTCGAAGTAATCTCTATAAAGGAGGCGCCTTTGCTTCGAAGTAATTCTTTATTAAGGCTTATGAAGTTTTATGTAATGAATAAATTTTGGCTTATTGCAGCCTTGTATATTTTTATTATGATTATTATTAATAATATATTATGTAGTAATATATTATGTAGTAATATATTATAAAGGAGTAATATATTATGAATATTACTCCTTCGGGTACTATAAGATAATACTCCACAATATGAAAATTAACGATACGAAGACAAAAATCACAGTATGCAGAAGAGAAAAGCTCAATGTCGAAGTCACTCTCAGAGGAGAGATATTAAAGAAGTGGATTCCTTCACCTATCTTGGAAGTATCATCACGTGGAACGGAAGAAGTACAACGGACTTCAAGCAGAAAACAGCTGTTGCAAAAAAGACGTTCACGGGAAAAATAAAACTGCTGTGTTCAAAGAAGATAGGAGTACAAACGAGGAAACAGTACGTGAAAACATTCGTGTGGAGCGTTCATGCGTAGCCCCCTATGGATCGGAAGCATGGACAAGAACAGACTAGAAGGTTTTGAAACCTGGTGCTGGAGGAGGATGCTGTTGATAAGATGGACGGACAAAATTAGAAACTATGAAGTGTACAGATGAGTAGAAGAGGAAAGGATCGTATGGAACACCATAGAGAACAAGATGAATTGGACTCATCTTGTGACATAATGGGTCTGTGAAGAACATAAACGAAGGCAGAATAGAAGGAAAAGTCCCCGGAGGAAGACCCGGAGGAATAAGTCCATGGACCAAATAAAGAGGAAAGTACATAGAGGTACCAGGAGGTAAGGGAACTAGAATTAGATACGGAAGGGTGTATGGCTGCAGTCAACCAGTCTTAGAATTGAAAAACCGGTAATGAACTCCTTCGGGTATAATATAATAGGAGAAAGCGTATAACCGAAGCTTTAACTTCGCAATGAAAGCCAGAAATTCTATTAACTCCAACTTCCATTGTTTTTAGACTGTATTTGAGATTAATGTTTTTTTTAACGAGCTGAGGGTGGAAGGTCCTTTCACTCACGCTAATTGCTGAAGCTTTCCTTCCTCATACATTCGTCTTCTCCATAAAAGTTCTTGATAATGACGTAATTAGTCGAAATCATGTTCGGTATGAATAAACCAGCGTGGAAAGTACAAAGCAATATTTCACTTCGTGTATCAACTTTCCACAAAGTTATGCCTGAAACATTAACTTGTACTAAATAGAGATTTAGAAAAAAATGAATTATAGATATTTTATCATCCGATTAATTTAGTTATAAGCCAATGACTGTAAAAATGAACTAAAAATCAGGTATATTGGTATTTTTCGGGTTCTCCCAGCGTTGCACTATTTTTATGGACGGTCGTTTCATCGGCAATACAGTCGGCTTCATCTGGTCCTCAAGAATCTAGGTTAAGACCTGATGGAGCCGACTGGAATGCTGACGAAAGGGTTGTCCTGAAAATTTGTGTAACGCGGGGAGAACCCGAAAAATACCAATAAACAAGAAAACCGCGGAAGCCTTCGTAATAATTAAACATTTGGTTATTCAATAGGAGTGGCGCTGCAATAGGCTTCTATGGCTGGATAAATGTCTTAAACAAAATATTTTTTGCTTAATAACCAACACACTTATATTCCAAACTGTGATTTCCTACAGATAGAGCATATCGTCAGTGAAGGTAGAATTCTTTTTGAAGAAAACAAACAAAAAGGCGGTTTCTAATTATTGTGTCGACCTATACAGTCGTGAGGATGTCTCCCTAGTCTTACTCCTCATTTATTTCATTGTAGCGGAAGATTGGTAGTTTGAATTGAAAGCTAAAATAAGCAGTTGTCGCGAGGGATAAAGAAAGGGACGGAATTATATTCTGACTTCTCCCCAATCCTGCCAGTCCTTCCCCTATTCTCGCTCTCTTCGCTCAACCACGGAAGATTCAATTCTCTCTTGTAGTTGTCTCATAAGGTGGCTCAAGGGACGTGCGCAGAGCCGAAAGACTTAAGAGAAGGAGTGGAAACAATTACAAACAAAGTGCAGGGCGACGTGCCCGTCCTTAGGTTTCCGGTCTGAAAATCGCAGGCAATCGTCGCCGAACATTCCGTTTCTTTACATATTTGCGCATATAATTTCGCATACATTCGTAAGCTAGTGGTGGTACGGCACTGAGTGTATGATTTATCACATGATCCACTCTAGTATATAGGTATGTACAAACTTATTATGCCTTTTTATTCGTACGTGAGCGGATGCATGGGGTGAAAAAGGGAAGAGCTTCTCCAACTGTTTCGCCCCCCCGCCCCCCGTCGAGATATCCTGGGGGATTATAAGTTGCTACCATGGCGACGACGTTGATAATCCAGAGAAGTCCCGGCCCTCTCGTCTGTACGAGCGCATCACACCCAAACACCCCCTGCCCCAAACCTCTCTCATCGTCCCTATCCACCCTTTTTTACCCCTCATGTCCCCTCCCCTATCCACCTATCTCCCTCCGCTTCCCTCGTTCTCTCAGGGTGAACCTTTTAACCCGGGTTGCCAACCCTGTTGCCATGTTTGCGCGAAAACATTTTCGTTGCCTTTATTTTTGTTTCAAAGCGCGGTCGGGTTTTGTTCGTAAATAAATGTTTTCGGTAGGCGTAATAATATTTTTTTATTCTTTTGGATAAAATCGCGGTCACGGCTCGCTTGATTGACGTGGGTTTTAACGTGGCTGAAGGCTTATTATCCCGCCTAAAGCAAGCTCCACATTTTATGCTGAGGTTTATCAATTAATCACTGGACCTCGGGTTTTTTTTTAAATCTCTTCCCCAACCTTTGCGTCCACCTGCTTTGTTTTTTTGTGTCAATCATCTCCTTTTTATTCGACTCCCGTATTGTTGCTGAGGGTTGTTTTTCCCCATAGTCGTTAACTTTTAGCCTCATGAAAAGTATTAATTTCTATGTAGAAGATTTTTTTAGCAGCTTAAATTACCCGCACACAAATTTTACATGGCAGGAAAGAACGCAGTTTTAAATTCTGCATACAGTTTTCCCATATGTACCGTTTTGCCAAAAATATCACTATTATTTTCAAAATCGTTTCTTCGCTTTTTCGCTCATTGCAGAAGAGTGGATATAATGACCTGGGCCACAACGGTTTAAATGTGGACTAATACCCAAACCCTATACCCACCTTAGGCTTTGATTCACTGATCAACTTGAGAGTTACTGTGAGATTGAACTTAAGAGGTATATTATTTACCTATGTCATGTATTTTTCCGCAAAATCCTCCAATGATACAGCATATTTATGCATTTTGTGTCTCCCATTAGAAAATTTCTATCAAACCTGAGGAAATCTTTTGACTTAGGCTTCTTAACGTAGAAATTCGTAGATTTGGGCGTTTTTACTTGGAATTTTCCATAAATAACTTGAATTTTGTGCAATTTTTAGCTGAGATATAATCATATTTTCATACCTGGGTTATATCGATTTTTTTTATCAAATTCAGTTGATGATATAAATCATATAAAGATGATTTTTTTCAATTGATACCCTGGTAGTGTAATGAAGTTTCTATGAGTGGGAAATTGCCATTAGAGTGCATTCAAGATCGCAGCTTACTCTTAGAAATAAACCATTCTGTAAACAAGTCCAATGCAGTTTGGGAGAAGAATCACGCGACCGAAGATTCGTGATGCCGGCCTTTGTATCGGTCATACGATAGTGAAAAATTATTTTGTTTTCAGTTCTTCCTAAGCCAAAGCAGTATATCCCAACTGTTCAGTTATCAGGGACAATATTTAGAAAATGAGTAATTTCTTTAACCCAGATCTCGTGAAAAAATAGCAGTTGTAGTTTTGTATGTTTTCTCAAATATTTCAAAAGTAAATCATTTATTTACCGCAGTATTGTTTTCATAATCGCCGAAAAACCTTCCATTGAGGATTTTTAAACGTGTCGCGTAATAAAATGAGTCCAGTGATAGACTTATGAATACTTATACTTTAACTTAATTACTGATAAATTATGTCGCATGAAAATTACCATTAATACTGCAGTATTTAATTAATTCTTCTAACAGCCGCTGAAATTAAAATGTAAAATTCAATATGGTCTCCATCATGACTGGAAGTATCTCGCTCAAACTACCTCAAATCTTTCCTTGGTGAAAATAAACTTTTGTATTTTTCATTCCTTTTTAACCTGTATCGGTATGTTTCAATCGAGCATTAATCAGGGAAGGACTCTAATCCAAGCCATTTCTTCCCACGGAATAATAATAATTGCTTTGTTAACTCAACTTGTGGTATTATCGTAACGAACGTGTTAAGACATTTGTTGTCATCTTCAGGTCATCAAAAGTAATCCACAAAGTCATTTTCATTCTTCCGTGATGGATAACTTCCACTACGTTTAGCCATAAACCATTTCCTTTATTTCTTCCTGCCGATTGTCTGCCCAAATAGCAAAGTAAGCTTTAATTGAGCTTCATTTAAGCTTGACAATCCAAGTTACCAAGCTTGAATTCAGCTTGACAACTCAAACTATTAACCTTATTTCAAGCTTAAATCAAGCAAGGTTGTCTCCACCGGGCAAGATTTCTGCAACCTTAACAGTGGAGCTTGAACCAAGCTTGATTTTCCGGTTTGATTCATGCATAAGTTTCAGCTTGAATCAAGCTTGACGTGGCAGGAGAAAATCAACCTTGGCGTAAGCTTACATGCTATCTGGGAACGGACAAACTTGCCTACTTATGATCATAATGGTGAGGCCGCCAGTTTCTTTAATGAAGTTCGTAGAGGAAGAATCCTTGAGCCCGTAACACTTCCGGGAGAGGGATTCCGGATGCCATACATGCGTGGTAAAGCCGGAGAGAGATTGAGGAGAAGCAAGGAATCACTCACCTGAACCCTGGACTCCGTCAACCCTATCCTCATGGCGATCTCCTCCCGCATGAATATGTCCGGGTAATGGGTCTTGGCGAAGCAACGCTCGAGTTCATTCAGCTGGGCCGGCGTAAAGCGGGTGCGGTGCCGCTTCTGCTTCGCCCCCGCGCCCCCTCCCTTGTCGCCTCCGTCCACCCCGCCTCCGCCACCTCCTCCTCCTCCTCCCCCGCCTCCGCCCCCGGGGCCACCGCCGCCGCCCCCTCCGCCCCCGAGGCCGCTGGGCGGCTGCGGCGGGGAGCCGTCGCACATGGGTCCCCCGCCCGCCCCCACAACGCCGGGTGGGGGGGCGGCGCCGGCGGAGGCGGCCGGAGATGGGCGGCCGCCGCCGTTGGGCAGCTGGCCCCCGCCGCCCCCGTGCTCCATGGAGACTTTGAGTTCGGACGATTTGAGGTCATCGCACGAGTCTTTGGGTCCTGTGGGCGACAGAGAAGGAAAAAAAAATTGGAAAGAGATTCGGTTAGAACGGGAGCCAGTGAATAAGGAGGTTAAATTTATAATGGAGAGATGGGACATCTTTATGGGTCATGTGGATATATATGGGCTGTGGGGCAACAATTACTTGAAAACTTACCAATGTAATGAGTGCATGTGAATTCCTTTACCCTTCTTATTTTGAAGGAAATGGTCGCGTCATCTAAATATCCCACGTAGTATGCTTTGTCCGTAACTGTGTTTTCCTTTTTTTAAGCGCATCGTCATACTTCTGAATTACTTGCATACAATCATATTCAGGAACGTGATAAAACCCATTTTCTTATTACGAACAATAACAGGGTTCAAGCATTGCAAGAGAGAAATAATTTTTGCTAAAAAAAGGCTTCACCCATAAATCTTGGGTGAATATAATTTTATAATATAATAAGACACTGAGAGAGGGTCCTTCTGAACCTTGAAATTGTGTTTATCCTTTTATGCATCTTTAATAGCATCAAAAAATAGAGAGGTATCTGTCTGTATGTTTGTTACTCTTCTCATTGAAAACTACTTGACTAATTCCCCAGTAATTTTCCGTGATTCTAGCGTATACCTATTTTACAAATGGCTATTGTACTCTTGGTTTTGGCTCCGAGGCCCACGCCAACCCTCCTCATCGCGATTAAATTGATGAACCGATTACCACGAAATAATACACGAAGGTGTACTAAAGGTATAAAAAAGACAGTTCGTGTCATGAAGGAATAAAAATGGGGCCCTCCAAGTTTGTTGGCAAAGTAAAATGCAATTGCGTACTGTTACCGCGGTTTTCCTACATTTTCTTTCTATAAGAATGGCATTGAAATCTGAGGTTTCTTTTTTGCTTTTAAACATTATATTTACTTTCACAAGATTAATGGTTAAAGCCTTTTTTTAGCCGAAAATAATTTCTCTCTTACGAAGCTTCGTTTCTGTTATAATTCATAATAAGATTATGTTTTTTTTCACGAATTTAAATATAATTTAATGTTGGTAATTAACAATTATTACGGTGTGCCTAAAAAAAGAGTAAAGCACAGGTACGGACAAAGCATAATACATGGTATATTTCGGTGACGTGGCCATCTCCTTCAAAATAAGAAGGGTTAAGTAATATATCGTACTCACTCATCACAAAGGTAAGTTTTCAATTGATTGTTAGTTTTTAGCTATAATAGCTTTACTGATCTCCGTTAGGTCTCCATCTGTTTCTTTGCGATGACTTTATGCTTGCATACATAATGCATTTTTTATTGTACTTACGTATCGAGACAACGTTGGGTTATGAATAGATTCTTTGAAGGTGGGTTGTAATGTGATTATTTTATAATGTCAATGGTATATAGTATTGTTGTAGGTGATGGTGTACACGCAAACTCAACGTAGTTTATATAATGGCATTTCATCCAGTGATAGTTGGTATTTCCTATCTTGATGATAATTTACTGTTAAATGGATACGTTGGTAACATGTGCGTAGTGATTTATACAAGTGAATAAACCCTGAAGAAAAAATACATTGTTCTATCTTTTCGGTTCTCGATTTTTTCGTTTTTCAGTAAGAGGATGGTCCATCCTATGTATATCTGGCCTTCTCACCGTCGCCTTTATAACCCAACAAACTCTGTGGAAGCCTTTCGAATTCCGAGGGAAATATATGCGGTCTTCCCACCGTCCTCAGCTTCTTCATTCCCACTTCACCGACGTCCTTTTCGGTAGCATCTTCTCACTTCGCTTTTAACGGTCTTTTAATGGCCAAGAATCTCAGGAAATCCACGTGTGACTTTCAAAAGGCAGTTCCTTGACCATTTTGTATTTTGGTATACAGCCCTTCGCACTCCTTTCGGCAATTCGGCATTCGGAATTCTTTTTCGGCAACGAATGTCAGTCGTTTCGCCGCGGAAATATTATCGCGCGGTAACAAGATGCTATTTTTAACATTTTATTTTTCACGTTACTACAATTTTAAAACGCCAGTCTCTATCCTGATGTTGGGGTTTTCTACATCTACTTCTAAGAAATACATGTGCAAGCCACCACTAGGGTATTCATGTGTAAGCCACCACTTGGTGATTCCACACCAGGGATGCGGCACTCGTTCCAAAAGTAAATCAGAACTGCGCACGTTCGCTCGGATTCCAGGCGCAGGCCAAAAGCAGTCAGGATGACAATGCACGGTCAGACTAGAAGCTAGGAGAATTCTACGTTGATGAACATGGTATAATGGAGTATACAATTTAAGATCCAACTACTGGTTAGTATTATTAATGCGACTGATGAATAATAGTACAAGGTACTAAATCATGATAGAACTATATCATGCTGGAAATTTCATGCGGGTTTAATTGCTAATAATACTGCTAAGATATTTAGCGCAAGTGCAAAACCTACTTTACCTATTCTGGGCCAAATTTTAAGAGAACTGATCTATCACAAGTATTTTGGTCCCTTATCGTACATGGAAAAATGACATTTTCAATCTACTTGTTGTACACTATATTTCGTTGATTTTATGCCCGTCATCATTTCTGCCATAACAGTTTTACTCAAGCAAAATACGTTGAACGTTAGGCAAAATATGTTCTACATCAAACTTTCGCACAAGATTTGTAGTTTTGCTGCTGGTGCTCTTCTAATTTTCCAAATTCTCGTTCAATCGAATGAATCCTGTCTTCAAATGTTTAGAAAAGGTGTGCCCATCCAACCCATGAGTAAAGCAGTCTTGTTGTTCTTGACTTTGAAAACTAACGGCGCATCGAGTGAGATTGAAACCGAGGAAAGTTTTTATTTTACATAATAGTAAACATCTGGAAATTATTAAAAATTTCCTTGAATACGACTATTAGTATCGGAGTGCAGGAGGCAATACATAGAATCCCGTTCCTCTGGACGGAGGAAGGGTAAAACGTCTCCACGACGATCATATTTAAAAGTGGAAGACATAACTTCTCTCATTTCTGGAAATTAAGTGCCACTCTATTGGAAACCCTTGATTTATATGTCATCCTCCTTGAAACACACCGTCAACTGTTTTACGTAAAATAACTATCATTATTACACTAATGACGAATTGTAAGTACTCTACAACTTTTTTGCTGCTTTACAAACAATTTTGCCTCCTCTTTGTCCTGTATATTGTCACGCTTGTTGTCGCCATGATGACTGCTCCTAGTAGTTCCCTTACTCAGGGTGTGCCCTTAAGATCTTTGAAGATAATTTTACAACAACCAACGCTTTTAGAACAATTTCTTATATTTCATACCTTCTTATGGTATTGCCTCCCATAACATACTACCCTCTGATGAGTGTAAGATTCTTTCATTAGTTTCACCTTGGATTATTTTTGTATTCACCACTATTCTGTGATATGTTTTACCTCATTTTTCTTCTGTTATTATTGGCACAAGCTAATACTTCTTTCTTTGCACAACTCATGGTCACAAAAAGTGTCCAAAAGTGGTAAAATACAATAAGATTATGGAAAAATTTAATACTTCAGTCATTTCAAAACAATGTTGCAAAGAGTGAAGAAAAGATATAGAAGGCAAGGGTATTGAAATTAGTGTAAATTTCTCGGGCTCGCCACCGGGTAAGATTTTTATAGACAGCCGACGTTTCGGGTTCCGACTCGTCACCCATTCTCAAGGTTAGCCTTGAGAATGGGTGACGAGTCGGAACCCGAAACGTCGGCTGTCTATAAAAATCTTACCCGGTGGCGAGCCCGAGAAATTTACACTAATTTAATTCGCCGGGAAAGTGTAAAATCAGGTATTGAAATTGCATTACAGAATAGGTATTTGAGGGTTTGCTTTTTTATTTTGAGGAAAATATAGAGGGATTTTGGCATAAAAAGCAATTGATTCATGGTTATTTTCTGTGAATACAATTAAAGAGGCGCGAGCAAATGTGTTGGCTTGAATGCCTTGTATAAGGTCCCGCACACACTGCTGACCAAAATATCGTACGACAGTATAGTCGGATTGGACTGCATCCCCGCACACTGCTACGATTAAACGGTTCGGTTGGTGGTGGGTCCGCAGACTGGCCAGTGGACTTACCGGTCGTCCGATTTCTTTAGTCGATAAGCTTCTCTCGGGTAAAAGCTAGTGTTTGACAGAATTTTTGTCGAGAAGAGCTGCTATAATCGCCATTATTTTAAAACGGAGGAGAAGAATGAATCAGAAAAGAAGCCGAGAATATTGGATACATCCAATATACAGTGACAGAATATTGCGAGGTGAGTTTTACACGCTGCATTCTAAAATTACAAGGCTATTCGAAAAAGGTTTATGCTTTTTATAGAATGAGCATAACCAGTTTCAACGAGCTTGTTGAATCAATTGGGCCAGCCATGACAAAAGAGTTTATGCCATATAAGAGGCCCAATGCACTGCCTCACACCGAAGCTCAGGGCGAACTGAGAGCACCGCCCCGACTAAACAATCGGCGAGTCTGCGCACTCGTATAAGGCGCCGTACTGTTTAAGCAGTCGGCCGATAGTTGGCCAACTATTAAGTTTGAAGGGAATTGTACTGCCCATCAAACTAGGGGTTGCCGGGACCTATTGAGGAGTGGGTTGCACTCACACATTTGACCAAAATTGGTCCGTTTTGACCCTCCATTGGGTCCGGTGATCCTCACTCCAATGACGTAAGTCGGCAGACCGCACGGCGGCAACCCAAAAAGCGAATCAGAGGGATACCTAATCCCAAATATTTGGGCAACAGGCTCTCTCGGTACGCAGAGATGTGCGGAAGGCTCAAGCGAAAGCGGAGCCGACGGTTACTCGTCTCAGTTGTTTGGGGGAACCAAACTAAAACGAGCACTTCGGGGAGGCGGAGGCCCTTGAGGTCCTTTTGACCTCAATCCGCCTCATTGGTGTCGGTCTCGAAGGGGCAGTGGTTTCGCTAACCTTCCCTACCCATCCTTTACTCCCACCTCTTCCATGTCCTCGGTAATAAGCGAGAGCTTGCAAACCGGGGGCGGAAGTTGTAATCCTGCGGCGTGAGCCGAATCGCCTGCCCATCAAACTAACTAGGGGTAGAAGAGGAGTATTGAGTTAACGGATGAGCCCACGCTTTGACCAGAATTGGTCTGAATTGACCCTCCATGGGTCCGGTGGCCCCTGATTCGATGATGTACTCCGGCAGACCGCACGGCGACTACCCGGATAGGGAGCCAGGGAGACACCTAATCCCAAATCTTTGGGTACGGGCTCTTCCGGTTCTCATAGATGTGCGGTAGGTCTTTCGCGAAAGCGAGACCGACGGCTACTCGTCTCAGTTGTTTGGGTAACCAAACTAATACGAGCACTTCGGGGAGGCGGGGGCCCAATTGAGGTCCTTTTGACCTCAGTCCGCCTCATTGATGTCGACCTCGAAGGGGTTGTGGCTCGCTAACTTTCCCTTCCCTTCCCTTTCCTTTTTCCCACTACCTCCCACGCTCGGATATAAGCGAAAGCTTCCGGCCGAGCGGGAGGCAGTTACCCTGCGGGGAGACCCGAATCCTCTGCCCATCAAACTTTCTTATCGGCCAATTTCAAATCCCTTGAGTGTGCGCCCTTGCATATGCCTCCATGGAAATTAAACGACCGATCAAAAGTCTGTAGTGTACGCGGGCTCATAGAGTACCTACATAATAAA
Source organism: Ceriagrion tenellum (assembly GCA_963169105.1). Taxonomy (NCBI): domain Eukaryota; kingdom Metazoa; phylum Arthropoda; class Insecta; order Odonata; family Coenagrionidae; genus Ceriagrion; species Ceriagrion tenellum. Next base: position 40,432,191 of record OY720644.1, on the reverse strand, counting down.
CCAACATCAGGTGACGCCAATCTCTGGCACTTGCCCAATGATAATGAGTAGAACGCTTCATTCACCACCATCTCCACAACTTCCTGGAACATCATGATTTTCCAGTAATTTGACATTGTATGACTCGATATGGGTGTTTCAAGGCTTAGGTTATTTTTACATTGCCTAAACACATTCACCTTACGGTAAAAAAATCAGTCTTATTGGTGTCTTAACCATCCGACGTTGCAGTTTAATTATTTAAAACTGCGCTTGCTGGCTCATTATATAAAATTTTATCTTCAGTTACTTCGTTAGTTCTTTCATCACGTCTCATTTGGGCATTCTCGATTATTTGCCTGCTGCATTCCACCCTTGGTCTCTGCGGTGATTCGTCCCTTTTCTTGCTGGACTTTCTTTCCAAGTAGAAGAGGAATACCAGCTACGTTCTGCTATTTAGTGCCCTTAATTTTATCCAAAATATATTCCATAAAGATTCTGATTATCTAAATCAGGTTTGGTTTTCATCTCTAAAATACTGTGATTTTCGGCTGCTTAAAAGGAGGTCTGTTGATATTAGCCGGTGGTAAAAAAGTACGGGGTTGGGGGCACTATTTTCACTCTCTTTTGTATGCCCTAGCATGTCTGGTACCTTATAATGCCTATTATATGTAAAAGATTTTAATAAGTAATGAACTGAATCAAAAAAAGGTTTTTTCTTTGAATTTTTTTTGCTTGAAAAACGCAATTCGACAGTCTAACAATTCGCTAAAAATATTCCTTAGTTTATTTCTAGCGTGGTAGTTTTTATTATAGAGTAGTAGGAGCGTCTGAAGAAATTACAACTTGGCTGTTTCCACATGAGGTTTTATTGTTACCGACCATGGTTTCGTTACAGAGTACCATTATCAAGGTAAAACATTTTTAAAAAATAAGCCGTATAGATAGGAAAGTCAAGTGGTGGGGGAGGTGGTGGGAGGGTGTTGAGGACTGGGGGAGTTCAGGTGCTGAGGGGGAGGTTAAGGGGAGGTGAGGGTTAGGTGGCGGTTGGGCTCGGTGCTCGGGTATGCGTCACTCCGGGCGGGGAGGGGGAAGGTTTGGATGAGCAAGAAGGAAAGTGGAGGAGGGGGGAGCGAGAGGGATAGAGGTGGTCATTGACGAGATGAGAATCAGCGTGGCTTAAGATTTCCATATTACTTATTACATATATTTTATCATAGATATCAGGCGGCTGTCATGTCTTCGGATATGTCGAACAAGTTTTTCTGCACTACTTGGAGGGGGTGTCCGTCACATCTTTCATACTTGGCTCCTTGTAATACACCTTTCGTGCTAAGTGGGTGGTATTTGACTGATTTTCACTCGTTGGCAGACGTAGGAAGTTTTCCTGGATAATTAGGCTTATGTAGTACTTGAATCTAGCTAATGTGGTGGCTTTTATGGATCCAAGGCAAGGAATATTCAGATTTTCAAACTGCAGCTGTTCAGGGCGTTTAAAGACTCACTGAAGCGTGGCCATTAGACGTGGCTTAATACGTGGAATGCGGGTGCTGGAGGTGTGGCTTTGGGGAAGTAGGAAAGTCGGAGGTACATGAGTGTGAGGGACGTAAGGAGATAGGGGAAGTGTGAGGAGACGGAGGGAGAGGGATGGAGGGGAATAGGAGGTGAGGTAGCTTCAGGTAAAGAGTTGTGGAGGGAGAAGAATGAGAGACGATTAGGAATCTAAAGTAAATGGGGAATAAGAATGGAAGGATAACTTAAAGATGAATTAAGCAGTAATCGTGGGCCCTTGAGGGGATATTTTTTATGTTTTTTTAAGTGAGATGAAAACAATTCTTGGACAGGAATTCATTAAAGTACATCTGTTTATCCGTCAGAACGTACTATTTTGGAATTTAACTATATGATAGATAAATGATTGAGTCTAGGAATGTGTACAGAGAAACAAAGGTCACACTCTATATAACTCTTATACGTACAGTTCTGTCATACGGAAGGGAAACATGGACAATGACGGCCAAATCTGCTGAACTGCTGGATAGCCTAGAAAGAAGAATGCTGAGGAGAATCTATGGGCCAGTAAACAGTGAAGGGATTTGGAGAATTTGGAGGAACCATGAAATATATGAACTGTACAAAGAACCTAAAATATCCACACCAATTAAGCTAATGAGGCTCCGATGGGCAGGACATCTCCAACGGGTGTGTCAGAGACGAGGGTGGCAAAAAAAGTTTTCTTGGAGAGTATGGGAGGAAAGAGACCAGTGGGCAAATCAAGGGCAAGGTGGGAAGATAATATAAGCAAGGATGCAAGAGACCAACTAAGGATCAGGAACTGGAGAGAACAGTCAAGAGACCGAGATGAATGGAGACGGAAAATTGACGAGGCCAAGGCTCAACTAAGGCTGTAGCGCCATTGGAGAGAGAGATTGAAAAATGATATATCATTCCGCAGCTAAATGATGTTATGTCTAGCTATACAGTATATATTATTCTCAGTTAATATATTTTGGTTTATTTGTTATTGATAGTTTCATTAGATGAGCAAAAACGCGGACTTAAAAGCTCTGTCATTGGACCTTAACAACGTTCACTCGTGGTGCCAGGAGTGGGGTTTAGAACTAAATATCAACAAAGGCTTCACAGTTCACGTCCTGCGAAAGTCATCACAAAAATGCCATACCAATACTGTGGGTGGAGTAAACATAAAATCTTTAGATGCAGTAAAATATCTTGAAATTACCTAAACTTCTGATATATCGTGGGGATTACACATACAGAACATATGTGGCGCAGCATTAAAGAAACTAGGTTTTATTAATCGTATAATAGGAAGGTCCTCGGATGAAAAAGTCAAAGAGAAATACTACTTCGCTCTGGTTAGGCCACATTTCGAATACGCCGCGAGCATTTGGGACCCTGGTCAAATAGATTTAATCAAAAAAATTAATAAAATACAAAGGAAAGCAGCGCGCTTCGTTAAAAACTGCTACGAGCGTACATATAGTGTCTCAGAACTTCTAGAGAGATGAAGAAGGGAGCCTCTAGAGGCTCGGAGGCTACACGCTAGGCTTAGTTTGCTTGATAAATTCAGAACTGATATTTTTCAGAGCGACATAGAGAATATTATCATGACTCCTCACTACATCTCTAGGTCTGATAGATGTGATAAAATAATAGAGATACACTGCCGAACATATATATACAAAAATCGTTCTTTCCGCGAACGATAAGCGACCTTAATAAAAATTGAGCTCCACTAAATACACTCCTGTAGTACATGTCACCATTTCATCTCCAAAAACTTACACCTTTACACGGCTGGTGACCTAACACCCCCTGCCACTTGCCCATGCGGTGGCTCGGAGGGTATTATGTAGATATAGATTACCGACCGGAATTATAATTTCATTTATTTCTTGCTCAACATACGTTTTGCTCCCTTAACGACTTGGTTGTGGTGTTCTAATGTAATTCATCATATTTATCATTGGTGATATAATAATTGATTGGTTTTGGGTATCCTCACTCCTACTGAGCTTGCCTCTTCAAAATCAATCTAACTTAGTCACATGAAAATGAATATTCCTCTATTTATTTTCAATTTGTATCCATAATAGTTTTCAGGCAGTGGATCTATCTCAAGGCGTTCTCATTCTAAATTTTACTTTTTTCCTCAGTAAACTGACCGAAAATAAGTAGCAAACTAGGACCCAATGTGTCTGTATCTGTTAAAGATTAACCGTAAGAGAATATGATCTTTTACTATGGATTTGATGCAAAGAGGATTTCGTTTATTATATCTGACTGTCGGTAAGTCGGCGTTATTGACGACGTGACGTTATTAATCGGCTTACGTATCCGGTTAGTCGTCCTCACCAGGGTTACATTGAACCCTATGTGGATCAAATTTTGTTCATAGATACAGGAATTTTCTTCTAATAATTAAATCATGGAGATCATAGGAAAGCGTTATAACTGTTTAAATTTTCCTAGGATTTGTGTTGCATTTTTATATTACGGAATTGTGCTCTGGGTATTCGCAAATCATTTGAGACGCCTCCAAAGTTGTGTCGAATCTGGTATTGCTGATATTGAATGGGCTTACTAGAGATATTTTTGAAAACCGAGCTTGAACCGATGAAGTTGGAATCATTTGGATATCATTGAGTGGAGTTTGTTGAGTTTCTTTTATATGGCATAGAGACCAAGGAAACGACAGCAACAGAGCAAAGTAAATTGGAAGCAATAAAGGTGTACTGAAGAGGGTTTATGAAGATCATCTAATGATCGGAAAGAATCACGGACCAAGAGGTGTTGCGAAGAGTTGGAGAGGAAAGCAGAATAATTAAAACTAGGCAAGGCGAGAAAAGTTTTTATTGGTAACATTTTTATAAACGATAGACCAATGAAGAAAATTTTCGGAGGAGTGAATATGGGAATAGTTACAGAGGAAGACCAAGAATTGAGTAAACCTAACGAATTATAAAGGGCGTCAGTGTGAATTATTATGTGGAAAAGAGTCAATTTGTCTGATGGGAAAGTGGAGTGTAGAGAGGCTATAAACCATCTTCGGATTTGTATCTACAAATGATGATGAAGCTAAATGTAACAAATTGATTTTTTTGGGTGAAAGAAATTTTTTATTCATCTCTTAAACCGTCCGCTTAAAAAACGTTTGGCTCTGTGCCCTATCACCACTCAGTACGCGTTCGCGCTCGAGGCTGAGATGACTCACGAAAGATTCCACGAACCAATGAAAGTGAGAAGTAATGAAAATGTGTTCTCCTTGCCATTTATCCCCGAGCACTCTCTCGTGTTGACGAGATCTTAGCGTGTTGGCCGCGGTGGTCCGCAGACTCAATGGGAAAAGGAGGGCCATTATGGAAGGTTTTTTCAAAACGTGAATTTCCAGTCAGCAATCGGTCTAATTCCCCATCGTACCTTTTTTCCATTCCGAATCACCCGCTTACCTTTTTTATATTAATGCGTCTGTTTCCAAATGCTCTTCGTATTGTCTCATTGATGCGAATTAACTAATAGTAGGCAGTAAAGTCGCCAGAGGTTATCCAATTATAGGTTCCATAGAAGTTAGTGTGCCGCAGTCCTCAACATCCTTGCTCGGAACTCTGTAACGGCCCTTACCCTAATGAGTATCTTGGCCTCATTTAAAATGAACCGTTATAATTACGAAATGTTGGAATAATTGTACCCTTCCCTTTTCTCCAAAGGATATCTCCAGGTTTTTCATCCCTACAACAATAACCCATCTAGGGTAGCTACCTATCGCAATTATGCTATATAACACAATTATTATTCACAATTATGGCATATACTAACAATATAGGAACCACCATACTGACTACCACCTACCGGCTGATAATACGTTCCTCCAATATTTCCATGATGTGATGTGGGAAGTAGGTATACATTGAATTAAGGTGTCTTAATTTTTTTGGCAAATATGTCTTCTTTGCTCGAAAACCACTATTAGATATTCAAAAACCTATATTTCATCGATAATCAAATCATGTAACTGCTTATGGAGTTGTATTTTGGATCCATGCTTTTGTTCATATTTGATAGCGAGTCATTGAACTGATTTTAGAGGCATTGATTTACACGGGAACAGTAACAATAAGATAAATTTGTTTTAGAAGTATATTAAACATTTCAGTTACTTTTAATTTGTGTTGTAAACATGTTATCAATAAAATTCAGATATATGTAAAAAATTTTCGGTTTTCAACGCGCTTGAATCGAGTAGTATGGGGATAATTGTTTCATGAAAGAAACTGAGATGGCTCAGGTCACGTCTGAAATGGCTGCACGGAGGAATATTTTTCTAAAACTTAAGATTTTTCTCGTTACCTTTCAGGTAGTTTAGGGTTATATCGTTTCACCTAGAAACAAAAGAATTCGGTCTCATTTTAAAGAAAAATCTCTTGCCCTACCAAGCATAAAAACATAACAGCCATTTTGCATGGTAACTGGTGCATGTATGCACTCTAGAGAGACATTATTTCAAATTTGAGGAATTTATAACACCTCGATATCGTAAAAAAAATCAACAGCGGGTAGCTTGCATGCCAAATCATGTTTTCTGAAGTATTTTTGAAAATAAATCATAATGTCCCCGCTGTAATTTTTTCAGAATCGCAAAAAATCTACCATTTTGAAGGAATTTTAAACGTAGGTACTGCATGAAAAAGTGTGTCAAGTTAAAGATATATAGATTTGTAAATGATAAATAACTTAGTTTTTCCACATAGATTTATTATAACAAGACGACTTAGGTTTCGACGAAGCTCGTCATCATCAGGTGCTATCAGCTCGTCATCAGCAGCCGTCAGCTCATCATCATCATCAATGATGATGATTGATATTTTTATTCAATTACTTAGAATCTCTGTCGTATGACCGAATATCATTGTACCATTAATGATGCAATATTCAATCGGTGTTTCCTACATCTGCTGAAATTAAAACGTATTATTCGATTATATTCACTATTTAAACGAGGGAACTATCTCGCTGAAACTACCTCAATCACAGGGCACGATATTAGTAATTGGAAAAAAACATGCTTGTACTTTCGAAGTGGGTGCATGGAAACCGTGCACGAAAGAGACTGAGCGCGGGGAATGTAGGGAATGGAGGAGTGTGAAGAAAAGAAAAAACAGGAGAGAGAGGCCAGAAGATGTGTTTGGTGATGCATGAGGGAGGTGGCGAAGAAGGACGCGGCCGAAGGTGAGAATGAGGAGGACAACACGGGACCGAGTTATTTGCGCTGCCAGTTAACGCAATCGCAGGAGAGACGGAATGAGAAAGAAGATGAGGAGGGAGGTGGGGGGAAATAGGGGACAGTGTGAGAAATCACCCATGCTGAGGGGGTTGAGGGAGGAGGAGTCGGAAGACCAATGGGGTGATGGCGAGGGGTGGTATTAGTTGAGGGATAGTATATTTCGTGTGTGCTTTCGAGGCGGGCCCGGAGACGGTCAGCCTCGAAGGCTTCGCGGGGATGAGGAGGTTGGCCGAGCGGAGAGTCGCCGAGACACCCGACGCCGACATCGCCAAGTCACCATCCCCCTACCCCTCGCCCTGGTGTCTCCACACCATCTCCTTTCACTCCTTCGGAATCCCCCCTCCTCTTCCCCTCAGTTCGGTGCAAGTTTTGCTCAGGGCGGGTTACTCCTTCAAACACATAAAGGACGAATTACCAACTCCCTGCCACTATGCAATAGTCCGTTCCACATTTAATTGAGAGCATGGATACTTTCAGAGGTTGACAGCCTAACAAAATCTTCCTTAAAATGGTTCTGGTCTCAAGGTTATTTATTCCTAATTATATGAAAACTAGAATGTTGTATTTTTAAACTGCGCTTTATAAAATGAGATGAAAATAAATGTTTTCCACTGTATAGGTTTGCTATAAATTTCTGTAGGTATAAAGTTGCTATAAAGTCTGTGGTGTTTGTCCTCAACCATTATCGACGATGGCTTCCAAAGTTAATTTTCACTGGGTAGCAACTCCTTTGTAAAAGCTTGAATACCCGGAAATCTTCATAATATTGCTTCTTACCTGAAAAATTTTCAGGAATAACTCGTGATTTGGGTATAATTTGGGTTTCTCATTGATTTTTGCCATGTTTTTTGGGTGTTTCTCGCTGATGTGATTCGCGAGTGATGGTTTCATGACTAATGGCCTGTTGCAGGAACGACATATATGTATTGCATTGAGTTATGGAGCCCTTGAGTAAGCGTTGCATAAACATTAGATAAATCTATTGGTTTTACAAATTGGTTTTTATGGATTCATAACTTATGGAATGGAGTTATGAGCTCTATAAGTAGCCAACATGGCGGAAGTGCGACTGAAATGTTAATTACTTAATAAAATAGTTGTTTTGTTGCAAATAGCCAGTTTATTTACTCCGACTGAATAATTATTATGTGCACTAGCAATTACACTTGGGATAAATCACTATAAGTTTTATCTAGCGACGGAAGAGTACACCAAACATGCGAAGCATTTAACCATTGGTTGATAAGTTATGAAACTGAAATGTGTGTTCCCGTAACACAATATTTTTATGAGGTCCATAACTTCATGGATTCTATAACTATTGGTTCCATAACTAAACGTTCCTGCAACCGGCCATAAATCTTCATTAAGGTGGCTCTTGTCTCAGGGTCACTTATTCCAGATTTTCTGAAAACTTGAATGTTGTATTTTTGAAGTGCGTTTTATCAATCGATATGAAAAGGAAATAGAGTTTCCAGGCGACTTTTACTGTATTGCAACCTTGAAAAGTGGGGTTTTACATGTACTTTTATGGAGATTGCTCAGACACCAGCAATCCAACTTTTAATGAAAGTGTTTATAAGAATCAGAAAGTCTTGGAATATTGAATAAAAATACAATATTGGCATCTTACTGCCTATTTTTTAAAGTTATTGGCGAATTTCTGCCGTAATTGAGGTCAAAATTCGACAGTTTCTCGCAAATGGCTCTGCAGTCGGCTCCTATGGCTGGACTTGAAAAATATAATCGTGGGATAATACGCACATTTTGTACATCAATTTTGACTATCAATAGTAAAAAATTTCATCCTTTTTTGAAATTTTTGAAACACACTATTTTTAGAAATAAACATTGGAAATATTTATAGTTTAGCTACCCGACCTATCGAAAACCAGCAAAATGTGGAAATGTGGTAATGGAAGGAAATTATTGTCTCTTATCGTTCGCGTAAAAATGACATCTTAAACACGAGGATTGTTCAGGTAGTATCCATATTTGAAGGCAGGAGAGGTTACTAAGGCAAGTTGTTGATATTATCGCATGCTGCCATCTGTTTAACGACGCAAAAAACGAATATACACTGCTTCATTGGTTATTTTGGATTTGGCAGCCATTTTAGTAAGTAGTGCAACGTGGTTTTCGCTAAAATGAGAAAAAAGACGAATTCATTTTTAACATGGGTACTTATGAGCTACCCTCACGTGTAAATCCTGACATCACCCCTTGCTTTACCTTCTATGGGTGACTTGCACGATTATATCGTAGATGCAGACGTAAATCCCTCTCACCAGAGCGGAAAACTCTGGCAAACCACCTCAAAACTTCCATCAGCTTCCCTTACAAATGGGGAGTATGCAACAGGCGGGTCTGGGATTTAACGATTCAGGAACACAACATTAGTGGATCGAGGCACTAATTTATCCGAATTCCACTACACTTATCATCCATTTCCTACCCCAATGTCTTCTCATTATGCCTTTCCTTTTTATAGCCGGCATTCTAATTCTCCCATCCTTGCCCCTTAGCGGCGAGATTGCGTGGTGGAATTCGATGTAATCATAAATTTTGAGCATACGTTTAGACAATCAAACTTGTGGATTTAAGTCAAATTATGAGTGTTTTCAACGTCCTTTCTCAGGAGATTGTTTTTAATCACCAGAAGTTTAGTTCACTGTATTGATTAATCTGATGTCATTCTTGGAGTCAATTAAAATTCTGAAGCATGGAAGTAAAAACTCCCTTTTCTATACTAAACGAGAACCACAACCACGAGTGGGTGTAATTTATTAAACTTGCCTCATTAATGGCCGCTTGAAAGAACATTTAGTTATGAAATCTATTGTAATGAGATTCAAGAAGTTAGAGATAAAATTATTCGAGTTGCAGGAACACATCTACTTGTTACACAGCTTATTTACCAATAGTTAATAGCTTCAAATACCTATTCGATCTAATTTTCCACCGCCGGCTAATATTTACGCAATTTTAGCCTATGAATAGTTGCTAATGTAGATAATAATTAGTCAGTAAGAGTGAAAAAACTGCTCATTTGTCGCAAAACAACTCTTTAATTTAGTAATTAAGTCTCCAAGCGGTACATTGCGCATTCACGAGCTTGGCTACTTATGGGACTCATAAAAACATGCCATAGGTTATAAAACCAAAAAATTTATCGAATATTTTGGCAACACTTATTCAATGGTTGCCTAGGCTTATGGATCCCATAACTTTATAGAATACATATGTGTTGTTACTGCTACTGGCCATTATAATATTAAAAATGAGTTATTTTATCATGAAAATAAGAAACCAACTGTAGAGGCTAGATGGAGTGTAATGACGAGAAATTGATTTTTGAAATCAAATACTGGGGTTTGAAGACTGTCTCTTCTCGTTGACTCTCAGAATATATACCTCAAAATTGAGTTGTAATGATTAATCTGATGTCATTCTTGGAGTCAAGTAAAATTCTTAAGCATGAATGTAAAAACTCCCTTTGCTATACTAAACGAGGTTCGATTGTGTCCTTGAGTTAAAACATAATAATATAGTATTCAAATTGAGATGAAATAAATACACTTTGTTTAATCCACACAAAACCTTAATGGTATGAGCTGGATCGGTTTCAACCCTTTTGTGTCATTCTCAAGGGACTATTAATATGATTTCTTAATTCCACTGGTGTTAACTCGCAAACCATTGAGGATATAGCATTCAAACTTTCTATTTTGGCTAAAAATATGATTCTTACTAGTCCGTACTGATGTACCCCTCTCAGTAGTCTCCACCCGTAAATCTTAATGGGTGACTATTTTACCTCGGGAATACTTTACTGGGAGGAGTTTTACTGGGAAAAAACAACTGCTATACTAAAAGAAGATAAAACATCTAACCTAGAAACAGTATGTGAAAACATTCGTGTGGAGCGTAGCACTTAATGGATCGGAAACATGGACGATTGGAAAAGCAGACAAGAACAGACTAGAGGCCTTCAAAACCTGGTGCTGGAGGAGAATGCTGAAGATAAAATGGACAGAGAAAAATAAGAAATGATGAAGCGTACAGAAGAATAGAATGGGAAATCACCAAATGGAAGACCATAGAGAAAAGAAGAATGAGATGGATTGGACACACTCTGAGACATAATGGATTTGCAAAATTCAACAGATTCAGGCGAGATATCTTGGAAGTTCTTCATAATGTAAGAGAAACAATTGTACTTTTCCACAAACTTGTTTTAATGCGTACAACGCGTTTCGGCTCACAGAGCCATCATCAGGTACAAGACCTGATGTACCTGATCTTGTACCTGATGATGGCTCTGTGAGCCGAAACGCGTTGTACGCATTAAAATAAGTTTGTGTAAAAGTGCAATTGATTTGCGAAATGTGAGGACCTTCCTATTATACGCTTAACGAAACCTAGTTTCTTTTATGCTTTGCCGCATATATTGTGTATTAGTGTTCCCCACGATATATCAGAAACTAAGGTAGTTAAAACATTTAACTGTATCTGAAGATTTTGTTTAGTTCACCCACAGTGTAGGTACGGCATCCGTGAGATGTCTGTCGCAGGAATTGAACTATTGCACGTGAAAATGCAGCCTGAGCTTATATACCGTTATGTTCAAACGTTAGGCTCTTATGCTCATTGTAGAAGGGTCTTAAGAGATGCTGCAACCAAGCGTTTTAGGCTCCATATCCTCTAAGAGTTTATCTTCCCCGCTGCTCGTAGCTGAACTTTGGTCAACAACATGAGGTTCGTGAGACGATTGGTTGGGGGAGCTAATGGAGCGTTGTTTGGAAATGGGGATGGGGTGTTGGAGATGTTGGGCTCGTTGGAGTAGGGAGTGAAGCCGAGATGGAGATAGGGGATGGGATGAAGGGCTTAGGGGTTGGGGAGTGCCAGTGTAGTGACTCCCGTGGGAATTGATTCCGGGCCTGACGTTGGCGAGGGATTGGAAACCTACATCTACACGACAAATTTTGAGGATGTCAGGACAAGAAAAGATAATACTTTCACTGCGTCACCCTTCCACAGAGGTGGGAGGACTCCTGGGTAACTTTACTATCTAAAGCATTCGGCACGATATCGATGGACCCGGGTTTGAGTCCCGGTAAAAACGAGTTATTTTTCCTCTGATGATTTTTGCACCCGTATCTACCTACTCCTCTGCATGCCGCTGCTCTTGGAGTGTGACAGGGGGTATTGTGGATACCAGGCGTAAAGAAGTGAGGGAGTATAGAAATTGGATTATCAGTTGGTCTTGGGAGTTGCTTGTGCTAGTTCAAGAAATTTTGCGAATGTTTTAAAAAAAAATTGTTAGTACAATCTAACAGGCGATTTTTTTTGCATAATAATGAATAATTGTTTTCTGAAGTGGCACAGTATATTTGTGAAGTTGTCCTATCACTTGAGTACAGTTTGTCACATTGAAAGTTGTATGTGAGGCTTCATTAGCCAGGTATAATGGGCTGGTATTCATGTGCCTAATTTCATCCATGATCATGCATATGAACTGAAAATGTTTGAATCTACGAAATTTTAAATGAGGGTTAGCAAAGTGCCAATCGAATTGATTTAAGCATGCAATTGTTTTTAGTTATAATAAGGAAAAAACAAGCATATTTATCTAAAGTAAACTCATCAAGGGAAGTTACTCTTGGTTGAAAATATTTTTCGTTTCGTTTAACGAATTTGGAATTCAATACGGATAAATGGTTTTTTCGGTGAAGGTTAATATTTTTAATGAATGATTTAAGATTGACTATACATGAAAGTTTTCTCAGACATTGGCGCCAAATTATGCGTAAATATTTAATTTTAAATCACTGAATTGGAAATGGTAAATTGGCTCGTGCAGTTTTATGATGTCGACAATTTTCAGTCAAATTTATTCTTAAATGGACTTATTCGCTCACTTGCGGTAAAAGTGAATAATGAGTTCATTACAGATCGAATTCGTCAAATGGATAAATTGTAGACTGATATCTGTAGTAAGAAAATACAGTCTCAATATTATTATGAGAGAGTTTAATGAATAGTTTTAGTGGAAAAGGAAAGAAACACTTGGAATACCATGGAGAAAAGAAGAACAAGATGGATTGAACACACCATGATACGTAATGGGTTTGTGAAGAACATAATTGAAGGCAAAATGGAGGGAAGAGTCCCCAGAGGAAGACCCAGGAATAAGTTCATAGACCAAAAATAGAGGAAAATGTAGGTATAGGATGAGTCCAGGAAGTAAGGAAACTAGCATTACATAGGAATGGGTGGAAGACTGCAGTCAACCGACCTCAGGTTTGAACGGCCGATGATGATAACTGTAGAAGTAAGAATTTTATAGCTGCATGAAACCCAATGTGCCAGGTATTTCGATATTTTTTTAACTACTGAAAAACAAAACGGACAACACGGAGTTCGTCACATGATGACTGAGCAGAGGTGCGAGTGAAAAAGTGAGAGATGACAGAGAGCGGTGGTGCGGTCTCGACATCCAGGGACATACGCAAGTAAAATCGTGTTTGTGTGAGTGTCCACACGCCACCTTGGAGAGGAAAGGGATATTTTGGCGAAGAGAAGAGGACTTTGGAGAGGGGTTAGAAAACGCTATCGGCCGATTAGTGGCCTGGTGTGATCGGGCCTTCGGGAGGAGAGACACGGGGGATCGTGGGAGGGGAATGGCGGAGAGCGTGCGGCAGGGGGTGTCTCACCTCCCCTCCCCCTCACTCCGAGGACGATATACGATATTGCGCTCTCGTTCTAAGAGGCCGATCACGAGAGCCTCATCCTCCACACGCGCGCCGCTGCTCTCGCCGAGGGTCGCGCACGCGTGGAGGAGTTCGCCAAGGGATTGTGTTTGATCTCCTCCACGCTTTGGCCCCCATATCGCAACCCGACGCGAGTCGTGGGTCGTGAGAAGGGGGTGTGGATGGGTCGGGCGGGACTGGGTAGTGGTGCGGGCGGGTTGTCGGACACGGCGGGGGTTGGTGAGGTGGAAGGAAGTGGGAGGAAAAGGTGGTGAATGTGAAGCAATGCTTACGTCCTCACAACTCTCTCCGGGTATTTATCCCTTTCTCCCCTATAGCTACGGCTGCAGAAATGTTACACGTGCGACCAAAATAGTTATTTGATCCATTAGTTAGGAAATTTGCTCGCTTTTCGTTTCAGAAACAATTGATAAACTTATCGATTCATAGTTGACCTCATATTTTATTCAACTTATAAGTAGTAATGAAATGATGAATTACACAGTTTCCCACAAAATATTTATTACTTTCTTATATCGCTTTCATTTCATCGCTGCGCGATATAATCAGGTATAGAGGTAGTAAACCACATTGCTTAGTTAGCTAAAAATGAGTCAGGGGGAGAAGGTAGTCTTCAGGTTGGGGGTTATGGAAATAGGGTGTGCGTAAGGGGAGAGAGATCGGTAGCTCGAATTTTCACTGCGCCACATCTTCAGGTATAGACATCGCAAACACATTGTTTAAATAATCAAAAATGAGATGAGGGAAAGTAGTCTTCAGGTGACGGGTGGGAGGTTATGGAAATAAGGGGGGAGGGATCCGCGCCTCTAGCGTAAGAAAGGCTACGCCGGTGGGTAGTCTGGTAGCGACTGTTTAAGCTATGTGTTTTACTATCCCTGTACCTGATGATGCCGCGCAGCAATGAAATCTGGGTTGTAAGAACGTAATAAATCTTTTGTGAAAAACTGGTCAATTCATCATTTCATTACGAAGGAATTCCACCAAGTTACTGCCAATACCATTTACCTACTCTAAATTATAAGTAATGAAGATGGGGCTAGGCGATTGACCTCTTAGATACTTAATTACGTATTACAAACGTGAAAGTGAAACGAATCTCGACTTAATGTACTCAGGCTGAATTTTAGTAATGTGGAGTAGTAATGGTATACTTTTAATACGTAAATTTTACTAAGATCAAAATATGTAGCAGTGTCTACTGGGAGATAAAATATCAAGACGGTTGTATACCGTCCTGAAAACGGTTCTGCAGACGTCTGCGCGCTTTTATTTTACACTTAAGTTATGTTACTTGAAGCAAATCTGTTTGCAGAATCCACAACAGAAAAGGATCTATGTTTAGAATAAGTGCTTTACCTTTTCCTTAATGGTTTTTAAATTACTATTTCGAACACAAAAGATACGTGAATTTTTCGAAAATAAGATTATCTCCATGGCTCGCATCACGTATATTTGTCAAAATATTTGCACTTAATGTAAATAAAAATCCTTCATCTCTATGAAGGAACACGAAAAAGTTGAATATTGTGTATTTCCACGTCACGGTGTACATTCTCCTAAACCCTTGCAATGCATTTTCGACTGTGGCATCAGTGGCGCTGTTGTCCGGGGCGGAGAATAGAGGAGAAGGCGAAGATCTCTATTAGGCTGCGGTAAATGCCAGAACTATAAGGGGATTTTAGGCCGAGGTTTACAGATCCCATAAAGGGCTAGTTCCTGCGGCTATTTTTAATTCGATTGTATATTTTTTGAAATATTGAAGTATCCTAGAGTTCATGTTAAGAATGAAACTACGTAGTTTTTTCCACCAATATATTTAACCATAAATCAACCAGTTTCGGCCTTTTCAGGCCATTATCAAGATTACGGGATAAAAATACCCAAAAGACAGCACAGCTTATATACTAAATATCAAGGAGAGGGGGAGTGGTTGAAATAAGGGGGGGAGGGGGGGGGAATGAGAGGTGATTGGGCAAACTGCAAGGGAAGGAACAAACAGATGGTGACGCCAGGTTCAAGGACTACGGGGATGGAGGTGAGGGTACTGGCACATTTAGGGCTGGTTGATTTATGGTTAAATATATTGGTGGAAAAAACTAAGTAGTTTCATTCTTAAAATGAATCGTAATTTCCACAAAGTGAATTCGCCAACCATTGATTTTAACCTAGAGTTTTTGTTTGCTTATAATATACCCGCTTTAAATAACTAGTAAATTAAAAGTTCTTCTTCCGTTGAGAGATCATTCTTTTTTGACGAATTCACA
The DNA here is from genome assembly GCA_963169105.1 of Ceriagrion tenellum. Taxonomy (NCBI): domain Eukaryota; kingdom Metazoa; phylum Arthropoda; class Insecta; order Odonata; family Coenagrionidae; genus Ceriagrion; species Ceriagrion tenellum. The sequence goes on along the minus strand of OY720644.1, from coordinate 40,416,370 downwards.
ATTTATGAACTAATAGAGGCCGCTAACTAATTTCTCAATCTGTCAGAAATTTCTGGCGACGCCGATTACTATCTTTTCACTTCGATCAACCTCCAATTCGTGAAGTCCAGTCGTGCCATATCTTCTTCTTTTCCTCCTTTCTCCAGGTCCCCCACGCCCGCAAAACTCCCACCCGCCCCTCCTTCAGATCGCACCTTCCAACGTTCCGCCTCACGTGTTGCGAGAGAGCGTTGCCGTGCGACGGCGATACGTCACCGAGTTTGTTTTTGAGAAAGCGCTCCTCTTAGAAACGTCACCTCAGAGGACAAGAGCGGTAGATTTAGGAAGCCTTGGAGAGTACTCGATATCTCGCCCTATTCTTGATGTTAGTAGGCTTTTTGTATGTTCCCTCGAGAACGTTTGTGCAAAAACTGAAACAGAAGCATACTATTCCGTTTGCTTTGTTAAAACAGTATTAGATTCGATAATTATCAACTTTAACTCTTACTGAAAAAATTAAATTAGCAGGATGGCGCAGAATCGGCAACTTATTCAAAGAATGCATATTTTTAATGATTATTTGTACCACCAATAGGATCCAGTTTCAACGATATTTCAATTGAAATAAGGCTGTTTTGCTTCAATCATACAGACATCAGCAAAGAATGAAAAATTATGAAAAAATAACTTGGTTTTCTTCCACTGATTAATTTTCTTGGTACAACATGTTTCGACACAGGGTGTCATCATCAGGAACCGTTGACTCGAAACATGTAGTACAAAGAAAATAAATCAGTGGAAGAATACCAAGTTTTTATTAGTAAAATGAACTTCGACGTAGTTGAGCCTCAAACCGTGGAACCCATAAAAAATGAAAACAATTATGCTGGTCAGGCGCGAAAATGATAATTTTCCAATTTCTGGTAAATTTAGCCTCTCATAAACAGTTTCCTTAGAAAATGACCAATAATTGATAAAAAATTCCTTTATCACCCATATTTCACCCATTGTCTCTTTTGAAGCCATTTATTTTCAAGAATTTATACTTTTCTAGAGAGTAATGGTTGTAAATTCTCCTTCACCAAGAGACCTGTTGACGAGTGAGTCTTTCTTTCTAAATATCGGCAGTATGAAGCACATTACCCAGTGTCAAATCCGAGAAGAGTTCACGTGTTAATTTCCCAATCGTTGTATGCACGAAGATAGAACAAAGTCACTTACTCGGGTGGCTGTCAAAAGATTATTTTTTGTAGCAATTTAATTAAATTGCTACAAAAAATAATCTTTTGACTTGACCGGGATCCCGCTATAATGATTATTTCATTTCGAATTACATTATCTGTTTGGCAGTTAACGGGTACTAATTTAAAGCTCAGTTACCGCAAAAATCGAAGCAAAAGTAGGATATTTTCGTTAAAACTAAAAAAAATTCCCATAAGTGGCCGGTGTATGGATAAATATTTGAATAAGTCATTTTACCTGGAAGGTTTTTTGACGCAAATGCTCGTCGCTGTAGGCTGGAGAGTATAGCTCAGGCGCGCGAACCAATCGATCATAGACTCATTGTTATCGTTGAGATCTCCACTATTGGTACTGCATCTATCTAAGATTCTACAGTATAGGTAGAATAATAGTGTATTATAAGCTGTTAGAGATCCTGAAAACCAAGTCAAATAATATTTTAAAAACTAATTTCAATATTAGGACTGAAAAATGTTGATAATTGTTCCGCAGTGAATTGAAAATCCTTCAAAGTGCATACAAACACTGTGCTACAAAGTCAATTACGTTTTGAATATTTAAGCTATCTACATCTAAATACTACCCTGTAAGCCCCCTCATCGGCGTGTGGCAGGCATTTTTAGGACACCAGCCGTGTAAAGATGTACGGGATAAGGTTATTGGAGGTGAAATTGAGACGTGTATTATGGGAGTGTATTCAGAGGAGCTAATTTTTATTGTGGTCGCTTATTGTGCGCGAGAAGAAGTTTTGGTACTTATCTGTTTGGTAGTGTATCTCTCTTATTTTATCGCTTCTGTCAGACCTAGAGATGTAGTGGGGTGTCATGATGATATTCTCCGTGTCGCTTTGAAACACAGCAGTTCTGGATCCTTCAAGCAAGCTAAGTCTAAAGTTTTTCCTCCGAATATCTTGGAGCTCCCGCCTTAATTCCAACTTTCTAACGTAACAGGAAGTGTGAGAAACTACCATTCAACTGGTTCAAATTGCTCGGCGGATTCGGAAAACCGCCTAGGTGCGCCTGTCCAGCAGGCATCACTCACTACAGCCAGTGTAATGCTCGAAGTGGAAAAGTAGGGTCGTTTGCATATGCTTCGTTTGCATTTGAAAACATGAAACTTAAATTCGTCATGAAATCTTCCAAGAGAATAACCTACTATAATATAATTTAACGGCATTATTTTGGTGATTTAGATCCGAATGTTCTTCAAAATCGTTTTGTGGAGGTTGTCGCTGTTTTGGTGAGCGCTCGTCTAAATTTCAATATATTGACTGTTTTACTGGATTCATTTAATTGATTCTTTCTTTGTGAAATCCAAAGCACATTAAAAAGAGAAGTACCGTCTGCAGATTGGATTCAATGGCTGGATCGAACGTTAACGAGTGAATACAATTACGATGACTATCAAATTTTTACGATGCCGTTTCTTTGATTACGTTGAGAAGTTTTGAATACTTTTATACCTAAGGATTATTAGCAAATGAAGTAGGATTCAAAATTAATTAATATTTTTCAGCATATTATCTCATGTTGTGAAGGCTTCCGCGGTTTGTTGTGAATTAGAATTCTTCGGGTTCTTACCGCGTTGTAGCATTTTAGTGGGGGACCGTTTCGCCAGCATTCCAGTTCGGGTCTGATTAAGCCGAATAGAATGCTCAAGAAACATCGCCAACTATAATGATACAACCCGGGAAGAACCCAAAAAAGTCTAAATTATATTATTAAATGTTTCTGGAGGGTAAATTAATATTTTAATTTCCACTTTGTGGCCCCAACTATGTTAATTAAGAATGACTATTTGAATTTATTGCTGTGGGATATGAGTTAATTTCCCCGATTTATGCTGATGCCTCACACTTTTTGAAGGTAAATAATACTATCCTGTATGCTATATAATGCTGGTTTTTGCACTTTGCAAACTTTTACCTCACTGTTTTCACAAAGCACTTTGTGAAAACAGTGAGGTATCTTCCGTATTTAATCATGTCTATGTTAGCGCGGTGCCAGAGCTAAGTGTGATTCATTATAGTAAGTAATATTTTTTTGGTGTAACCATTGACCAGTCATGATAAAATCAGTCTCATTAATTGGTTTAAGATGATGTTATGAACGATGAGTAATAAATAGCAACTGAAAAATACTGAAAATGTAAAAACAAACTTTTACTGTTATTATTTCTCATCAACGGACCAACTTGTATCAATAATAATTTGAAGTCTTTAAGATGATAAAATGAAATGGAATATATGTATAGTGCATAGGGTGGAATAACTTAGAGAACCTTATACTGGAAACAAAATTCAATTATCATGTTTCAATAATTAATTAGATTTTCCCATAGTATTATCTCAACACATTCTCACAGTGAGGGAACGCAAATTCATTAAATCCATTTTCAGTTCATAGCTCGTGGTAACTGATTTCAGTTCAGTTAATTTACTTTGCTCTACAATAGAACGTTGATATATCTGAAACCGTAAAGGGTTGAAATGTGTCCGTATTTTGGTGCAATGGCGAAGGAGTAATTTTGGAAATTCAACTAAATGTAGTTATTTCTGAAAATAACTGCTATTTCTCTCTCAAAAATTCATTTGTTCTTTACGTCCACATGCAAGGCAGGTCAATCAATCAATCGTCGCTATGATCTAAACTGGGAACTTATCCTGGGGTCTAATTGTAAGAGGAGTCGAAACTGGACGGAACGTGGTGGTGAACAATCCCAATTTTATTAGCACTTGTGTTGGTGGCAACTGGGAAGGTTTTTTGATTATTCATCGTTTGGAAAGTTCTATTGGCCACATCATTAAAGTAAGGCCAGGAACTTCAGCGTGAGATATAGCTGTTGAAGCCATGGTCGGGAAATTAAATATGCGCATGGAACATATTTGTCCAAGAGGGTTTTTTAGACGCACAAGGTAATGGAGGAACCTCATCTCTTGGCACGAAAGTCAACTGTTTGTATGATTTTTTCAGCTAATATGAGAATTATTTATTGATACAAAAACTTTTGTTTAGGTTATCCACTAGAGACCTGAATTTTTATGCGAAAAATTACTGTTTTACATTAAAGGATTGATTTACATAAACGAATTGAATCCCAATTTCTTGATCAAATATTTTAGATACTGAGTGAAGAGAGAATCTTACTTGACTAGAGAAATTCTGAAGAAGTAACGTTGCCGAGCCTATTTCCCTATTTCTTGATAAAATATTTTAAGACACTGGGCGAAAGGAGAATTACTGTTTTACATTCAATTACCTATTTACATTAACGAATTGAATCCCAATTTCTTGATCAAATATTTTAGACACTGAGTGAAAAGAGAATCTTACTTGACTAGAGAAATTGTGAAGAAGTAACGTTGCCGAGCCTATTTCCCTATTTCTTGATAAAATATTTTAAGACACTGGGCGAAAGGAGAATTACTGTTTTACATTAAATTACTGATTTACATTAACGAATTGAATCCCAATTTCTTTATCAAATATTTTAGAATCTGAGTGAAGAGAGAATCTTACTTGACTAGAGAAATTCTGAAGAAGTAACGTTGCCGAGCCTATTTCCCTATTTCTTGATAAAATATTTTAAGACACTGGGCGAAAGGAGAATTACTGTTTTACATTAAATTACTGATTTAAATTGACGAATTGGATCCCAATTTCTTGATCAAATATTCTAGACACTGAGTGAAGAGAGAATCTTACTTGACTAGAGAAATTCTGAAGAGGTAACGTTGCCGAGCAGTTGATGCTCCCAAAAGGAGAAACATTCAGGGCATTTCAGATTATTTTTTGTTCTCTCCCAACAGGCCATGTTATTTCGACACATTTTTCGCTAATTACACGTATTTAAATCTCTAATTGCATTTGCTCCATTTCTTTCTGGAAATTTTCCAGAAAACCTTAGCATTTGTAATCTCAATTATTTCGAACTGATAGTGCAAGCAGTGATTTGATACGGTTTCCGAGTATTCTATTTCAAGCCACAGCGCTCGCTGCTACTTCCGCGTCGGCCAATCTTTGCTCTTGATACACACAATGAGTAATATCATTATTGTATCTAAAGAGTAGATCATCTAATTAAGAATTTTACCATCATTTACCATCTAATTATTTCATAAGAAGGAGAAATGAAAACGTTCCTCCAATTGCTTTGAGTGGTAGATTGCACGCATCAAAACGAAATATAACGTAACTGATGTATTGATGATATAAATCGGATAAGAGGGCCTATTGTTGTTTTACTCGCATATTGATATGCGAATGCCGTAGAGCCACCTCTGTTTTAATATTAACCCTTTGAGTGCCAACAGATTTTCTAGGTACTATGCTAAAATTGCCGAGGCATTTTTGCTGATTTTGCAGTAGTTTAGGAAAAAAATTGTCTCAAATACAAGTGAAGGTAAATAGTAAAAAACTCAAGGAAAACTTTATTATACGTGGTTTCACCTTTTTAATATATTATTTGACGATTTTTTTTACAAAATATGAGTTCAGTAAGAATTTACGCCATTTTGACGTATTGGGGTAGCAAAATCTAAGTAAATTTTATAAAAACGTAGCACATGTAAAACCAAAGGAAGATAAAGGTCAGTTAAAAATTTAGAAACTACAAGGGTTAAGCTTCATAAGTAATGTGCACTTAGGTGCCATCTGTGAACAATCAGTGAAATACCAGCATCTAATAGTGACATTGCAGGAGGAGCGCTATCGCGCTCCTGGCACTTTTCGCGAGAGACAGGAGGAGCGCAATAGCGCTCCCCGGCACTCTAAGGGTTAAAAGAATTTGCATTGATTTTCAACTTATCGAAGGGAATACACCAATTAATTGGTGTATACATCGATTCGAAGAGCGGTGGTCAAATCTGTATCAGTTGAAAAGAGATCAAGCATCAAGGAAGTTTCTAACTGGTGAAAATGGCACGAAAGATCAATCGGTATTGTTTATGTATCGCTGTCATATGGACTATCAATCGCCAATTAAATACTTCGAAGTAAAATTAGATAATTATGGGAGTGATAATGATTAGCACACAACTTGTATCGGGGTGTGATAGAATGTTTTTTTTCAGGAGGAAAAGGAGATACTCTGGGCTAAATTTGGATGACAGTTATTAGGTTATAGCATATTAGGTTGAAAACAGAATAAATTGTGACTATTCAGCCAGATACTTGAGTATTACAGGTGCATACCGTTCATTAGAAACAGTAAATACAATGCATGTATTGGATACCTCTTTACCTAGTGAACGGAATGGAATTACCATATTTTAATTTTTCATTCAATAGAGGGATTACTGCGGATTTTGCATACTTAAGGCACTTAACTGGTAACAGTAAAAATAGGAAAGTAGGTGACTTGAAGTATCGCCGATTTTTTTAATGCTTGAAATCGCTTACGTTATCTCTGCTATTCTTGGCGAAGATGAGAAAATTGACAGCGCGTTGCCGTTATTTTACTCATCGAAAGATGACAGGGCTCGTTTTAACTCTGCCTTGCGTTATAATTCATTAACATTGATCGGCTAAAGAGTGAATGCTCGCTTATTTAATATTTCTTGCTAGTTTCCGGCAATTCGTATACTTACAACCTTACTGGATAGGGATCGGCGTGACACGGCAGTTGATGTTGAGGCTGGTTCACTTTCTCGATATCACGGGCGGATGTGGCTTTGATATGCTTTTGAGGTAATAGCGGCTATCTATTATTCATTATTAGTTGACTTCCCATTAAAATCTAAGTTATTTTATTTGAAAACTTATTTGAAAAGAACTTAAACAGTTATGGAAAAAATAATTTTGATTTTAGGAAAATTCTAAGGTTTTCTGATAGTTCATAATAAGGATGGATACCAAATAACTTGGAATGTACAAAAAAACGAACATAAATCTATTTAAATATTTTGGTTTTTCAGCGAAAGAACGTAAGTAGTAAATTCTCTTCTGTTTCGCGCGATCTTTCGCGAGTGTATCTTGAAGCACATTTGTAATACTAAGATAGTATTCTAAATGCTTCTCCAGAGTTAATACTCGATATTAGGATTTTTGCCAGCTTTTTTTCGAATTCCATCCCCCTGTACATCGCGTTCTTTAGCGATACAAAATTTACTACGAGTTGCGATATTCAAAGCCAAATATCGCCGCAGTTCCATCTCACGCAAGCCAAGAGAATGGTTGGTTGTTGATGATAATGGCCGCTTCTCTACCGGTCCCCCACTCCCGCGACTTTCGTCCACCCTCTCTATAATCCTGCTTCCCCTCTTTCCTCAGTTCCTCCCCCACCCCCTTTTCCCAACCCCCTCTCCTTGATTGCCATTCGACGAAACTGACTTGTCGGGGGGGAAATGCGTGCGCTCCCGGGTTTCCGAATGGCGCATGTGCCGTAGTGTCTCCTTATACCCCCTCTCCTCACCCAGCGCGCGGCGCCACGACTGCGATAATTGAACAATGGCGGTCGAATGGGAGAGTTCGATTATCCGTCTCGCCCGTATTTTAACGGCGTCGGTCGAGTGCCCGGAGTCCACTGACGCCGTTCTCCGCCACGCCATTCTTTCCAACGCTCGTAAAAAGCTGTCCCCAGAAATATCGCGGATTTTTTCGTCGAGGCGAGATGTTGCTTCCATCCGAGAGGTCGAATGGAAGTTCTTTTTCTCTCCGCGTGTGGCTCCCGAGGCGCGCTTTATGGCTCGTAAAATGCACGATAACGTAAACCTTTTAACCTCAAGGAAGTGATCGTAACACGTGGACAAATTCCACTTCATCGCGCATTAGGGTTCGGGGAGCGGCACTTTCGGAACAGCAGAGTGCCTAATTAAAACCGCTAGATGGTAGCTTCTTGATCTGCAAAATGTTAACGCGTATGATGGAAGCTATAGGTATATGGAAAAGGAAAAGCCAGTTGATGCTTTATCGGGTCGGAATTGCAATACTCAATTATTGGCAGTGTTGTAGTTCCATGACAATCCATAGGAAAAATCATATTTACTCTAAATGATCATGGCTTGCCTGCATTACTGACGGAGGTGCGTAAGGGCTGATTCCAGCATTTCACTATCGTACTTTCAATAGGACACTGGCAAAAATAACATTTTGAACACAAAATGATAGCGGTAACTTCACAAAATACATATAATATATCTCTATAGTATAGCTTATCATTACTAAACTATGATATGATATCCATTGACAGACTTTGCCTTAACTGGGGATGTAAATATCAATTCATTGAAAAATGCAAGATTATTAAGTGCGAGAAATAAACTGCAAATTTTATTTAATTGGTAATAAACGATGCATTTCCTCTTGAAATGTTAGCGTATTTAATCCACGTATAAGTATTTAGTGAAATGCTACAAGTTTCTCTGCTGATCAAGGATTTTTCATTTTTTACGGTTTGGACAGAAGAAATGTTTGGCCCGCTAATTGTAAACTTTAAAATCATTGAAATTCGTTCATTGAAAAAATCGTTTGAAATGCTTTTTTGGACATTTCAAACGTGTAAAAAATTGCGTCGATTCTGATTTTCAATGAATTTTCATGCCTTTTTACGTCAGGGATTCCTGAACACACTGTCACAAATAACAAAAGCTTTTCTTTTATGAGACTCTGGGGCTCATTTGATGTTATATGTAATGATCTTTGAGCTTTCGATAAACACGGCTACCTTATAATAGGAGCGGTTCTGTGAAAGGAAAGAAATACAGTCCGCAAAAATGACCAACTGTTCTCCTGCTCGCCGTAAGAAACAGTGAAAGCAATGGTTTGGGTAAGAAGGAATAATTAAAAGCACTAATTCGTGGAGTTAGCAGTTTTTAGAGCTGTGGCTTCGCTGAAAGTACCACTCGTGAGTCCAGAGTGATAAACTACTGCATTAGCCAGCCTGATTTCGTACTATTTTAAGACCAATACCCAGCGCATCCTGGATCACGTCGATTAATTGAGGCTGGTTATAGCACTCAACCTGACGTGGCTCGCGATTTATGGCTCCGCTAGCGACGTGTTCCAATAGCAAGCACTACTTTAATTCGTTACCCACTGAATTTATTCCGGCACGCAATTTTGGAAAACATTAGTTCACGCGGTTAGAAACTGCTTTAGCTATTGCGTTCTTCACCAAGCAGGCTGAGTGCGAGGCTCAGTGCAAAACCGACACTGGCGATGGTGGACGAGGGAGGAGGGGGGGGTTTGGCGGGCGGATCTGCCTCTATGGGCGGAGTCCCATTTCTTGCTAATTAAGCGTCCACCCGCGACCTAAAACCCGTCCCCATCGAAAATGATTCGGCGTTTTCCCCAGCTGAATGTAGCGTTGTTAAAAGGAGAACCGTCGAGAGGTGCGTTGTCCACCTTTCTCGACACAAGTTTCACGACCGTCGAATATGGTCAGCAACACATAGCCACGGCTATGGTGCTTGCAATCCAGATGAACCATAGCAATTAGTCCCTCATCTGGAAACTTCAATGAAGAGGTAGCGGTTGATCGATCTTTTATGTCGAGAGAGGGACGTTCGATTACTCGATTTAAGGACAAGTGCTGGCGGACCGAACTTTGCTCGGTACACTATAAATATAATTCTTAATTTATATAGATCTGACGAGAAAAACCTCCACTTGAGTAAGATACTTCCGTCATTTCGTTATAAATGCTTTTATCATTATTAGAGTTGTTTACATAATAGCTCGTTGCCATAATAGTCTCGTGACATATTGTTGAAATCAGAGAAAAAGTTACAATTTTGACACTGATAACGTAAATTTTAAGCGAAAACGAAGCTTATAACAAAATCGATTGCAATAATTAAATGCATCATTCTTTTTGCCATCCGATAGTGAAAGTGAAGACAATATCTTGATTGCAAGTAATTTTAAAAAGCAAAAAAATAAACCTTTACATTGATTCCTAGTAAAAGAGGGGCCCATTTTGGGTGCCTTGGGGCCTTTGCAACCCTAAGGCCTGATTTTCAGGAGAATTGGTTTGGTAGTTTTCGAGAAAATATTTACAACCTATATTAATATAAACATATACAAGCATTGCTCGTTTAATGGTATAAGACAACGTGATATACCGCGCTGCTATAGTTGTTTTCAATATTTGTCATTATTGTATCTTCGTACCTGTCTCTTTTATTTTTGAACATGCTACTTAGGGAAATTTAAATGGAAAGAACTGTGCAACTTTACTATATTAAAGTTTTTCGGCGTATTGAGCATTTTAAATTGACTCAATATTTCTTCAAACAAAAATCATGAAATTTTTTTACAGTTGGCCAAATTATGGCTACTGGCCAAGGAGAACATACAAGGACTCTTTTTGATAATATTATAGGCATTATTTACCTGAAGTACCAGTAATTACTGATCTGACATGGTGTTTTCGATATAAAATTTTCATATCTTTCGATGTAATATGAAAGACATGTCGTGAACATGAAGATTAATATCAGTGTTATCTTTTTGATGACGTTTGCCTCACAGCGATTTCCAACCTATGTGGCTACCTAAATATTCCATAGTTTTTTATTTAAAATACGTTATTAATAAATTAATATTATCGTTGCCGAGAGTAAGAAAAAACTTAGTATAACTTAACTAGTAGACACTGTATGTCTAAGAAAACTGCCCCGAATAGGAATTATAATATATTTCTGCAAATAAAGGGGATAATGGGGGATATCTTGTGATACGGGAAAATCGGGGCTATAAATAAAAATGGACTATTGGCTTAAGTAAAAACATCTGGGAATTACCACAGGCTGAGACTGCCAGAAAAATACAGATCAAGCTAGTTTCAGGATGTTGTGTGGGATATCATTTTGAACCCGCTCCTCGTTGTTGATGGTGACAAGATTTACAACATAAAGAAAATACTCTGTCGAGCACAGGAATTTAAAGTAAGACTTGAGGCTCTCCCGGCAAATGGCTTGAAGGTAGAGACTCTCAGGTTTTGAACCTGGTGCTGTTAGTAGGCTGGCAACATCGTAGCTTGCTATTCTACCCAGTATCTTACAAACTGAGAGCAATGATCTATCATTGACTGTTTTTGTTAGTGAAAGATCAAGCTTTGCTTTGAGTGAATTTAAATCCTTTTTCCGGATTCTAGTCTTGGCAACGTCCCTATGAATATTAAAAACGTTGAAAGTTTGCGTATTTAGAACAATGAATGCCACCGTTTTATCAGAGAATAATAGCATTCATAGAAACAAATGGGTATTCTTGTGCGGCGGATAAAATTCTGCAAGTCTTTAGCCATCACGGTAAAGCAGATACTGTGCTTTAGATAGATTTTTGAAACGAGCTTTGTTGCTCTGGTATGGAACTTTCTTAAAAGGGTGGTACTTTTATGTAGTTTAGGAATCCAAAATGTGGACCTTTTGCTACGTTTCGCACAGAGTAAGCTAAAACCGACGGCGAGTTTTCATTTATCCTTCCAGTATTCCCCAAACACTCCTTTTATTCCCAGCCTACACATCTGTCCTGATTAGTATTCATGGTCTCAATCGTCTGTTCACTCCCCCAGGAAACCAACAAACTAAACACGAATTTTAAGGGTTTTACTTTGAATGTATGCACTGCGACTTAAATGCTCCATAATACTATGGTAAGGATGAATGATACACTTTCCAGGACGAAAAAATTCTTCAATATCCCAGATTCATATTGGATTGGATATTTGGGGATGCGACCGTCGGCTAAGGTCATTTGCGCCATAGGGATAGGTAAGGGAGGGAGGGTGGAGAGAAACCCGGCGCTTAACGAACGCTTCTTAACGAAAGGTGCCAAAGAGACCACGGTTTAACGTCTCATCCGACAGACGGAGTACTGTACTTGAAGTACCCTCCACAAGGTTTCCGATGAAAAACGTCCACCTCTACAGGGATTTGAACTCTGGCCGCCCGTGTGGTAGGCGAGTACTCTAGCCACCACACCAACCCGATCCCCAGCTTCACATTATCATGGCTCGTTGAATAGCGACCGAATCCTGTTTAGGTGGTTCACTCCTCAAGTTAAGTTATTTAGAAAGTTCTGAAAATTGTTATATTGTATCTTTAATGCACGTTTTATCTTACGCTACGCTCAAAAGTAGTTCATCATGCGCTATTTTTGACACTAGTCACCCTCGAATTAAAAGTTATCACAGAGGTTCTTTGGGAGGTTGCTCAGATTACAGCAGAAAAACGTCACTTCGAACGAGGAAGATCATATCTCGTTCGTATCTTTTCATATCTCGACCATATTTCTTTGTTGGATTGTAGGTTAAATAATTTATGTGCAATCCCTTAGTGTCTTTGATAAAGCACATGGATCGTTTTTACTTAAACGAGGTCTGAAACATACATTTAGAATTATAGTTCTAGGTTAGTTATACATTATTAATGAGTTTTAATCACTCCTGATATTGTTGACGATAGGAGAAGAAAGAAAACTGCAGAGGGAAATCATAAAGAGGAAGACAGCTGGGATGGGACATATATTACGCCAAAATTGTCTATTTAGAAGAATTATTGAAGGAAAAACAGAAGGAAAGCGAGGAAGGGGAAGAAGAAAAATAGGAATGCTCGATCACATAAAAAATGGCCAAAGTTAGAGGCAAATGAAAGAAGATACTCAGGACCGACTGCGATGGAGGGCATTCAATTTATTCTACTAAGAAGAAGAAGAAGAAGAAGAAGCTTTGACGTTGAAAACAATTTTGACGAAATGTAGCATTTTTAGCATGGGCTCACAGAATAACAAGATTTTCAGGACCATATACAATTTGCTCTGACAGTCAGCTTAAGTTGATCCTTGAGTGGTAGTGTCATAGATAATCCCTTTTTCTTGAAATTAAACTGAGAATCCCCACCCTTAATGACCAGCGTATTTTATTTAAAATAAAAATCATAAAAATAAAAAAAATATCACGTCGGCCACACCTATTTTTATTTTAGAATGTCGTCAATTTTCACGTGTCAATCGTTTTTAAGAAGCTTATTATATTTATCTCTATTATATTTATGTTTTATTTCTACAGGAAAGTATAAATGTAAATTTGTTTCTGTTGCGTCATGAAATAAGAAGCCGTAAATTGACAACGTCCCCATGATTTTTACCGAGTGCCTCGCCTCTTCATTAAATATTAGTAAAGAATGGAATGAATTTTCTCGAAAGATGCATAATGGCCAACTATAACATTACATTAAGGTGGTTGAATGGTGAATCGTGAGTCATCGAGTACACATATTTTTAACTTTTCTAGTAAATCGAAAAAAACTCTTGTATCATACTAAACTTAAGTACATCAATTTATACGTGAGAAATAAACTACATGCTGTAGTATAAATGATACAAGAACTATATTTTTAAAATGTCGTTTCAATTAAAGAATTGTTTTGACTTGAGGCACGAGATTTTAAATTTTATTGGAAACCGTGTATAAATGCGTGTTTTTTATTCGGCGGGATATCTTCATAATTTTTATGAACCATTAGATCAATTTCAGAGGTATGGTTACACGTTTAGGAGAAAATCTGTACACATGCGATCAAATTATTTCAAAATATGTGCCAAGTTTTGCAAGACTACATGTACAAATAGCTTTAAATTGCCAAAAAAAGATGATGAAGCATGCAATATTTGTGGCTTTATCCATATATAATACTTATGAGTAAGTGTCATTTCCAAGCACAATATTTTCCAATATCTTTTACTCTGTAGCTGTGATGATATAGGGTTGTTTACACTTGACAAATTATGAGTGATCCAATGATAAGGAGTTTAGAAGGTTAATTGCTGTAAATTAATTAATGTGTAGAGTTACAGCGATATTCTCATTAATGATCTTGAATGCCATACCTTTACTGTGGGTGGAGTAAACATAAAATCTTTAGATACAAGAAAATATCTTGGAAATCACGTAATCTCATATATCGTGGGGAACACGTATTCAAAACATGCGGCACAGCATTAAAGAAACTAGGTTTAGATAAGCGCATAATAGGAAGGTCTTTGGATGAAAAATTCAAGGAGAGATGCAACTTCGCTCTGGTTAGGCCACACCTCGAACAGGCCGCGAGCATTTGGGACCATGACCATACAGGTTTACCCAAAAAATTAATAAAACACAAAGATAAACTGCAGTTATCGTTGAAAACAGCTACGATCGCGCTTACAGTGTTGCACAACTTTTAGTGGGATTTAGGTGGGAGCCCCTAAAGACACGGAGGCTGCACGCTAGGCTTAATTGCGTGAGAAATTCAGAATTGGTGTGTTTCAGAGCGATAGAGAAAATATTATCATGACACCTCACTACATCTCAAGGTCTGATGGAAGGCATAAAATAAGAGAGATACATTGCCGAACAGATAGGTACAAAAACTTGTTCTTTCCGCGCACAATAATCGATCACAATAAATACTCTCCACTCAACGCACTCCCGTAATACACGCCAACATTTCATCTCCCATAACCTTACATCTTTTGCTGGTGACCTAACACCCCCGTCACACGCCCATGTGGCGGCTCGCAGGGTGATAGGTGGATGTAGATGAATGAAAAACCTGATCTCATGACAGTGAATAGTACCACCGTTTTCATGAACTTCACACGTTCAAGATTTACGCTCAAACTAGGTAAGACTGTTAAATAGTTTGGAATGCAATTGTGCCAAATTTCTCAGCTGTTCTAAAATTCGATTCCGTCCAGCATTAGACAAGGTCAGTCAACTCAGTGTCTTTACTGGAGATTGCTCAAATTACCAAAGAAGGGCTTGCTAACTGGACACTTTTTGGCAGAAGTCAAATCACTTTCTACACGTTCATGAATGCATACCAGATAAAATTGATGGAATAATTAACTCCCAACAAAGGATCACCCTCTCATTTGTGGTTAAAATCAAGAGTATGCTGGAGAAATGTTTAATGAATCGGAATCAGGATCAATAAATCAACATCAGTTTAATTTTTAATAATAAGGTAGCTCATCGGTTCCAACACGTGGGTTTAATTTATTTATTTATAGTGGTTTAGGAATGGAGTGTACTTCGTTGGTTTGGCCATGTTGAGAGAATGGATGAGAGTCGGATATATATATGAGTGAAATGAATGATGCGAGAGGTAAGGGTAGGCGTAGAAAGTTGTGGTTGAATGTGGTTGAGGAAATTCTTAGGAGGAGAGGAATGTTAGGAGTCTTAAAAACAGGAGGGCGTGCATGAAGCAGTGTATGGGGGTAAATGAGGCAAAAGAGGTTTGCAAGGATAGACCAGTATGGAGTACATTATTGAAGCAGAGTTAGGTGTACAAATATGTATTTATGAGTGAAACTTTGTGACTGTGCCTACCCCGGAAGGGAACGGCGTGATTGGTATGTATGTACGTATGATTAGGAACGGAGATTTCCAAAATGTAATAAAGGGAACGAGTTTCAAGGATAATTAAAACAAAACTGATTACTAATACATCTTCAGGTTGACGTAATCGACCTAAAGCCGCATCCCTTTACGGAGAAGAGACGTTTCCCAACAAGCGTTATTATTCATATCAATTTAATTTTCTTGAGTCATCTTTGTTTTATTTATTTATTTATTGATATTAATTTTATTTGGTAATTTATATATTTTTTATTTATTTTTACTTTCGTATTATTTATTTATTTTTAATCTCTAATTACTTATTCAGTTACTTTTAACTTTGCAGTAATGTATAAATTACCCTTTTATAATAATTATCATTCATGCGTATTTAATAAATTGTTTAAATTGTTGTTTGTGATAAATTAGCTTAATCTGTCTGTCGGTTTTTGTCAGTTTTTCACATTCCATTTCATGTGCGGGTGTCTTTCTGCAGTGGGTTTTTTCGTCAAGAATATCGCTTCCATACTTCCTTACGTTTTTTCCACAAAAATATTCATCTTTCTTCACACTTATTTCATGTATTTATCTGACGAGGGGTTAGATGAAAGAAGGGACTGCCCTATTCTCAATCTCGCCCCTATAAGGACGCGTAATTATTATTATTATGCTCATTGATGGACAAGTGTAACCACATAACCTACCGCAGTCAGCAAATAAGATACCACACTCAAACGGCAGTCTGTGACAAATTGTAACCCGCTATCGATAATAAGGACTATGTCTGTGAAACAAATCTTACAGGCATAAATAAACTTAACGCCGAAAGTTTTATGACGAAATGTCTCTCTACGCATCTAAATATTCATGTTTGAGGCTTTTACGTGGGCTTGACCAGCTCAACACCGTATGCCGAAAGCGTTTTTATGGCAACCATTTTGCATTTTTAAATCATTAGTTTGTTAAGCGTTTTATTTTTTTTTAACAATCAACTTTTAAATATATAGGATACACACACCGATATGTCTCTGACGTAATTTGTTCATCAGGACTATCTAATTTTTTGACGATGTCCCATTCGGATAGCGACAATTATTCGGCCCCGGTAGCGATGGGGTAATATCCTTGACTGCTAACCCAGGGTAGCGGGTTCGAGTTCCGCTAGGGTTGAATTTTCTCCACTTATAACATGATTATTTGTGTGATATAAAACTAGATAAATGTGAAAAGGGGCTCGGAAGCCCAAATATTGCTCAACAAAGACGACATTATTATCATTATTTTTAGGAGAAACGGACTCTGTTATTTACATAATGTCACTAAAAAGAGCACATTCATGGAAAACTGCTTAAATATTTCGGCATTTTTCTCGAAAGGTAGAGCGGTAAATGGCTGATATTAGATATTAATAAAAATAAGTAATACTTTTTCGTATAATGAGAACATAGTGGTTCAATTGTATCAGTAGATGAAACGGCAACACAAGACTACTTCAAGTTGAAGGTTTAAGGCCATAATGAGTCCGGCAGAATTCAGCGCTTGTTATTTTTGTCACATTGGCCCGAGGGCATCAGAATTGAACTACACTTCTCCCCTCACTGGAGTATCCTCGTGCACTCATGCTATTGCCGCTAATGCACATGAAAGCTTTCCACTGCGAGAGGGGGGAATGGCCTGGGACTGGGGGGGTTTGCAGAATCAGTTACGAGGCCGACTGGTGAGTCGCATAAGAGCAGGGTATTGGTGTTATATTCGCCGTCGATTATTACGAAAGAGCTCTTCAATGGATCTTCAAGAATCACGCGACGATCGATTCTTTTCAACGCCTAATTTAAATGATGCCCAAACTAAACAGCGCGTTACCCTCGTAGTTATGTGGAACTCGAAGAGCAATCACTGGGTTTTCCGTCGACAGAAACTTTTAGGTTGTTCTGGCGCTTTTCATTTATGCTTAGATTAGTGTGAAACATTGCATACGCATCTACATGAGAGCCTCCACATGGGCGTGCGGCAGGAGGTGTTAGGACACCAGCCGAGTAAGGATGTAAGCGATTAGGTTTTTGGAGGTGAAATGGTGACGTATATTATGGGAGTATATTTAGTGGAGCTCAATTTTTATTGTGGTCACTTATTGTGCGCGGAAAGAATGAGTTCTTGCACCTATCTGATCGACAAAGTATCTGTATAATTTTGCTTCTGTCAGACCTAGAGATGTAGTGAGGCGTCATGATAATATTCCCTGTGTCGCTCTGAAGCACACTGGTTCTGAATTTCTCGTACAAGCTACACGTAGCGTGCAGCCTCCGAGTCTCTAGGGGCTCTCATATTAATCCCTCTAAAAGTTGTGAAACACTATTTGTTTGCAATAAATGACGCATTAAGTTGATGATCCCATCCGTTCATTAAATTATCATTATTCTTCCATAGTACCACGATTCCGTTCCTTCAAAATCATGCCATTTGCAGCGGTTACAGTCCAAACATTTCCACCCATCATGCTATGAGATTATTTTTTAGTTAAGCGCTCCCTAATTTCCATAGTTGCGTTTTTTAGCTGTTAGTTGACTCAACTTTTCTGGTACATTATCTTCTTTCCTTGGCCTTTGCATATTCTTCAAGAATCACTTTCCGAACCTCTTGCAATAGCAATTTATCTAATTTCTCTTGCTTTTTTATGAAAGTGTATTGATTTGCTGTACATATTGAGTTACCCCACGAATCTTCTTTGCGATCCATGCTCAGGTGGTATGGATTATTTTAGAAGTGATTCCGGGAAAACAGAACGGATGGAATTAGGAATTAATGGGTTATGAAAAAAGGTGGAATGAATCCTCTGGTAATGAGTATGTAAGAGTCTCAAAAAATTATCGGATTGAGGACAAGTTTATCGCCAATCTTAAGGAATAATTCAACACCGAATTCTGTTAAAAGTATTATATACTGCTCCATGTTGCGGCCAATCTTACTTTACGCAACACCTGTATGGGCTGGCCTTCTTACAAAAGAGACAATAAATTAATAAGAAATACGGAAGAGGAAATTCCTGAGAAGTATTTCTGACTAAGATACTGGCACAAAAACCCTGGCGTACTTTAAATTGCTAATATAAAGCCAGTATACGACGAAGTAATCCATTCAGCAAAAGGAATATTTAAACTATCAAATCTAGTGACAAAAAGGGATCATGGAAAGCTAAAAGAAATTACATTAAACGTGAACAAAGATGGACTATATAAGTACAAAATTCCTGAATCCATCTTAAAATGAATAATTTGGGATAGTTATGCACCGGACATGTCTTCTTCTGCACGAAAAGATAGGGACACCGGCAAAAATTGGAAAACCCGGTATACCTTGAAAGTAATGCTGCTACGCAGCAAACACGATATTAAGGAAAACCTTGCATCGTAGATTCCTCCGAGTGAACAGAATAAATGAGAGTTGAATGGCAAAATAGAATTGTAATAGAGGAATTTCTCGGGAGAAAAAGGGATGGACCTAGAAAGTCGATTGTGAACGCAGTATGCGATAATATTGATGAAGGGAAGCAACATTGGGAATTATAATATCAGAATGGCGAGTATGAAACAATGCGTGTCTGTGAATGAGGCTAAAGAGATGCAAGGATAATGCAGTATGGAAGAAATCATTATAGCAGAGTCATCTTATTTGGCATGTCAGAGAAAATTGAAATTTTTAGACCACCTTACTCGAAAGGAAACGGTTTAACACTTGTACATGTATGTTCAAGCTTCATTTCTTCAAAGATTTGCAGCAAAGTTTGCGACCTTCTCGTCAGCCTTTCCTTTTTTCTCCACCAAATCGTCCGAATTATGCGTTGTCGATATGATCACCAGATAACTCATCCACAGCTCATTACATTTTCATGACAAAACCGTTTATCGAAGCACGCAGGGGAAAGCGATGACTAACGATTTGAATTTAAAGCCGAAGAGTAGCCCTCCAGTTTTAATGTTACGTTGGTCATAAAACTCTTGAAAATCGTTTTGGGGTCAAACGCGTTAGTCCATGGGATAGAACGCGGAGAAATTGTTTCCGAAAATCTACAAAAAAAGGAAACGGAACAGAAAACAGTCCCGTTCTTGCGTATGGATTAATTTATAGCCCAAATATAGGCGAACGAAAATGCATTTGCGAGCGCCATTAATGACAAACGCATTGCATTAGCCCCACCTACGAGAGGCGCACAAATTTCCCTCCGCCGGCTGGAGTTTTTCCGGATCGTCGAAAAGGGTATTTAATCGAATGGGGCTCTTCGAATGTTCCCCGTTTGTGTTTTTGAAGGCCGTTGTTGATAAATTCCGCGCTCTGTTGCGCAATGCTCCGAGCGCCACGTTTTAGCAAGCGGCAAGGTGGAGAGAGAGACAGAGATATGAGATTAGTCCGGGCTACTGGGTTATATAAATCACGCATTTGTTGAGTGGGCGGCAACGTCTGACTCAACACTTTGCTCTCTCGGATTTTCCATTAAATAAACGATGCATCAAAATAACTTTTTCAGCGTGGGAGGGAATAAAACGAAAATGTACTTGTTTAATTTATTTTTGTCGCCGCGAATTATCGTCGTTATCTCTCGGCGCAAACAATTTCAAAGTATAAAGTGAAAGTCTATGATGAGAGAGAGAGGCGAAAATGAGTGCGCTAATAAAATACGGTCGACGGGTTTTTGGTGGCGCGGATTTCCCACTGATGGTGGCGTCGAAATCGCGGGCGGAGGGCAAAGCGCGAGGACGGTAGGGTTTTGGAAACCCTTTTGATTTATGGCCGGCGGTTCTGCGGGAGCTCTCTCCCGCCGTAGGAACCGAATTGGAGAAAAATACGTGCAAATGCGAGCATATTTCAAGTTGTATCGGAGGCGTTGGCGAGCTGAACAGTTCGGTTTCCGTTTGATTTAGCCTCCAGGGATGAGCATAAATACGCATCCAACCCATTCTACATTTATACCTCCAGTATACACTTAGGCACAAATGAACGCGGGCTGTTTATATTCTTGCTCTTGGGCACTCGCACGACAGAATAGCTGTGCCAGTCGGTGGCGTAAATGCGAATTTCTCACCTGGTAATCGATCGATATTTTTAAAATTGGTATTAATTGGTATTGACTAATTCGGAGCATGGCACTCTATGGGTCAGAAGCGTGGACCATTGTAAAAGCAGACCACAACAGACTAAAAAACTTCTGAAACCTTGTGCTGATGAGGATACTGCACTTAAAATGGACGGACCGAGTTAAAAATGATGAATGTTTTAGAAGAGTTGAAGGAAAAGGACCATATGGAACACTATACAGGAATGAGCCAAATGAATTGGACACACTCTGAGGCACAATGGATTTGTGAAGAACATAATTGAAGATTAAATAGAGGGAAAAGTCCGCAGAAGAAGACACAGGAATAAGTTCATGGACCAAATTAAGAGGGAGGTACATAGAAGAGCTACCAGGAAGTGAGGGATCTAGCATTACATATGGAAAGGTGGAAGGCTGCAGTCAACCAATTTTAGGATTAAACGACCAGTGAATGATGAATAAATGGCTTATTCGTTGGAGATTCAAACGTTATCATCAGAGCACTTATGCGCTGTTTATATTACTAGATTTCTACGCCAGTAACTCCATTCTGAGTTAGAATTTCGCCATGTGAACACAAGTTAGCGCCAACTCTACTAAAATCCTAAACCAAAAGAAAGTTAATTTTGTTTTTGCTGGCTACCAGCATTATAAATTTACTAGAACTGAAGTTAGTCAAAATAGCGATTGATTTCGCGAGTTGATATAGTGGGGAGTCAAGGAGAAAGGCGGCTGGAGTACACTGATATGGTAAATTGATGTTTTATGGCACTAATACGCCAGCAAGTCCATTTCAAGGAGGATATTTGGATTGAATTAACATTCTAGACATTTGGGAAATGTTAATACAGAGCAGCAGCTGCTGGTGCGTAGGTTGCTTCAGTTTTTTTTTAATTCCTTACTCTTTACTAGAGGTCACCAGTATATCTACCGTGTTAAACTGTAAATCGTGTGAGCGCAAGTAAGATAGAGCCGCAAAGTTTACCGTCATTGAATACCAGTAATGTAAACGGGGCATTGTCGAGGTAAATTATGCTTTCATGCATACGATTAAGTCTCATATCAGAACATAATATTAAAAACTTGAGGAACATGTAATAGTTAAGAAAAATACCCAAATATACCAAACATTTTGCGTCCTAAAAATTCCGGTTGTCATATTTGGTAACTTATTAGAATGCACGTTTTTTTACGTTGCATTTACTGGAGAGACAAAGGGGCTACTCGGGACTCTAATCAACCGGATGAAGTAAGCAATTGCTGTAGTCTTTAAGGTCACGCCTTCAAAAATAGCTATTAATAACGGAGGTTGTGGAAAGACCAACTTTTGTAATATTTCAGCAGTTGATACAAAGTTACAGGAGTTTTGTAAACAAGGCGAAAGATCGAGTTGAAATTTGCACGAAAAGAAATCAGTCTGGATCGGGAATGTAACCACGAACCTTTGTTTTGCCGGACCAATCGCTACCCGGATAGGGTAGTGGTCTGCGCATTGGTTTGGCCTTCCGAAGATCCGTGTTTCGATTCATAATCCAGGCAGATGTAGCCAATTTCAACGTATTTTCACCTACTGGCTGGGGTACTATCACGAAAGATGGAGTGCTGCTAGGATTAGGGAAGATAAAAATAAATCGCTATTAATTAATGAATTTTTAATACAGTCTGGGCGCATGTGCAATATGTAAAGGTTGGATGTGTACTTTGAACGATATGGTGATTACATTGTTTTTCTTTTGGTGTCAAACACAGTGCCAAAATGGTTATGGGGTTTTTAGCGCAGTGTTCCTTACCTAGCATTCCTGTCGCTTTATTGACGTTTTAAATTCCTACTACATCTGGCAATAATCAGTACTTCATTTAAGGTAGTTTGTGCGAGATAGTTCCCCAGTCATAATGGTGACCATATTCGAATTATACGTTTTAACTTCAGCAGTTTTAGGAAGCATGAATGAAATATAGTATTGTTATTGGTAAGTTATGATGCTTTTACATGACTGAAATTCTAATAAATTAAATAAAAATATCTCTATTTGGCTTTAACTTGACTCATTTTTTCGCGCGATACGTTTAAAACTTATTCACAATGGAAGGTTTTTTGTGATTCGGAAAACAATTACGGTTGTGACGACATTAATTATTATCAAAAAGGCTTGAGAAAGATACAAACCACACGCTGTTAGTTTTTTGACGATTTCTAGGTGCTATAAATTCCTCATTTTTAGGTATTGTCCCTCTGAGGTGAATACGCGTACCATTTCCTAAGTAAAATAGATTGTATATTTTGGCAAATATCTCGGAAAGTAGTGAGGTAAGGGGCTGATATTTTGGTATCTTTAGAAGGGTGAGATATTTTAAATTGAAATGAGGCTTAATTCTTTGATATTTAGGTGAAATGATATTTCACTCAAACTAATTTAAGCTGTGTTCTTTCAATTACAAATATGAAAAAAATATATTATTCGGTACACAGACGGATGTTTACGGAAAAATATGGCGCTAATGCTCACGCCTGCATCGTGGACCTGAATTGATGCGACCACTTGGTTCCTTTTCCGTCTGGGTTCGCGCCGTCTGTCATTTTTTGTATTTCCGGTAGGAATTCTCGCGCAACGCAATGAACAGAATTACCCTCCGTGCGCTGTTCTTTTCTGCGCGGCGAAATTTCAGTGTCGATGCAAAAGGTATGAAAATAGTGTGATTGAGAGGGAGAGAGATGGGGAGAAGAGCTTAAGGGATATATGCTGTGGGAAAGAGAAGTGCGACATTAAATAGATCGGTCCGCTCAAAAACATACCGGTGGAGTTAATTGATTTTGGGTCGTTAGGCTACACGAGGTGAGTTGTAGAACGAGATGTGCCCATTGGTAGTGCAAGGCTCTCAGAGGAGCGTTTGAACGAAGAACGAAAAAGGTTTGGGAAAGGTTTTTTTCCCGCTCAGAGGATTGATACCCTGGATATGCTACGTGTAGGAATAAGCATAGAAACCAAATCGTCGGCAGTTGACATTAGAGATGGTCAAACCCGTTCATTTTTTGGAAATCGTTCACTCTGGATCGGTCCTTTTTGGGACCCGTTCATTTTCACTCGTTCACAGCTCCTATTTTATTAGTGGTCATGCGTTTTCATTTGTAACCTCTTTTTGGTGCTTAAAGTATTTAAACAACTTGAAAATACTTAGTATACCGTATTGACGGCGTCAACCTGTGGTGTGTTTCCGAGCGGCACAGGGGATATTATCATGACGCCTCACTACATCTCTAGGTCTGACAGAAACGATATAATGTGAGAGAAACATTGCCGATCAGACAAAATAACATAATAACAAAATAACGATAGGTAAAACAACTCGTCGTTTCTGCGTACAATAAGGGATCACAATAAATACTGAGCTTCACTAAATACACTTCCATAATTCACGTCACCATTTCACCTCTTAAAACCTTATCCCTTACTTAATTACACGGCTGGTGTCCTAACTCCCCTAGCCTAACGCCCATGCGGCGGCTCGCAGGGAAGTAAGTCGATATAGATATCTTCTTTGAACTACCTCGTCCTAATATTTAGTTAATCTCGCCGAGAGGAATCGATTCATATTAGTTTAGCTGCACACGCTTAGATTTATCACGGGTTTCTGCCACTCTTTGATGACAGATTTAAATTTGTAATGAATCGCGGCGGGTTGTGTCTTAGCCTAGTGTTAGAGGCACGGAAATTACTTCGAACTTTGGATGTTATCGACGATTGGGTAAATACATGGAAGGCCAACACAATGGAGATGGCGGGTAGAAAGAGTGAATAACGCCTGGATATTGACACTGTTTCAATATAACGAGGATGTTCCATGCTTATTAAACTGGCTTTTTTTCTCAGAGTGAATAATGAAGAGTCGACTCAGTTTCCGACGCGCTTTTTGGCTTATTTCATCCCTACCATGCATGGGTGATAAATTTAGTTTATGTCGATGCTCTCCTGGAGCTTTGCACTCATTTTTTTTGCACTGTCGGAAAAAGGAATTGCAAATCAACGGACTTGTTTTGAATTAATCGAAATTGCTCCGCCCCTCTGCATGATTGATTTCATTAAAAAATTTTCAGCATTTATAGGTACACTTTTGAACGTAAATCTAATTCCATTCAATTATAATACGTTCCTGGGAGTAATTTTTTCCTTTTAATGCTACGAAAAGAATTTCCAGTGCACACTCATTTATCAGGTATTCAGAGACTTTGGTGGCTGAATGAGCCAATAATCTATGAAAATTCTCTATAGTTAACAGTAAAATTTCACTCTTTTGAGCTTAAAATATATCAAATTAAAATCAAATCGAAGAAAAAATAACCTTTTAATTATGTGTTAACTGTTTATTTTTGCGTATTCCCTTACATTTAGTGCATATAGATGTGTAACTTTATTTTAATGCAACAGTCGAGGAGGCCCCGATGGTGACAGGGTAAAGCTCTTGCCTGCCAATACGAGGGTCGAGGGTTCGAGTCTCGCCTGAGCGGATTTTACACCACTCAGGACATGGGAGTTTGTGTTTGTCCACTGTTATTATACACCATATGCAGGAGGCCAACTGCCCTGTTTTGAGGGTGAAAGAAAGAAATAAAATACAAACCTGCAATAAAAAAGGCTTACAAAATGAGAAAACGAACCACGATTATGTAAATAAAGTAAAATTTTCTAATCTACACAATACAAAGTTCCAGTATATAGCTTGACAAAAGTATTAGTGGACTGTTTATTAGTGTACCAATTGTATTGTTTGTATGTATTAGTGAGCCAATTGTATTGTTTAATTTTATGTAGTGATACAATATCTTTCTCGCCCATTTTTTAATGTTCGTCTCTTTCTTTATTTTTAGATATAAAGAATGGATGAATGGATGGATATTTGGGCAGGCGACCGACGGCTAAGATCATTTGCGCCGTAGGGTATAGGTAAGGGAGGATGGGTGGATGGAAACCCGGCGTCGGCATTAGCCTACTCTTAACGGAAGGCGCCAAGGGGACCACAGTCTAACGTCTCATCCGACGGAGTACTGCACTTAAGCGCCCTCCACAAGACACTCGAGTATGGATCGGATTTCCTCTGAAAAACATCCTCCTCAGCAGGGATTTGAACCATGGCCGTCCGTATGGTTAGGCAGTAGTCTAGCCACCATTCCAACCCGATCCCCCAGATGTCTATCAGTCTCAAGAGGTAGTGGAGAGACCTCATCATCTTCGTGACAGCTTTCAAAGACTCCTCATTCGCTCTACAAATGTGATGGTCTTCTTACGTCGGCGATTAGAGTGATGTGATCACCTGCACGATCGTGGTTTATGGAATTGAGTGCCATTGGGTAAGTAATTGTCTTTTTTGTGACTCCCACTGTCTAAAAACATGCGTAACTAGTTGTAGATATGGACAATGCTCAATGTATTCGTGTGTTTTTTCCGTGAAAATTTGGACCTACTCGTAAATTGAAACGTGGTAAATAGTTTTACTGTAAAAACCTTGGTTGAATGACGGTAGCAATGTAAAGGATCACGAAAAGCTGTTTAGAATTACGCTGATAGTATATATGACTATATCTTCATTAGTATTTCACATCTTCACATGACTTCATTTTGCTTCCAGTTTGTTTAAGATCTTTAATAAATTCTATGAGTGCTAATTAGTATCACGTACCTCTGTTTAGAATATGTGATTTTATTAATTGATCACCAATTTAGTAGCAAAGTAGTTATAAAGCAATCGTATCTGGTTTAGAAAATTTATAAACTCATTTAATGTTTCGTAAACAGGAGTAAATTTTAACGTGAGTCCCACGGAGGAAATGATTTTAATTTATTATAATTTCATATATTACATCACTTTAATTCATTCAAACATCTGCGTCGTTACGGATGAATCTATCCGTCAAACGAGCAGGGAGAAAACTGAATGGATGCAATTTGAGATAAGGTGACATATCTGTTTTATGTAACTTGAATGAATTCATGTGTAATGAGTATTCATTAAATATAAATTACACGGGCGTTGAATGTGGTATTTTCTCATAGGTGCATTTTGCAAGATGTTGAAATTTGAAATTTTTAAAAATAGACTTCAACGTGACCGAGTGAGTCAAAAAAAACAAAGAAATTGCACTGACACGATTATACTGCTCAAAAAACACTGATTTTGATGAGAATTCACCCTATCTAATGACAAAATAATCACAAAAAATGTTGATGTGAACTATGTATTTCGGAAAAACACTGACCATCCATAGATGCCGAACGGAGCTTTTTAAACTTTCAATCAAATTAACATATTTCTTCGATTATTACAGAAATTAAATAAAACTAAAGGTAAACGTCCGCTTCCGTCACACACCTTTCAAACACTTATTCCCGAAAATTGATGATATTAAGGATAATGACTGTGACATAGTTACGTTCTTGCAGATTCACAGTACAAAACAAAAATTACAGCAAAGTTGTTAAGCCACAGGTTTTTGAGATATTCACGTTAGAAAATGACCAATTTTCGTCATTTTTCGACGCCATTTTCTCAGTTTCGCGAAAGCTCCGACAGAGGGATATTTCTAACTTCACCTCTATAATATACGCTATATACTTCTCTACATGCCTACAGCACCTATTTCCACCCTTCTAATCACCAACCGTCTCTTGGGAGATTTTTTTCTAGAAAATATACGTCTCTACATGTCTACATCTCCTATTTCCACCCTTCTAATCACCAACCGTCTCGAGGGAGATTTTTTTCTAGAAAAAATACGTCTCTACATGCCTACACCTCATATTTCCACCCTTCTAATCACCAACCGTCTCGTGGGAGATTTTTTCTAGAAAATGTCTCAATAACATGGAGCGAGAGATGTTAGTGAGTAAACGCAACTCGGCGACTGTCGCGCCACGCTGCGGTCAAAAGTGGAAACAGTGCAATGGCGGCCGGGAAAAACGTCACCTAAAGCTTTGAAAATTTCTATTTATCGTATATTACTTATTCCCCCAAAATAAAATTATAACTAGATACCGGCATCTTTCTAGTTTTTGTCACATAAATTTCGCGGCGATATGCTATGTGAAAAGGGTCGAAAACAATTTTTGAAAGGTGTGTGACGGAAGCGGACATTTACCAAACAAAAAATTAGGATGAGAAGATGCCTACATCTTTTTTCCTTTCAATGCCATAGAAAAATATTTCTTTATATGGACAATTTTTTTCGAATTTTGGAATATATACGAAAACAAGCCAGAAAATATTAGAACATTTCGAAACCTAATGCTGGAGGCAGCTGCTTCAGATCAAATGCAGCATAAAAGAGAAATGAAGAAGTTTACAGAGGTGAATTAGAGGTAGGGACCACATGGTACGATTTACAGAATAGAAGAACCAGATAGGTTGGACCCTATCTGAGGAACAATGGGGTCGTGAAGAATGTCATTTAAAGGGAATATAAAGGGAAAAGTCCCCAAAGGAAGACCCGGGAATAAGTTCATGGACCAAATATAAGAGAAATTACATCACAAGAGCTACCAGGAAGATAGGGAACTAACATAAGATAGGGAAGAGTGGAGGGCTGCAGTAAGCCAATCCTAGGATTGAACAGCCAACAACGGAAGAATATATTTAAAGAAACCAAAACCAAATGAAATTCCAACATGGTGGGTGATTATTTTTGAAGAAATTGCCATGAGAAAAATTCGGCCTGGACCGGGAATCGAACCACGGACCTTTGGTTTGCCGGACCAATGCGCAGACTACTGCGCTATCCAGGCTTCCTAATTCCCATGCCAATTTTGGTGGATACAGGCCAACTAGATCTTAAGCCCTTGCGGTCCATCAAAGATGGCAACACAAGGGAGAAGAGGACCTCAAAGAAGCCACAACCAAGAGTCAGTATCTTTCACCAGCACATATGCCGTGCTTAGCCATTTTAAATTCCAACATGGTGCTGGTGAAGGTTACTGACTCTTGGTTGTGGCTTCTTTGAAGTCCTCTTCTCCCTTGTGTTGCCATCTTTGATGGACCGCAAGGGCTTAAGATCTAGTTGGCTTGTATCCACCAAAATTAGCATGGGAATTAGGAAGCCTGGATGGCGTATTGGTCTGCGCATTGGTCCGGCATACCAACGGTCCGTGGTTCGATTCCCGGTCTAGGCCGAATTTTTCTCATGGCAATTTCTTCAAAAACCGAATGCCCAAAAAAGAATTCTCTAGTTTTGAAAATTTTTTACGGAAGATACTCGTGAAAACGGTGCTATCATATTGCTTTTCCACTATAGCGTAGATAGTAAAGTTTTATCCTCGTAGGTCGGTAGCAAGATTGGTGGATGTGATTGACTTTGGACGAGTGATTCGCGTATAAACGACCCTAACAACAACGCTTCTGCCTGCTATTGCCCATATAGTGGATGATCCTAGTGGGATAATGAACAGGAGAGTGGTTGGGCCTTTTGTTTTTGCTGAGGATACAATGAACGACGATACTGTGATGTGTTGTAACTGTACTTGTTTCCACAGTTGGACGAAATTAAGGTGGAGAAAGGACTAGAGTTGATTCCAGCGTGATTATGCTCCGTCCCAATACTGAAATCATGTTTGTGCAGCGTAGCATGCTCGTTTTTTCTGGAGGATGGATAGCTATAGCCCATTCGCATGGCCCCCTAGAAGCCCCTATTTAAGCCTCTGGACTTTTTTCTTTGGGAACATGGTAAGAACTTGTTGTATGCTGAAATCATACGTGATTTTGCCAATATTTGTGAAAAAACTGTAGCTGCGGTAGCATCAGTCACACCTGACATGCAAACAAAAGCATGGAGAGTAGTTGAATATAATAGTAGTAATACTTTTATTCCTAGATACATAGCCTCAGATAAACACGACCATGGACCAGAATATAAGGTATATGGGCTCCACATTGAAACAGCTGTCCTGCTTTGGGGTTCCCGACTCTTCACACGATTCGGTCTTTATGTCATATCATCCTGTGATATTTAATCACTGGAAATAAAGATGCTACCAAAAACAGAGAAGAAAAAAAATGGCGATATACCTTGGACATCATTTAAAGATTAAACCAAGTTAAAAAGTTATGCAAATATGATTTAGTTCTCTCCCGCAGTGTAATACTAATGAAGTCTTCATGGGTTTTCAAACAGGTTAGATAGCTGTTGGCCAACAGCTACCTAACCTTATGAAAAACCTGTGAAGACTGCATTAAAATTATACAAAGTAGTGCACATTTTTTCAGAGGATAATATTTTTATTTATGCACTGAAAACAAAAATTCAACCTCTTTATTTTCTAATGACCAATTTTTTATTACTTTACAAAAGTTCTCTTCACTTTTAATTCCTGAAATGTAAGTTAAAGAGCGGGTTAAAATATTTTAGGTCCCAGATAATTGTAACCCTGTCTGAATAATTTATTTCTGGGCCTTGGAATCGCTACCTCATGATTTAACCTTAATACATAAGATAAGTTACGATATAAAGTTAGAAAGCGGTAGATCAACGAATTGATCCCACATTGAGGTTTACTTGAGGAGTAAAATAAATTGGTTGTAATTTTTTCATGAAATGTATTGGTTTCTGCGATAACTTTATGTTCAGTTGAATAAAAGTCTTTTATAAATAGGTAGTTTTTTTGGGCGCTCTTTTTTGGCTCGATTAACAGTAAAGTTTAAATAGAGAACTCATAAAGAGTAAGGAAACTAACATCAGAAGGGAAAAGATGGAGGGCTGCAGCCAACTAATCTCAGGATTGAACCATTGATATATGTGCGTGTATCGGTCTTTGGCGCTTCTCTAGTTTTATTGGTCACTCCACAGCTCATTTGCGAAATCTTTCTCCACCATCTCACTTTTAATTCCTTCCATTCAAATCTTTCTACGTCTTTCTCTTTTCCTTTCCTCAAGAGGAGTTCACAAGAAGATAATAGCGCTAGCTTAGGAGGCGTTTAGTAATAGAAGTGAGCTGATGACGGGGACATTGGGTAAGGATGTAAAGCAGAGGGTGGTGTAGAGCTTGATATGGAGCGTAGCATTATATGGAGCAGTAATGTGGACCCTCAGAAAGGAGGAGGAGAACTGGCTGCAGGCATTTGAGATGTGGGTGTGGAGATAGATGGAGAAAGAGAGGTGGATGGAAAGGAAGACTAACGAGGAAGTGCTTGAAATTGTGGAAGAGAAAAGGAAATTTCTTAATGAAATTCGAGATCGGCAGAGTAGGTGGCTGGAGGATGTTATGGGGTTGCAGAAGAATGTGATTAAGGGAATGATGTTTGGCAAGCGGGGAAGAGGAAGAAATATAATTGGATTCATGGACCGGATGAAGATGGGTAGATTGTATGCAGAGGCGGAGAAGGAAATACTTGAGGTAGATAGGGCCCTAAGAGTGTAGAAAACCTGGAGGAGATCTCTGGCATTCAATAGTACCTACCTTAACTGGAAGAATACTTTTAAAAAATAAAAAAAGGGAGTCCACTGTAGGACTTGATCGGGTGATCTCTCATTTTCCTTTTGTTGGAATGTTTTCATACCATGCCAGCGGTTTTCCTCTTATTTCCTTGACAGTATCATCCTTAATTTCTCTTATTCTATATTTTCTGACTGTTTCCCGTTGACATATTCCTGTGGATCTTTCCCCAAAATCAATCTCCACCGCTCTCATTTATTTGAAAAAGTCCCAAAAACGGCTCAATGGGTTATTACATTGGACGACCAACAACCAATTACTAAGAAGCATTAATAAAACATAAAATAAATAAGAGAAAATGGGAAAAATAGGAAAGAACAGAAGGACGTTGACGGGGACTTAGCGATAAATAAGCAGGGTACATGTAGCTAATTTGCTCACATGGTTGATGAGGAAGAATTTGAAAAGCAAAGGGCAGCAACAAGAGGTCAAGGGAGGGTGAATGCGAGGCCAGATATTTAAAAACTTTTAAATGGGGTGGATTAGGGAACGCTGGGATTCCGAAAGACGAAATTTGAGCATGTTAATGAGACAACTATTGTGTGTGGTACGAGGAGAAACATATAGTAGAAAGAGAGGAAGATGGTTAGTTGTGCAGAGAGTGCCACTCCTGATGCTATGACGGAACTTCATGTCAGAGGGCATATAACGGAGAGGTAGGGGGATTACAAGGGAAGACTTGATTTCTTTTAATGGCCAGACCTAACTTCTTTATAGGCTGGACTATGGCTTTGTAGATCACCAGTGTTGAATTTCGCTATGAAAAAATCATTTGACTTGACCGTTATTCGAACCCGGATCTCCCAATTGCCGGTCAGGTGTGTTAGCCAGTTACACCTGACTGGCAATTAGGAGATCCGGGTTCGAATCCCGGTCAATTCGAATGATTTTTTCATAGCGAATTTCAACCCTGGTGTATGTGCACCCGTGCGAGTGACTTCGTACCACATCATTTTTTACATGCAATGTTTGGAGCTTTGTAGATCGTTTGTTTGTTTTTATTTCAAATGTTTTAATCCCACAGAATACTGTTTGGTAATTATATGGCGTACCCTGCAGGCAGCGTTCTTAAATTGCTCTTTCAAGTGACCAGTTTAATATGAAATATTCTAATAATGCGTTTCTCCATTATTCACCCAACCTTGCATTTAAAAAATGTTGTTTCAGACTCAGTTTTTGACATAAAAACAATGCGAAATACATACGACCTATGTCTATCTATATTCAACATGGAATACCATAATTCACATCCACCAATAAAATTGCTATAATCATCGACTCATTTGCTACATCTCAAGTCTGCGCACAACCAATGCCCAATTACTATTTTATGGATCGAATGGTCTCCAAACTTTTTTCGTAGAGTGGTTACTTAGTCACGTAAGTATGATTGTGCGACGTGAGTTACTGTAGACATGCCCAATACGTATCGTACATCATGCATCACTATGTGAGGCGCTGGGAATTGAGGGCGAGACGCATATTAATTGCCTCGCGATGACGTGACCGCCTCGCCGTGGAGAAAAACATCGCGCCGGACGCCCTTCTGCCTCGTCCCCGCATTTCCGTCGCACCCTCCCGCACACCGTTTAGCGGATAACTCCTAATCAAGGATGCCGGTGACACAAAGTTTGATTTTCAGCCGTATCGATAACATTCGGGAGGTGAGGATGGCTCGCGAAAAAGGACGACCTCGGTGTGGGGAAAGGGAAGGGTTATTCGCCATGGCCTAGGAATTTCCGAACCTCGAGAGATGAAATTTCGACGTCACTGTATCGAAAAGACGTCAATAACTTAGAATTATAAAAAAAATGAGGTTTATGGAGGGTTTCGATGCCACATTCACTGGTTTTTCGAGGTTCGGCCGCGTCGAGTCCTTTCTGAATTCTTCTCCCAAAATAGAATGGAATAGAAACATCTTTGTTGTTCTGGGAGCCAAGTCCCTTGTAGCATAAATTGAAAACACATGCCACCATGGGGCAACTAATACAAAACATTTAAAAAACTACGCCATACTGTTGGTAACTAAATCAGATAGAGGGCAAAGACAATTGAAACAATTGTCACCTGTACATCACCGAAACGTAATTATTGATAAGTCAGGACTCTGAAGGATACAAGAATCAGAAAATTGAAATAATCATAACAACACATTACAAATATTATTCAATATGCTTAAGGGCCCCCACGCACTGGCAACTTTTTCAAAGCAACTATTTAGTTACTTTGAAGAAGTTCCAATGAAACACGGTATTGACTGTGGCCCCGCGCACGGGCGACTTTTTAGTTGCCGCAACTAAATAATTGCGTCCGAACCTATTCTGAGGGTGAGTAAACTGTTGCCGGCAGGAATAGACCACGTAGGTTTTTGCCCAACCCTGCGCACTGTCAACTATTGAGTTGCTTGACGGCCCTTGTTCGGAACGCTTTTCGAAGTACTTAAATAACTACTAATATAAAGCAATAAAAACTTTTCATTTCCATTTATTTTGCAATAAATAATTTAAACTATTAGTGGTATTAATATTTTCCTTACCTTAGAGTCACTACCAATCTTTCTTGAGGTGGTACAGCCTGTCGTAATGATGTATTTTGGTAAGTTATTAGAGGTCCAAGGGTAACCAGCAGTCGATCAAAAGTTTCTATGCTCATTCTAAAATAATTAAATTACTTATTTGGATGTTCTTTCAATCTATCAAACGGCTTATAAAATTGCCCATCAAGAAGTCTGGAACTAATTATTGGATGTACCCAAAACTTTTTGTTCCTTTGCTTATCTTTTCGCTGTCTCAGAATGAGCGCAAGAACACAAGTAGCTTCCACGAGATCCATTGTAAACTGAGCTGAGAGGCAACTATTTAATCGCCAGTGCGCGGTGGCGGGCAACTCACGGGTGAGTAAACTGTTTAGTTGCCGGTGATTTAAGTTGCCAGTGCGCGGGGGCCCTAAATGAGGATGTGATGTTCAAGACACTCCTACATGTGATGTTCAAGACACTCCTACATGTGATGTTCAAGACACTACCATATTTACCTAAATATAGGACCACCCCTACATGTAATACCACTTTTGAGGCTCAAATTCCAGGAAAAATATAAAACAGGTGAAGTACCCAGCCAGTTTGGAAAGAATGTGTGATGGTTTGAGTGTGTCAACTCGATATGAAGTTCAAATTTGTTTTACGATGAGTTTGAACGCGCTTAGAATTTCGAATAGTCGTGTTACATAACTTTAAATATCAGAATGGGGTAACCCCTCTGGCTTATCCTCCCCGTATAAGACCCCCCACCGCTTTTGAAACACATTTTTCGGGAAAAAAAGTGGGGTCTTTCATTCAGGTAAATACGGTAATGGGAAACTGTCCTCAAACAGGTTTCAATTGAACTGCTCCCTCCATGCTCGTCTATCCTGTGCTGCCTTCCTCAGCTCTTCGTAACTCCTTCCATTCATAATATTCGTAAATATATTATTTCTTCGTCTTTTTCTCCCTCTCTTTTCCTCGATCTTTCCTTCTAATATCTATTCTTTTCAGTAGGCAATCTTTTCTCAGGACGTGTCCCATCCAGTTCTCCTTCCTCTTCCTTATTGATCTCAAAATTTTCCTTTTCTCATTTATCCTTTCCAGAACTTCATCGTATCTCACTTTATCACTCCATTTTAATCTTTCCATTCATCTCTATATCCACATTTAAAAAGCATCTAGATATTTCTCCTCTTTCCTCCGGACTGTTCATGTTTCCGCTCCATAAACCACAATACTCCAAGTAAAACATTTAGAGAATCGTTTTCTTTTAGCCTATGTTTATTGCTTTGGCTGAAAGTAGTTGGTTGACCTTACTAAAGGCTGCCTTTCCCTGTGACATTCTACTTCTTATTTCCTCCGAACAGCTTCCATTCAATGTTATAACACTTCTGAGGTATCTAAAGAATGATCTTTGTTCTAGCCTTTTTCCTTTCGGAATTTCTGAATAAGGCCCCAGAAATGCTTGAAGAGCGAACGTCTTTGCCATGTTTGTTCTATAAGTATTTGTTGTGAGGGCTATAAAATTTCGGGGATGAGACAAAGCTAAAGAGCTCCCATATAAAAGTGGTCCAGTTTTCATATTATATGTAAACATTTCGTTTGCGATAAACATGAAGTTATTTCTTTTTTAGGCGGCTATGGCTTGACTGTGTGAGTCAAAACAAACACATAAGAACACATTTTTATTCATTGTTTAAAAAACTCCTACTTTCGAGAGTGAAATGTGTTACTGTTTAAGTCCAAAATTAAGGTCCAAAACCATCAGATTTTTCCACGAATATATTTTTAATTTTTTCAAGCCGTAGGAGCCGACTGCAGCGCCAATTGGACGGAACTGTAAGCATTTTGAAATTATTACGGCTGTGATTTCGTAACAAATTGAAAAAAATGTGTGGGAAGGTGCCTAAATTTTTTTTCTAATTTTTGCTCAATTTCCAAAGACTTCCTGCTACTTGTAAACAGATTTTACATAAAGATTAAGCATGTTCTCTCGTTCAAAATCAACCTTTCCCCGATGTAATGTGAGCATTCTCCTCCCAAAGATTTCCATAACCAAAAACATTAAGAATTCAGAGATGTGGCGGGGTGGATGGGTGCGGAAAACTCCGATAGATCATCTGAAAGATACTTTTTTCACGTTATGACAGCTCAAATTTAATTATACTTTACAAATTATTCTATGCGAGGTCGATTTTGGAAGGAATGAAATGCTACTTTTGCTCCCGTATTCCATGGTGCTTTGCTTGTACCCGTCCAATACCGATATCATAATAACACTGGAAATCCCCAATAAAAACACCCTCCTGGCAATGAAAATGTGTCTTTTGCGTCCAAAATATCACTATTTCACAACTTTCCTTTCAACCTCTCTCACTCATACTCTCATTACATTCCCAACTCAGTGACCACTCGTGGCACACCGGTGGTGGTCTTTTATGGAGCCTATACGTGTCGGGGATTGAGTTCGTAAAGTGCACGTAAGTTTATCATGTCCTTGTGCGAAGTGGATAAGATTTTGACGAATTGAAGCAGTGTTAGGAAAACTCATTAGTCAACGGAGCCAAATATCAACAGTACAACGACTGAAATTTCTTTTGGGAGCCAATTTTTTTAAATTTCAACCCTATTGGTAGGTACGTTGTTATTAACTTAATTTGGGTGCTCCAAATTTGGCATTTGCTAAACATGTTCTCAATCTGATTGAGGTACATTCGCTGAGGTCGACTCCTTCCAACTTTCCCATCCACACTCGTCTTGTATACTTGTTTCGTCTACTTCCTTTAGTTCATTCATTATATATGCCCAAACCATCTCAACATAACTTTCTCAATCCTCGACACAAAATTTTCTTCCACATGGAGTTAACGCTCCCTAAAATTTTACTTAATTAACTTCAAGTTTTAAGTCTTAGTTAAATTATAGGATACGTTGAATAAAACTTGCGAACGCATGGACCACGAAGTTTCAATTGCACTTTACGTGTGCGCCCGTACGTGGTATTTTGTGGAAGAGCCACACTCAAGGGACCAAAGAGCCACATGTGGCTCGCGGGCCGCGGTTTGCCGACCACTGGCATAAAGGAACTTTCACAACTGTTTCGCGTGCAATCTGTGGCGAGCTCGTGTCTCAGTGAACGTGGAAAAATGGACGCAAGTTCGAGGCAGCGATGATTCACTGAGCAGTCGGTATCCTCATTCCGTCCGCTACCTTTGACTAGCTTTTTCCTGTTTTTTTTTCGATGGCGCACGTTTTTCAAGCGGATTCGAGGATTTTTTCAAACCCCGCGTTGCTAAACCATGCAAAAATATGAAATAATTCAAAAATTTCCGGTCCAAATTCGTGAAGGACTGTTCCATCTTTTGGAAAAAGCCGCGTATGGAGGATTTTAAAATGCCAACTTTTTCCTTGGCGGAGACCCCCTCATGACTGATGGTTGTTGCTGTTAATGCGGAATGGAATATATATTCTTATTCTCTCAAAATGGAGATATTTTTCGAGATATTTTCGCAATAATGAGATCATTTGTCGGGTTAAAGTCGGGTCATTACCGGGTCTAATGTGACCTTCTATAGTATGGTATAATTTTATGAAAGATGTATAGTATTTTTTAAGAATTTTTAAAGAATTTTTTAAGCTCAAAGTCGAAAGTTTAATTGTTTGGTAGTGAAAATTATATTAAGCATAGTCACAAAGTTACTTTAGAACACTCTGGGTGTTATTATTTTACCTTCTTGAAAGTACTGGTTACCACGATTCACCGATATTTTGTCCCTTGTCTCTATTGAAGACATTGGTATAATTTTTGTAAAGACAAGAGTCTTAACCCTTTCACATCAATAATCGAGAAAAATCGACACAATAAATTGGACTTGTAAAATTTTTCACTCTTTTATTTTAAGCGACCGGTATCTTAGCATAGGATATATCTTTTGTATCTGATACTATTTAAAATGATAAAAAAACTGCAAAAATCTTCATTCTAATAGTCAGCAGCAAATTTCAATTGGTCCGCAGTTATGTTTACAATGAAATGAAACTAAATATGTCGCCGGTGCGATGAACTCGGTTGTTGAAAATTGAAACTCTGTGGAAAACTTTCCAATTCAATTTGATTTTCACTATGAATTTTCATAAAATAAATCCGAAACCATCGAGCAAAGAGTGGGTGAAGATAATAAATATTTATATAGAAATTTCTTTGAAGTCATGAAAATCAAGCCTAAGCAAGCTGCTTCGGAGGAATTGTGAATATTTATGAAACTCTCCCAGACTTGACACTAAATGATGTAGTTTGAGATATGCTTGCTTATTCTGAGGGCATTAGAAGAATAATTAGTCATCGTTATATTGGCATTAATCATGAGGAAGGGAGATTTGTGGTATATGCAAGTGTATACTGTGTAAGTATATACATAGCGGTAAAGATGTTTGACGACGGCCGAGGCAAACGATAGTCACTTCGCGCTTGTAGCAATAACAGGGCTGGTGTACCACCGCATTCTATGTCATAATGGCAAACTGGGATATGTTCTGCGAGATTTATATTGAACTCGACGGCGTTTGTCATCTAATCCAAGCCGAAACCTCCACGTGGTTTGATTAAAAAACCTTCCTTACTCTCGGTAGAGAGTATTTTCTATTGGCGTCCGATTCGAATAGAGATATCTGCAGAAACTTGAACATCTAAAAATTGTTTCTTAAAAATTGTACGCTTGTTATCTGACTAGAGAAATCTCCCCATGGATACACGTTGATAACAATTAGCTAATATTATTATGTATGCCTAATTTAATATAGTTTGATGACTTTTTCTAAGAAATTAAAAAATGCAATTTCCCCTGCCTTGATTATGTAAAACTATTTAGAATCTGACTTTTTCATTGTCGTTTAATGCCATTCCTTTGGCTTTTTCTGTGTACATCTTAATCCATTGAATCTACTTCCTTTATTTTCACAGCACATGTCACTAAAGTTTGACAATCAAGCAGTTTTGTCAACTCTTTGGAAAGTATAATTCATTCAAAAATTATTTTTTACTATTTAAATGTAAATAACTGGTGTGAACAGCTGGTGGCACCGAGCTTTTCATATTTTCTCACCTACTTAGCACATTAATATCGCTGAAATTCCTGATAGATCGTGCGAAAAATGGACAAAGACAAATTACACTGTCAACCATAGCAGTGCATGATTTATTTTCCTATTCCTCCTTTAATGGTATAAATTACTTGTTTAATCCATAAAAATATTTTTTTAAATATCATTTACTATTCGTAACAAAAACCTCAAGTCTTGTACTCCGTTGAGAAGTTCATAAGCGGCCTTCTAGAGTGCTTTTTCGGAGGTGGTCATTAACACTTGATCCTAACACGAATAAATATATAATAATATGTTATTTATTTTCGATAGTTTTTATGGATCTTTATGTTGCGTAAATGAGTTGATAACCTTTAACTGGTGTTGAATAGACGAAAATAACCCTTTGGGCGGACGGCTTAAGTCACGACTCTGAATTGGGGGACCAGCATTTTTGGTAGTAGAGGGGTGGGAGAGAGTTGAAAGAGGAGAGACAGGACGTTATAAATGATTCCATAGCGAAGGAAATGAGACTAATGGGAACTCATTTGCATGTAACTCTGAGCCTTAAAAAGCCGAGTAATTGAATGCGGGGAAGTTAGTTCACATAAATGGAAGCAGCAACCCAGGGAGTTGAGAAGAGTTGAAAAGTCGGTGATGCATTTCCTGTGAGGACCAAGCCGACTGGCGGGGTTAATAGTTGTCCACTGAATTTTTTTTGTGAATTATCAATCAAAAGTTAACTTCCGGGGATTTTTTCTTACTATTCTTAGTGATCGCTCTCTGACCGTCATGGTTACGTACGTTCTTGGATATTTTTCGACTGGCGATGGCGACATAAACGGGACTACATTTATTTCGACAGTTTTCCAATCCAAATGCGGCATGATAGAAAATACACACGGTTATCTTGTACCTTATTCTCTGCTGAATAAACTTCAATGCAAAGAGAAAAGCTGATTTTCATTCTATCAACAGCAACAGCTGCGCGGAACAATTTGTTGGCCATATTTGGCAACATTTTCGCCTGGGATTGCGGGTTTGCCTACCACCTGCATGATTTTCCGCCATCCAGGGTATGGTTGCTAACGTTCATTGAATTGTAACAACCTGCGGTAAGCGGTTACCTATTGGTAAAATATTATTGTTTACCAAGAACCTCAGATCTATTGTCGAGAGGTTTAAAGTGATTTGTACCCGACGCCTCAACAGTAGTAGGAGCTACTTCCGCTTGTAACATTTGAAGTTTTATTGCCGGTAGAATTGCACTGGAACATAGGTGGGATCATCATTCGGCTGAATTGAATGTATATCTTTCATTGAGTAGGTGAGACATCGTTTTATTCATTTAAGCTTGGTTTTAAAACCTCTAAATCAAAAGAAAAAATTTACGGGGCAAAAAACAAGCATGTAAAGAGCCTTCGCATCGCATCGTTTCATCGCATCTATGAAATACTTTCATTCCGTGTCTTATTAATAATAGTTTGTCATAAATAATTAGCCGTTATTTGTACATCTTGAAAGTAAAAAAATTACCATCATTCTACATTTATCGTATTTATCAAATCTAGAAGTGTTTTCAGCGGAAAAGAATACAGGCCAGGGAAATAATACCGAGATCCTTCAAAACTAGTCATTGACCCAGTAAATGGAAGATAAAGAGGATTTTTACTCAAGTTGAGCCGTAGTATGGCGAAAGTGATGAGATTCACGGAAGTGTAAAGATAAAATCTTCAGATACAGTAAAATATCCTGCAGTTACCTTAACATCTGATATATCATGGGGATTACACATACAAAACATATGTGGCGCAGCATTAAAGAAACTAGGTTTTGTTAAACGTATAATAGGAAGGTCCTTGGATGGAAAAGTCAAAGAGAGATGCTACTTCGCTCTGGTTAGGCCACACCTCGAATACGCCGCGAGCATTTGGGACCCTGGTCAAATAGATTTAACCTAAAAATTAATAAAATACAAAGGAAAGCAACGCGCTTCCTTAAAAACTACTACGAGCGTACATATAGTGTCTCACAACTTTTTGAGGGATTTAGGTGGGAGCCCCTAGAAACTCGGAGGCTCCACGCTGGGCTTAGCTTGCTTGATAAATTCAGAACTGATATTTTTCAGAGCGACATAGAGAATATTATCATGACTCCTCACTTC
Organism: Ceriagrion tenellum; assembly: GCA_963169105.1. Taxonomy (NCBI): domain Eukaryota; kingdom Metazoa; phylum Arthropoda; class Insecta; order Odonata; family Coenagrionidae; genus Ceriagrion; species Ceriagrion tenellum. The sequence continues at coordinate 40,375,505 of OY720644.1, read as the reverse complement.
ATCTGTAGGTCTGACATACGCGATAAAATAAGAGAGATACACTGCCGAACAGATAGGTTCAAGAACCCGTTCTTTCCGCGAACAATAAGTGATCACAATAAAAATAAAGCTCAATAAATACACCTCTATAATTCATGTCACCATTTCATCTCCAAAAAACTTACACCTTTACACGGGTGGTGACCTAACACCCCCTGCCGCACGCCCATGCGGCGGCTCACTGGGTATTATGTAGATGTAGAAGTGAGAAGGCGGGGCTGAATGTAAGGGCTGGAGGGCACAAAATAGAGCAAGTAGAGCAGCTTTCATGTCTGAGTAGTATCGTTGAGGAGAATAATTGCCGTAGCAAAAGCAGCTTTGTCAAAGAGGAGGGAATTGATTGAAGTCTCAGTAAAGGCGTAAAGAATTGGCTGGCGAATACTCGAGAGATGGAGCGTGACATAGTATTAGACGGAGACCTGGTCATTGCGGAGATGGGATATATGGCGAATCTAGGCGATTGAGATGTGGATTTAGAGGAGGATATAGAGGGTGAGCTGGGTGAAGAGAAAGACAGACGAGGATTTTGATATGTTTGGAGAGAAGAGGAAACTAGTGGCGGAGGTTTGGAGGAGGCAGATAAGATGGATGGAAGACGTTTTGAAAGGAGAGGGAATCTTGAAGAGAATAATAGAAGAGAGAACATGGGGAAAAGGGGAATAAAAATGAAGAGGATAGGAATTATGGGCGAAATAAGAAGAGGGAGACGATATAAGGAATTCATGAGTAATCAAATGGCGGGTCATTCATAGGAGTATCCACAGAACGATGAGCTAGTTAGTTGAAAACTGTATGTAATCTTACCAACCAGCTAGTAGAATTCTCAAATGAATCACTCTGGAATGCCCACATATTATCAAACTATTGTAAGATGTACACCTACATCTACATACTACCCCGCGAGATACCGCTTGGGCGTGTGGCAGGGGGTGGTAGGCCACCAGCCGTGTAAAGATGTAAAAGTTTTGGAGGTGAAATGGTGACATGTCCTATGAGAGTGTGTTTGAAGGAGCTCAGTTTCTATTGTGGTCGCTTATTGTACGCGGAAATAACGAGTTTTTGTACCTATCTGTCAGACCTATAAATGTCATGAGGCGTCTGTGCCGCTCTGAACAATCTCAATTCTGAATTTATCAAGCAGCCTAAGCCTAGCGGGCAGTCTCCGAGTCTCTAGGGGCTCCCACCTTAATCCCTCTGACAGTTGTGTAGCACTATATGTGCCATGCGTTTGAATGGTAGCGCCTTATTTTGATGCGCTAAATATGATTGGGTGGTCGGGCACTACTATCATACACTTCCTCCCCAGCTGAAGATTTTCCATGCTTGTAATCACTTCTGTACGACTGGTCTTATGTCAACTTTCCTTCGCGTGTGAATACATTTTTTTCTCCCAAATCCTTACACTCCGGCGTGAATTCTCAAAATAAGTTACTGTATTAATTTATTGCAAATATAACTCCGGCTTTTCCAAATTTTCAGAAATTTTCGTCTCGTATTTCATTGGTAGGTATTGCAAGCAGCTGGTAAATACCTATATTAAAGACATTTAAGAGGAACCTTTTCGGTATTGAGTGATCGCAAATTTTTAAGGTGACCATTTGATGGATGAAGAACGCTGAGTAAGCACGGGTGGAAAAAGATAGTTTTGGGAATAAAGTGCTACGTAATGAAATGGACAAGTTTTAGTAGATTAAAATATACTCTGTAGAAATAATGTTTGATAAAGGCAAATTTAGACGAGACCACGAGGTATAGGAAATTTTTAACCAGACTACTGTTGAAAGTTGCATCTAGTTGTTTGATAAATTATAATGATAATGAGTATCATTCCAGAAACCATGTTCAAAAGCAGTAAAAAATATTTCCCCGACGGTAGTAATGTCGCGTGTTTATCTACTCTACTCTAGGTAGAGTAGATAAACGGGCGAGGGCGATAAAGGGCGAGTACTCTAGCCACCACACCAACCCGATCCCTTATTACAGACAGAGAAAACTTACCTTGCATTGATATACACATGCTGAAACCTGCCTCCGCAGCCTACCTCAAGCGGTCTTATCTCTGAGCGGCGATTTATTCCGGGACGGAGTGAATTTCCCAAAAATATAAGCAACGAAAATGTTTCCTCTCTTCAGCGGTCACCTCCGTAAGCAGCCATTATTTCATGGGTCCTGTGGTGGCTGCTTAATACAGGTTTCGCTGTAGTATGAAATTCCCTAATGCGTTTAACGATTTAATAATGTTGGAAAAATCTGCATATTAATTCATTTTTCAAATCAAAATGATGCAAGAAAAGATCAGGGCAATGTTTTTAACCAAACAAAAACTACCTAGAGTAAACGGTAAATTTGGTACAATTTTACGTTCTTACTCCTGGTTACACAAGTAATCAACAAATAAAGATAAATAGTCTAGCGAAGCAAGTATAAAACAGTTTTCCAACGGATAGAACAAAATCACCATAACTCATTTAGATAGCCATGCCATATTGGATACCTAATTTCGCATGATACTAGTACGGAATAATTTGATGTGATGAGATGTAGATCATTGTAAAAGAAATGATTAAAATTATTAAAATAAGCCTTGCATGGAGATCTGTATAAGCGCTCATGAGAAGTCGTGTTGCAAAGCTTGTCTCCATGCGACGAATTAATAACTTTATCAATAACGACGCGTGATTCTTGTAAAACCAACGTTGGAGATTGGTGAATTGGCGACTAAAATTTAGATTAACGTTAGATAAAATATAAAGATTGAACTTCTGAAATTTTATACTGACAATTGCCTTTTACATTTATCTGTGAATGTGTTCTACGTTGGCGAGCTGCCGGGCGATGGTAAGCGTTTACGAGGATCGCGGGGACCGTTGACTGGGAAACGGCAGACGGCGTGCTTCAGACCGCGTCGCTCCCGCGGGCGACCCAAGAGCGGGATGCAACATTCAGAGTTCTTCCAAGACAGTCCGTTCACTGTACTAATATTGCTATTCGGCTATCTAACGGAACCAGTCTTCAACTCATATGGAGAGGGAGGAATAAGTACCGTGGACCAGTGGTCTGCAAAATCATAAGTCAACGGAGCCAAAAAATACGCTGTACAACAATTAAAGTTTCTATTAAGGGCCAATTTTTTTTTAAACTTAGCCCATATAGGTAGGTACATTGTTATTCATTTAATTACGGTACTCCTAAGTTGGACTTTGCTAAAAGCGTCCTCAATCTGATTGAGGTACATTCGCTAAGGTTGACCCCTTCCAACTTTCCAATCCACACATGTCTTGTATACTTGTTTTGTTTATCTCCTCTCATTCATCCTCTCTGTATGTCCAAACCGTTTCAACATACCTTTCTCAATTCTCGACACTAAATTTTGTTTCAATCCACAACGCTCCTAAGCATCAACTTAATAAACTTTAATTAAAATTTTAAGTCTTATTAACTATAGGAACGTTGAGTAAAACTTGATATCATATTTAACAAAGATATTATTTTATGATAAAATTTAATTGTAAGTTTTTTGTGAAAGAGCAACACTCAAGAGTCCATAGAGCCGTGGTTAGCCGACCACTACCCTAGACTATAATCGCGCTCTTATTCTGTTTTACCCATCATTTGGTACAAGCATCGCAAGTGCCATTCTAAGACTGGCTGATGCTTCCAAGTAAATATGAGTTATTACCCTTGAAGTATGGCCAAAAACGACGATCTTTGGGCCTAATTGAATTATATACAAAATAAAGGAAATCCGATAATCTAATGGTATAATTAAAACGTACTTCTTTCATTTATTCGATGCTGAAAGTTCCTAGCCCATATCATAAGTGAAAATTACTAAAAAAAGTAAAGAAATATACCCCTGAAACGATTCAATTGCCTTTCTTATGGAAGTATAATGCTGAGATTGGAGGCCATGGTTTATAAGGCTGAGATTGGAGCCGCAGGGGTTCTATGGCCTTACAAATATAATTTATTGACCCCTCAAGGTCGTAAGAAACATGTGTCAATATTTTTTGGAATCGTCAAAGGTTTATTTTGGGTCTATAGCGTACAAGAAATAAAATTTCAGTTTTACCGATGCAGATTAGCGTCTGAATTTTTTAAGTGCAAAAAACTAATTTTAATTAAAATTTTTATCAAGTTCCACTCTCGCATTCTTTAACTATTCCAATGAAATAGCCACACTCATAGTTAGTACCAGTCTGCGACTGTTCATCTGATGATAATGTGTTCATATAAATTTTATAATCATTATTGTAAATCAACATTTTAATTCAGCCATTCATTAGTCAATTAGGCATGCAATTTAACTGATAATGCTTTCATCAATTCACTTTTTTAATCTCAGGATTAGCTGGTCAGCAATATCGTGGAATTAATAACTCACAATTAAAACGTTGTACAGTTCCACTATGTTTTGATGCTGTCCACCGGTTTCGACATGTAGAGCATCATTTTCAGGACAAACATTGTTGTTTTGTAAATGAAATGTTTTGTCTTGTATTGTTTTTCTTTAAAATGACGCTATAGACGTTGAAACTGGTAGACAATATTTAAACAGTGAAACTGTACTACGTTTTCATTATCATGAGTTATTCCTTCTCGTCGTTCCATAACTTAACGCCACAATTAATTGATTTGAACCGCGGAATTATTTGCTTTGGGATGAGCCTTAATTCCAGCAGAGTACCGATTGATCTCTTTGCCATTTCGCTGTTGGCCGTATTTTTACCTCTTGGTTATTAGCAGGAAATAGCAAATATGCCGATGGTACTCATTCTAATTTTTCATGCTCATTTCGTGCTAATACAATTTTAAATCCGATTGAAGTTTTAACTCTCAGTGCTAAAGTGATCAGATATACATAAAATTATGAATTTATGAGAATGCCTTGTGAAATCAGTTTATGCATGAAAGTTAATTTGAAAATTTTGCGAGAAAAATATTGTTCCTGAGCGCGGAGTGGAGTCTTTGACTGCCAAACAATGTATTGCGGTCTCGAATCCAGCCTGGGTAGGATTTTCACCATTCAGGAAATGCTTGTCGGTATTTTATAATTTTAATCTTGTTAATTACGGTCGAATTTAACGTAATGTTCATACATGTATTTTGAGTAAGACCTGTGGGTGTTTAATCAATCATTGTCATTATTTTTGGTGGTCTACTAGAGATATTATCAGACGCATATATTTTGGATCGCTTGTGCAATAAACATGAGTCCTTTGGAATCCGTTGGAATCCATAATTTAGAAAATCCGGCGTGTTTGTCACTTTTTCGTGAGTACAAAATCAATAGCAACAGACGTGACGCAGAGACGTAAATCATTTCAAACTCATGAAATCTGTTACTGAATTATTGCCCCGTGCGATGAGTTTCATCACGAAGTTTTTTTATCACTGTGCCGTAAGCATTTTAGAGAGGTATTTATTTTTTTTAATTTCAGGTCAAATTTACGTCCACTCTAAAAGTCACTGTAATCTCTGAACAATAGGAATTTGTTCATTTTTGATCTTTATATTGAAAAATGCAACTGGAGACCCACGGTATTGATGAAGAGTAATTACTTAGCCATTGCGTGAAGAGGAGGAAAATGAACGTAATTCCTACTGTCATTTGGTTGAAACAGCTGTAAATACGCTGGCTGAAATACTAGTTATTGATTTATTTTTACATTCTTAACTAATTGATATACTATTTTTCAGTCCCAAATTCCGCATACATTTTTCTATGTTCGTACTATTTGACTCACTGAGGAAATAAATTCCATAAAATTATTACATCGCAATTGTTTTGGCCACTTCATTAGGAGGTTTGATATTACATTTGATATCATGGATAAAAAGTTTTGTTCATGACCTAAAATCCGTTTTAACCGTTAACCTAACTGTTTTTTAATTGTGGGAGTATTATTTTAGATTTCCAGTTGTTAATTTACTACTTTAATGCACAAACGAAAGCTTAAGACGGTTCTTAGAATATAGAATAAAATACTGCAGTCAAGATGGATGAATGAAAATACGGGACTTGAAACGTCGGGGCTATCCTGCCGGCTCGGGGCTCTGCTGACTCATCGAAAGTGGTGAAAATTTGGAGATGTCAATCGTAGAAGAGGCTGCAATATGCAGCATCAAATGACGATACGAGAGAGGGTAACTATCCGGCCCATTTGAATAGATGTCAACTAAAGCAGAAGGAAGATATGGATGTGTTGATGAGGTTTAGAAGTTCTTAGAGTCTACGAATCATTGAAAACCGACAAAAATTTACCGAGATGTATTGTACAGCATTCCCTGAGTTTTCATCATCATCTTTTTCCTACTACATTTATGTTATTCCTTACTCTACATCTACATGTACATAATACCCTGCGAGCCGCCACATGGGCGTGAGGCAGGGAGTGTTAGGACACGAGTCGTGTAAACATATAAGGAATAAGTTTTTGGGAGGTGAAATGGTGACGTGTATTATGGGAGTGTATTTAGTGGAGCTCAGCTTTTTATTGTGGTCACTTATTGTGCGCGAAAAGAACGATTTTTTCCCCCTATCTTTTCGGCAGTGTATCCCTCTTATTTTATCGCGTCTGTCAGACCTGGAGATCTAGTGAGGCCTCATGATAATATTCTCTGTATCGCTCTGAAACACACCAATTCTAAATTTCTCAAGCAAACTAAGCGCAGCGTATAGCCTCCGAGTCTCTAGGGGTTCCACTCTTAAGTTCATTGGTTATGCAAGAGTATTGTAAAGGTAATTCGTCCTCGAATAAATAGTAAAGGCGATTTCTTAATTATTACTCACAATTAAGAACAAAGAAAATAAATTTCTACGAACGCTTTCCATTTTCTACCGCTCTTGAACATAAATTAAAAAGGCTTCATTTATTTTAACTTCTTCCGGGAAAAGGATGTAAGAAGGGGTAGTGACGTGTAGGCGAATAGGAAAAAAATATGGACACGTTTGGCTGAACGTAGGACTTGAGGAAACCTTATGCCACTTCTCAGTCGTCGGCTAAAAGTCGGCAATTGAAGGCGTTTTGGCAACCTAAAAATTTACCCAATATAATTTAAATAAAGTCACCATAACCTATCGGTGCCCTGATAATGCACATGATGAAAATTTTTGATTCCCCTAAAAATGACTCCGGCACCGGTTGATTTTTATTTAAGACCTGAAGCTGACCTCTAGCGAAATTAGAAATAAGAATGTGGAATTATGGGAGGAAATCAATACAAAAATCAGGGAGGCAATTATTTTGGAATTTCACTCTCCAGATTCTGAAAGTAGACAGTCTTGTCCGCTGACTGCATTGATGTTATTAATAATTTTTACTGGTGGTATCGAGGATACTTCACTGGTGCCGGTATACCTCGCAGAAAAGGCAGGAGGCTATTAATACGGCATTGGTATAGCAATGGCATCGTCAAAACCGAGGGAAAGCACCTCCAATGCACTCTAAGAGAAATTTGATAATTTTATCTTAACTCTACCGTCCTATAAAACAATGTGTTACGGGTCGTCGTAATCAGCCAGTCTGAATGTTATTCGTGATTGAAAGTTAATGCTGGTTTACATTGAGAAGAAATATGACCTTAATGCGAGGTTAATGTTTTTGGGTTATTTTCCCTCTACAATTTCTACTGTTGCATAGCATATATGGGGTAAAACGCATCAAACACGAGTTGGATGGAAGTACGACATGAAGGGACAAAACGGTGGTGTATTAATGAACAGATAAGACTATAGAGTTGGAATTGAGGGCCTACAGAGTCCAGAAAAATATTCAATAACATTATGAACACAATATCAAAGTCAGTAAATAATTGAAGAAGAAAAGCTCGCCTTGCAATTGCAAAAAAGTGATTTTTCGTGACGAAAAAATGAGGAAAACTATAGCCAACAATGGTGAAATAAAAACTCGAAGGGTTAATTTTTAGAATCACGTCACGCTCAAAGTAAGAACGAAATATTAGGGATCTTATCTTTCTTAGTCGTACTGTCCCTTCGGAGAAAAACAATTATTTTTAATCAATGATATGGACGGAATGATACACACACGACTGGATATTTTGGAGAAATATCAAACATACTTTGAGAATATCATCAGCATCTAAAAAGAAACTGCCGGTTTCCTCTAATACGTAGGATCTTCAAGTGTTTTATATACGCAACCTTAGTGACGAAAGTTACAAATTCAAAGTTTTCATTGATACTAAAAAACCTTGGTGTGTACAAATTAGATCCTCAATGTTAGTTCATATTCTATTATTCCTATACCCATTTGAGTTCTTATTCCATTTGATTCAGTCCTTGTCTACGGAGTAAGAAATATTCGGTAGATGACAGCGTGTAGGAGTAAATGAAGGAATAAGAAAATGGCTCTAAAAATTTGTTAGCAATAAAAAGTTAGAAACATTTTCAGCTTAAATGTCCGAGTCAAAGTGTATTTTAATGGAAAAAATAATTATTAGTCCGGGCCACAGATTTGGAAGCGCCAAAAAAGTTGATAGTTTTAGGAAAAAGAAGAGTAAAAGACCAATGCGGCGGGAAAAATCTGCTTATGAGTGAACCATAAGAAAAGTAAACGATCTATCATATGCATTTAATTTCATTGAAATTGATCGATTGAATTTGAGTTTATAGCTTATTAAATCCGATGCTCTAGACTTAATTTACACTGAGTTCATGGGGATTTTGTTGGGAGGCTAGAGGTCAGAGGTTCGAGAGGTTGAGAAAGAAGAGGAGGGAGGAGGGGGTATGAGGCATTGCGCTTGTGTATGAGATGGGGGCTGGAGAAAAGGGGGAGGGCCGGAGGGTTGGAGGAAGGGCGGATTTGGGGGACGTGCACTCACGAGACTAATTGAAACAATGCCCGAAGAGTGGATGACTACGACCCGTTTAGCAGATCGAACCTCTCCTTCCATAACTAGATCGGACGGTACACGGCACTGCGGGGCTCTCCAACGCGGAGGAGAAATCACGGCACCCTCGCACGCGCGTGCTGCCGCAGACACGCGATCACGCACGGGTGTATTTTACGGGGGAACGCTCGCAGATTTACTCGCTAGGGCCTGAACTCAAGACAGGTGTCGAATCCGGTTGTGTGAACCCGGGACGAAGTGGATTGAAGATCTTGAGAGATTTGAGCTGGACACATGCTTAAGGCCTGGTTACATGATACATTAACCCGTACGTGTTCATGTACAAGTTCATGAACGAATGCATGAACCAAATAGAAAAGGTTCTATTTCCCTGTTCACGCGTTCGTGCATTCGTACAAGATGGTGTGGTTACATGATGAAATTTCGCGTTAATTCACGCGTTCATGCATTCGTATATTAACTCGTACGGGTTAATGTATCGTGTAACCAGGGCTTTAAGGACTAGAAGAAGGAATGTTTAAACTTTGGAGGCTATCCTTTGTGTTTTTGGTGAAAGTTGAGACCTCTAGATTTGGATAAGGGTTAAAAACACCTGGAAGCACATGAAAATGAAGCACAGGGGAATATTTTGCTTTAGAGTTAAAAACTGAGGCTTTAGGGGGCTCAGTCATGCAACTGTATGCAGGATCACACGCGAGGTACTTTCAATAAAATTGATGCCAACTCCTGAAGATAGAGTTACCGGACTGGGATCCAAGGCCCCGTACGGCCATTGTATTCCTTATACCTTGATGAGCAAAGGCGAACAGTTAACCACTGGAAGAAACATATTCCTGTTCTGTAGAAAACGTAGAACCATGTGGAGTGCGTCTGACATTTACTCAACGGTGGCGTGTCCTGTCCATAATCTCCAGGAAAATAATGTACTGATAAAGGAGATATCTTTCACAATGCTGTTCAATATTGAAGTCCTATACTTGGATTGGAACTAATGGTGGCTCACATAAACTTTCAGAAAAAAAAACACGTACCATTGATGGAGGTCCAGGGTTACCTTTTGCCGCCCGGTTACAGCATTACGGGTTTTGAGGTGGGGTCGGATATGAAACAGCTGGTAACACTCTCCGGCCACTTACTCCGGAAAAAGGGACACGCACAGGCAATGTTTGTACACGCCTTACACCTAAAGTCACAGAAGCATGCTTAAGGCGACACAGGGACGGTTCTTTCCATACCTGAGTTCCCTAACAAAAATAAGGTTCTGACGTGGGGTCGGAAATGAAACGGTTTGTTATAACAGTTCGGTACAAAACTCTGAACAAAAATACACGAACTGGCGGAGGTAGTGAACCCCAATTCACAAAATCATGCTTAAGAAGACACAAGGACGGTTCTTTCCATACCTAGGTTTCCTTGCAACAATGAGGAGGTTCTGACGTTAGGTTGCATAAGAAACGGTTTATTATAACACGTCACCCAAAAGCTCTGAACAAAAATGCACTTACTGGCGAAGGTAGTGAACGCCAATTTACAGAATCATGCTTAAGACGACACAAGGACGGTTCTTTTCATACCCGAGTTCCCTTTAATCAGTGAGGTTCTTACGTGGGGTCAGATATGAGACGGTTGGTAAAACACTTCGGCAAAAACCTCTGAACAAAAAGACACTTATTGGCGAAGCTAGTGAACGCCAATTCACAGAATCATGCTTAAGTCGTCACAGGGACAGGGACCTGGGTTCCCTTACAACAATGACGTGGGGTCGGATATGAAATGGTTTGTCAAAACACTTCGGCAAAAACCTCTGAACAAAAATACACATACTGGCGAATGTAATGAACCCCAATTCACCAGAAACATGCTTAAGACGACACATGGATGATTCTCTCGTTTTACCTGGTAAAGGGAGGTAGTAATCCGAAGAGTAGAGGTGATGGCCCACTTGCGAACTGCAGCACATGTCTCCGCCTTCCCGATCTTCCGGATCCTTTAAGAGGTACCGTCCCAGACTCTCCCACTGCCCTGATGCGTCCGGAGCACGCCGCAGAGGCGGCGAGTCGTAGATAGACAGGGCGCGGGGAATGCCAGCCAGATGGAGGGGAAAGAAAGAGCGACAAACGCGAAGGAGGAAGTTGTAGCGCGCGTGCGAGCGGCTGGACTCGGTCCCTGCGCTGTTATGTTGCTTCTCCTATCGCCTCTTGGGCTTGTACCGCCTCCGTGTGCCGCTCACCGTCACTCAGCGCTCTATCTGGCTCCCCCAGTCCGAATCCCCTATCTCCTCTCTCGTTCCCACCCCACCGCCCCCCCGGTTCTCCCCACTCCCCTTTCTCCAAGGGGGCCCCCAGGCATGAGGAAAAAAATATCTCCCTGCCTATCCCCATACCACTTCACTCCGGCAACTCCCCTCCTCCCCCAAACCCCCAGTACACATCCCCGCCCCACCAGAACCTTGCACTGTGTCGTCCCACCCTTTTCCTCACACCCTCAGTTTGCTCCCGGCCGCCCCTCACGGCCCTGTGCCGCTTCCCCCTTCCACAGGAGGCCTCCATACGCACCGCCTCCTTTTTGTCCCCACCCCCCCCCCCCCGCCGCCTCCCCACGCCCCCGCACCGCCAACGCGGCTCACGAGTCCCGCCCCCCGAGTCCTGCCGTTTCCCTCTCTCCTCTTCCGATTCCCATCTTCCTCTCCGCCCGCTACGCCCCCCTCTCTCTCCCGGGCAACAATCCTCAGCAGCGGCGGTGCCATCGCGCGGAGCCCTCCGAATCTTCCCGCGTGCCCGTGCATCTTGGTGAGGGGCTTGGACGAATCGAGTCGGCTTCCCGCGTATCTCCACTTCTCCGCGTGAACTTTCCCTTCAATCTGAGAATTGAACCCCACCCCTCCTGGATCGAGTCGTGGTATTTTCTGAATCTAAAGGAATACTTAGTATCTCCGCAATATTTTTGACTTCGTCAAGAGCGGTTTCGACGTTTTAGCGTCATCTTCAAGTCGAATTTTCGGAGCGAGTTTTTCTTGAAAATGATACTGTGGCGTCGAAACCGCGGTTGGGAAAATAAAATATCGTGTGCAGATGCATTTCAAATTCCTTTCTATATTAAGAAGTCCGAATTTTTGTAATTGCGGCCCGAAAGCTTTTAATTAATATGCGAACTGTTGAGTTATGACCAATTGCGGAGCTTCCTTATCTTCCATCCATTGGAGACAAAAGAATACATTTACATTCCCAACATAATAGATGGTCACTCATCGGCCCTGTTGGTCATTGTGTCGTTTTTTATTCGCTGCGGTCAGTGGCTTTGGCGGCGCATCGTCTTTTGACGAAACTTTTTCTTGTATCGAGAAGTATTTCAATTGTTTCTCAGAATAATGGCTCATCAACCGTTTCAGAACCAATTCATAGTTTAGTTTCGCAGAATTTTCCACGCCAGATTGAACTACTCGATACCTCTCCTCGGTCACTTCAGGAGAACTTTCCTAGACGTAGATAGCTCAAGACGAGAAATACGTTATCACATGAATCTCCTAAATATTGCGTATCGAGGTGGTACAGCCACGTGGGCTGGAATCTCTGTCTCCTTCCTCGTGGAGAATTTGGGAAATCCTGGAAAATTTATGGAACAGTTCAGTAGTAGATACTCTTTTCACGCCAGTGTGGTGTGCTTGAGGGATAGGTCTGCGGGTTTAGCCTTGACCTACAGACTCAGTCACATGTTCGTATCCGGGTAAAGCCTTGTTCAACACGTCGATTCAAAAAAATAGTCTAAGAATCTCTCGGTAAATCTTTCTAGATTTTGGTGGTACTGGGAAAGGAACTGCTTCAACTACCATAATATGCCGATGCCACTGATTGCTGACCATCTTAACGCTCTTTATGGTGGTTAATCTATCTGAAAAACAGTTCCTGGCACTACGAAACGGAAGGGCTTTTCCAATGTTTTCAAAATCACAGACCAAGGCGTGGAGTGCTAGATGAACTCCACACAAAAACAAACAGCAGTTCGGATGAACGACGGCCGTACAACTTGTTGTTCTTTGTCGCGGTGCACTATCTATTAGGTGTCCTGCATGTAGGAAAGTCTTCGGGCCGACACAACAATGCTCGTCTTGCTGAAGTATTATCCTCTCGCTGCACTCATGCCGGCCGAACGGAACAGTTGAACAGTTTGGTATCGTGGTTCAGTACCAGCCGCTCCGTAGTTTGGGGTGACCGCAGGAAGAGGTCTTGAACCGACGTGGGAGGTGGCGGGAGCCTCTAATACCCTGCGTTCGTGCCGTGCGATCTCTTCCCTCTTACTCCCGACCATACACTCCTCCATCGGCTGCCCTTAAACTTCTCTCTCTCGCCCTCAACCTCCCATATCTGTTTCCCTCTTAAGACTCCTTCCATCCGACCGACACCTCCTCCTCTTACCTCCTCCTCCTCTCCTCCACTTCCTCCCTCCGCGGAGGACCAAGTAATGGGTGTTAATCCGGCGCCGGCAACGCACGGAGCGTCGTACGCCAGCGCTTCTAGAAATTTAATCTTTCGTTCTCCTATCAAAGTGGAGCCAGCTAATGAATGAGAAGGCGGGAAAAGGGAAGGGGTGAGGTTTAGCGAGATGGTATAGGGTGAGGGGGTGGAGGGAGGGGGGGAGAGAATCAAGAAGGAGTGAGAGAGGGGGTGGAGGGAACCAAGGGGGGGGGGAGATGAGAGGTGGCAAAAGAGGGTAGGAGGACATGGGAGGGAGAGGAAGGTGTGGAGACAGTTGTTGGGGGTGAGAGGTTGGAAGTCAGAGAGAGGATGTGTATATCTCCAGCACACACGTTCACATGAACACACCTCTCCCTTACTGTAGTTCCTCCTGGGGCTTGTCCTCATACCACTTCTCCATAACCCTACCATTCAAAAGATCCTATGTGTAAGATACTGATTCGGATCTCACTTCCTGGAATTAAATCCATTAAAGTATCATACCAGCCAATTGGTAGGTAATTTGGAAAGTATTTTCCTAAGGGGTCGTGCCGTTATACATCGTTACCAACTTAGTGGGGGAGGGAGTCGTCTAAAAACCTACGGCGGGTAACGAGAGGTGGGGGTGGTCACTCAAAGTAACGTGGCTGTTACAATGCGCCTGTTTACGTTACTTACTCGTCAACATCGCGTCGACAATACTTGAGTTTAACATGAGGAAGGGCGCGTCTTATTTCAACCTATCCCTAAAAAAACTCACTCAATAGTTGAAAAATTATATTTGAATTGAAAGTTTCATTTGTAGAGACAACGTTACATGTCGTGGGGGGGTGAGGGGTTGGGAAAAATACTACGGCTGTCATCGAAGGGTGGGGGGAGAAGGGCTAAAAAAGTCACCAAAAGCAGTAACGTAGTTTATGCACGACCCCTATTTCGTTTTTACTCTTATATATGGTCCACCAATTTATCCCTCTTGAATTCCTCTTATGTTGTTATCTCATGTTGGTCTTTTAGGTGTCGAAGGTTATTTTTTAAGAAATTTATGAGTTTAATATTTTTATTAGTGTTCTACCCGCTGATTGGTAGGTTTTAGGACAGTTTTTATCCTACTGGCACATCGTTCCGATTTAGCTACTATGCATGACCCACCATTGGATCCCTCTTGAATTCCTCATATCGTTTCCCTCTTCTTATTTCGTCGAGAATTCCTTTCCTCTTCCTTCCTCTACTGTGCTTTCCCGGTATTCTCCCCTCTATTCCCCTCTTCAACATTCCCTCTCCTTTCGGTATGTCCTCCATCCATCTCTTCTGCCTCCTCCGAACCTCTGCCACAAGCTTCCACTCCTTTCCAACCACATGCAATACCTCTTCGTTCGTCCTTCTCTCCACTCAGCTCACCTTCTCCATTCCTCTCCACACCCACATCTCAAACGCCAAATAATCTATGCACATGAAAGCCAAATTCATTGTTCCGAGGGGTGGATGTGTGAATTATTGAGACAACGGCCGAAACCATTCAGTTCGTTTTGATGACATTATTTTCTTATAGCATCATATATATCTGGAGCCGAAATGATTGATTGAATTGAACTGATTTCTTGATTGTAAATTGTAATACACATGTTTCAATTCTCACTCATAAGCCCTGTGTCAAATTTGCACAGAATGCTCCAAGCTACCGTCAAAAACGTTAAACTTTGGCACTGGTGTTTTTCATTTTTTACACAACAGCAACGGCTGCCAGACTTAAAATTATTAGCAGTGAAATAACTCACATAAAAAGTACGCGAATGTAACTCAATACCAATGAGGTTAAACTGAACGGGTATTTATATATATAACTGTCTGTCAGTTTTGACGGGTTATCAGCATGTTATTCATAAAAACGATGCTTTGATTTCATGGATGAATTCGAACCCATCACACCAATATCTCTAGGGGTTGGCAAGACCAAAGAAGTTAGTTATTGCTATTTGACGTAGAAAACTGACATTGAAGTAATGCAAATGAAAATCTTGGTGTACTTTCAATAAATTACGCATCTTGTACTCTTATGAATACCAGTAGGTAAGGGTTAATGATTAAGGGTACCAAGAGCTAATGATGATGATGAAAAAAGTTATATTATAAATGGCAGATGAAAAATAATGATACAAATATAGGCTCATAAAACTTTGATTGATATTGCCTATTTTATGCTGAGGAAATGGTTAGAGAGGCATGGGAGAACTACATGAGTTAATCAGGGTAGAAGAACAGGTGATGAAGCCAGGATCGCGGACGATCGTGATTGGTCAATCTTTGAAGGAATTGCAAGCTTTACTAGACATATAAAAATTTCAGTGTGGGAAAAAAGAAATAAAGATAAACCATGTGAAATGAAATGTAACGTGATTCTCATGGACGAAGAAAGCGAGGCTGGTGATAAAAGAGGGAGAACACACATTAGGAAAAGTAGAGCATTTTAATTCCTTCGGTAGTTTGCTAGATGAAAATGGGCATATTTAGACATTAGATGGAGAATAACGTTAGCCAAGGAAGCGTTTGGAAATGGAAGGGAACTGATTTCGGGGACCATTTGGACGGAGAGGAAGACTAACTAGGAAGAGCTTGAGATGGTGGGCGAGGAAAGGAAATTTCTTAATAAAATTCGAGATCGGTAGAGTAGGTGGCTGGAGAAAGTAATAAGGGGTGAGGGGTTGCTCTAGAGTGTGATTTAGTGAAGTTTGTTGGGCAAGCGCGGAATGGGAAGATAGAGAATAGGTTTTATTGATAGGATGAAGAAGGGTATGCTGAGTTGTCAAAAAAGTAGCCTTAGGGATAGATTTGAACCTCGTAAGTGTAGAAAACCGGGGGGAAATTCTCTGACTATCGACAAAACTTAACATTTACCGGTAGAATACTTTTACAAAAACTTAAAAATACTAAAATAAATATTTGAAAAAATACTTTTAAAAATAGGATAATCTGTCACTGGGTGGTTCCAGTGTGGGAGGAACGGATTAATTGGAGAGTAGTACAACATTTGCTGTAGATGTAAGAGGTCCATACCATTGCATACCTCTTTTGTTTCTCTAAAACTCGCCTATTGCTTCATACGCTCTATCATATTTTTATATTTCCTCTCATTATTCCTCCCCTTTAGATTCCTTTCTTCCACATTCACATGAACTTCACCGTTTACGCCCTCCTCCGACATTTACTACACTACCACCCTGTAAACGCTTTATCTCACTACAGAGTCATAGAGATCGTGATTTCAGCAATTGATTCCCGTACTCAAGGTTGACAATGACAAACTGTATTGCAATCAGATCGATAGTGGCGAAGAAGTTGCTGAAATCATGATTGTTAAAAGAACGTACATGCATCTAGTGTAGTTGCAACACCAATGTTGTACGATATTGCCAACAAAATCTTCCTTGCTTTAGAATATACTTCTATGGAATGTTGTATGTAACTTTAAGGGAGCTGTATACCCCGGTCGAAAATGCTTCCACAGGTGCCAACGCGCTTTTATTTTACGACTCTACTTTGCAGCTAAAGGTAAAGTTGCGCAGGCCTCTGGTATATGGATTAAGAATAAGACTGATTTATTACTCAACAGTTTTGGTACAGTATTGTGTACAAATATCAATGATCTTTAGGTAGTCTCTGAGGTCTCAGACCTATATGCGCCAATATCCATTCCTTCAGAAGTTTTAAAAGTTTCTAATAGGTTTTTTTAAACTTTAAATTGATTCGGGTAAGGCGTAAAATATTTTAGGGCCCATTTATACAAAGGATCTACAACGTAAGATTTGGTTTTGGAACCCGTGTATTTAGACCCATTCGTAAAGTATACGTATGGCTGCTTCCAGAAACCGCTGGCAAATTGCCTCTCTTCAAATAAAATAATTTCAGAACCTTAGAAATAAACATGTATATAATGGGAATAATGTTAAGTCGAGCAAATGTTGGGTATGTATGTTCATATTTTTACTTTTAGTTATAACTATTATCATCTATTTTTGTAGAAATATAGCTGGAACCAAGGACTTATTATATACTCATCTCAAACCAACCAGTCCATTATGTAAAATAGATTTAATATTTACAATAAGTGTAGTAATTTTATGCTTTTTGTTTTGTATATAGTTGTGATAATACACAAAATATTGAGTCGTAAAACGCAGCTGTGAACAATTTCCTGAACCCTTGCAACTCATTTTCCACTGCCATCAATGGCGCTGTTGTCCGGGTGGGGAATGGAGGAGAAAGCGAAATTTTCCCCTAGGCTGCGGCAGAAGACGGAACTTTAATGCCAGGGATCGTGGTATACGGCCCCTTAAGGCAGTTTAAGTGAGATAGTTCCCTTGTCAAAATGGGGACCATATTCGAATTTAAAATTCATAATTCTACAGTTGTAGGAAGTAGGAATTAAATATTACAATATTAATGTTGCAATAACATTTTTTTCACGCGGTACATTTAAAACACCTTCATAATGGAAGGTTATTTGCGATTCTGAAAAAAATTACCCCGGTAACCAAATGATTTAATTTAAAAAATAGTTGAGAAAACGTTCGCACTCTTTATTATTTTGACGAGATCTAGGTGTTGGAAACTCCTCATAAATTTTTTAATTTTATTTTTATTTTTAATTTAATTTAAATTTAATTTAATTTTAATTAAATTTAATAAATTTAATAAATTTTAATAAATTTAATTTAAAAAATTAAATTAAATTAAATTTAATTTAATTTAATTTAAATTTTATTTTAAATTTAAATTTAATTGAATAATAAAAATAATTTAAAATAAAGTCTTTCTGGGGTGAATACATATTCCATTTCCCTTGTCAAATGGCTGGTATTTTTTGTCAAAAATCTTGGAAAGTAGTTCGGTGAGGGGCTGATATTTTGGCATATTTGGAAGGGTGAGATATTTTTTAATGAGACCAAATACGTTTATCTCTAGGTGAAATGACATTTCGCTCAAACAACCTTAAGAGGTGAATCAAACTGTTCCAGATTTGTACATGTGCACATCTCTATCTATCAATATCTTTTCTTTCTTCATCTTTGCATACTTCCAAGCTATCTTTATCCCGTCCATAAAATCAAGTGTCCTTCGTCCTCTTTTCCCGCTCCGCCCTCTACCTCTTCTCTATCGCGGCTTGAGTATTCTTTGACCCCTCACTATCCATTCCAAACACATGCCTTACCTCTGTGCAGTATTCTTTTGAAGTTTCCTTCCCTCGGCTACATTGCCATATATTAACACCTTATTCCTTTCCGAACATCAAACTTTCCACATTTCCTTCACTTCCATATTACAAACGCATCAAATCTTATCTTATCCTTTTTTCTACAGGCGTGTAAAAATTTGTCCTGTATCCATTCTGTAAAAATTCCTCATCATTGTTGGTCGTTTCTAAGATCCTCCACATCTGGCGATCATTCTTCCCTGGGTCCCAATCCTTCATTTCCACCTTTGGATCATTATTCATCATTGGTCGCTCAATCCTAAGATTGATTGACTACAGCCTTCCACTCTTCCCTATCTACAGCTAGTTCCCTTACCTCCTGGTATCTCTTCCCATGTACTTCTCTCTTTACTTGGTACATGAACTTATTCCTGGGTCTTCCTCTGGGGACTCTTCCCTTTATTTTTACTTCATTTATGTTCTTCACAAGCACATTTTGTCTCAGGGTGTGGAAAATCCATCTTTTTCATTTTCTGTATGGTGTTCCATATACCCTTTCCTCTTCTATCCTTCTGTATACTTCATCATTTCTTCTTTTATCCGTCTATTTTATCTTTATAATCCTCCTCTAGTAACGCTTTTCCAAGGCTTCTAGTCTGTTTCGGTCTGCTTTTCCAATATCCAACCCTTCCTAGCCTTCTTGCATTCTAGATTGACTTGTTTCCTAAATTTTCGTAGAGGGTTGCCTCCCCTTCGTATGTCGGGGTCTTGTATTTTCTTCTTTCTTCTATTATTTTTCTAATCTCCGTCGTTATCCGTGGCTTCTTTGTGTTGGCCGTCGTACTCACAAGTCGATCCTCGGCTAATTCTGCGATTGTCTTCCCCAGCTCATTCCATTTTTCTTTGATGCCCATTTTTGCCTAATTTTCTAGTTTCCTGTTGATGGCTGCGTCGAATATTTCTCTGTTTCCTTCTTTGGCCGGTCTTTGTGTGTCCCACCTTGGTTCGCGTTTTATATTCTTAATTTTCTTGCATCGAATGTGGTTGTCCGTGAGTTCAAGGTTGTGGTCACTGATTATTTCTTCACCGGGATAGCTCTTGCACCGCTTGACTTGGTTCTTGTATCTGACTCTAACTAGTATGTCGTCTATTTGATATCTGGCAATATCATCTGGCATCTTCCACGTGTACCTCCTACGCAGATTATTTTCAAAGAGAGTGTTAGCTAAGTTAGTTAGTTATCATATTCTTCTCACTGCAGAGCTCGACCAGTCTTTATCCCTCGACATGTCTTTGCCCAGTCCGAAATATCCTACACACTCTCCTTCGTTTCTCTCTCCTAGTACTGCGTTCCAGTCTTCCATTATGATGAGGTTGCCTTTCCCCTTCACTACCTCGAGGACTTCTTCAATTTTCTCGTAAACTTCTTCTACTTCCTCTTCCGTGTGGATTGACGTCGGCATGTATACCTGCAGTATCATGGTGTTTGTAGGCCCTCCCACCAGCTTCGCCATTAGAATCCTCTCGCTGTACTGCCAGACTGACTTCACTCTCCTGACCCATTCTTTCTTCAGTGTTATGCCTCCACTTGCTGTCAACCAGACGTCGCTAGAACTATGCGTTACCGCGCAATAGAAGACGACGTAAAAAACATACTATTTACCCCCTCGTACTACGGCAGATTAGATCGCGCCAATAAAATTAGAGAGCTAGATTGTAGAACCGATTGGTATAAAATGTCATTTTTTCCGCGTACCATTCGGGACCATAACAGCTGTGATCGTCGTCATGAATAGTTCGAGTAGTGACAATAGGCACACAGTAAACCTTTTTCTTTATATTCTCCTGTTTCTTATTTATGCATGATGTAAATATTGATGTTCTTATTTATGCATGATATTTTGAATCTGTTGTAGTAGTCTTTGTATCCCTTGCATGTTGGAACGATTGACGATAGAATGTTTCTTGGGTATTTGGTTTTTAATTGGCGCGGTGCTTGTGTGGTACGCGGGTTTCAATGTAATTTCGGTGTTCTACCGTATCATTCATGCATGCCTGGTGTGGAAGCACCCCCTTCCACACTCCCTTTGGGTGGCTTACAGGGTATGACGTAGATGTAGATGTAGAAGAATTTCCATTATTTTTTGAACAAGCCTCGTATGTGGTAAAAAATTAGCAATGGTAAAAATATCACGACTCATTGAAAGACAAAGAAAGGAATGTAGCGTTGGTAGCCTCTTGTCCCTCCGTTACGTTCGCAGACATTTCGCTCTTATCTGGGGACATCGAGGGCAAATAAGAGCAGGGAAGCCATGATTCAAATCCTTGTAGAGGAGAATGTTTTCCATAGGAGGCCTGATCCCTACTTGATTGACTCGAAACTAATTCTGAACTTTTTCAAATGGTTTTAAAATATTGTGCTTTTGCTGATGGAATGTGTTAGCTCTTGAAAACCATTACTAACGCACAAAGAATGCCTATCATCCCACGAGCACATTTTTCGTGAACACTTTTATATGAAGCTATTAAGATTAAGATTTAGATATCACTACTCCTTCGCTCAAAGTTTAAAATGTCGATGGAATAAGCGACCACAAGGTAGTGCACGAAATTATTTCCCTCAATACTGAAAAATATTGTAAATTAATAAGAAAGATTTTCCTTTTTAGTAAAGCAGATTTTAACGGATTTAGGCGTGACTTAAAGACTTCTTTTGAAAAATTCATGAACATCAGCAAAAATAGTGATACATGGAAAGAGTTCCTCCAAATTACGCGGTCACTTGTCAACAGATATATACCTCATAAGTATAAGAGTGAGAATAGGGAACCAATGTGGTACAACGCGGAGGTTAGAAAAATGTTTAAAACGCCAACGAGTTAGCCACGCGAAATTAAGAATTAGGCGTCACCATCACTGACGACCTATCATGGGGGAAACACATCAGGGAAATAACTCGTGTTGCAAACCATAGATTAGGATTCATAAAAAGGGTTCCAGGCAAATGCGATGAGAGAGTACGAGAAAGAAGCTATTTTACACTTGTCAGGCCTCATTTAGAATATGCCGCTAGTATATGGGATCCGTACGAGGAAGGTTTGATAAAAGAATTAGAGCGTGTGCAAAGGAGATACGCTAGATTTTTTTAAAGGCCGTAATTATGATTGTATAAGTGCTACAAATTAAATAGAAGAACTAGGATGGGAATTACTATCAGAAGGCAGGTTAAAATATAGGTTAAACCTTTTAAGTAAATTCCAAACAGATTTTTTCACAGATGACGTTAGATATATATTGAGAACCCCTGCGTATTATGCTAGGTTTGATCAGATTAACAAGATGAGAGAGATAGATTGTCGCACCGAAAGATTTAAAATGTCATTTTTCCCGCGTACCATAAAAGAGAACAATAGGCAGCGTAGCAAAGGGATAGGAAGGTAAAATATAGTTAGAGTAGTCTGTAGTGCATGATGCATGTAATAACAACCAATAATCCCTTTCTTATTATGTAGGCACTAACCATCTAGCGGCATGTGACCCTGTTATCTAGCATGTCTCCATTAAATATCCTGGTTGCATGTCAATAGTGCATGTTTGGTGATCTTCACCCCCTGCCACACACCCTCGTGGTGGCTCGCAGGGTATTACGTAGATGTAGATGTAGATTAACGTCGACTGCAGCTCCATTTCTATCGAATTACCACATTTTTTACTTCAATTTTTGTAGTAATTAGGTCATCATTGATCGTTCAATCCTAAGATTGGTTGACTACAGCCCTCCACTCTTTCCTATCTAATGTTAATTTCTCTACCTTCTGTTATCTTCTCTGATGTATTTAACTATTTATTTGGTCCTTGAACTTATTCCTGGGTCTTCCTTAGGGAGTTTTCCCTATATTTTTACATTCAATTATATTCTTCACAGACCCCATTTCTTCTCAGGCTGTGTCCAATCATCTGGTTCTTCTTTATTGTGTGGTGTTCCATATGGTACTTTCCTCTCCTTATCTTCTGTACGCTTCATAATTTCCTATTATATCCGGTGCTCGATTCCAGCCTGATGCACCTTTCATATTTTTTCCGGCATTTTTCTATGGTGCGTCTAGTTTTGCCGATGTAGTGTTCCACCATCACTTAGTTGGAAACCCTAGAACTCGACATCCAAAGTATCCTCCGGGAAAGCCTGTCTCTAAAATATTTTCCAGCGTACTGGTTGTGCATTTGTCCAAGCACATCTAGATCAACTGTTGGATGCATCCAAGTCTATAGACCAATGCTTTTTTAAATTGAAAAAAAACCAGTACACAACAATTTACACGAAATCACCCAGTGAACTTACATTTGCACTCCTCAGCAGTGCGTGGAAACCAACCCTGAGTCAGACAAGAAAAAAAGCGGGAAAAGAGGGCACAATCGCGAGAAACTTGACCCTAATGACAGTACATAAATGTCAATTTCTGAACAAAGAATTCAACCTGAAAACGGTGACGGATTACGCCATCAAAACATCTGTGCCTCAAATTACTATCGCCCAGTTGTAAACCCGAGAGATCTGCATGATTGATGATATTTCTTCACCCTTAAAACTTCATGTGGGTATTGCTCATTTAGTTTTCATTTATAAGGGTAATTTTCCATAAATCACCCGGTCTCACAACTTCCAAGAAATTGAACCTACAATTCCGAATTACTAGCATTAATTTAGAATATTAATTAATAATTAATAAATACTTATTTTAAGGGGCCATAACAGTTGCGATAGATTAATTCCATGATACATTAACCCTCACTAAGCGAAGTAGGTTTTGCACTTTTGTTATATGCTTGAACATAACTATCAACAATTAAACTCTCATGAACTTTTCATCATGATTTTGTGCCTTGTTGTGCTATTTACCAGTCGCATCAATAATGCAATAACATAGAAATCTCTCTTCAGTGGAGTGAAGTTAATTCCATACGAACTGGCTCCTCACGTTGGCGTAATGCATTCTCTAATTTTGACTACCAAGGTTCTCAAGGTCTTAACATCTCATTGCCAAATTTAAACTAGTGAATGCTAGTTAAACGAAAATTTCAGTTCTGAAAGGGTATTAATCCAATAATCATGGGGGCTACTCCGATATGCCTCCCGAAAGTTTGTAAGAAAAGTTATATTTTGCTAGAGCCAAACTATTATGGTAGAAATGATCACAGGCGTAAAATCTAGGAAATTGACTGTAGAACCATTAGATTTAAAACGTCACTTTTTCCACGTACAATAAGGAACCATAATAGTTGCGATAGATCAGTTCTGGGAAACTTTGACCATCACTGGGTATAGTAGGTTTTGCACTTGTGCAT
Source organism: Ceriagrion tenellum (assembly GCA_963169105.1). NCBI lineage: Eukaryota > Metazoa > Arthropoda > Insecta > Odonata > Coenagrionidae > Ceriagrion > Ceriagrion tenellum. Next base: position 40,351,610 of record OY720644.1, on the reverse strand, counting down.
GTCTGAACATCATTATTAGCTAATAACCCCGTATGAAATTTACAGCAAGATATAGCTCCTGCATGATTAGTACCTTGTATTGCTATTCATTAATCGCATTAATAATACTAACCAGTAGTTGTATCTTAAATAGCGTACTTCATGGTAGCATCTTCGTCCTTGTAGTTCTCTCCAAGATCCTACGTAGTCTGGTCTGACCGCGCATTATTATCCTGACTGCTTTTGGTATGTGTTTAGCGGCCGGGGGAAGGTGCTTGATTCTGATTTGAGCTAGGATGAGTGCTGCATGCCTGGTGTGGAATCATCCATGCCACAAACCCTATTTGTAGCTTTCACGGTATTTCATAGATGTAAATATGGATGAATACCGGTAAGTGTCACACTTCCCAAGTTACCAGAGAGGGATTGGAGAAAAGCATCTTTTGCATTAGCAAAGAGGAAATTAAGACGTTTGTAGTAGATTTTAAATCTAAATTCTTATCACTTCCGGTTTTAAGTATCGCTAATACCCTATCAGCTTAGAAAGGGCCATCCTTGGCTTCCTTCCTTGTGGTCCTTCAATACCGGGAAAAAGGGGGATCTTTCAGGGAAAACCAAAACCGGGAAAACATAGTTTTATGTATGATGAGGAATCGGCACTATATATTCGAAGAGCCAGATTTTAACGTGGAATGTATACATTATGGTTTGGTCATAAAGCACAAGCATGAAGTTGGAAGAATTTTTTCAAATTTCTTAACAACAATTTATTTGTACTTATAAACTATACACGATCGTCTCAAAGAGTGCGGAACAAACCATTTGTATCAGTTATTTAGAGGAGTTAAAATAAAAAGTGTGTAAGCATATCACCCAGGAATTTGCGTCTCATTATTAGAAAGGAAGAGTGAATAATATTATTGGATTTTTTTACATTTACATACTACCCTGCGAGCTGCCGAATTGGCTTGTGGCAGGGGGTATTAGGACACCAGCCGTGTAAAAATGTAAGGTTTTCGGAGGTGAAATGGTGGCGTAAATTCTGGGAGTGTATTTAATGGAGCTCATTTTTTATTGTGGTCGCTTATTGTGCGCGGAAAGAACGAGCTTTTGTACCTATCTGTTCAGCAGAGTATCTCTCTTATTTTATCGCTTCTGTCAGACCTAGAGATGTAGTGAGGCGTCATGATAATATTCTCTATGTCGCCCTGAAACACACCAGTTCTGAATTTCCCAAGCAAGCTAAGCCTAGCGTGTTGCCTCCGAGTCTCTATGGGCTCCCACCTTAATTCCTCTAAAAGTTGGGACAACTGGATAATTGAGTCTCAGAAGAATTGTGTCAGAAGTGATTAATAAAGACGTGGTCTTCAAGGCGACTTTGTTTGGAATTGGTCGCACATTTTATGGAGTAACAGGAAAATAGCTGACAAATATAGAGAATCAAATATGTGAAGAGTTAATATAACGTCCCCATGCAGCAGGAAGAGGATTGTACGGCATTTCCGCGGGGGATGGATCCCAAGATGGGCTCTGATTCTATGGAACAAAGGAGAACTTGGAAAGGAACTTGGTGATGGTATGTTGAAGATGTTGAAATGAATATGTTAATGGTAAATTGATTTCGTCCGCTTTATACATGCACAAAATTGTTCTGAATGACACTGGAAAGGAAACTGAACGAAATTGTTCTGTTCTGGTTGATTCGACTCTAACTCAACCTAGGCCGTGGCTCGACCATCTCTGATTTCCACGATTTTTGGCACATATGAAGAATACAATGAGGATTGACCATTTGCCTAATATTAGCCCTCTCTAATGATAAATGCCAATGCTATGGACCTTCAAATATCACAGAGTAGCGTGACGCCGCGTAAGTAAACACGCCGCGCCGCATCTCCGAACTTTATCTCCAATAAATTGTGATATAGTGGTCAGATTTTAAATATAATGATCTTTAAGTAATATATTCTAACCTCCACTTCTAAGAATTACCGTGCACAATAAATGGTAGTTCTTCATATGGGTAGGAGTGAAGGTTAGAAGGGATTAACTCGTTAATTCAATTCGTTAAAAGCTGCTACGAGCAAACATGTACGGCAATAATCATAGATTCCTTAGTGAGCTACTATCGGCTTAGTAGTGCACTAACTAGTCGTTAACTAACAAAATCGTATTCATAGACTGCTACTAGGCTCAGCAGGAGCAAGTGAGCCACTATTTTAGTAGCTGATTCTTAAACACTCTCTCGCCTTGATAAAAGTCGCAACTAAGTATGGCGGTCTGTCACAAGTGGTTCACCTCCGGTGATAACCTGAAGTCATAACGGAGATTTTAGGCGAAAGTACCAAATATACTGGTGGAATTGCTTTTCTCAAGTCAGGCGGATGCGACGTATGGTACTGTTGCTGAATCAAACAGCATTTTAATTGTGCGAATTTCCACAGAGAAAAAAATCATCCGCCTTGACCGGGATTCGAACCCTGATCCCTCGATTTCCGGCCGAGTGCTTTAGCCTGTTAAGCTACCGAGGCATCCTCTTTCCCTGAGGATTAAAAAAAATAAATAAATAAAAATCCACAGGCAAAGAGGACGCCTTGGTTGCTTAACTGGCTAAAGCACTCCTCCGGAAATTAGGGATCCGGGTTCGAATTCCGGTCAAGGCGGATGATTTTTTTCTCTGTGGAAATCCGCACATTTGTGCATTGCGGGAGACTCCGTAAAAGTGAAACTCCGTGGCTAGTCCCGGATAGCTTAAAATTTGTCAGCATTTTAATTATTCACGCTTAGTCTACGACACCGTATTGTGGTACTCCGTTGTTTTACGAGTGTTTTATTCAACAAAAAAGGAAGCGTTTGTGAGAAGATTAGTGACGTTTCGAGTATTTAACGTGACTCAAGTGAAATCTCGTGTGATGATGAATGTGTGGTCAGCACAACGTAATAATTGGGTAGTTATGCCCCGGAAAACCGTGAATTAAGTACGAATTTAAGTCACGCAGTTTTATAAATTGTATCTAAATTATGGATGTAATTTACGTATGCATAGATCTCAGCATTTTAAAATATTCAAACCTCAATTTTTGCGATATTTACCGACAGCTCAGAATTCAATGCATGCGATCAGTATTCACTCACTAATTTGGATGGTATTCTTAAAATTCATCCATGTACTAAACTAATTTTTATCGGCACTTTGTATTGACATTCATCACCATATCGAAATCTTAATTTTTATCTAAAGCTATTATTTTCCACGTATCGATAACGATAGTGTTTTAAAAGCTCACCTACATAAGAATTCACCGTAAACATCGATTATTAAGCGAAAACTCTGCATTGATCAAATGCGCTGATTTTCAAACAATATAATTAATAATTATGTCCTAAAATATCACCAAAATGCCCAAAAATAATAGAACATCGAGTATCGAATCGATATTATCGAATGAGTCACCATCGATGTATTAATTTATCGAATTTTGTTATAAAAATTGAAGCAAATGCGGTTATTTTCTAATAATATATTCAAAAACTAGCAAAGGTACCCGTTGAAATTCAACGGGGGATGAATGAAAGACGGCATACTAAAATAAATTAATTAATACCTTATCATTTGCTGCTAAGAAATGAACTGGCCGAAAGCTAGTAGATCATAACTCAAATATCTAATACATCTATCTTTATAATGGTTAAGAAATGTTAGTTAATTTTATCATGAATGCCATCCTGAACGTTTCCAGGTAGTAAAAAAAGTAGCAGGGACATGCTAGAATCAGATACATTGCAAACGATTACCCATCTTCATTGGGGTTAGCAAGACATTTTTAACGGTTCTTAGCGTTACCCGAGAAACACCACGGGGAGGACGGAGGATGTACAATGTGGTTCTAAGGGACAGAAACATAATGTTTTTACCATCATCAACCCACAGAATGAGGGTACGAAAATACGTATACAATTTAAGAGTGGATAAGTGGGAGGGAAAAAATGGGAAGGATTCACAGAGGAAGTATGCTTCTCAAACATTGAAAGTCTATATACATTGTACATAGACTTTTGATGTTTGAGATGTGGGTTTGTTGAATGAAGGAGAGGGTGAGCTGGCTGGCGAGAAAGACGAAAGCGGAGGTTTTGGATATGTTCGGAGAGGAAGGGAAGTTGGTGGCATAGGTTCGGAGGAGGCAAAAGAGATGAATGGATGGCGTTTTGATAAGAATGGAAATGCTGAATATGATAATAGAGTAAAATAGTGAATAACGCGGCGGCGGCACAATGATATAGATTTCCACTGTAATACCTATCTTTAGATATAAAACTCAGCCGCCATTGTAAAGGTTCCATTTTTTCCTTCTAAAGCTAATGCTCATTCCACGGTTACCAAGGTTACCAAGCTAAAAAATACCCTATTGTTGACAGAAGTAAAATTCATGATTTTGACATTAAAAACGCGATTTCAAGGGAAATTTTATTAATATAAGAAAATTGAATGAAATAATAAAAAACTGCGGTCTTTTATCCATTTAATGGCGAAAACTATAGCCTTATATCTGTAGTAGAACAAATTAAAATATGCAAAAAGAGAAACCTCTCCACTTTAACAAAAATGTTTAGACTTGAGTTTTTCAAACACATAAGACACCAGACGGCCCAATACGCTGCCCTTGGGGCCTAGGGGCCTTCTTTATAGTCCCAATACCCTTAAAAAAATTGCTGATCCCATGTGTGAAAATTTCACTAAAATCGATTCACTTGTTCAATATTTATGAGGCTTTTAAGAAAGCATTCTTTTGGAACCTTAGGCCCTCTGGTGCTCCAGCTTGACTTATGACCCCATGATTGTTGTACATTCAGTATTTGTATATTTTACGTGTTTCTAATACAGACAAGAATTATCTCCCAGGGCCAATATTTGGCGATGAAAGGGTCCACTTGAGGGCCTTCTAGAGCCCCAAGGCCCTTGTTCTATAGCCTATGCGTGAATCAGATATATCAAGTATCCTCCTGCCAAATTTTGTTTCAATCGATTCAGTGGTTTATGAGTGATTGAATAACAGACAGACAGACAGACACCACTAGATTTTTATATATTAGTAAAATTATGGTGCCGTAAAACATCACCTCGGTACCTAAAAATTAATAAAACCTCGATTACCGAATTGATTCTATCGAATAATTCAACATCGATATTTTTATGTATCGAATTTCGATATAAAACGTAAAGTATCGCACAGCCGCCGACGCGACAACCTCCCACGCTTCTGAGCCTCCCCGTCCGCGCCCCCAATGTCATCCTCTCCACAATGGCAATCTCTTTTTCTCATAAAAATCTCGCTTGGGCCATCCTCTTCTTCCTTCCATATATATTGTCTCAGACTTGCCCCCCTCTCTCTCTTCCTCCTGCTCCTCCGCCCATGTTCCCACGCTCCTAACTCCTCCACTTTTTCCAATATGTCTTTCAATTTCGCTCCTCTTATCTCCTCCCCCACCCCGGAACACCCCGCCTTCCCTCCGAAATCCTTTCGTCCGAAAAGGTCTTCCTCCCCAAAGCGCTTATAAATCATTCTTTTGAAGTGCCGAGATCACCAACCTCTGTGCACTTTTCCTCAGAAAGGTGTAAATTTAAATAGGAACATTCTCTGACAAAAAGTATGATAAAATACATCTATCTTCATACCGACAAGGGATCGGGTTTGTGTGGTGGCTAGAGTACTGGCTAACCATATGGGTGGCCAGGGTTCAAATCCCTGCAGAGGAAGATGCTTTTTAGAGGACACCCGATCCCTACTTTAGTGTCTTGTGGAGGGCACCTCAAGTACAGTACCTACTCCGTCCGTCAGATGAACCGTTAAACCGTGGTCCCCTTAGCGCCTTTCATTAAGAGTACGCTAATGCTGACGCCGGGTTTCTATCCACCCTTTATCCCTTACCCATCCCCTATGGCGCAAATGACCTTAGCAGTCGGTCGCCTTCCTAAAAATCCAATCCAATACATATGTAGCGTTCCTGCAGCTAGCCATTTCTCATCCTGGCGCGCAATGATTATTGAATTAGAACAGGGGCTATTTCGCTGTTAGCTATCTCGTGTTCATGCATTAGCGCACGTCGGATTACAATTCACCGCTATACGTGATGATATTTTAAATGCACGTTCGTACATGCATCCGATTATTTAAATACGTGCCTCGTGTAAAACGGGCATTGCATAAGGGAGGGACTGTTTGCATCCAAAGCTCCATTTTACCGTAGCGAGCGTTTTGTATAGCTCTCGAAAATGTGCCTTTCGTTATGAGCAGTCTGATGCCGACGCCAGGTTTCTATCCACCCTTTCTCTCTTACATGTCCCCTATGGCGCAAATGACCTTAGCCGTCGGTCGCCTCCCCAAATATCCAATCCCCAATCCTTCGTACCGACTACTCTGCTACCCTAGCTGTTCTTCTCGAGTTAGCAGTACATTTGGATTATTTGCTGACTATTCAGTTATTTACCATGAATTAAGCGAAGATGTGGGCTTGGAAGTTCTATTGTCGGACCTTAGGAACGATCATTCATCATAGTGTGTTTGGGGATACTTTGAAAAATAGCTGTACTTTTAAATGATAGGATTTGACAATTCAAAGCCCAAAATAGAAAAATACCTAGGCCTGGAGTATATTTTCACAGCCTTACATGCAAGTCTTGTGCATATCACAGTGTTGTAATTGGACGTTTATAAGTTAATCCTAATATATAATATCCACGTTTATAAGTTAATCCTAATAACGCACAGTTGAGGATATTTTGACACATAATTCTGATATTTCAATATTACTCTGCCTTCTATACAATAGCTACCTCAGTAGTGGTGTGTACATCAACCAATTTTTTATTTTCCCCTTTTTTTGTTGAAACCTTTCCAAAATGTACATTTTAATGCGTAAATTTTCCTTTATTCGCGTTTTTTTGGCTTGGTTTACAAAAAAACACCTCTGTTTTTAGTCACTATTTTTAGAGAAACATGCTGATTTGTTTGCATTCAGAAGAGGACATTTTAAATTCAGTTTATGAAGCATGGAACAATTTACATACATTACATACATTTCTGTAATAATGATATTTTCAGTAAATTTTCGGCGTGATTAATCATTGCTTGTCTTAACCACGGCCAAATAATTAAGTTACGAAAGAGGCAGGGTATGGGTTGCTTAAGGATATCTGGTACACTCCGGATTCTAGCTTCCCGGAAACATCTTTTCCTTTTTTCCGGATTCAATTACAAACTCTTGGTTAGCGATAACAAATCACTCTAGCCCTGCATGCAACTCATGATAATGCGTCGTAGACATACTCCATCAGTGCTCAAAATCTTGCCATGCCATGTAATACCATTCATTAAAATTAGGTAAAAATTTAAATTAAGTATTATATCGTACTACTGTTTGCAATTAAATAACCTCTATTGATTACGAGAGAGGAAATAAAAATTACTCCGTGACTCCCTTTAAAGGGTGTCTTCATATCCATTTCATTACTGGGTCCTATTTAGATCTCCTAAGAAATAATTGCTCTTAGAAATATCGAATGCGATCGATTTGGTTTGACGCCATGAGTAAGCCAGCTATCACATTTTCTTATAATTTTTCACGTACCATGTAATACCCTTTTCCCGTCATGAAAATCCCTCCTTTTGGCCTCTTCATCTGTTCCCTTTCCTCATACTTCACATCCTATGTGAATCCTTCCCATTTTTTCCCTCCTACTTGTCCTCTCTTAAATTGTATACGTACTTTCATAACCTCATTCTGTGGGTTGATGATGGTAAAAAAATTATTTTTCTGTCCCTTACCTCACCACCGCCATAGTCTACGTAATCGAAAAGTCGTCACCCCTTGATGCTATCTTTGTTCACTTATTGAAGGCTTTTGACACTCTTGCTCATTGCCTATCTCTTTGTTCACTCTGTCCGCTAATCTTGGATCCATGTTCATTTTCTCTCCTTCATGTCTAATCTTTCTTTTTAACCAAACGCAGCGAGCAATTCCCTAAAATGATTCTTCGTCTTACAATTAGTCTCCAGTTGCGTCGAAACGTTGGGATTACCCCAGGATTGTGCAGGGCAGTGTTTTTGGACTTTGTCTGTTACCCTTTTATTTTTTAAAATGTATTTGTCTTTCTGAATGATTTCAACAGATTCAGGTGAGATGTTGTAGAAGTTCGTCATATTATAACAGAAACAACAGTTGCACTTTTCCAGGGGATATGTCAATGAATACGATGCGTTTCAGCTCACAGAGCCATCATCAGGTACAAGACTTGTCGGTCTGTGAGCTGAGTATTACTCATTAAAATATCCTGTAGAAAAGTGCAATTGTTGTTTCTGTTATAATATGTGTTTCTAATTTTTTGTTGTTATATGTACTCCTGTGACGTTATTACCTTACATTTTTAAGGTAGTTCGAACGAGATAGTATCCTAATAATATTAGGGACCATATTCGATATATACGTTTTAATTTCACCAGCTGTGAGTCACACGGGTTAAATATTGCATTCTTAATGGTGCAATGAAATAGTTTTACATGACAAAAATTGTAAGTAATCAAATGAAAATATCTAAAAATGTCTTTAACTTGACTCATTTTTTCACGCGGTACGTTTGAAACTCCATCAAATCGGAAGGTTTCTTGTGATCCCGAAGAATTTACTGCGGTGACAATATGATTAGTTTTCAAAAATATTTGAGAAAAAAGAAACCAAAACTGGTGTATACCAGGGGGATTTGTACCCAATTCTACGGCGGCGGTAAAAGCAGCGTTGAAGGGCAAGGGCTGCTCTAGACTGCGGGAGGTGGCACATGTTGACACCAATGATTCTTCCGGGCGCGGAGCCAATGAGATTTTAGATTCCTTTAGGGATCTAAACTCGGAGGAGGAACGCGTTCGGAGGGACACTGGTGTCAATATGCGGCTATCCATCTGCAGCATCGTTCCACGGACTGACTGCGGTTCTCGAGTTTGGGACAGGATTGCCTGGATCAACAAGAGGCTGTGGGAATACTGTGTGAGCATTGGGGCAGAATTCGTTGATCTTCGGCCAGTGCTTAGATCGTGCCGGGCTCCCCTCAACTCGTCTGGGGTGCACTACTCCATGCGTCTGAACGGGTGGCTCGTAGGATTTATGATCACTGCAGGTATTTTTTAAACTAGAGGGTAGGTCATCTAGTGGGATTCGTAAAAAATTAATCAAACGTAGCCTCCGAGGAAATCAACTTTGCGAAAACCTCCACATCAAAGTAAACTTAGGCGCTGTTATGTCGGAAAATAGCGGAAATATTTCCAAAACGCGTACTCCAGAGGAAGATATTATATCAGGTGTAATTAGGACTTCCAGTGTAAATCGCCAACCTAATACACATAAGCTTGAAAAAGGACCAACCGAATCTCGCCTTACGAAATATGACATTAACTTTGTCGTAGTTAATTGCCAAAGCGTAAAAAACAAGCGCGCAGAAATCGAGCATATATTTCAGGACGCAAATGTAGTCTTAGAAACAGAGAGCTGGCTTGCGGAGGATATAAGCGACAGCGAAGTTTTCCTGCCAGGATATAAAATCTACTGATGAGATCGACGCGATAGATCAGGTGGCGGAGTTTTTCTAGCGGTTAAATCACATTTACATAGCACCGCTCACGAAATAACCGACAATGTAATAGAAAGCGTATGGTGTACAATTAAACAACGAAACAAAAGGAGTATACATGTTTGCTCTTTTTATAGACCTCCAAACTCCGAAGTAGATACTCTTTACCAATTAGAATATCAAATATCCGCATTTACTTTGACAGATAGTAAAAGTGTAATAATTATTGGGGGAGAGTTTAATCTCCCTTATATAAATTTGGATTCTTGCACGGTAAAACCGAATTTGAGGAATAGAAAAATCAGTGAGATCTTACTCAACGTACTCTCAAATCACTCGCTAGCCCGAGTAGTCGACAAGCCTACGAGAGGTAATAAAATATTAGACCTTTTAGCAGTAAGCCATCCTAAGTTGATAAAGCATATTAATGTTCTCGACGTTATAAGTGATCGCAGAGCAATTCTTGCAACCTTAAAGACAGAAGTGGAGTCAGCCGTAAAACCAAAACACAATATTTATTTATTTGATAAATGTAACTTCATTAAATTTAGCGAGATGCTTAATGATTCATACACGGACTACGTAGCTAAAACTGAGGATAAAAGCACCAATGTGTCATGGAAATACTTCTTAGAAATCTTACGCCAAGGAATCAATGAACACATTCCGCAAAAACTGAAAAGTGATAGTAAAGAACCTCGCTGGTACAATAACGATGTTACGAGGGACATTAGGAAACAGAAAAAACTGTATAACTTGTTCAAAAAAACCATTACGTTTGGTGAAATATCGAAGGAACTTGAAGCAAAAGAGAGTTACCTTGCGCAACGCTCAAAAACCAAGAAAACATTGCGTGCTGCACTGCGAAATTTCAAGAAAAAAATACTTGGTAAATTACTCGAAGAAAATCCAAAATGTTTTTAGTCATATGCGAGAGAACTTCAGGGAAAATCTTCTACCGTAGATTCGTTATTTGATAAAGATGGTAAACTTTTCACCGAAAATATTGACAAAGCTAATGTGTTAAACTCCCACTTTGAAACTGTTTACACTACAGACGACACTGCGTGTAACTTTGACATTCCATTCATTGAGGAACCGATGAAAGAAATCACAATTCAACGCGATGGGATAACTAAACAGCTACAATCGATAAAAAGTAATAAATCTCCGGGACCGGAGGGAATACCCGCGCGCGTCCTCAAGGAGTTAGCACTACAGATTGCACCGTTCTTAGAGATAATATTCAATAAGTCATTGTCTGAAGGAAAGATACCAATGGACTGGAAAACTGCAAACGTTACACCGATATTTAAAAAGGGAAACAGACATGACCCAGGGAACTATCGACCAATATCATTGACATCGATTACAGGCAAGATTCTCGAACATATCGTTGTTAGCAATATTATGAATTTTCTGGACAGTCGAAACCTCCTGCATAATTGTCAGCACGGATTCCGAAAAGGTAGATCATGCGAAACACAGCTCGCGCTCTATCTTCACGACGTTCTCAAATCTGGTGAATCGAAAAGACAAGTTGACGCACTATTTCTAGACTTTAAGAAAGCTTTCGACACGGTACCTCACAGAAAACTATTATACAAATTACAGTCATGCTTGTTAAACGAACAAGTAGTAAACTGGATACGTGACTTTCTGAGTGATCGTGAGCAAAAAGTAGTTCTTTACGGAATTAGCTCTGATATAGTTAAAGTGACATCAGGTGTCCCGCAAGGAAGGCTTATTGGCCCACTTTTGTTCATTATATATATGAACGACCTCTGCTCCCGAAATAGCAGTAAAATACGTTTATTTGCCGACGGCGCTGTCATATACCGCGAAATTAGTGATCACTCTGACTTTGAAATTCTGTCATCGGACTTAACAACGTTCTTGCGTGGAGCAAAGAGTGGGGACTAGAACTTAATCTGATCAAATCCACGGCGGTGCATTTCTTGCGTAGGTCGTCCAACTATCCCCATGTATATGTTGTGGATGGCGTTAGCATAAATGCGACAGATGAAGTGAAATGCCTGGGAGTTACTATGACTTCGAACCTATCGTGGGGGACACACATAAGAAATATTTGTGGCAGAGCCCTGAAGAAGTTAAAATTTGTCAAGCGTGTTGTGGGGAGATTTTCGGATGAAAAAGTGAAAGAGAGGTGCTATTTCGCACTCTTCCGGCCACACCTTGAATATGCAGCGAGCATATGGGATCCGGCGGAGAAAGACCTAGTCCATGAACTTAATAAAATACAAAGGAAAGTTGCGCGATTCGTGAAAAACTGCTACGGCCGTACCGAAAGCGTTACACAGATTTTGAAAGATTTAGGGTGGGAGCCGCTAGAGACTCGGAGGCTACGCGCTAGGCTTAGATTGCTTGAGCAATTGAGAATGAATATCTTTCAGAGCGACACGGAGAACATCATATTAGAACCACATTATATTTCCAGGTCCGACAGAATCGATAAATTAAGGGAGATATTTTGCCGAACGGATAGGTATGGGAATTCGTTTTTCCCCCGAACAATTAAGGACTTTAATAAATGCTAGGCGGAACTTTGATTTTTTTTGTTGACGGCTGGTGTCCTAACACCCCCCGCCACACGCCTTTTGAGGCGGCTTGTGAGGTAGTATGTAGATGTAGATGAAACTACACACTTGATTTTTTGACGAGATCTGAATGTAGGAAATGCCTCATTTTTAATATAAGGTCTCTCTGGAGATGTGCCATTTCCCTTGTAAAAGGGCTGGTATTTTCTGGAAAATATCTCGAAAGGTAACGTGGTAAGGAGTTGAATTTTTGGTATCAATGAAGGGTGATATATTTTTCCTTAAAATGAGACCTAATTCATTGATTTATAGGTAAAATGATATTTCGTTCAAACTACCTTAAACATGGCATCAATGCCATGTGTAAAAAGTCCAAATAAATCACAGAAAAATGTATAGGAATCGCTTGCATTAAATAAGTCTCGATGAAAATCTTCAAAGAGTTCTTCTTTCGTCGTTATAAAGTTCCACTGCATCAGTCCTGAGCATTCAGGTAGATGGAGAAGGCATTATGTCATAAAACTGTAGCCAGAAAATCGAAATAACAGCCATAATAGTTATTTCCAACCTTTCCTTACTTTTATTTTGAATAGTACGAGGCACCAAAGCAGGATGTGTTTCATCTTTCTGCAACGGTTAATGCTGAGACGAAAACATTTCTGCAAGTGCGGGTGTTTTATTCATAAATTAATCAAAGAGGTTTTATAGGTGAATAAGTCAGCAATTCACGCATAATCAATTCTTTGTTTTTATGGAGCTTAGTAAATGGCGGTCCAATATTTTTTTCAGTGCATTCGATATCTTTCTTCATCCCTCATTTACGTTCTGCGACAATGTCGCGCCGTCGCTCGATGTTCTGCTTTGGGGATACGAGATAATGGACGAACTAGCATACGTATACAAAAATATCAACTCACTGTTCGAAATTTAAGGCAAGTAACTCATGTAATGTATATTGGTTACTTATTACGTCATCAATTTGTACATACTCCATTTAATGTAATTTTCACCTGGAAAGTATGTTTATATTTTTTTTGTTTGCCGGACGATTCTGTTGGCCTGTATGTCCCTGGATTCCCGATAGGCCGCTAAGCCTGTCATCAGGTTTTCCAGGGACCGTACCAACAGAACTTGACATACATCCATGCCATGGATGGTGAAAAATCCACCAAGGCGGGACTCGAACCCGCGTCCCTCAGTTCAGCTGGCGAGGATCTTACCCCGCCGCCACCGGGGCCGACTGAAATAATAATTTTAATGCATAAAAATATATGTTTGGAGAATCATACCTAGTATATGGAACATGTAATTACATGCTGATTTATGAGCAGTTATCGATGTAGTGCATCGTAAAATTGCAAAATTAATATATCAGCCCGTAAATGCTAAAGGAAAATCTGAGTAAACAAAGATGGCGCACGGGCCACGCCCACATTACTGCTCCTAGTATTGGCGACCATAGCAATCACCCTCTCCATCAACCTCTATGGTCCTTGGACAACTCTTTGTGCTGTGTAATTTGATAACAGGATGAGTAATATTCCAAACCAAAAACTCGTTTAATTGTCTAAACAGGGAAAAGTTTAAGCATTGAAGTAATTTGAGCGTAATATTGTTTCACCTAGAAATCAATAAATTCTGTCTCTTTGGATACAAATATATCATCCCCTTACCAAACTACGTTACCAGATTTTAGACGAAATGTACCAGTCCTTTTACGTGGAAATGGTATATGTATCCACTCCAGAGAGACCGTATTTGAAAAAATGAGGATATTCTAACAGTTAGGCTGGTATTCATAGACGGGATAAATAATCAATGATTGCTGAATCTACAATTATTCGTCAATCATTGATTATTTGATTTATGTATTCATAGACAGTAAACAATCTCCAATTCATGAATCACTGATTCATGAATCTCTAATTATTTAGGATTGGCAATTGGTGAATTACAGATTGGATGTATGTTTATTTTTTGGTGGTATGAGAGATTGAACAGGCAAAACATTTTGTGGGTATCGTCAAATTTTTATTCAAGTTGAGTATATAATTTTATTAATCGCATATTGAAAAAGAAAATAAAAAATGGATCGGAAAAGTTGTTTTTGAGAAAAATGAATTAGCCGTGCCTACATTATAATAATTTCTTATGATTATTCAACGTTAATGAAGGCGTTAGTAGGGAAAATCAACAAACAGTAATCTCGTATTCCGGAAAGTGTTGATGATGTAGCGTATGTTGTTTAACGTCAGGAATTGTCCGACCATAAGTGTGGTCTCCTCTTTTTTATATTCTCACAAAGGGACACCTATTCGTCGCCTGAACATCGTAAGATGCAAGCGGTCTGATATTGTCAACTATTTGGAGGGCCAAAAGATTAGTTATATGTTTCACAGTTCTGGACACCGTTGGCTGCAAAACAGAACTAGCAATCCCTACATATGTACGTAAAACACAAAAGAAGACGAAGAGTAGCAGTAGCAGTATTTATAACTGATCATTACCGATAAAGAAAATTCGAAATGAGTAATTAGTAGCAATTGATGATAGCTTACGAGTAAAACATTCATGACAATTTCGGCCGATGTTAAATTCAGCATGGAGATTTTGTAATATACTGCGTTGTAAAAAACCGCTGTGATATATTTTTTTAATTCTTAACATGATTTCAACAATTCAATATTGATGCCTAAGCGTAAAATCTCATAGCAATGAGCCGCAGTAGCACAAGAGGAACTGTCAGTCCTCGCGGAAAGTGTCGATATATGAACATCAGTTCTAAGAAGAATATACTCGATCACTACGCGTTTTGAGAAACAGTATCCTCTATTTAACTCTTCTTCAGTCAACTCTCACGTCCATTGTTACAGCAAGTTAGATTACTGATTTTAAACAGAGATTGACGTATATCATAAGCGGTCCATCACCAGACCCCAGTTAAAGATTCAAACTGGAGTACGAACTTTGTGGAAAGTATCACGAGAAAAAAAGTGAGGTGAAGTCCAATGGTATGATCTGTAACTAAGAGGAAAGATTTCTTTCTGGTCGTGAATATGAAGAAGGAATAAAAAACGGCTGCCCGAAGGCTCAAACACATCTTACCTATACGCATGAAACCGCGGTTCTAACCAATACACCAGCTGAACCATTGGCAACAGCGTGCGATAATTATTCTGATACGCAAAGTGGCTTTGAGGGCGATTGAGACGGGTGATGTGAGGCTCCGGACCAACTTAGCAAGGGTAAATTTTTTCAGCTTTTTTATACTAAGGGCGGATATTGCTGATTATAAACTGATTAATTGCAATACAACTAGGATACGTTTGACGAAGTCCAAGGCGAACTAGCCTTTGACCTCGTGCACGACATTGAAAACACGGTATTCAAATCGGCGAGTCAGGGTACGTAGTCTCCCCTTGTGAGTTATAATTCAGTGGATTTGTTGGACCCCTAATGTGTGTTTTTCGCAGCCTTTAGTGATACGCTGGTACATCGTCATCGGCAATCACATACACCAATATATCCCAACGAAATTCCATTGCATGGAAATCCTAATCAATTCAAGGTAATCAATAATCCTAATCAATTAAAGACGTTCATATAGAGTATTCTATGCCGTTAGCACCGTATAAAATTGTGCGGTTGTAATGTAAAGACACGAATATGTCGTAAACAACCACAGAACTACCGACGTCCAACAAAGAGAAACTAATTAATTACGGTTGAGAGCTTAATTCACGAATCGATGATTATTTGGCCAAATAATTACAGTTTGCTTGACTATAAATACTAGAAATATAAACAATGACTATTTGACGACTATGAATACATATTAATCAGAGATTGATGAATCTCTGATTCAAGAATCAACGATTGATGAATCACTTAATCTTTGACGACTATGAATAGAAAACAGTAATTAAATCGAGATATAATCATAGGTTGAAACGAATCTGTAATTATTGAGGACTATGAATACTGGCCTTAGATCTCGTCAAAAAATTATGCTTGTAATTTGTATGTTTTCTCAACTATTTTGAAAATTAATCATACTGTCACCGTAGTAATTTCTTCGGGATCACAAAATAACCTTCCTTTTTGAATGAATTTTAAACGTACCGCGTCGGAAAAATGAGTAAAAAGAAAGACTTATTTAGATATTTTTATTTGATTACTTAGAATTTCTGTCGTATTTAACTACATTATTGCACCATTTATAACGAAATATTTAATTCGTATGTCCAGATGGTGGAATCAAAACGTATTTTTCGAATACGGTCTCTATTATAACTAGGGAACTATCTCGCTCAAACTACTTTATGTTTAAGCGACCTATTTTGATTAAAATCAGATATGATTTGTACTTGAATTTGGGTTTTCAATTACATCCCTGTTTTTTCTCCCTTATAGAGCAAGTTGCGTTCATCTTACCATCTACTTTCTCCTGCTAACTGAGTGTGACGGCCGTAAATGCCTTAATGGACGCTTTTCTTGCGATGGAGGGGAAGTCATCGCTGGATGAACACCTTTTATGACTTCGCTTCTCGCCAGCTTCGTTGCTCGAGAAACGAGGTAGGAAAAGCAATATTAATTTTCTGTTTCTTGGTCCTAAGTGTCAAACTTTCCCTATTCGACGCTTCTATTTTGCACCTTATGATCCAGGAGGATTGCTCCTGGAAACTTGGTATCTATCTATTTTTTTCCAGTTCAAGGTTGATGGTTGACCTTTGTATTTCCTTCTCGGAGTATTTCGCCATCATCAAAGTACCTTTCTTCCTTGAATGCTCTACTGTTTCTGCATCGGTAAAATTATTGGCTTAATCTGATAATTGCTCAACTGAGTGATGATGCCAGTACAAGAATAAATCGTCGTTTATGACTATAAAATAATAGTACACGATGAAAGCAAGGTTGAAATCTCATTTCGGTTGAAATGTTAATATAAATATAGTTTAACATGAATGAAGTTGGATATAATTTTTGACACAGATGTGGAATCGTTGCCAAAGGTCCTTTATTTTAGGTATGTGATTATATATGTTTGATTTAAACTGAAATGTATCCAATTGAAGGGATCAAAGAAACCATCTTTATTTTAGCTAAAAGTATCATTTTGATTGTAACTTAAATATCTGAATCTCCAAACAGTTTTATTTAATTTTTTATTCACTTACTGAGCCTTAGCGCGGAGTGATGAATGAGTTTTGAATGATTTCAACTCTTGAAAATTTGGCCCATTAATTGCCAAACGTTCCTTTCTTTCACAGAGTGAAATCAAGAGGGTTGATTCCAAATAAACCTCTTTATTTGAAAATTGCAATTATATTTCCGTTCTACGTAGTTGTTTTCCTCTGATTTATTTGGAATCGTTGACCACAACAGGGTCTCTTTAGCTCCTGTCCATGCCAATCACCGCGAGACTGACTTTGATAAGCCGTTTGGAGTGTGAAAAAGGATGTCAGATTAAGAGTGAGGAATCACCGCGCCTGATTCTTGCAACCAATTGGGAGCAATCGTAAAATTTATTTCTTATATTTTTATGGTATACGCGGCAAAACATTTCCCCGCGAACTAATAAAATAATAATATTTATTCTTCCTTTCAACAAGAACTACATTATTTGTTGGTTTGTATCTAGGCCAACTTCAGCCAAAAATTGGCTTTCTGTTGTCAAATTCAAATGAAAAACCATAGATTTGTCAAGCGGAATAAGTACAGTGCGTAAAAAGTACTAACTTTGTGTCTAGTAGAACACAATGATTAATTTACATCATGATATTGTATCATGCTCATACGTATTTGGAGTGACATTTCAATACTGTCAGTAGTACCATGGGTGAATCAGCCTTAAATATTTAATGAGACATGTAGTTTTTTGATATTATTGAGCAGTTTGTGATTCAACTTAGGGGCCGTGAACAAAAAACACCTTTTGCACACCGTTTAATTTGGTTTCGGCACCGTTTAATTTGGATCCTGTTGCTCGAATGAAAATAATTTATGTGTACATGTAAACCGCAAACATTTCATTTTACAGTGCATCATCATATTCTATTGCAGAGTCTGCTTCGCATACCTTTGAGCTACATATGAGCCTTTCCACTTTTTTCTATCCTCCCACCACTTCTCTTCTCTCTCTGCCTTTCAATCCTCCTTCCGTTTCTCTATGGTCTCTTCCACGCCGTTCAACCTTCTATCCCTTCGTCTTCCTCGACGCCGTTTTCCTTGAATCTCCATTTCATGTATCTTTGTTGTTCTTTTTTCAAAGAACTGAGAGAGTCAACATCAAAAATTATGTTCTTACAGCGAAGGAGAAAGGACGCAATAAGGTTTGCTCCGGCGGAAGATGGCCACGTTTTTAGATGGTTGGTGTAGGGTGAATATTTTCTTATGTATGTTTAGTTAAAGCATTTTTTGCGATATCAGCGCCTAACTTCTGTGACTGAAGTCAAAACCCGTCAGCTTTATAAATGAGGCGCTTGAGTCGGCTCCAAAGGCTGGAATACTGTGCTCCCTAAAAATATAATCGTTGTAAATGACTCTTAACTTTGGGTTGCTATTTACAAAGGTCTGCCACCGTTACAATAAATATTCTAGCCACTATAACGAAAACGCCTTACCTTCATTTTGAGCAATTTTACGAAATTCTTCTAAGGAACCCAAATATTGATGTTAAGTTTTTTTTTACAGTTAGGAGAAGTGTTACATTATCTTTTTCAGATTCGTACTTTGTGTTCCAGTATGATATTTTTGTTATCCGAGGGAATACATTGTCGTATCTACTGGAAGAATTTCAAGAGATCATGTAAATCTACATTGAATGTATCGTTTCTGATTGTTTGATGAATGGGAAATATCCGCATTTACCCAGTGTTCCTGTTTATACGAATGTGATATTCAGATTACAATATACTTGAGATCAAGGGAGGAAGTACCAAATTTATATCATTAAGATGGTCATTATGATTACAATTTGTAGACATTATGAATGACTTCCCTGTGATCACATCGATGAGGCAAATGTTCAATTTCCGTTACTCTTATCAAGAGAAATCGCATGTGGTTGCAGCGTAACCCTCTAATATTTTAAATTGGAAATTGCGAAACTTCTTTAACTATGCAAGCAATTATGATTGATATGTGAAGGAATGATCAATTGCTTCCTTCTGGTGATAGATCCACAATCATTAAAGTGGCAATTTTTGAATGTTTCTCTACGAACCTCAAATGATATCTAATGAGGAAAAGAGTTCAAATATTATTATCCCTTCAATATTCGTCATTTCATTTGGACTTGCATTTGAGACATTTTACCCAACAAGTAGAGAACCTGTTCTATAGTTACAGCCAGTCCTGAAATATGACATTTTTATTCATGTAGTGTAATATCATTGTAAACATTTTATTAAATATGTCCATATCTAAGAAGTGTAAGCATTCGAAATTTTAATGAGTTTTATGAGTATTATTCATGGCTGAAATTTGAGTGGCGAAGTTCCTCATTCACATTTGCGTCAGCAATGTTTTGCTGCTCTATTAATTGTTCTTAAGTTAACTCTGCGGATCAAGTAAGTAAGAAACAATGCACACTTTGCAAATGGAAATGAAAAAATACTATTATGATGACCGTTCTTCATGCAATATCACGTGCCGTCTGACGGGGGTAATTGCACGAGATATTTGGTGCGATTGGCTTACTATTTCAGGGTGAATATCGGAGAGAATTATTCCTTGGGATATAACTTTCAGGCGAAGTAACACTAAGATGTAACATAAACAGTAAGATGAAGTAGCATATAAAGTGGTATGAAATTTTAGCGCGCTAGAGTCGCTTGGAACGAACGCTTTCTTCGCGAATCAGGCTACCCATCCGGGAAGTGCTGATTAAGTTTCAATTGATAACCCCCGGAAAGCACAAGATAGTAAATTAATCAGGGTATCTTAACGGAAAAGGAAGCAAGTCAAAGCATCCTGCTTTAGGAAAGTTCATTCTCATTTTAGGATTGCACAGAAATTATAACTCCTCATATAAATTCCACGTAAATTATATAATTATAACTGTAAACCCGGCCTCACCATCGCCCGCTTTATCCAAGTGTGGAAGATTGAAGTTTAATAATCATTAAATGGAGAATGATCTATTTTAGATTTGACAAAAAAAGTCAACATTTTTGAGACGTGTTGAATGCCATGACATTATGTTTGTGTTTCCGGCCAGTCTGGCCGATGTAGTGACAATTACAATTTGAATAATTAAAAGTTGATTTTCATCTTATGTTTCCACACGTATTAAAAATCTTTGAAAACGCATCCTCCCTATTATCATCTTTTCCAAATTGTGGAATATCGAAGTTTAAAAATTAGCAATTGGCGAATTACCTGGCGAGTATTTGATCAAAAAGATTAACATTTTTTAGACAAGTTGAATACTTAGTCATTCTGGTTTTGTGTTTCCGGCTAGCATAACCGGGTGTAGATATAGAAACAATTTCAGTTCGGAAAATTACGTCGGAGTGAGTATAAACAACTTTTTCAACATTATCACTGGCGCATTTAGAGATAGAGAGTCTTCCTCTCCTCCTACTCCCTTCCATCATGCTATTAATTAACAACTTTGGCATTCTGTACTCTTTCATCCTTTCAATGACCCAACCATGACAGTCGCAATGACTTGGAGAACCTAACTATATCCTTCTCTTCCAATATTTCATTTAGCTTACAGTTCATTTTTTATCTCCACGTTTCTCCTTCTTTAACTTTGTCATAGATTCTCCTTATTACTATCCTTTCAAATCGTCTTAGTATTTCTTCGTCTTGTTTGAATAGGACCCATGTCTCAGCTCCATGTGTAACTATTGGTCTAATCAATGTTTTATAGATATCCAATTTAATTTTCCTGAACAGAAGAGTTGATTTGAGGAGAGGAAAGTTATCAAAATAATCCTTGTTGCCTTGAATTACCCTTTGATTAATCTCCTCAGAAATCTTATTTTTACTCTTTACTATTACTCCAAGATAAGTTAATTTTCTGTAGCCCTCAGACTTGTATTTCCCAATAATTAGGTTTTGTAGTTCTTGTTCGTTCTGTGAAGAAGACATTTTTATGTTTCCATAATACTAACTAGTATTTGTAAATAGTATACTGCGTGGTAGCATGTCTGTTAACGTAGCACTCTCCTAGTTTATGGTTTGACGGCGCATTGTTCTCAGGACTACTTTTGGTCTGCTCCTGGCATCTGGGCGAGCCTGCTCGGTTCTCATTTCCGCTGGGATGAATGTTGCATGCCTGGTGTGCAATCACTCAATGCCACACACCCTAGCGGTGGCTTGCACCATATTTTGCAGATACCGATGCAGATGTAATTTTTAGGCATTTTCATTGACTTTCTCAAATCTCGTCTACTTTATTTTTCATCGGCTTATCTTACAAGAAAGTCCTTGGGCGCAGTTTACTCTGTAACATATTAAGTAGGAACTGTTCATTATTTTATCAATCTGGCAATAATGATATCTATTTGAATCATAATTAAAGACTTCCCGCTAATAATACATTCACAATCGACAACGAAGCAAATCTTCAATTTTTCCTTATTTCATAAGAAAAATTAAGCGATGATAGGACGCAGCTCATTCTGTTTCCTCTTAAGTGGGAACTCATTCGTTTATGATATCAAGCCGGAAATAATGTTTTAGTTATAAAGGTTAATATTAAAGACTTGAGGCCAACTGACAAATAATTTAGCATTGTCAATTCGGCAGCTGTACAATTTTGCTTAATTTAGTAAGAAATAGCGCGTGATGCGGATAGGACGTACCTAGTAGGACTACATTTCAATTAGCATTATGGTCATTCCACGCCACTTCGGACCAAAGTTGACCTTTTACCTCTCAGATTTTGGCAAAAATTTGAGCAAACGTTCGCCTAGTGGTATATCGTATACTTAAAGCGTTTTTCTAAAATGTGATAAACAACTGAATAACGGCTGTTTTCCAAAATGGCGATATTCGCTGCCATTAGATTTTCGTAATCACATATTTCAGGGATGAATCTACGTAAACAGATGTTCATTGGCTTTTTTTTAAATTAAAAGTTTTAATTAAACTGAACTTGAATTAAAAATAGCAATATTGCTATGATTTGTTTAAACATTTTAATAATAAAACTTTTTTGTCTAAATTTTTTGTGCTTCACATTTTTTCTAGGTCATTATTTTACTTGGTATACTTTTTATATTATGCATATCATTTAAAATTTTGTAGAGTGTGATCTTCCAATTAAGATGGAAAAAGTTTTTGCAAATGCTCTCTTAACGGCCGTTCCATACAGATAGACGGTTTTCATCATTTCATTGCATTTGCGTTTATTGTTTTAGCGTACAGACCCTAAGATAATTCAAAATTAAGTAAAAAATATCGATCAATTGTTTAAAAATAATAAATTTTGAAATATTTTAAACAAAGCACGGGAAAATCATGTCCGCTGAAGAAAGATCTCATCGCCGATGACGGAAAGAAATTACGCCACGATTCGTCTCAATCTTGTATTGAAAATACATTACACATGGTGGATTAAATGATCCTTTACTAAAATTACGTGTGATTAGCAGAATTTTGGACTATTGAATGTTGGGTTGACCAAACGAGTTGAAACTTGAATTAAAAACCTTTTTTTCATGAGAGGCATGAAGTAACAGTGGAACAGGGTTTTGTCATGTAGGAAAACAGGGTGATGATACCGGAATTGTTGGATGAAAAACATTTGGAGGAGCTTCATTCGAGCTATTTTTGGATGGTTGAAATGAAATAATTTGCTAGATAATGCTTAGATCGAGATTTATAGGCATTAGCAAAGTCTTACTCAGCTTGTTTAGTGCCAAATTCCAAACGTATGCCAAATGGAACACAGCTAAAATCTTGGGATTGAGCAATGAGGCCTTGGTTTAGGCTTCATGTGGATCTGGCCGGCCCATTTTTAGGGAAAGTATTTTCAATCATTGTGGGCAGTTCAACTAAACGGCTTGAATAAAGAGAGATGCAGAAAGGGTGTGGGTGAAGAATATATTTTTCAAATGAGGTCACTGTTTGCTACATTTGGGTTGCCAGAAGAAATTGTTTCTGATAATGGCCCTCCTTTTGTCTAATTTTTATTTGAAGAGTTTTGTAGGATGAACAATATTTCTCATATCTTTTCTCCACCATATCACCCTGCCGCAAATGGGGCAGCAGAGAGTTTGGTTAGTTGTTTAAAAAAAATTAAAACGTTAATGTGATCTCAAGTGCCATTACACCTCGCTCAGGAGCTAAGTACCATTTCAATAGCCCTATACCCATATTCCGTAAGTCCATGTTTGCATCCCGAATCTCATTATTTTTAGCCATTGTATCAATCTTTGCTCTATTTACAGACTCGCATATCTTGAATAGTTATTTATTTGATGTCATTTATGATATCTTGGTGGCAATGGTGATTAAAATTCATGTGCGTGATGGGAGACTTCTCCTTGATATTCTAACTACAATCACCAATATGACAAAAATTTTTTACTTTATTTTAGACCCTAAAAATATTTGTGGATATAAAAGTGCAAGCGTCTCATTTATATATTATCTGAATTCATCGTTTTATCTGTCGTTTTATCATGACATTAGATTTGAGAGGCTTCTCTTGCTATAAGCGGATCCTGGAATGTAATATTCATTGTCTTTAGACATGATGCGATCCTTAATTTGATCAAAGGTAGTGAATTGAGAAATCAGTATTAACTTCGCAATATTGCAAAAAGGTAGAAGAATTCCATTCATTATTTTTTTTCCGTTTCAAGAAAGTTATTTCTTCAGCTACGGTTTGAGGTATTGGGCCTTTTCCTTTAATTATTATGGTGAGAATTTCCCAGCTATTAAAAAAATGTTATTTTTTTAAATTAAGTGTTTAAAATACGGCTCAGAATCGTTGACTGTCGGAATAGATACGAGGGTAAAACAACACATAAAATACTACTTATCACAGACAATCGAAAATACAAAGGGTAGTAATTTATGAATACGTAAGGTTATGTGAAATTTTTACATTACGAGTGGAAATGAAGGCTTAGTTACTACATATGCGTCTGCACGTTACTCTGTGTAACTCTTGTAATCTTTTTTTACTTTAAGATCCTAAAAATATCCGTGGAGGTGAATGTGCAAGCGTCTCATTTATTTTATATCCGAATTCACCGTTTCATCTGTCGTAGGATCATGGCATTATGCCCTATAATTTGAGAGCCTACTCTTGCTATCAGTATAACTTGAAATGTGATATTCATTATCTCTAGACGTAATGCAATCTTTATTTTTATCATCAGCAATGAAAAGAGAAATTAATATTGACTTTGGAATTTTTAAAAAAGTTGAAAGAATCCCGTCCATAATTTTTCCGTTTCAAGAAGTTGATTTCGTCTTCCACGCTGTGTATAACGGGGCCATTTTCCTTTGATTATTCAGGTGAGAACATTTGCTCAAATGCCCAGTAAAAGTACGCGCGGATTCCGCGCGGAAATCGCGCGTCCATTCACGCTTGTTTCCGCGCGTCCAAAGTTCGCGCGGACGCCGCGCGGCGACCGCGAACCTACCGCGCTCCCTCGAGTACTCGCGACGACCGCCTGGAGCCTGACAGACATAGAGTTGTTTATCGGTCTTGTCCAAAAGAGACCCGTGCAGTGGGATAAGTCATTAGAAGAGTATACGGACAAAAATGCGACAAGAGATGCATGGCGTGAGATTTGCGTCATATTGGATTAATATTTGAAAAACAAAAGTGACGCTGAAAGAAAACAATTTCATTCAATTTGGTTGATTGCAATTTGTTTCAACTTGGAGGATATTTTCAGTGTTCATTTTACAATTAAAATGTGAAAATAACAATTCTCTTTCTTATCCAAATCCAACTCCACTCGGTTGCTCGTTCGCGCGGCGTCCGCGCGTCAAAAGTTCTCCCAGTGTGAAAATCTCCACGCAGTTGCTCTATCGCGCGGATGCTGCGAGTAAATAGCGCGTCCAAAATTCGCCTGGTGTGAAAGAGGTGTTACAGCGCTGTGCTCTCCAGCTAAAAGAGGTCCCCGGACCTCCCATCGCCTCCCCCTGCACCCACTGCCTCCGGCACGCCCCCAATATGTCCAGGGAGCGGACGAGAAGAATCACTCTCCCTCCTCTCAATGTTATCCAACGCCCACCAAGGAAATAGAGACTCTTCTCCCCCTTCCACTTCCGATCCAATCTCGAGTCGAGGGAGTCTTCGGCGCGGAACGGAGCTTCTTATTATTTTCATTATTATTTTGGATATTATTTCCGAGCTCCCTCTATCCATCCGAGGAATTTCGAACAGCGTTCGTCTCCTTTTTTTAAAATTCATTTTGCACCGGCACCCACGATGACGTCATTTGCCCGACTCACACAGATGAGGGACAGGTCCCGCGTAAGTTCCTGGCTTGGACCTACGCGTCAAAAAGGGTGGGTAGAAGTGAAGGGGGAGGGGTGAATAAACGGAAAGGGTGGAGGAGAAGACTGGGTAGCAAGCGAGAGAAACGGAGGGAAAAATACCATCACCCATCGGAATGACTGAAAAGGCGGCTCTATCTTGAACTTGTGCCTACTCCTCTAAGAGCTTGTGCTGCCAGCAATCGGAAGGTGATCCTTGCGGAGGAAAGGGGCATGAGGAAACGGCCCCTTAGGAGAGGCAGTTTGGGCGCGGTCATTTTCGTACGATCCGTTTTGGCGCATGGACGTTTGGGCGCGAGGACGTTTAGACGCGAGGAAGTTTGAGCCCAGGGCCGTTTCAGCGCTGGTGTCTCAGGTGGAAACTGTAAAAGGGAAATCATGCAAAACAGAGTTGGAGAAGTCTTATATCTTGCTTTCACCACATATTCGAGTATGTTTATAATCGAGGGGACATGCGAAATCTGTAAAATGTGTTGCTATTTGAGAGCATCCCGATTATGGTGAATCGGTTACATTGATATATTGACTGTTACATATCGGTTTTAGGTAATAAAGAGAGACTCCTCTGTATTAATTATAGAGGCCAATCCTAAATTTCATGTTTAATTTTAATCAGAAGAAGCGTCAAGTGAATACTTATGACGGTGTAATACCTTTTCTCTTAATAATCTGTAAATTGCCACTGCTGTGTATTTGAACGATACGAAGTAACCTTGTAAAACCTCAATGACTTGTAGTACATTCTTGCGAAAAACAAATGTAATTTTCAGAGTTTTTGCTCAAATTGATGCGTTAACAACTGCGTATCCTTGCGAAAAACTAATAGTTTAAACAAAATATTTTATCATGATCATGTTCATGATATTTATCATGATCTTTACAATATGCAAATTCTAAAGAGCATTTTTTTCACGCATCTCATTCCTAATGGACGTAACTCCTGTGACCTTTCCATTAGCCAACGCTATTCTACGTGAATAGGTCCGAAATAGTTACGATATACTTTTCCATTGAGCAATATTAAACTCAAAATTCCAATTAGGATTTACTCAGCAGGAAGAATATAATGCTCTCTGATTTTGATTGCTTAAAATTATAATACCCATTAATTAGGAATAAGAACGGCATGAGATGTCTCACTGGGAAGGGAGTGGAATGCTACGTTACGTTCCTCGGAATGATCGCACCTGCAAAAGATAAATATCTTCCTACATCCGCGACAATGAGAAACGTTTATCAGGTAAATATTTTTCATATTTAAGTATTGTGCATGAAAACGAATTTCCTTAAGATCAAAAATATCTGCATACTACACCGAGATCCGCCACATGATCGTGTGGCAGGGGATTTCAGGACACCTGCCGTGTAAAGCTTTTAAGGATAAAGTTTTGGGTAGTGATAAGGTGAAGTGTATTATGAGTGTCTATTGACTGGAGCTTCGTTTGTATTGGGGTAACTTATTTTGCGAGAAAATAACGAATTTTCATACCTGTCAGTAAGGCAATGCATCTCTCTTATTTCATCACCTCTGTCATACCTAGAGATGTAGTGAGGCGTCATGATAATATTCTGTGTTGTTCTGAAACGCACCAGTTCAAACGGGCTAAGCCTAGCTTGATCCCCCGAGCCTCTACGGGCTCCCACCTTAATTCCTCTAAAAGTGGTGAGACACTATATGATTGCTCGTAGCAGTTTTTAACGAAGTGTGGAGCTTTTCTTTGTTTTTTATTCATTTTTTTGGTTAAATCTATATGACCAGGGTTCCTAATGATCGCGGCATATTCTTGGTGTGGCCTAACCAGAGCAAAGTAGCATCTCTCTTTTCTTTATAATCCTAACTATTTAATACTTTTTAATTAAAATTACATTTCCTAACCATTGTGTCAATTATTCTTGTTAATGTTCATGTTGAAGTACTTGATAAAACTAATATGGAATGTGGCACTGTATGGGTCGGAAACATAGTTATTACGAAGAGAGGATGTATCGTACGTAGAATTAAGGCGTTTGAGTTGTGGGCGTGGAGGACAATATAGAAGGTGAGCTGGGAGCTGAGATGGACGGACGAGGAGGTGTTGGATTGGGTTGGAGAGGAAGAAAAAATGGTGGTGGAGGTTCGGAGGAGGCAGAAGAGGGAGATGGAGGACGTTTTGAAAAGAGAGGGATTTCTGAGAAGGGTTTATGAGGGGAGAACACTGGGGAAGCGAGGAAGAGGAAGGCAGAGTATAGGAATTCTGGATGAAATTAGACGAAGAAGGTATACGGGGTAACTAAGGGGGGGAGGGATGTAGATATGTGGTAGCTAAGAGAAATGTAATGGCGGGTAGTTCATAGGAGTGAAATCGGATTAGGATAAGTATTGTTCAAAATCCTACCAATCAGCTTTTAGAATACTTAAATGAATGTCAGTTATTAAATATGTTATTCTTTTTAGTGTTTCGAATTATGTTGGTAAAAGTTGCTTGAGTTTAATATTACCGTAATATTAAACTCATGTAACTTTTACTACCATACCACACTAAAAAAATCTTGAACGAAGTTGTCGGTATTTGATGCGATATTGTACGGAATATCGCACTTCCCGAGCAGCACAAGAAGAAAGAAATACCTGCAGAATGTGGTTAAAGGCCACAAGACGGTATATTTTTAGGTTTCATTCAAGTAGTCTATCAGCTGATTGTTAGGATTTTGGACAGTACTTATCGTACTGGCATATTGTTTGACTCCTATGGATGACCAGTCATTAGATCCCACTTGAATCCTCAAATCGTCTCCGTCTGCCCATTTCGTCTAGAATTCCTATCCTCTTCACTCCTTTTCTACGCTTCCACAGTTGTTTTCCTTTCCAGTATTTCCATTCTTTTCAAAACGTTCTCCATTTATTTCTTTTACCTCCTCCAAACTTCCGCTTCTAACTTCCTCTCTTCTCCAACCATTTCAAATACCTCAGAGAGAGATTCTACTTCGTTTGGGTTAGGCCACACCGCGAGCATTTGGGACCATGTTCATAAAGATTTAACAAAAAAATTAATGAAATGCAAAGAAAAGCTGCACGTTTCGTTAAAAACTGCTACGAGTGAACATATTGTGTTCCACAACTATTACAGGGAATCAGATGGGAGCCCCTAGACATTCGGAGGCTTCACGCTAGGCTTAGCTTGCTTCAGATATCCAGAACAGGTGTGTTTGATAGCGAGACAGAGAATATTATCATGATGCCTCACTTCATCTCTAGGTCTGACAGAAGCGATAAAATAAGAGTTACATTTTCGAACAAAATTGGTACAAGAACTCGTTCTTTCCGTGCGCAAAAGCGACCATAATAAAAAATGAGCTCCGCTAAATACACTCCCATACAACACGTTACCATTTCTCCTCCCAAAACCTTATCCCTTCCATCTTTACACGGCTGGTGTCGTAAGATGCCCATGTGGCTGCTCGCAGGGTAGATGTAAAGTATTCCACCTGCTGACTTGTAGGTTTTCGGACAGTATTAATCTTAATATATCTTCACTCCTATGGATGGCCCGCTATTATATACCCCTTAAATTCTTCATATAGTCTCCCTCTTCTTATTTCGTCCAGAATTCCCATCCTCTTCCTTCCTCTTTCCCATTGTTCACCCCTCTGTTAATATCTTTAACATATTTTCTATTTTCAGAACATCCTCCATTCATATCTTCTGCCTCCTCCAAATCTCCACCACTAGCTTACTCTCCTCTCCATCCATATCCAATACCTCCTCGTTCGTCCTTCTCGCCACCCAGTTTACCTTCTCCATTCTTCTCCCCACCCGCATCTCGAACGCCTCCTGGAACTTATTAACCCTAGAGTGGTGACGCTCGGTCTCTCAGACCAATATAACCTTACTGG
This sequence comes from Ceriagrion tenellum, assembly GCA_963169105.1. Lineage (NCBI taxonomy): Eukaryota > Metazoa > Arthropoda > Insecta > Odonata > Coenagrionidae > Ceriagrion > Ceriagrion tenellum. The sequence goes on along the minus strand of OY720644.1, from coordinate 40,322,105 downwards.
TGACGCAGGCGAAGTATGAAATTTTGCTGTTCATACTCTTTAGTAGCTTCCTAGTTTTTACTGCTACTACGTTAAAAAAGATAAAAAATCACTTGGTGAAACCATAATGCTACTTATAGCAACTTTAGATCCCACAGACCGTGCGTCACCACTCTTGTCTTCAATTAGTACAACTTTTGTAGTGCTCTATAAAATATGATGTATTAAAAATGTGGATATCAGACTTCTGGCATATTATGGAAATGAATTTTTTCTTATGTTCCAATTATCCTAATGACGGCCGTTTTTCTCTTATGAAGAAAAAAAATGCTCAGGTATATCTATTTTACTCTATAACATAGATTGAATACAAGCTGAAGTATCTTCTCTTTTTGCTGTAAAAAGTGTGAATAAATATTTTTAAACTAACGTTTGAATGCAGCTATTTGAGACCATCCAGAAAAACTGATATTATCTTTTTAAAATCTCCTAAGTCCTAATCAAAGTCCTAATCGGTCCAGAAGACCGACGTTACTACACGTTTCGATAATTCACGTTACTAACGTAGGGTTAATAATCTCTGCTTATAAAAGCTAAAATCATTGTCCCGAGGATGTAGGTGCTAATTATGGAGACAACGGTTGAAACAATTTAGTTCGTTTAGGAGTCATTTTTTTGTATACCAGCACATATATATGGAGCAGAACCCATTGTCGACGAATTTAAATTGTAACACACGCACACGTTTTAACCATCACTCATTAGCCATCAGTCAAATTTGCACGGAAAGGTCGAAACTACCGTCAGAAACGTTGACATTTGGTACTATTGTTTTAATTTTTTTGCACATCAGTAAAGGCCGACAGACTTTAAATTGCTAACAGTGGAATAACTCACATAAAGCGTTCGTGAAAGTTACTCAATACCAATGAGGTTTAAGTGACCGGGTGTTTTGCCTGTCATATTTGAAGGGTTATCGGCTTGTAATTAATGAAAACGATGGTTTGATATTTCATGCATGAATGTGTACCCATCAGACCTATAACTTTAGGTGTAGGCAAAGCCAAAGAAGTTAGTTATTGCTCTTTGACGTAGAAAACTGGCATTTTAGTAAAAAATAAATGCAATTCTTCATATATTTTCAATAAATTACAAATCTTTTTATATAATAAATGGCAGATGAAAACTACTGATAAAAATTTAGGCTCATGAAATTTTGATGGATGGTGCCTACATTTATGCTAAGGAAATCTCTTTCCTTTGAGTGAATTCTTCTCGGGTTACACTCTGGGTCAATGTATTCATATTGCCAACGTTTCGGTGAGCGTCTCGCCTGCCGTCATTAGGGCTGGGAATGTTGGGAATATGAATACATTGACCCGGTGTGTAGCCAGAGAAGAAGTTACTCATAGCATTCACCGGGAAAGAATTAGTTCTTCTTCTAAATCTCTTTCCTTATCCACACCCATATCTCTAATGCTTCAAACCTGCGTACATCCTCCTTTCTCAATGGAAAAGTCTCTGATTCATAGCGAGTAATAAGTGGAGGTAAAATATTATAGAAATATGGAGCGCGGGGTGTGTCGGGTGGCTCTGAGCGATTTCAGAGCTTCGCCAGGGAAGCTCGCGTTGAATGGAGCTCTCGGTTGTGTACGGGAGAAGGGGAAATCGGGAAAGAAGATCTGGCGCGCTGGGAGGGGAGTGTGGGGACAGAAATGTCGTCATGGGTACGGAGTGGGGTTGCTGAGGGAAGAGGAAGAGGGTGGAGAGGCGCCGTGGAGAGAGAGAGGGAGAGAGAATGGACCAATAAGGGCGTCCGTAAGATCCAATCGTCTACGGATTCAGCGAGGAGTGAGAGAAGAGTGTACGGCGTTCAGTGAAGGAAGGGATGGGTGGAAATGGCTAAGGCCTCCCTGTGTGTTTAGGTGGGGGAGATATATATGTATGCATGTATATAGGGAAAGCGCTTTTAGGATAGGTGGGGTGGGGGTAAAGGATGTGGGCGGGGATTAAAGGGAATAAAGTGGGGGGAGGGAAGGGGGAGGGGCCACCCGTGGATCCTTGAAAGGGAGAAATGAGGCGAGGGGTGGTTGGCAGGGAGTTGGGGTGCAGAGAATAGGTGTGGGTGGTGGATGTTTTTTTGTTCGGGAGGGAATAGAAAGAAGGAAAAACAAAGATCTGTCGTATTTCATTCGTGGGGCTGGCGTGAGGGGGCGAAAAGATGGGTGGAGAAGGTCAAAGCTGGGGTTAAACCCAAGTTCGGGCGCCCGTCTCCACCCTCATGTAGAATATCTCAGTACTCGACTTTTCTTCGTGGTCTTAGCCTTGTGCGGTATTCACAATTCAATATCGCAATGTGATTCAATTTTTCCCAGCCAATATTATACATATTACAAGTTATTTGAATGACTATGAATGCCTGTGTTCTGACTGTGATCTACCGGTTAAGGAGGTGTGGCGAGTATAGCGATATTTCGAATCGTAACGCCACTTTCAAGGCATCGTTCTACTAAGATATAACTTTCGGCTTTTCCCAAACAATTGGATGACGGAAGTAAATCATGAAATTGGTAATTACGAGAATCGCAATCGAATTTGGCAATGATGGCATCCGTATATCGCTGTTGAGGTCCAATAGGCATTTGAAAGTTTAATAAATCTAATCTGAGTAGGCTAATTTTCAGATTGACCCTAGTTCAGATCGATCTGAGATCGATTTTAAAACATAGTGATTGAAATCGACGATTGTCAATCAGACATTGCATCGAAGAACATCGCATTGTATCGCATATTCTTTTGCGGGTCGGAGGGGACGCTCAACACGGCGTTGTCTGGTAGGGGAAGGGGTTTGGCAAGAGAAATCTCCTTTCTCAACTCAGATTGTAAGGTTCGATGGCAGTAATCAGTAACTAGTTGTAACAAGAGTGCAGTCAAAGCGAGTGAAGCGGCGTTGATGATATCGTAGCACATCGCAATTCTATCTCTAATTGGGCAATTTCTTTCACTCGAAATGGAACTGAAAATATTAACTCTGCACTTATTTACAAACTGGGTCAATCGTGCTTCAACTGATCGATTCGATTGGTTACTATCGACATTATCAGTTCGTTTTGGTATACCAGGCGATTTGAATCGGCTCGCTTGTAATTTTGAGATCGATCCGAGTTCAAATCGATCTGAGATCGATTGTTAAACGTAATAATTGAAATTGACCAGTGTCAATCTGACAGCGTATCGAAGCACATCACATTATATCGCATATTCTTATCGCGGGGCTGGAGGGGACGCTTAGGACGGGAATGTTAAGTAGGGGAAGTGGTTTGGCTGGAGAACTCTCCCTCCTCAGCTCAGATTGTTGGAGTCGAGGCCAGCGACAGTGGTGTTGGGACGTTGGACGGGTGGGGGGCGGTTGGATTTTTAATTTTGCTCCGCGCGACTGAGTTACCTTTGTGAAAGCTGCGGGGATCATCACAAAGGGAGCTTTTTAATTGGAAGGAGTCGACGGAGCGGGTGGAGTCTTTTTTTTAGGCGGACATATGACATCGGGAGTGGAGTAGTAATCATTCCTCGCGGCATCGTGTACGAAGTCACAAAAGGTTGCCGTTTTGTATGAAGAAATTTCCATCGTCGACCGGAATGAAAAATATGCTCGGATGAAACGTGTAAAGAGCCCGAATCCCTGGATATGATCCGCCTCGCCATGTTTATAAGAGGGAAAGAGATTTGCTGTATCAACTAGGAAGCATCCGAGACAAATATTGCCCTGATTATTTTGTGCTTTCGTCACTTTAGAGAAAAATCGGTGAAATACTTCTCATAACGACATATAGTGAGAGAAAAATAGCCCTAACAGAGAAAGCATGATACCAGAATAGGAATATTTCTAGGTATTTTTAATTGAATACATCACGATAAGATAAATCAATAGTTCTCCCAGCGCTAAGGTTATTGTAGCTGTTTTTGGAACCAGGAAGTAATGTTTCATAAAGTTTTAATATCCAATTGAAAAACATTTAAGTTCCAATGTTTTTACTCAGAACATCTCATATTCGAATGGATATGTCATCCCATAGAATGCTATGAATGCATCCCATAGAATGCATCCCATAGAATGCTATATATATTATTCTCAGTATTAAGAAGTATTTTGCCGTACTTAATTAAGTTTTAATTTGAGTCTTTGCCATATTTCTTGCCAAGAAGAGAAGCTGCTTTTAGATATCTTTTTAATTGATGCATATTTGTGTAATCTTCATCATGGATTTTTCTCATATTTTTCGAAGTGGTACTCTAAGTTAAAAACTTCTATAAGTCGGGGCCATGGAGTACTGAAGCCCAACTATTCCTTGTAATTTTTGGTAGCATTTCCGGTACAGTATTTTACCTTTTTTCATGCGTCATGAAAAAGAGTGTTTGGAAGTAAAGGAAAAATAGTGGTGGTAGCAACCACAGGTATTGTACATTTGTTTAATTGGAAAAATTGTTCCTGAAACTTCCAACTCGATGAAAATCTTTACCCTGAATTGTTTGAGTCGGAGGACTGACGTATAGGATTGTTTCATTGTAAATGTACTTCTATTCTTGGATTCAAGCTAACCTATGCATTATTATTTGAGTGATTTCTTATTCCTTCCGGGACAGATCCTTGACAAGTAGTAAGATTTGACATGGTGCGGACATTTTTACGATAAATTGGGCGATGATTGATTGGGAGGATTTGAAGTATCGTTTAAAAGGGGAATTGAGTTAGTTAAACGGAGAGGAGAACGATCAAAGAACCAATATTTTATTCCAATCCTCTTTTCCAATTATTGGTGGAGAATAAAAACGCAATTTTAATATTAAACACTTATTGACTTCGAACAGATAAACCAGGTGTACATGTTTCAGTTTTTTTTATTTCTCAACCTCTCAAAATTTAATTTGTTTATGGGGTATCCCAAATACAGGCAATGCCCAAAAAGGGATTCCTAATTTATCATTTTTAAATGTCATGTAATGTATGCATTTAAGATTCATTTAATGGATAAATTATTTATTATTTTTATCATTCCAATTTCGCTTATGGTAAATGACATGAACTCAACATGGCGGAAGCCGCTTCAATTTGGCTTACGGCCGAGTACAGTGGTACGAGTCAATCCTCTTTATCATTTTTAAATGTCATGTAATGTATGCATTTAAGATTCATATAATGGATAAATTATTTATTATTTTTATCATGCCAATTTCGCTTATGGTAAATGACATGAACTCAACATGGCGGAAGCCGCTTCACGTTGGCTTACGGCCGAGTACTGGCAGCGCCGCCTCTGCTACTTAGAAGAGGATGTGGGCGACGCAAAAACCGTGTTCTCTCACTCTTCTCTGTAACCAAGCCCTCCTTCTCCCTAAAATCCTCCCCGAACTCGAACCCGCGACCCTCGAATTAGAAGGAGAGGACTGTCCCCCGTCACCACCGTGGGCAACATATACTCTCCACATTTATAAATACAATTTGTACATTTCAAGTGTAAGATTGAAAGGCAAAAATGCAAGATTTACTCTTTAATTATGGATGTTTACGCCTATTTGGGTTATGGTAAATAACGGAAAGTTAACTTGGCGGAAGCCGCTTCACGTTTGCTGACGGCCGAATACAGACAGCACCGACTCTGTTACTTTAGGTAGTTTTAGCGAAATATCCTTTTGCCTAGAATCAATGAATTTGATCTCATTTTAAAGAAGAATATATCACCCTTCCATTGACATAAAAAATTCAACCCCTTACCTCATTACTTTCCGAGATATTATCCAAAAATACCAGTCCTATAACGTGGGAAATGGTGCGTGTATGCCCTCCAGAGAGACCTTATAGTAAAAATGAGGCATTCCCTACCCTTAGATCTCGTCAAAAATCAATAATGTGTAGTTTGTGTGTTTACTCAACTATTTTTGAAAACTAATCATATTGTCACTGCAGTAAATTCTTCGGGATCACAGTAAACCCGTTTTGATGGAGTTTCAAACGCATCGCGTGAAAAAATGAGTTAAGTTAAAGACCTATTTAGAGATTTTCATTTGATTGCTTACAATTTCTGTCATGTAAAACTATATTATTGCACCATAAATAATGCAATATTTGATTCGTGTGTCTAACAGCTGGTGAAATTAAAACGTATTTGTCGAAAATGGTCTCTATTATGACTAGGGAACTATCTCGTTCGCACTACCATGAATAACTATGTGGGCGACGCCAAAACGGCGGAGTTCAAACATGGATTTAGGTGTTCTCTCACTATTCTCTTAAACCAAACCCTCCTTCTCCCGAAAATCCTCCCTCTTTACCTCTATTTCCCATTGCCTGGATCACCGAGTTATGCGTGTCTGCTTCTCTCTCTCTCTCTCTCTCCACTCACCTGCAGTGCTCGAAACATCCGCTTCGCCGGGCTATACTCTTTTCAGCGCGCGCCCTCCGGAGTCCAATTTAACTCCGGAATGCGTTTGATTGAGACTTTGCGCGAGGGAGGCCGGGGGAGGGGGAGCGGCGGGTGAGGCGGGTGCGGCTTGTGTCGGCGGGGGCAGAATGCAACACCCGGAGAGGCGGGGGAGAGCGAGGAGGGGCGGGAGGTATATCAAGCAGGTATGCACGTGTCGGCTCGACATTATTAGTTTTCCTGGTTGTAGCGACCGTTTTTGGATGCGCACGTTCAGTGGCACTCCCGCGCAGTCGGGGAATGAAAACACATGATATGAGAGCGATCTATCCCTCTCCTGCTCTCTGTGTCTGCTTCATATCTCGCATGAAAGATTCTAGGGTATAGGAGAGGAGTGGTTGGCCACTCTGTACCGATATAAGCGGCCTTCCGCCGAAGCACCCGCGCAATTGGAAAATAATTTTCCTCCCGTTCTGTCCGTGATCGCTCACTTCGTTGACTTTTTTTGGGTTCCCGCGTCGCTTGTAGCGACTAGTTAAGGCGGTCCCACCGAGAAAGGATATCAATGTCATTTCACCCATACAAAACTTATAAAAAAACATGTCCTCCAACTGATATGAGTAACGCAATATTACCTTTCAGCGCTATTTTCTCAACAAATCGAACTGATTACATAGAGTTAAAGGAGAGATTCGTACAAAAACACGTAGAAAAATAGTTTTTATCTATCATTCATGCTAAATGCATGATTCGAATCATTTAAGTGAATGGAGAGATCACTTGCTATGCTGGCCAATGTTAGAAGCTGAAGCCAGTCCGCCATCTTCGTTGACCCTCATTGGCCTACAGGGCTCGCGGGCTATCGCACTAATTTTGCAATTTTGCCATGTTTTCAATCGATAACTTACCAGAAAACAGCATGCATTTACTTCATCAATATGGATTCTCTTTACGCATTTTGTTTATCCATTTTAATTAAAAATTATACTTATTTCCGGTGAAAAATATTGTTAATTTGAGTAGAATCCATAGTAATGAGCAGCCAATATATGAGGATCCCAGAAGTCAAAGGGTCTAAGTAATAAAATCATTGTTTTGAGAAAACTTAGGTCAAAGTTGAAAATGTTTGGTACAACCCTGTAAGTAGTTAAGAGGCATTACTCTAGATAGTATCACCTGTCAAGAAAATCACTTGGATCCCTTTACCACCTCAAAGATTTATAGTTTCACATCCCATACCTGTAACTAACCTGTTTTTTTAAAATGTCACTTAGACCCCTTGACTCCTGGGGTCCACATTTGTTTTAAGAGTTACTTGTCTTAACCCTGTAAATGCGGCATATCACATCATGCCGCACTCAAATGGTTAAATTTCAAACAGATAGTTGATAAAATTAATACGGAGGTATCACACAGATAGTTTATATTCTTGCTTTACATCCGCTAATTCTTCCAGTCCGTCGCGGTATCCAAAGGAAAATAAGGAAAGAGCTGGGTTAAGATAGTTTGAGCGTGATAGTTCCCTAGTCATAATAAGGACCATATTCGAATTATTCGTTTTGATTTCATCAGTTGTAGAAAGCATGAATTAAATATTACAATATTACTGGTATTATAAAATACCTCCATATGACTGATATTCTAAGTCATAAAAATCAAAGCAAAATAATTAAAAATATCTATATAAGTCTTCCACTTGACTCATTTTTTTCGCGCGGTTAGTTTAAAATTCCTTCACAACGGGAGGTTTTTCTTCGATTCCGAAAAAAATGACTAGGGTGACAATATGATGTATTTTCAAAAATAGGTGAGAAAACATACAATTACACACCATTATTTTTTTGATGAGACTTAGGTGTTAGAAATTTCTCATTTTAATATGCTTTTTTTAGCTCACTTTTCCCTGAATCTATGGTTACCACTTTATTTTACCATACATAGTTACCTATTCATTCAACTAAAAGCATAAATTGAGTTAGACTAGTGGTAAATAGTCCAACTTTCGTCCCGCAGGTCATTCGGAGGCGTCGCATGGAGTCTACATCCAAGCAATTTTTTTTCTAGTAGACAATAAAATGTTTAAAACAATATGTTGTTTTAAACATTTTTTAACTAGGACTAAAAGGTATAAAATAAAAAAAGAATTTTTAAGCATGCTTTTCTAAAAAGATATCAAAATCTAAGAACAGAAATATCTTAACATCGCGCTGAAAAAGATATAATACTATTTTCTCTTCAAGAAGAGAGAGCTTAAATATATAAATTCTAGAAAATATTTCAATAACTTAAGTTAAGGTGCAAAATATAAATGAGGTCGTACCCCATGCTTTTTGTTGCGATCTTGTCATTTTGTGGCTAATTTCCTTGATTTGAATTTAATTATTTCCAGTACTAGGCTAAATTTTCATTCACATGAGAAAATGTTATTTTTTCTTTTCTAGTGCGATGTTGAGATATTTATATTTTTAGATATTTTAATATCCTTTTTAGAAAAGCATGCTTAAAAACTCTTTTAATTTTTTTTAATTTTAAATAAGGTCTCTTGGAGTGCATTTACCTCCCAGGGCCCATGTAAATGGGCTCGCCAAAATCTCAAAAAGTAGTGTGGTAAGGGGTTGATATTTCGGTATCTTTGGAAGGGTGAGATATATTTCTTTGAAATGAGACTAAAATCATTGATTTATAAGTGAAATGATATTTTGCTCAAACTACCTTAAACTATTTGGTTATCATTTTGGATGTTAGGCTTCAGTTTGATACGTGATGCCCTCACCATATACCTCAATGATTGGTCATTTTTTAATATTAATGATTGTTGACTAAAATTTGAATACTGTGAAAAAGTCTTCACATGTGTTAATCAATATGGCTCCATCTAGAGGGAACATAAATATTATTTTATTCATATTCTGGATAGTTATAAAAAAACATGTCTTCTTCAGATATAATTGACTACTAGATGATTATAAATCTTGAGAAGAACTAGATCTTAAATTTTTTGAGCCAGCGATAGAAGAAAAACACTGCTTCGCTGCAATAGTTAACATTTCCTTTGTGGTTAATCAGATTTCCAACATTCCAATATTAATATGAAAATAAAATACAGGAAGTTTTACGAAAGATCTAAAAAAATATTACTGTGCGGAATATATTGCGGATATTTTACATTTTTTCGGGTTACATTTTTGTGACGATGAGGAGCAAGAGTGTTTAAAATATTTCTTTCTGTTCGCGTCCTGCTAAGCGGGAAAGGGGAAGAGAGGGGAAATTCTTAATGGACAGGACGAAAAATTGTGTTATAAATCATGTCAAGGGAATAGAATCGAGTAAGAAATAGGAGGCTGGAACCTGGACAAGTTCTGGAAATATTTACTCTCTGCCATTGGATCTTAAGGTAGTTCTTGAGTGACAACGTAGGTCAATATCGATGCTAAGTTACACTTTTTTATTTATTTTGTTTGAAAATTCCTGCATCTGCTGATGAAATAGATTACCAATTGAAAACTAAAATTCAGGTTCAAAATATGGAGATTATTCCACGACTATATATTTAGTGACCACATTTATCCAGCCATGAGAGACGACCGCAACGCTATTTTCGTGGAACTAACACATTTTAACTCCAGTTACGGCAGTAATTCGCCAATAACACTAAGAATTAGGCAGAAATTTATCCATATTTAATTTGATACACTTTTCCTGGATTTTCCGTTTCTTATAACAGTTTTTTATGAACGCTTGAGTATTCTTTTTTTCAAATTGTCATTTTTCTGCTGTAATCTGAGCAATTTCCATAAGAGCCCATGTTAAAATCTCCATTTTTGAGGCTGAACAGCTATAAAACAAGAATGGAAATCCTATTTTATTTTCATCTCAGTTTATAAATCGTGCTTCAAAGATGCTATATTCGGGTATTCGAAAAATCTGTAAAAGTGACCCTGAGGACTGGGCCACTTTAGCCGGTATACTAGCTTATAGCATTGTAGAATCTCATACAGCGTTATTACCGATTGTATCGTATTCTCTACGCCACTGCATCGCTCTGGAATACTATTAAAAGGGCGCTAACATCTCCCACAGCCAAAAAATTGGCAAAGGCTGCTAGTATTCAGTTGAAATTTAGGTATTTTGAATCATCTTTGTGCTCCATCGACTCTTTTTGAATTATTGAAGTTTACAACAAGCCTCTCTCATGAGTAGTCAAGCATCCATTTTCTTCTTCCTCTTTTCATCTTCTAATCAATTGTAGGGAGCTCTCCCGTAGTCATCTATTTTTACAGAATCTTTTATTTTTCTTCTATGATGATCTTTACACTATAGAATCGGAGCCCGCAACACGCCCAGGATAGTCCTGCCAAATGGGCTGCAACAGGAATCTTGGAGACCTTTTCTCCGTATGCATGCCGCTCTCTCCTTTTCCGCGTAGATCTTTCTTCTTTAACTAAAGGCTCCGCCTTGTTGCAGCAACCAAATCGTCCTGTTTTCTGCCAATCTCTTAAACTGCCAATAATTTTCCGTCCACATCAGTTCTTGTGCCCTGTTCAGGTACTGTAACCTTGGTCTTCCTCTACCTTTCTTCCCGAGCGCGTTCCCTCCATCACATTGACAAAAGATGTCCTAAAAATTTAATATTTCCTTTTTCCATGGTGTTGAGTAGGGTTCTCTTTTCATTTATTTCCATTAAAACCTCTTCATTGCTTTTCTTTTCCATCCAGCTTATCTTTAGCATCCTTCTCCAAATCCACATCTCTGCTGCTTTTAATTGCTCTTTTTCCCGTTTCCGGTGGGTTCAACTCTCCTCAATGTAGCGCTCCAAAGGACTTTTTTTGCAAACATTTTCCGAGTTTCGATATTCATATGCTTATCTGTTAGAAGGTTTCTCTAATTTTGAAAGGCCTGTTTTGTTATTGCCACCCTTTTCTTTATCTCTGCATATCATCTGCTATCCTCAGTAAGCATACTACCTAAATAGCAAAATTGTTTCACTTGTTTTATTTCCTCATTTTCTATTAAAATTTTGAACTTTCTTTCAATGTTGCTTTTACTCACCGGGTAGATGGGGACGTTATTATATCTTCATATTTTTCTGTACTTGTTAAGAGTATAATTAGATAACACTTAGTCTAGTTTGGTACACTTTTGTCTTTTGAATTTTCTATTTTAAACCGTGGTTTTACAGAAATATATGTGAAAGCACATTGAAACACTATATGCATATGATAAATAGCAATCTTTGTTAGAAAATCATTATAAATAAAGTTTCAATAAATGTTTCCTTATACGATACTCGTGTACCAACATGGCCTTTAGGCGGGCAAAGTTGGAACACAGGTCGGGGCACGTTCGTATAAATATACAAAGGTTCTTAGGATCAATAAAGAAAACGTTCACCATGATATAAAGTCGCTTCTTAGCCTAACGTGCTTTGAAAGAACTCAAACCTTATCATCATTATCATCGCTTTCGTCTTCACTGTAACTCTTAGTTCGATGTAAGGACAAATCTAGGTAAACAAGGAAATGGGATGGATGAATATTACGGGCCGGCTCAAAAAACATACATTGCTCCCCTTTTCCCAAATGGGATCAACTAGCCGAGTACCAGCGGTTTCAATGGAGGCGGGTAATGGGTGCTAGACAGATGGTGTCAACGGGCTCGCTGTCTTATGGCCTGTTGCAGGAACGACACATATGTATTCTTTAATGTTATGGGACCCATAAGCCACGGTAACCATTCAGTAAATGTTGCAGAAACATACGATAAATGTATTGCTTTCATAACTTATGACATGGAGTCATGAGTTCCATAAGTATCCAAGATGGCGGATGTGCAATGAACCGCTTGAAGAATCACTTTATAAACGAGAGTTTTTTATACAAATGACCAGTTTGTTTACTCTTACAGGCTAATTATTATGTGCATTATCAATTATTCATACTTGACTATGACTTGACGATGACTTACAACTCTGAAAATTTGTTAATTAGTTTTACTTTCAGTTACTCGAAGAACTGAGTGTTCGCTGAGTAACATTATTATTTTATTTTTTTAGTATAACCTATATTTAGTATAAGCATACAACCTTTTTTTCTCAAAAATTACGTTTTCGCAATGTATTATTCACGCTTTTTCTCCTCACTATCCACCAACTCGTGACGCACTCATGGCGGATACGCATTGAACCGCTTGGAGATTTAATCACTTGATAAAAGAGTTGTCTTGAGACATTTGGCCAGTTTGTTTACTCTTACTGACTAATTATTATCTGCATTAGCAATTATTCGTGGGCTATAATTTCGTAAATTTTATCCAGCGGTAGAAGATAAGATCAAATATTCGCAGCTGTTACCAATTGGTAATTAACCTAAGTAACTAGCAGATGTGTTCCTGTAACCCGAATATTATTATGAGATCTATAACTTTATGGATCTCATAACTATTGAATCAATGACTAAATGTTCTTGCAAACGACCATTAGTTGCCAAGTTATCCTCTACGTATATACATCTACATCTACATACTACCCTACGAGCTGCCGCATGGGCGTGTGACAGGGGATGCTAGGACACCAGACGTGTGAAAATGTAAGGGATAAGGTTTTGGGAGGTGAAATGGTGGCGTGTATTAGTGGAGTTAAGTTTTTCCTGCTGTCGCTTATTCAGCTCGGAAAGAACGAGCTTTTGTACCTATCTGTTCGGCTGAAATTCTCTCTTATTTTATCGCATCTGTCAGACCTAGCAATATAGTGGGGCGCCATGATAATATTATTTGCGTCGCTCTGAAACTCACCAGTTCTTAATTTCTCAAGCAAGATAAGCCTAGCGGGTAGCCTCCGAGTCTCTAGGGGCTCCCACCATAATCCCTCTAAAAGGTGTGAAACATTATATGTTTGTTCAGCAGTTTTTATCGATGCGAGCAGCTTTTATTTGTCTTTATTGAATTTTTGGTTAAGTATTTACAATCAGGGTCCCAAATGCTCGTGGCGTATTCGAAGTCTGGCCTAACCAGAGTAAAGCAGTACCTCTCTTTGACTTTTTCATCCGAGGATCTCCTATTATATGCGTAACAAAACCTAGTTTCTTTAATGTTGTGTCGCACTTGTTTTGTATGTGTTATCCCGACGATATATCAGAAGTTAAGGTAAACCCAATATATTTTACTCTATCCGAAGATTTTAATTGTACTCCAACCACAGTATAGGTATGTCATTTGTGTGATAATATTAAATGGATCGCCGGTTTTCGCATATAGCTGGTAAAAAATTTATAACTTTAAAACTAATCATTGAATTAATTTCAAATTTTTTATTCGTAAAAAATAATATCTTGTCTATAATATTTTGTGGTATAACTTGTACTTCCTAATATTTTAAATTATATTTTCTTTGGTGAAATATTTTGTTTATCTTTTACCGCTACCAAAAATCGGATTTCCTTCACTTTTAATGCAAAGAAACTCTTGCGTATTATTTGCTTATAGGTATTACTATTTTAAAAATACACTATTTAATATTAAGTACTGGGCGATAAATATATTATTGTTGCACATGCACGAAAGGCCGCCTCGCCTCGGAAAAGCGTGATACACGCATTACACATTCGGCGATGATAATACCAGTTATAAAAATATGCACCTTTATTCATGCAATATAAATCTTCCCCTGTACTCAACTAGCCCCAGTCTTCCCTTCAATATAATGTAGAATTGCAGAAATGGAGATACGAAGGATTTTATCAAGATTAAAAAAGAATCAATATGCGCAAATGAGAGCAAAAACATTTGATTTTTAAAGTCAATAAAAATGATGGGCTGGCACTATTACACTTCCCTCACACGTTTAGTTACGCATGATGTTCATAACAGATTGACGATGGAAGGAATTCGATTTGTTGAAGTGGTAAGAGCGTATGCACGCGTTAGGACTAATTGGATCGGACTGCAGGAAGGGAAATATGCGAGAATAATGCTAAACCACGGTGGCTGTTAATGCGAGAATTGAACATCGCGACTGAAGGAGTCGGAGGAGTGTGTTTATTCGTAGGACCAACCTGGCCGTAATTTCCCTCGTCCAGAAATGGATACGGTGTCATGATATGTGGGCGCGTGTTCACGTGATGAATTGTGCGTGGGTCATCCTCCTATGCCTACGTCCAAAAAACAACGGATTTGAAGGGCTCTAACTCTCTAGCTCTCTCTCTCTCTCTTTATCCCAAGCCGGAGAGCGGAATCCGAAACTCTTCCAGTTCCACATCGAATCTGCTCATGCGTTACATTTTGTAAACTCACGTCGCTGACGTGCTGTTGTGAGAGTCGAGTGCAACCAACTAGAATAAACGCGGACTTGCAATCCTTCTGAAAGCAGCGCTCTCAAACTGAAGTGCAGTGAACTAAAGGCTGCCATGACGGTAAAGCGAATCAAGACTGTTGACTGCATCACGAGTTGATGCATAGCGTAGAGAAAAAGCGTGAATAACATATTGCAAAAACAGAATTTTTAAGGAAAAAGGTTGTATAGTGTAATAAAATGCTCAAAAAGATAAAATAACATTATTCAGCAAACTCTCGGTTCTTCGTGTAACTGAAAGTAAGACTAATGGACACATTTTCATAGTTTTAAGTCATAGTCAAGTATGAATAATTGATAATGCACATAATAATTAGCCAGCAAGAGTAAACAAACTGAAAATTTATCTAAAAACTCTTTTATCGAGTAATTCTCCAAGCGGTTCATTGCGCATCCACCATCTGGGCTACTTATGGAACTCATAACTCCATTCCATAAGTTATGAAAGCAATACATTTATTGTATGTTTCTTCAACACTTATTGAATGGTTGCCATAGGTTATGGGTCCCATAACTTTATAGAGTACACGTGCGTCGTTCCTGTTACTGGCCATTACACAACAGGTGCTATACTCTGTCAAGGAAATGATGTAGTGGAAAATATCTACAATCAGTGCCAAAATTATGTAGAATCAAGTTTGAAAACCGATTACAAATTAACCACAGTGCCTATTTGAATGCTAGATACATCATATTTTCGCTTATTTTATCTTACGTTTTACTGTGGTTGTGGATGATGTTTACAATACACCAATTTTTCATCGCGATGAGAACGAATTAGTCCCGGTTTGTTTGTCGTTTTCGAACCTAACCTTCTCTTTGGCATGTAATAATGAAGAAATTTGTCGTTTAATGGACACAAAATTGATATATTACGTAGGAAAAATATATTTCAGCGTATCTTCAAGCTCTCAGTCTGTCCAACTTGCCATAAAAACGTTGCCACCATTATACGAACCAACTTTTTCCTGGTTATGAATTGCACTGGAAGGAAGATCTTGGTCTTGTTTTGAAGCTCTTTACTGAGGTATTTGAAAAAATTTACCATAATTAACCCACGTTGAGACGTAGAATTTTTAACGAGTTAATGAACAAACAAGTTTTCTAGAGACCTTAAGCTGGCGGTGGGGAGCAAACAATGCACAAACCTTCACCATCCCTCTCGCGGAGACTACCGACTATGGCCTGATTTCTTAAGAATAAACTGTCATTACACCCCTTGTTCATTGTTTTCCATTTCGTACTATTTCGTCCCGTTGCTGAGGCCCCGGCTTAGGTAAGAAGTAGTTCGCTTCTGACTTACTACCCAGCATTTCCTGCACTCAACTCACTCTTCTCCCCACTCTTGGCACCGCGCGCAGCCTTCCAGGTGTAATGGTAAACTGTTTACTTAGATATAGAGGTGGGTGGAGTAAACATAAAATCTTCAGATACGGTATAATATATTGGATTTACCTTAACATCTGGTATATAGTGCGGAACACACCTACAAAATATATGCGGTACAGCATTATAGATACTAGGTTTTGTTAAGCGTATAAAATGAAAGTACTCAGATGAAAAATTATATGAGGGATGCTACTTCGCTCTGGTTAGGCCTCACTTCAAATACGTCGCGAGCATTTGGGATCCTGGTCATTGAGATATAACAATTACATTATAAAATAGAAAGAAAATACACACGCTTCGTTAAAAACTGCTACGAGCGAACATACAGTGTCTCACAATTTTTAGAGGGATTAAGGTAAGTCCCTAGAGACTCGGAGTATACACGCTAGGCTTAGGTTTCTTGTAATATTCAGAACCGGTGTGTTACAGAGCGACACACAGAATATTATCTTGACGCCTATCTACATCTCTAGGTGTGACAGAAGCGATGGAATAAGAGATATACACTGCCAAGCATACAGGTACAAAAAATTGTGCTTTCCACACATAATAAGAGAACAGATTAAAAACCTAGCTCCACTTAATTTACTCCCATTATACTCGTTACCATTTCACCTCCCAAAACCATACATCATTGCACGGCTGGCTACCTAACACCCCCTGCCACATGTCCATACGGCGGTTCGCAGGGTAGTATGTAGATTCTATTGTTGTATTACATATATGACATAAGAGGACATGATCCATAAATCTTTTGATGGGAGAGAGGAAGGAGTCAGCATTGGAGGTAGGAAGATAAGAAGTATAAGATTCGCAGATGACATGGTAATATTAGCAGATGATATGCAATCACTTCAAAGGTTGATAAAGGTTTTGGAAGAAGGGATGAAGGAATATGGGATGAATATACACCTAGGAAAGACAAAGGTAAAGCCAGTAAACTGTGAAAATTATACGAGTGTGAAAATAAATGAAGGTGTAATAGGAAAAGTGAAAAGCTACCGGTACCTAGGAACGATGGAGACAGACGACTGGAGAAGTATTGCAGAAATAAAAGCAAGGATAGCAATGGCAAAAGAGGCCTTCAGCCAGAAAAAAAACTTGCTCTGCAATAAAAGCCTGGATCTGGAACTGAGAAAGAGACTAGCTAAATGTTATTCACGAAGCGTTTTCATGCATGGATGTGAAGCGTGGACATTAGGTAAGAGGGAAAGGAATAGAATAGAAGCTTATGAAATGTGGGTGTGGAGAAGGATGGAAAAAGTAAGATGGGTAGATAAGATGAGAAATGAAGAGGTTTTGAGCAAAGTAAAAGAAGGAAGATCGCTCCTAAAGGAAATAAGGATAAGGAAAGGAAACTGGTTGGGCCATGTGATGAGAGGGAAAATTATAATAACTGTGGCACTTGAGGGTTCAATTGAAGGAAAGAAAAATAGAGGAAGGAGAAGAATTAAATTGGTGGATCAGGTGAAGATTATCAGCTATGATGAAGCAAAGAAAGAAGCTCGGAACAGAAGCGGATGGAGACAGCAGTGGTGTACGGGACCTGCCAGCAGGCAGAACACCAGATGATGATGATTACATATATTGTTTCCCATCAATTTTTTTTTGGCTAAATCTTTCTATCCAAGGTCGCAACAATAGTGAAGTGTGAATTCTTGTAAGCTGACTAGGACCTTAAGAGCAATAGTTTTCCGGACCGGGCTTTACACAGCACTGTCTCAATCTGTCCTCAACGATTTCCACTTCTTGCTTGACCTTTGGGTGTTTTGGGTGCAAATCCTTTCTCAGTTCTCGTCGTCCCATCCTCATACAATCGTAAAATCTAGTGGTCGTGTGACCTATCCGGTGACCAACATCCACTGATATTTTCAGGGAAAGAACCGCTTCGGCGTGCCCGAAGTTTCGTTAATCAAGATATAAAGCGTGTGGTGGGAGCTGCCAAATGATCCGCTCCCGAAGCGGGCAAGTACCTCATTATCGGGACGCCGTTTGTCTCTCCCCGTACACTCAAACCCCGTCGCCCCGCCCTCCTCACCGCTTCCCTAATGCATAAATCACTTGCCTTCGGCGTGGAACCCTATTGGAACGTGTGCGCGTGCATCGCCAGCTTCGAATCATTCCGTTTCAACGAATTGCGATGACAGCGGCACGACAAAGGGCGTTTGCGTTTCCAGGTAGAGATGTCTGTTTTTCTCACTCGCTCCGCGGGCGAAGTTACCACGACATGGATTGCGGGGATAAATTCGTCCCGTTAAACCAGGGCTTATTTTTGCCTGTACGTCAACTGTGTCTCATTATACTGGTTCCCTGGCTGTTTTTATATTTTTGGAAATAAACTTCTACATATGTGAGCATTTCTCCCATGAGATGAATTAAGCGTTGGAATTTAGATCTTTGTCTACCGGGCGCATCCTATCATCACACTAAAGCCATATCTACTCTGTGGGTTGAGTATGCATAAAACCATCGGATAAAGTCAAATATATAAAGTTAAAACCTTGGAATTACCTTAGCTTCAGATATACCTTAGAGAACTTACATACAAAATATGCGGGTCGACATCAAAGAAATTAGAATTTATCAAGCGTGGAATTGGAAGGTCCACGGATGAATAAGTAAAAGAGAGGGGCTACTTTACTCTGATTAGGCCACACCTTAAATACGCCGCGAGATTCTGGGAGTCTGTACAGAAAAATTTAACAAATAAAAAAAATACAAAGAAAAGCCTCGTTACAACTACATAGAATGAACATATAGTGCTTCTCAGCTTTTAGAAGGATTAAGTTGGGAGCCCCTAGAGACTCGCAGGCTACACGCTAGGCCTAGTTTGCTTGAGAAATTCAGGATAGGTTTGTATCAGAGCGACACAGAGAATATCATTTTGACCGCACACTACATTTTTAGGCCCGATAGAACCGCTAAAATAAGAGAGATTCATTACCCTATTAATAGGTACGAAAAATTACATTACAAATGTCTACACTAGAGAGCAGGGATAATATTCATTGGATTTTCATTAGTGCAAATTATAAGAATAATAGTCCGATTGCTTAAATATTAAGGGAGGCTAACTCCCTTCCATTTGAAATATACCTTATTCATATGGGTTTATATGAAGTTAAATGTTTTCTTAAAAGTTCTTTTGTTTAGTATCGTATATGTATTATTTTGTTGGCTGGCTGTAGTGTATTTAGTGGGTAGCTGGCCGTAGATGTAATGTGGGTTTAGTGGGTAGCTGTAATTTCTGAATAAACAAATTGATCAAAGTATTGTTATCCAAATAACGCCAATAACTTTCAGGAATTGACAATAGTTACATAGTTTTGTTAATTCCTGAGCATTATGGAAATGATTGACAGAGTTAAGGCTGAAACTATTAAAAATGTCAATAGTGTTTGTTAAATGTTCTGGCTACCACTATGTCTAACAACACTTCGATGAAAAAAATTCAGTTTGTGGTGAAATTGGAAATTTAAATTTATAATATATCGGTCGATGACATTGTTAAATAACCCCACTCGTGCAAAATCATTATCAACTCTACGGACTTGTTCAATGGGTGCAACTGTGTATTACGATTATGCAGTCAAAACTTGATGAATTACTACTTCTGCCGCTGTAAGTAGTTCTATACCCTTTGAATTTCGCTTATACAAGGTGTGATCAAAAAAAGACCGGACTGATTTTATAACTTGTTTATTTCGACGGATACAGCTTAATCAAACTTGTCACCCTCAAATTACATGCATTGGCTGACGACACACCTTTTCCAACGTTTCTTCCAGCTTTCGAACCCTGCCTGGTAAGCCTCCTTAGGGATCCTCTTCAGGTCCGCCGTACAATTAGTTTTTATGTCCGCAATAGAGTCGAATCGGCTCCCTTTCAAGGTTAATTTTAACTTTGGAAGCAAAAAAAAGTCTGATGGAGCCACGTCTGGAGAGTAGGGTGGCTGCGGGATCACGGAAGTTCTGGTTTTGGCGAAAACTCTGTCACGATCAGCGCCGTGTGAGCCGGCGCGTTATCGTGGTGGAAACGCCATGCATTGTTTCTCCACATGTCCGGCCTCTTTCGGCTCACTGCGACCCTCAGCCTCTTCATAACCTCTAATTAGAAATCTTTGTTGACGGTTTGACCTGGAGGGACGTATTCGTAATGAATCAGCCCTTGCCAATCGAAGAAACACACCAGCATGACCTTCACATTGGACCGGGACATGCGAGCTTTCTTTGGTCGCGGAGAATGAGGACCCTTCCACTGAGAAGACTGGGCCTTTGTCTCAACATCATAACCGTAAACCCAGGTTTCGTCACCGGTTACTATGGTTTTAAGAAACTCTGGGTCGGCATTGGTTCGATCCAGGAGTTCCTGACAAATGTCCACACGTTTTTGTCTCTGTTCATCAGTCAGCACCCGCGGGACGAATTTTGATGCGACGCGCGTCATGCCCAAAATGTCTGTCAAAATTGTCTGACAGGATCCAAAACTAATGTTCACTTCCTCGGCTATCTCTCTAACAGTTAAACGGCGATTTTTCCGCATCAAATCGTTTACCAATTTGACATGGTTGGGGTCTGTCGATGTGGAAGGCCGCCCCGTTCGCGAATCTTCATCTGTCGAGGTTCTGCCCGATTTAAAACGACTGTACCACTCAAAACACTGGCTTCGACTCAAAGCTTCATTACCAAAGGCTTGTTGAATCATTCCAAATGTCTCCGTAGCACTTTTGCCAAGTTTGAAACAAAATTTCACGCCCACACGCTGTTCTTCTAGCTCCTTCATTGCTGCCGTTGCACGGGGCGACGAACAGGTTAAGACACGTACAGCTGTTGCTGCGTAACGACTCGACGTCAACAAACACAACACCTCTCGTTTTAGTCGTCAGATGTGTCGCTAAATGACGCACTGTGTCTCGTTTCGATCCGTTGAACCGTTTGCAAGGAATAAAATCAGTCCGGTCTTTTTTTGATCACACCTTGTATAATAGGTTCTATAAGCAACCTACTTTACACGTAGAGGCATTAGACCGCGCGATGCACACAAAAAAGGCTTCTAGTCTTCTTTTACTACCGCAATCTGTTGCTAGTTCACCCAAGCATTACATTTTTGTACGTCCTCTCAAGCTTCGTCCATTCACCTTTTCCTACGTCTTCCTTGTGGTGTTCTACTAGCGGGAACCATATCCATCACCTTATTTGGCCATCTCCATCCACATACTTGAACCACATTTCATGACCTATCTAGCCATCTGCTTTATAAAACTCCGGCAATATTTGGTTCATTGTACAATTGCTCCTGTTCCAGAGTTTGTCGTATTCTCTTCAATCTCCTGTGATATGGTCTGAAACTGGTCCGTATTTTTTTCTATGTAGCTTTCTTTCAAAGATCCTGGTTACAGCCGTGTCTAACTGCACTTCTTAAAAAATGGAAATTCTCTGTTGAAATAGGAAGTATAAATTTATAATATTCCGACCAAAGATAGTGCTGAAAAGCTTATTACGCTTGCCAAGAGAAAAATATGATATTAACAACGAAGAATTATGGACCAGTTTCTGGCCCTATCGCAGGAGATTGGAGAATATGACAAACTCTGGAACTGGAGAAATTGTACAATAAAGCAGATATTGACGGAGTTTTAAAAAGTATCTTCCTTTTAAAGACTAAAAGTTGTCTGAGTTCTTGCTTTCTCGTATTCCATCTTTGATATCCATACAGAACTACTGGTAATATTTTGTTTTAGACAATTCCAGCTTGAGTTTCTTCGAGGCTTCTGGTGCTTGAAATTTTGTTAAGGGAATGTAAGCTCCTATTTTCCGCTTGAATTTTTCTGAGGAAGTTCTTTAAGCAAGCAAATTAGGAATCATCCATCGGACTGCATAAACGGTGGATATGACTTGTAAATGCCGTCGTTGTCAAATTGATCGTCAGTATTGTGAGTTTTCACGCATGTGAAAAAAATTCACTCCTATGTTTTCGTTTATTAGTGATGAAATGAGTTACCAATACTTTTATCTCGGACACCTATCCACTTTTTAATCTCAGTTATGCGACTGCCTTGCGAATTTCCGATAACAATGTCAAATGTATTAATTAACTGACGGGGTGGCTTCAAAGTATTGGAGGTATTAATTGATCAAAACGTGGTCACATGAGCATGAATTCGCTTGATTCGTGGAATCCACTTTATGAGATTTCTGTCCTACTTTCTCTGTGCTTGATCTCAATTTTCATGCATGCTGCTGGAAATGCAATATTCGGGATGTAGGTATTTTAGCCTCGAAACTTATTATAGAGAAGTGGAACCAAACGAACTAGCTCGCACATATTTGCTTTTTCGGTCACAGATAGCATTTGACCATGTGGATAGAAACTTACTTAACAGAGTCCTAACTTAACTGAAGAGGATAGGAGTGTCATTAAATGACGAAGGAGTGGAATTTAGGCTGTCACTGAAGGTCATTTAACCCTCGAGTACTTTCACCTGGGTGTTTAACACCCAACGGATTTTTAAAATGATATATTTCTTATGTCGTCCACGTTATCAAATCCATATCAATAGTGGTTGAGCTTTGATTTGTTCTTTATCTCTTGAGCGTAATATTAGGTTGAATTAATTCTTTTCTATTGTAAACATGTGTATAAAAAACTGCATAAATCCACGGGGCTCTGAACGATGTGAAAGATAAGCATACCTTAAATAATTATATTTTATTTATATTATCGGTTTTTATTGCCTTTGCCTTTGCACTGACGTATTTTCATTATTCCTTCATGCACATGATTTCCATTTGCTATAATTATTTTATAATATTGTCTTCATATTTTTACAATTCAAGCATAATTCTCAACCCCCGTATTGGGATCGAACCCGTGTCTCTAGACCGGAGACGAGCACGACAGCCACCCGTCCAGCTTGTCAGTTATGTGGTTGGCCGATCTAGAGGGAATTTTGAAATTTTTAAAGGCCTTTTTTGTTTAAACTATTGGTTATGTAACCCTATATGTGGGGTGATTCATAAACCACATATAGCGGTCTGTACAACTACTAAGTTTAAATAAAATCTGAGACGCGGCTATCTGACACTCCCCTTGTAAGCCATGAAATCTGGCAGTAGAAACAGTAAAAACGAATGAAATCTGAAATAGTAGAAACAGTAAAAACGAATGAACACCAGCGCAAAACAAGCAAGCGGTCAATTGACCTCTCGCGGTCATAGTAGGTAAAACACGTGATTTCTCATGAACTCCGCCGTCAAAAATATTAATTACTTCATTTTTGCAATTTTACTCCCAAAAATTAAAAGTCAGCAAATCTTAGAGCCGTATCGTCAGTCTCTCCTTTTAATATCTCCTTCACGAAGGCGGCCTCCTATTGGGAGGACGATAGTACGATCGAGAGGTCGACCTTGGAGGTCTCCCTTCACCTCCCATTAGGAGGAGGGATTGTTGTAGTTCACGGACTGATCCGTTCCGAGATCCTCTCATCTCATCAAACAAAGATGCAGCGTTATTAACGTAACAGTCAACAATTTTCATTGTGAAACGAAATCACTGAAATGAGGAAGTTTAGCTGCTATACTTTTTCGTAAAATATATTAATATAATTGAAGATTAGAACCAACTCTGTTACTTTGTCGACCAACGGAAAGTGCTGGGTGAAGATGCAAGATGAATTCAATGGAAACGGGAACATGAACGAGGTAATTATACATTAGTTTATTGCTCTGACATATTGGTGATGATGTATTTGTGATTGCATTGGCTATGAAGTACCGTTGTATATAATGTGCTACAGGTTAATCAAACTAGTTAGCATTACGTTACAAGAATATCTCGACGGTGAATTGTTTCCTCTTGTCTGACGAGTCGTGTATCGTGGCATATTAAATATACGGTTAGAGTACGTGATCGCGTACATGTCAAACCTTATCGCGATATCATAAATACCGGCATTTTATATAAACAGCTGTGCTTTACATAGCCAATGCATTTAAAAAATCCAAACCGCTGATTACTCTCCAATCACTCTCTAGAGTTCTGTGGTGCTACTGTAATTCAAGGCTGTCCCAGACAGTAGGGTATTATCATTTCGCCAGTTTTAGTCCGATGGTCACCAAATTTAGGATTCATCACTTATTTTACATTCTAAACAAAACTAGATATGGGTGAAAGCGCTTTGACGACAGTTAAAATATAATAAATACGGTACTTATCTTGATTAGGGATGGGAACCTCGTATGCTTCAGCAGCCATAACATACGACAATAGACGATCGAATCAACAAGTGGCTGGGCGACAAGAATTCCCCCTTCTATTTTAAATTATTTTGCTTCGTTTAGAAGGGAAAAACTCACCGCTAGTTTATAGTTAGTAGTGCAAACTGAGATGTCGCCTAGCCGCTTGTTGATTCGATCGTCTATTGTCGTCTGCTATGGCTGCTGAAGCAGACGAAGCGCTTTCGCCCATATCTAGTTTTGTTTTGATTGTAAAATAAGTGATGAATCCTAAATTTGGTGACTATCGGACAAAAACTGGCGAAATGATAATGCCCTACTAAAACCCCCAGATCTCCAATGATGTCCTTTGGATTTCCTTTCGTCCGAATTTCCCTCCCATGAGTTCCGGAGAAGTCTCCAGTTAATTTACCTTGCATTGTATTCTCACTGAATTGTTGGAGTGCCGTTCTTGTTTTGAACTTTGTGAACATCATTATACCTGTGATTCTACAAGAAAATTCTAATTTCTGCGAATAAAATTTAATTTGTCCCGATATGTTTCCCTTTCATTTGATGCTACGGCTATTTAAGAACTTTGTTCCAGGTACAATAGCACCGTTAATAAAGAGCCTGCTTCGATGCTTACTGGTTGCGGAAGCATGATGCTGCAAGTTATGATGACCTGCAGGTAATTAGATTTGTGATCCATTACTTTCTAGCGAATAGTGCCTTAAAAGAATGTTCATGATAAATTAATTGATGTAGGTATGATTTTCCGGAACAGTAAATGACAGTGGTTCAACTTATTAGTGCGTGAATATTGAAATCTTACCATTTTGCAACCGCTATTAGCTCCACTCGCCAATGTCGTTCGCATTTTCATAGGATGTTGTTTCAATAAATGCAGTTTTAACTATTTTAACACTTTATTAGTTTGGCAATAAAAATATGAATTACATCAGGAGGTATCACTTCAGCCTTCGTAGATCCAATTGAAATTGGCAAGGAGTTATTTCAATCAACAAAGGCAAATAATGATAGAACATATATGCACTGACATGTTTATGAAGGCAATTCATGATTTCATACCACATATATGCACTGACATATTTATGAAGGCAATTCATGATTTCTTTCCACCAACACCGTGATTTTCTGCGCCCAATGCTCATCGTCAACTGTTATTATTCAGCGTTGGCAATCTGTAAACAACTAAACCATGTATTTAATACAAAGATAATCTTGAAAATATCACTTCATTGAAATTAAATACTATGAGCAATGCATTACGAAGAATGAACTTTGGGTACTATGATAATAATATAGCTAATAGAAACTATCTTTTACTGGGGATTAATTGATATTTGGGTATTCGTTCTCGCGATTTGGTCAGGACTTTCGCAGAATAATTCATAGGACGTAAATATCTAATTTGAAATCATGCAAATCAATCGTATTTTAATCAATACATAAAATATTTACGTGAAGTTTGGCACAAAACACTGCCAGGGTCGGATTATAAAAATAAAGCAAAATGTCAAAAACTTGTAGGTAGCATTAGCGTTTGATAACATTCGTACACAGCGTAGAGGTCACATTATATTCATGTCTATATTATTCTCGATAATATTGAAAGAGAAAAAAATTTCTCCTACCTTAGAGCTGCTGGAGGCGGAAAAATTACAGGGCTGTCTATATCTTCATGATCGGTGGCGTACATAATACGTCTGTTGCTGTTCCCTAGCGACAACATTAGCATACGTATATCAGTAGTTGTCACTTATAAAACCTGGTCCCAGGCCTAAAAAATATATCTGAAGATGATTCCACCACATTCTACCATCTATCAAGCGTTTCAAAAGTATAAAATCATGGAAATTGTTGCAAATATATTCCAATAAATCGTCAAGATGGTCGTCTGGTACTTCCAGTCCGCGGCCATTTGTAAACAGTTAGGAGAACACCTTCCAATAGAAGCATTGCCCATGGTAACCTTCGATTAGTAGGTCTCCTTCGACTCCTAATAGGAGGAGAGCTTGGCTCTCGAACTGAAATGGAGAGTTAGGAGGTGGAGGTCGCCTTCAAGGAGGATCTGACGATACGGACCTTAATCTCTTAATTCAAATATGAAAAAAGTTACACGCAAATGAAAAACGCGAACCGTCAATTGACCGCTGTCGGTCTTTCTAGTGTCAAAGATCTAATATTAACTCAAAACATCAAATAAATTGTCAAAAATACAATTGATATAGTTATGGGCTCAGATGGGTTAATAAAGTGCTTTTTTACTTCCTGATTATTGTTAATAGCCCTTATGTGATTCCTCTTCTGCTAGAATGCTTTCTTTGCTTTTGCTATCTGCTCACAATGTCTTTCTAGTCGCATTTTTCACCGTTGTCCCTGCTTCCCACGTAGTAAAATTCCTCACCTTGCGCAAGTCTCGGCAGATCAAGTTTGACAGTGATTATATCTTTTTGAATTATTCCAGAAACTATACATCTGATCTTCTAAAAATTAATCTTAAAGTGAATCCTCTCTAGTTTCACATAGGATCAACGTATCCATGTTTGCCAACGCTTCAGCGTACATCTCCCTCAACATCATCAGGGCTCTAAGAATTACGCAAAACTGGCCGCCTTATGTGCCCACCTAGGCCGGCTTATACACTTCACTGAGATCTCAGGTAACCGCTGATTGGTCGAAACGTTGGACAACGTGGAAAAGGTTAGTCCAGTGTGAAGCTCGAGAAGAATTCACTTACAGCAGCCAAAAAGGAATTCCCTGCATTTTTTAAAAACTCCTTAATAACAGAAATCATTCCATTCAGATGGTCAATGAGAAATGCTTGCTCTCCATTGCTTGCTAAGTCCTATTAGGTTATCACGGTGCTACCGTATCTTACATCTGAGTGCGCTGACCAATTTTGGAGACTCTGCAGAAGACAAACTATAAAACAAGGCTCGCAAATACCAGTCTGGCACAAACTAATACGTGAAAGAATGTCAACTGATTCGTAATCGTGAATTCGTAATAATATTGTGGGGATTACACATACAAAACATTTGTGTCACAGCATTAAAGAAACTAGGTTTTGTTTAGCGTATAATAGGAAGATCCTCGGATGAAAAAGTCAAAGAGAGATGCTACTTCGCTCTGGTTAGGCCACACCTCGAATACGCCACGAGCATTTGGGAACCTGGTCAAATAGATTTAACCAAAAAAATTAATGAAATACAAAGAAAAGCAGCACGCTTCGTTAAAAACTGCTACGTACGTACATATACAGTCTCACAACTTTTTAGGTGTTATTACAGGGATTAAGATGGGAGCCCCTAGAGACTCAAAGGCTACACGCTAGGCTTAGGTTGCTTGATAAATTCAGAGCTGATATTTTCCAGAGCGGCATAAAGAATATTATCGTGACTCCTCACTACATCTCTAGGTCTGACAGATACGATAAAATAAGAGAGATACACTGCTGAACAGGTACATGCAAAAACTCATTCTTTCCGCGCACAATGAACAATTACAATAAAAACTGAGCTCCTCTAAATACACTCCTATAATACATGTCTTTATTCCATCTCCAAAACATTTACACCTTTACACGGCTAGTAACACCATATGCCACCCGCCCATGCCCGCCCATGTGGCGGATCGCTGGGTATTATGTAGATGTAGATGTAATTTCTCTCTTTCCTAAGCCTTTTTGAATCCATAATACCAAATACCTTTCCCCGCTACTACATTGAGCTGCAAAGAGGTGATTAGCTCCATGAAAACCTGACTCCATTACCAGAGGGAGGACTGGTACCCACAGGTCATTCACGCCCTAGTGAATCGTTGAAGAAAAGCAATTAAACCTGAAGGAGATCATGTAGAAAAATTGAGCGGGTAGATAAACATCATTATTTCATATGTGCTAATTTCATTATTGTGAAAAATATATTTTTTTGAGAAAAAATTTGTGATAATACATTTTGGGTAACCCTCGTATCATTCGCCGGGAAAGAATTAGTTGATATTTTGATCTCTAAGCTATATATTTCTTCAGAGTATTGTCCGTAATTTACTGCATTCTCTGCTGATCCCTTTTTGTCTCTGACGGAATTGTTGTGTATGGATATGAGCGCAGTATGCTGAACTTATCAATATTATCAATATCAATATCAAAATTGGTAGTCGTGGAACACATCATTAATCTAGACCATCGGATCTTGTGGGACAAGACGACACTTCTTTGACGTACCAGAAACTTTTGGGATAGACTCACCAAAGAGGCGACTGAAATTAAAATGGAAGATATTCATCGTGATACAGGGTATAACATCAGCCCGAGTTGGAACTCCATTTAAAAAAGAATGAAGGATGCAAGATCTCAGCCTCCATATCCCAACGGTCTCCGGAGCCAACAATCCGCCTCCGGCCAGTCAGGAGTGACTTAGCTAAGGCTATATGAGCCAGCGGTAATTAGAAATCTAGCGACATTTTTACCTTGAGGATGGGTGACGAGTCGCTGCCCGAAATATTGACTATATCAACTTATTTCAACCGGTGTGAAGCCCGAGAGAAATTTCCCAAATCTAACAAATTTCAAGCTATCCGGGACTAGCCACGGAGTTCCACTTTTACGGAGTCACCCGCAGTTTTCCCAAATCTAGTCGCCGGGAAAGTGTCAGATCTTTCTTCTTATCGATATTAGTTTGTTTTATTTTTCTCTATTGATGTCTATTTTTACTCATGGATTCTATTTGAAGTTACGAAAATTGTTTGAAAAAAATGGCAAAAAAATGTAGTGGTAGGAGAGCAAGCGGTAAAGATAGAGTGAAAATGCCGACGTGTAGTGAGAGGAGAACATAGAGCAGGAGAGAGAAAGGGAGAAGAAGCTTTTAAGGGTTTTTACGCCGTGGGGGAAATGCCTCAGCTACCATGGTCGCCACGGACGAATCCTGAAGGGATAGCGGGGAATGGAGGGAGGGGATGGGTACGAAAGGGGAAGGGGTTGGATGGAGGTTCAGTGTTATTCTCCAAGCCGCGCGCAGTTGCCTAGCAACGCGGACGCAATAACTCACCCTAGGGGTCCTGAGAGGGGGGAGGAAAACAAGGGGAGTGGGGCGAGTTTTTGTGCAGAAGGGTGCGTCTAGGGTCGCCTCACAGGGAGAGAACAGCAGGTACCCTGTGTGTTTGTATGTATATCCTTTGGTGTATCGTGTAGGGTGAGAGCAAACGAGCAGGTCCCTGGACGCGCCATATTCAAAGCCGGCACGCGCTACTCTGACCCTTGAAAATGCCTTTTTAATCGAGTGTTGAATCGATTATTGCGATGGAAGTCATCGCCGGAAGTTATTAATTCGATAATTAGCTAGCTGCTGCTCTTCACTTGCTCTATTTTCAGCCAATTACTTTATTCTTTGCCTTAGATTACTTGATAATATTATGTAAGAATTTTTCTCCAATGGGCGTAATTTTTGGCAGCACTTGTCAAAAGAATGAAAATATTTACCGTGTTAGCTTAACGGAAACGTCAGTGACCAACCACAGCCTCTCGACCAGAAAACCCCTCTGTGGCGGTTTACGGGAATGTTAATTCCTCGCCAGTGACAACTTACAGGCATACACACTCAGCCCAAAGCAGGATCCTTCTCAGAGCTAAAGAGACCCTATTAAGAATGCCCAGGTTATGACCACAAATACACAATCTGTGAATGTTTACGGGTATATAAATTCAACGCCAGGGTCAAATACAGAGCAATCACTCTCATAAGCCTACAGAAAAATCACTCACACATTCAAATTGGCCCAACTTCTGGGAGAATCAGACTCGAGATGAGCTTTGGCTTAGGAGAACAAAACAGGAAAGAATGAGGGTGTACGTCGTATACGCGTATTTCGACCACAAGGCGGCTCTCTTCAGCAAACTGAAGGGAAAAACACTAGCAACACAAGATTGAAAGGGAGAGGAAATATTGAGTGTGTTGCCAATAGTTACGGCCATTGGAGACAAAATTTTACATTCTTTTGTCATTTTTCGAGGGCGTAGAGCTCAAATTTTCTTAATTTTACTTAAAATACTTGATAATTTATGATCAGTCGTGTTTCGGCACAATACGACATGAGTTTAGTATGGAAACTAAAACTCCTTCTACCGATAGATTTAGATAGCGAGAATTTATTTTACCTTCTTCCATTGTCACCTAAGCTACGGCATAGAATTATGGGGTCATGCTTCTAACCCAAAAGATGTATTCAAGATTCGAAAAAGGGCAATTAGGATTGTTTCAGGTTCACACTTAATGGAGCAGCTTTAACCACCTCTTATACAATTGAGTATTATGATCCTTTATTTTCATTATATTAATAAATGTGTATTTGAAGTAAAAGAAAACCTGAGCTCATTAGAGACAAGATCAATGTTCATCATCACTTCCCTAGGAAAAAGGTCAATTTAGTTGTGCCCCACTGTAGACTGTCCGAAAGTGCCAAATCATTTAATGTAATAAAACTTTATTTTAATATACTGCCCCTAGAGGCTAGGCTTTTCAGCCTGTCTAGGTCACAATTGATCATTGACCGTTGGCTTTTGTCTAAATCATTTTGTTCTATGCAGGACTTAGCTGAGAGTGATACCTCTAACCTTAAATTTTGATTTCCTGATGTGCGCTTTCATTTTCTGTGCGTTTTACTGTTTTATACTTTTGACGATGACTATTGCAATGTATTCTGCTTAATGTCATATAAACTATTATTATTATTGAACCATGTTAGTTTTCGGGATAGCTTCCTCGTTGTGTCATTTTTGTGACGACAGTTTCGCGAGCGTTCCAGCTCGTTTCTTCAGACCTGAAGAAGCCAGTTGGAACGCTCGCGAAACTGTCATCACTAAAATAACGCAACGCGGAAGCTATCCCGAAAACCATCATGATTCAAGAACAACCCGTAGAACTTTCACAACAATATAATTATTATTTTTAATTCCACACTGTCAGGCGAGATGTTGAGGAACAGCATCCTTAATGGCGCAGTCATCATCGAGTATCTCATGATGAATTTGTGACAGTCGGAACACGTGTAGTACCAAAAGGTAATGAAGTGAGCTGTACGAAATATTTCGTTAGTCATATATTATTGTGATTTAGTGCCCCATCTCTAGAATTGATATATTTGGCAAAGCATTAGAGATTCACTGAGGAGGAGGAGTTTTAATGCTCCGTCTTTCCAGAAACAGTTTTATAACGAATGTACCATGGATATAACATAATACTCATCCTCTACAAATAATTCACCTAAGACCTTCACCCTCCTCCTCCGAATTCACTCTCCATTCATGGCTGGTCTTTTAGCATCCCCTGCCACACGTCTCAGCGGCAGCTCGCTGGGTGCGAATGCTTCCAAGCTATTATGTCACAACTAGCTTCATGAATTATTCCAATCTTTATGGTTATTCTTCCCTCTTCATTGCTCCTTGAAACGCCTTTTTAAGAAGGCTGTTGCCTTCAGAACGTGCCCAAACAATTTTTCTCTTCTATTTTTCAGTTTTTATTCCAATGAAAGTCTTTCCAAAAAATTAATCGGAACAAATTTTAATTTTCATAATTAAAATCACGAAGTTAATTTAGAGAAAAGTAGCGGAATAGCGGAGGGTGCCTGACCATGGGAAATATTTTTTTACGCACGAATAACCTTGACATTTTGTTAATAAAATTTAGTGTGTGTATAGCTGAGGTGACAGAAGTTATATACATATGTTATATCTGAGTTATGGCCGGTTGCAAGAGCATATAGTTGTGGAATCAATAGTTATGAGATCTATAAAGTTATAGATCTCATAAATATTCGGGTTGCAGCAACTTATCCACGTGTTTTATAACTCATACACCAATGGTCAATAGCTTCGAATATTTGACCTAATATTCCGTCGCCGGATAAAATTTACGAAAGTTAAGCGTATGAATAATTGATAATGCAGATATAATTAGTCTTTAAGAGTAAATTAACTTATCATTTTTCTCTAAACAACTCTTTCATCAAGTAATTAAGTCCCCAAGTGGTTCATTGCGCATCCACCATCTTGGCTACTTATGGAGCTTATAACTCCATTCCACAAGTTATGAAACCAATAAATTTATCGAATGTTTCTGCAACTCTTATTAAATGGTTGCCATGGCTTATAGGTCTCATAACCTTATAGAATACATTTGTGTCGTTCCTGCAAGTAACCATTAGCTGTGTAAAGTATTTATATCCCAAAATGGAAAAAAATTCAACTATTATCCAAGGCAGGTTAGAAAAATGTAAAGCTTCTGGATCAGAGAACTCTGTACCATCCAGTAGCTTTATATTTTTCTTGCATGACAAATGTGATCACTCGATTTGGCCCATTTTCGGCTTAGTACCATTCACGCAGTTAACATATTTCAGTATTATACATTTGTAAAAGTAGAAATTCATAAGCTTCCGGGGAAAGTTTGCCGCATTGATTCCGTTACCCTCGTTTTTAGTATGTATCCTTTCAAACTCGAGAATCTCGACTTTTTATGCGGTAGAGGCCAAATGCTACAAATCGGCCGTACCAACGTGCCTTCCCTGCGGTACGTGGAATCCGTTTACCTCTTTTTCAGTATAGAGTACTTCGAACTCGAGAATCTCGACTTTTTTATGCGGTGGAGACCAAATGGCAGAAAGTGGCCGGACCGTTGTGCCTACCCTGCGGTATCAGAGGGGAATGGATGGAAGATTTTTGAGATGGGCGTGGTGTTGTTACCCTGGGTGAATGTTTCCACAGGGAGACTAGTGAAAGTGTGAGGGGGGCATTGAAGCGAAGCAGGCGTCCCCAAATGAACAAAGGCTCCTTCTGTTCGGATTACAATTCATCCGACTCGAGCCGCTGTTGCTTCCGCATCAAAAATTACTTAATGGGGTGTTACCCGAGGACAATCAAGCGCAACTTAGATTTCCTTTTGGCAATTTTGTTCCCCATCGGGCTAACAGTGGTAGTGCTCGGGGAATAACAGGTTTCGTTCGACAGGAAACCGCACTGATTCAACGGTGGATGAGATTATGAGAGAGACTTTCTTATCTCCAGCAAGTTTTCCTTGTGAGTTCCATGAAAATTGTCGCCTAATTATGTATATTCTGGCACTATATTGACGTAAGTTGATTCATACGGCCGATATGAACTTTTAGCACTTCGAGCGCTATGGACGTAATGCTTCGTTCTCTTATATTTTCTGAGAAGGACGATGGACGTACTAGGACGTCCATGGAATATAATTAATGAACTGCTGCTGGACGTAATGGTATGGCTGCAGTCTTTCTGGTAGACATACATATGACTACAAGTAGACATAGTAAATATGAATGTTAAATTTAAGTTCATTAACCTAGATTTAAGGGAGTCTTTTTTCACAGTCCGTTTAAGTTTGAAAAATCATAACTTTTTCTGAGAGCAAGTTCACTTTCAAGCCAAGTACGCAAAGTCTTAAGAATTCTACCGGTAAAAGGTGGATTTTGTTGAATTCTAGAGAAACTCCACCCGATTATCTGAACTCTATGGGTCCTATCTATCTCTAGAATTTTAGGGGTATGTACCCAGAGCATTGAATAAATTCTATTCTACTTAGTATTCTAGTATTTCCTTTTTTGCCTCAGCATACGATCTACCCTTCTTCATTCCGTCCATAAAACCTATTATCCTTCTTCATGTTACTAGTCTGCCCAACATCCTTCCCCTATCATACTATTGAGCGACCCATCGCCCCTTATTACATCCTCCAACCACCTACTTTGCCTATCCCGATTTCCATACAGAGGTTTCTCTTCCTCACCCACCATAATTGGGAACACTTGGAACTTCCTCGTTAGTCTTTCCTTTCGTCCACCAAACCTTCTCCATTGTTCTCCACACCCACGTCTCAAACGTCTGCAGCCTATTCTCATCATTCCATCTTATACTCTAAGTTTCAGCACCATTCAACGCTACTCATATCATTCTACATCAACGCTACACACTCTTATCAAGCTCTTCACTAACCTATTCTTCACCTACTTACCCAAAGTCCCCGTCATCCGCTCCTTTCCATTATTAAACGCCTCCTTAGCTAGCGCTATTCTCTCCCGCATGTCTTTACAAATATGTCCGTTTTTTTTAGCTTACTTTCTAAGTAATTAAAATGCTCTACCTTCTCAAGTTTGTGTCCTCCAACTTTAACGGCCAGCCTCGCATTCTTTGTCTTAGAAAATCTCATTACTTCTGTTTTCTTATGGTTTATCTTCATTCCGAATATCCCACACTGCAATTCTAAAGCATCTACCAAAGCTTTCAGTCCCTTCAAAGATTCACTAACCAATATGTACTTTAAAATAATTTTTTAGAACATTTCCCGTTATTTTTCTTGACAACCCTCGTAAATAATAATAATAATAACAACGTTTATTATCGTGGGCTACTCTTAGCCCCTTAGATAATGAAGTACAATTTTGAAATTCAAAAATTAGATTAATAATACAGTGATGAAACTCAATATACAAAATCGAATTAATTATACAATGATGACAGGCAAAACAAAAAATAAAAAAAATCATTGTAAGCTTGGAATTCGTAATACAGCCGTACATATTACTGCAGAGAGCACTACTAGGATAACATTTAAATGCATGATTAAGCATATAAACCGTGAGGAAAAAGGTAATTAATGATAACAGTAATAATTACAAGTATAAAGTAAAATACATTCATGTTCAATAGATTAATTCTTCTTCCTTTGTGTGACTAAAGAAGGGATAACACCCGAAACGTCTCTAAGTAAGACTCTCCCTTTACTTTCGTCTTTTTACCCCCTGTAAGTTTCCTCTTTAATTGTGTTTGTGGCCATTTGGCGAAGTTTTCCATTGTGTGTATATATATATATATATATATATATATATATATATATATATATATATATATATATATAATAGTTTTCCAGAGGAAGGCAGACGACAAACACAGAAAACAAAAAAATGAACACACTTACAAAGTTTCTTGATATTTTGGTGCCACTAGCACCTTGCTCGCAAGAGCGATATATATATATATATATATATATATATATATATATATATATATATATATATATATATATATATATATATATAAATAAGGCATCCGATTTAAAATTTGTTTAATTTTACTTCGTTTCAATTTTAGACATACAACATTTTAGGATTATTTATTAGGATATCATACACCTTGGACTTGAAAGCATGGATGGATTTAATATTTCTAACTTTAGATGGTAGAGAGTTCCATACTCTAGAAGCGGTTACGGTGAAGGATTTAGTAACGTGAAGTGTGCTATGTTGAGGGCTGTGAAAGTCTACGGGATGATTCCTGGTGGGTACTGTATGTAGATCTTTTTTCCAGGTAAATCTAGCAGATAGGTAAAGGGGATTGCGAGTGGATAAAATTTTATAAGTTAATAGAATAACATGGTATAAACGACGCTGTTTTAGTTTCAACCAGCGTAATTGGACGTGTCAGATATCCTATCCCATTTTTTGAGGTCATATATGTAGCGCATTGAAGAGTTCATTGTCACTTGCAATTTGTTGTTACTTTCTGCGCTGAGATTAGTAAACAGAGAAGAGCAGTAGTCTAGGTGTGGAAAATTAACGACTGCACCAGGGTGGTTCGAATAAATCTCCGGAGTTGTGTCCGAATCACTTACCGGGTGTGTGACGTGGGGATATTCCACACCAGTCCTCTCTCCACTCATAGTCCATTCAAAAAGCCAATTCTCTTTCTTCAACTAATAATAAATTCTTCCTAATCTATGAATATTCTCCTCCTTATACCTATGCTACTATGCCCATTTTCTTCTAGCATAATACCCAAGTAATTTAAATAATCTACTTGCTCTAATTTGTGTCCTCCAACTTTTGTGACCTGCCTCGCTTTATTTATCCTGGAGAATCTCATGACTAGTTATGTTACGTTGCGTATTCTAAATCGTTAACGATATTATTCAAGAAAGCGTTGGACTACGGTATTAGAGGATAGTTTGACCATTAAAGATAGGTTATAGAAATGATAGGTACGGGTTATTCGGAAAATCGGGAGAAACACGACGTCGGCATTAACTTACCAACCAAAAGAGCCATGGCGTAACAACTTAACGTTCCATCCGTCGGACGGAGTTTTATCTATAGGGGTGTAGGTTGGTCAGGCTGTGCCGATAATGTTATAAATGCGTAGAGAACGATGGGATAAATATGAAAATTGAAACAAGTAAATATTTAGTTTCAATCGAGCTTTATACGCAAGCATTGTCACAAGTATTTATTCTATTCTATCTATTCTGTTATTATTCTTATTTCTTCGAAACAAATATCGAAGTACAGTTTTATGACATTCAACGAAGTGAAATTACTTCTAACTTGGCGTTGTAAGTAGAGGTTCAGAAATTTGAGCTGTTCCGGTTTATTTGATTGAACTTTATTTAAAGGAGCTCTGGAAATGGGTGCGAATGTTTGATTTACCGGACATTTTTGATCCCTTAGCTTCAAGAAGGAATAGTAATTATGGTCTAATCTTCTTTCTGCGTATGCGTCTATTGACAGATTTTTATGTAACTATGGTTCTACGGGAATTACAGTTTCAAGCGAGGTTCCCAATTATCCTCCTCACTCCTCTCATTATATCTGTCTTCTTCTTCTTCGGTTATCAACCCATGGGTCGATTGGCAATAGCACGCTATTCCCCTCTTTGCTCAACTTTCCTCTTCATTTCACCATATGAGAGGCATCCAGAGTCATTGATGATCTGCTTCATATAGCTTAATCTAGGACGTCCTCTATGATTTGTCCCCTCAATACAACCTTCAGCTATTAATTTTATAAAACCATTGCACCGTAGAATGTGACCTATTAGTTTAAGTCTCCTTGTCTGTATCTGTCTCCAGAGACTTTTATTTTCTTGTACTCTTCTCAGCACTTCCTCATTGGTGATTTTATCTCGCCAGCTAGATTTCTGCATCCTTCGATAGCACCACATTTCTAGGGCCTCTAATCTGCTCTTTTCATGTTTCCCTATAGTCCAGCTTTCACACCCGTAAAGGGCCACACTCCAAACATAAGCTTTCATAACCCTCTTTCTTACTTCCAAACTAACATTTTCACAAGTCAGTAGAGTCTTTTTATCATTGAAAGCTATTTTTGCTAGTTGTATTCTATTCTCAATTTCTCGTTTACTTCTTCCATCTCTGTTATCATACTTCCCAAGTAGCTGTATTCTGTAACTTTCCCTAGTTCTTCATCATTTATTCTTATCCTTACAGGTTCACAGCAGTCTTGAGCACCGCATACCATCACTTTAGTCTTTTGCTTATTTATCCTCATTCCATATTGGTCTCTAAGAATTCTTTCCATCTTGTTAAGTATGATTTCTATCTTATTAAGTATATCTGTCAACACACCAAATCTCATACTTACTCTTCCTCTCTTTCCAGTAATACCTAGTTCGTACAATATCGGTTAATTTTGGCGTCGTGTGGAACATTTTCATAATAAATAACTTAGATGTTACAGTTTTCCACAATCAGATAAACCTAATGGCGCGACCATTGATTTTGTAACACCTATAACATCGAGATCTGAGCCTCACTTTAAAGTTTATGTTTTTGGACGGTTGTAAAAATACAAGTTATTTACTAAATTTATCTCATTTTGCGTAGGGGCAATATCGGTGACTCCATTTATTTGCACTCTTTTTCCTCCCCGAGGAGGACAACCTGTTACATTGAGAGGAGAGCCTAGCAAAGCGACCGTTATTACACGGAAAATTTGCATTCGTATCGCTGGCACGTCGGCATTTGGAAATGAGTTTTCCAAGGATTGAAATCTGTTCGGATGCATGGCGAGTTTATTTCCGAAATGCGCGGACGCGATCTTGCATTACTCACCCGATAGCGTGAGCGAGCTTAATTTAATCTAGCACATTGAAAAAAATGTATTGTACGCATCGTATGCAGCATTCTTTTTTCGTGGAGGAAAGGACGGGTTCGTTCGAGGAAGTGGTGGCGGCGTTAGGCACCGACCAATCCGTCGCTTCGGCGAATCGCAACGCTTTGCGAGTGTTTCAGTCACGGCGCGCTCAATTGTCACGCACTAATAACTCCCACGGTTGACGTGTGTTTTTGATTGTCGAGAGGGAACCAATATTAACGGCGCCTGTGGACGCACTGCGCGTTTAATTCATAAAAATAAACAAGCCCGAAAGTTTTCGTCTCCAAGTTAACCTCTTACGCTCGAAAAACAGCCGAACTTGGCCGTCCGTGTGTTTGTCAGCTTACACGAGAGTGCAATTATTTTAAAATGTTTTTTTTTAAAGTCCTCAGCGCTCAACTTAATCACCGTTTCAATCTCAGTCGATCGCCGAGCACGCCCGTGTTTATTAATATACATTGAATCGCAATCATTGAGGCAGATGGGGATGGCGATTGCTATGGTTGCCAATCCTAGAAACTGTTACGTGAGCGGGGAGGGTCCTCCATGCTTGTTAACCCCGATTTTCCTATACCGCTAATGGGCTGACGAACTAATTTTGTTTTCTATCGATAACTTACAAAAAATATCATACACTTACTTCGATAATATGCATTCTACTCGCATGTATTGTTTATTTATTTAAAATAATCAGCCTCATTTCCTTAGAAAATCATGGTGAAATCAAGCAGAATATATTGCCCTAATTAGCCAATATATGCTTTGAGAGTTATTTGCCTTAAATGTCAAACAGATGGTGTATATACTTGATTTTCATTCGCTATTTCAACCGTCTTATGGTGCTAACCATAGGAAAGTGAGGACAGTGCAGGGATAAACTTTATGGTTGTTATGGTTATTTCGGTTGCTAGGCAACAGTTTGATGACGTAATAGCATTCCATCTTCCCTAATGATCACAAAAATTGTCGACTTTCAATAATAAAATGTTGGTCAAATATATGTGCTCGGTGTCAGTGTCTTCATTTAAGAACATGCAGTAAGTTGAAGTTTTTGTTGCGTGGCAGCCATTTTTCCGTACGTGAAATCTAATTTGATATTTGAATCCTCCACCTGGCGACACTCGAATCCCGTCGAGGCGGTTTTGAAGTGCGGAGCATCTCACTACATGATGACTCTCGCTCAAGGTAACAGTTGCCTGCAAGTTGTGTTCAAGTCTCGGCTAATTTTCTACAGAACTGCTCGTTACTGTTATCAAATATGCGATCTTCTCAAAGGCGACCCTCGCTATGGCTTTGGTTTGAATTCCCATTCGCTGTGCCATTCGTTGTTACTTATCATCATCATCGTCAGCGGTCCGGAATGCGGCATCTCTCCATTCCACTCTCCTCTCAGCCAACCGCTTCACTAAGACTTTCATAAGTTCCACATAATTTTCGTTCATGGTCTTCCTCATTGATTCGTCCAATTCGCTTCTCCATCATCTTTGGCCTTTCAATCCTAAGATTGGTTAAATATAGCCTTCCACCATTCTTTATCTCATGCACCTTCTCATCCCTATGTGATGCACCTAAGTATGTATTGTCTTCTTTATTCGGTTCATGAACTTATTCCAAGACGTCTTCCTTCGGGGACTTTTCCCTCTATTTTGCCTTCAATTATGTTCTTCACAAACCAATTGTGCATCGGGGTGTGCCCAGTCCATCTGGTTCTTCCTTTCTGTATGGTGTTCCGTATGATCCTTTCCTCTTTTACTCTTCTGTGCACTTCATCATTTCTTATTTTGTCCGTCAATTTGATCTTCAGCATCCTCCTCCAGCACCAGGTTTCGAAGGCTTCTGGTATGTTCTGGTCAGCTTTTCCGATTGTCCATACTTCCGATCCGGAGAGTGCTACGCTCCACACGAATTTTTTCACATACTGTGTCCTGGTTTGTAGTCCTATCTCTTTTGAGCGCATAAGTTATCTTTTTCCGATAAACTCCTTAGCTTGGGCTGTTCTCCGCTTCCGCCCCACGTTGCTTCTTCGTCCGGAGAGCTCCGTATCGCACAATGTATCCAGTTATTTTGTCTCTACTTCTTCCCAAAAGCTTTCATAAATCTTCGCCCACCAATTCACACCTCCTATATGATTTTTGAATTGACGTCTTCATAATTAGCTTTGTGCATTTCTTTCTTTGTCTTCTTATGCATATCTCCTTCCACCGTAGTTTTCAGCTGGGTATTTTACCACAGAATGTGATAATTAGTTTGACTGTTCTTCTTCTGAAAATTTTCAGTAAAATTATTTTCTCTCCAAGACTTTGCTGGACTTCTAAAGGTAATTCGTGCATGAATGAAAGAATTATAGATTCCGGCAGTTCACAAGAGTGTTTAGAAAATACAGATTCTCATTGCAGCTCTCTGATTCGGAAGGTTTAGTAGTGTAGAGAGTTTGGGAAAAGTTATGACATATACTGGGAAAAATAAAGTGAGATTGGTTGTAAACGTTGTAGGGCACAAACTGATGCAAGTGAGCCATTTGCTTACTTGCGGAGTACGGTGGGTGAAAATGAGCTCAGTATCAAATACAGAAGGAAAATTGCGCTACCGAAATAAGGTCCAAGATAAAACATTGATAACAGTTTTCGCGATTCTGTCTCTGAATCAGAGTTTGTTGATAATAGTTGAGTTTTTTGTATCTTTTGACCACCTCTAAAAAATTTTCGACTACTACTCGTAAATAAATTTTATTAAACGTAAAAGGTCTCCAACAAAAGGAAATATCAATGCTACGTGTATTTCTTTATGAATTATGTGAAAATGGATAAATAAACTTGTAAATGTGTATATAAATACTGCGCTGATTATTGTAGTTGATGATGTAGAAGAAATTACTTGTATTTTTATGGTTAGCAATTAGTTAAGTAAGCGGGATTTATGCGTACCTTTCCTTTTTGTTGTTAGTTTTTAAGCCCATCTCCCCTCTCAATTATATGCCACAATTACTAATTTAAAAATTTTATATTCGAAAGAAGGATTCCAACAAAACGGAAAATCAATTTTACGTGTAATATATGATTTCAAATTTTCCTGGCGAATCGTATTAATGAAGTTCTCTCGGGCTTCACACCAGTTTACGCAGTGTTTAACTGCCAACGTTAGCCTCACAAATGGCCATCTCTTTCACTTCGAAAAGACCCAATTACTCCACAGAACATCTAGATATTGGGATAGACTCACCAAAGAGGCTATGGAGATTAAATCGGAGAGCTGCAACGTCAATCGCGACACCGGTTTTGCCTTAAGTTCCGCCTGCAAACCTATTCTCAAGTTACTTAAGGAAAGAGTAAGAAAACAGCAATTGGAGTAAACAGCAACGTGTAATAAACACCGAAATAATATTTACTGGTATTTAAAAAAATGTCAGTTTGTGCCCTAAAGACGGTGGCAGACTCAGCCACATAAACGTTGGCAGTTAAACACTGTGTAACCTGGTGTGAAGTCCAAGAGAACTTCATTAACTTTACGTGTATATCTGTCTGTAGGCACTGGTAACGGATTAATAAACATGTTAATATTAATATAAACACCACACCAATTATTATGATTGACTAGCAAAAGGTACCTTGAAAGGTTGAAATTCAACGAGTGTGAAAAACATAAAACTTATTTAATACAAAAACCACAAAGCCTGAAGAATAATGTCAGCGTGATTATTTGAGAATAAAATCTCTGGCTGTCAAGGAAATATGCTATTGTTGATTTCAGAGAAAAATGTGACATTTTTCAGCTAAAAACATGATTTTCATACAAATATGAAACGTAAAAAAAATCGGTTGAAAGAATGAGAAACTTCATTTATTGAGCCATCCAATAAAGAAATTCTAGATCACTATCTTCAGTGAAAGTACTTTTAAAAAGCAAAAAATAAAACCACTGCACCCAACTCAATGCTTAGCATGGACAACCAGGCCTTCTGGGGCCAAGAGGGCTTTTAAATATAGCCTACGTTACAACCAGATATATTTTCTATATACTCGCCAAATTTCAGATCAATCGGTCCAGTAGTGTTTGCATGATGGAACGAGAGACAGGCATCATAACATTTTTATATATTAGTACGGATAAGGATAATGTATAAGGAATTACTTATATTTTTATGGTTAGCAATTACACGAGTGAACGTCATTCATGAGTATCTTTCCATTTTGGTTTTTACTCTCGTTTCCCGTATCAGCGTTTCATTCTTCACCTGCCATTCAGTCATTCACCAAGCCTTTTCATCTCCGCAGTCTCTTCAACCTGTTCCCTGTTCTATCACGCCCTCCACCCCCTGGTCTCCAAACTGCGCCCACTCTTCAATTCATCCCTCCCCCCCGATACCAGTGAACCCTCCCTCCAGTCCCACCCACCCACTCCAACATCCACCCTACACTCCATTTTTCATTTTCTCCACCGCGTCTGTATATATATCTCTCCATCACTCGACCCAGCATCCCTTCTCCCCGCCTCCCTGGACCTCTTCCTCCTCAACCCCTCTCCGCCAGCCTCCTCCCTTTAACGCACCACTTCCTTTTGCCATTATTACATTCCAGGAGCATGGTTACACAGGGCAGCAATAACGGCGCTTGCGTGAACACGCTGGCTCGCTCAGGTATATCCTCCGCCACCAGCCAACAGGCCAGGTATCTTTTCCAGGCCCCCTCTCTTCTCTTTCATCCCTGGCGTTTCCTCTTCCCCCATCCTTGCCTCCCTACCCCACCCTCGATCTTTCATCTCTCCTCTCTGTCGCGTGTCACATGCGCACATCTGTG
The DNA here is from genome assembly GCA_963169105.1 of Ceriagrion tenellum. NCBI lineage: Eukaryota > Metazoa > Arthropoda > Insecta > Odonata > Coenagrionidae > Ceriagrion > Ceriagrion tenellum. The sequence goes on along the minus strand of OY720644.1, from coordinate 40,278,988 downwards.
GTGGGATTCGTCGAGAAGAGGGTTTTCGAATTCCCGACATTTTGGAACCATCGAGAATCATAAACGGATGCATGAGTTTATACTAAAATGCCCATAACGCCGTCGGCTATATTCTACTGTAAAGATCACCGCACTGTATAGATTTATATACGTGGTACATCCAGAAAGTATTTTCCGTTTGGCAGGCCAAAGAAAATAAGTGTATGCAGTGGAACCTATCCTTAGCGGAATCTCTCTGGGCCATAATTTTTTTCAGATAAGATAGGTTTCCGCTGAACCCAGGGATGGACAATTCAAAAAAGACCTTGAAAGCCATATCACCCCCATAACATGCACCGTATGTCAGTCAATTATGAGGTAGACCCTTGTATACTAACAACACCTTTGACTGGATCCATTCTTAAGATTGTTTTCTAGCGAGAGGGCATTAAAAATACTTTAGGATGTTATTTCCTTATGGTAAATTTTGTTTATGGAAATTTTTTTGCAAATCCGCTTAACCTTGATTCACGTGCCCGGAAATGGATTCCGTTTCCGCGTGTGACTTTTTCCGTTTAACACAGGGTACCATTGCATGTAAAACGCTATTACGATCGCCGGGACCAAATTATTTTCCGGATAAGACGGTTTAGGAAGATAATCCGAAGGTTGAACTCAGTTTCCGCTTAAGGCAGGTTTTACTGTTTTATACATTTCACTACGTATCGTTTGTAAAACACAGGCGCCTGAAAATGAAAAGATTGGACGCTCACAAAATATCTCTGGACATTTCGACTGTATCGACTGCAACTTCCAAGGTCTCCGACGGTGGAAGGTTATGCACCTACCACATATCAGGACTAGGGATGGATCGAGGTAATTTATGAAAATTACCGCGGTAATTATCATAAATTACATTGGCTTTTATCGTAATATACCGCAACTCTTGATAATAACCTTGATTTACGTCATATTTACTCATCTTTCAGATATGTTTTATACTGATATACGAGGTACATCCAGAAAGTAAATTCCATTTGGCAGGTCAAAGAAAACAACTACATATATATATATATATATATATATATATATATATATATATATATATATATATATATATATATATATATATATATGTATATGTATATATATATATATATATATATATATATATATATATATATATATATATATATATATATATATATATATATATATATATATATATGTATATATATATATATATATATATATATTGGCAAACAAAAATTTATTTTTAAAGTAACCTCAGACCTTAAACTGTTTTTCTACACAACTCCCAATCGTTTTTCGGTGCTTGCCATAGCGCGGCACCAGCTTTTGTATTCCCTGTTCATAAATAAGTGCCGCCTGTGATGTCGACCTAGTAGCAACATGTTCTTTGATCTCGTTGTCATTCATAGTAATCTTGCCACCAATACTCGTTTTCAGATGCAACAATGGTAAAAGTCACTACAGTAAAAGTTAGTCTGAACGGAGGGTGGTTGAATTGTTCTCAACCGAAGGTCTGTAAAAGTTGATAAATCACATGTGCAGGGCATTGTCATGAATCAAAACAATACCTACACATTAAAGAGTTTCCTGGGTTACATTGTGGAAATGTTGTATATCCATTACAGTAAAAATGAAATAACTCGATAGTAATTTCCACACTGTTTTAATGAAAACCGACCATGGTTTCGACACTAGATGTCATTATCAAGGTGACATAATGAGAAAAAATGATAATCACATAAAGTGTCGAAACCATGGTTGGTTTTCATTAAAACAGTGTAGAAATTACTATCGAGTTATTTCATTCTTTTTACCATCTTACAAAACAATATCGCTGGTGAGCATCTCTCGGCGGCGGAATTTTTTTTTTATTCGCCATTTCAAACATACACCTGGATGCGTGCACTACAGTCAGCTAACTCATAATGTCGTCATATTCTTCTTAATAGGCCAGGGAAGGTATCGCGCACGCGCGAAACTGCGATCGCAGTGCCACAATGGTAAAAAAAATACAAAAGAAACTTACTTTCTGAATTAACCTCGTATTTAGTAGCACTCTCTCAGTTCCTGGGTTGACCGTTCACAGTTGTGTGACTGCTATTTGGTGTGCACCTAGCGTTCGGGGGATCTGCGGTAGGTTCTAATTTGGAATGGGACGAGTGCCTGGTTTGGGATCTCCCCATGCCACACGTCGGTACTTCTTAGATGTAGGTGTTTATCATCCAATGATAGTAAGTTTGGTAAAGATGGGTTTACGCTAAACCTGTCCGATGGGTATACTAGAAGCATCTCCGATCGCTAGTAGCTTGTTGTAGAGTTGCTTTGTATGTATATTAGATGTATTACGATTGCCTACAAAACATCTACATCTACATCTACGTCATACCCTGCAAGCCACCACAAGGGTGTGTGGCAGGGGGTGAAGATCACCAAACATGCACTATTGACATGCAACTAGGTTATTTAACCCTCCGACTCCACTTGGGGTCTTTATTGACCCCAAGCTTGTAAAAACGCTTCCAATTTTTGACTTAATTGAGAGAATCTTGCCATGTTACAGTTATGCCTTTCCACATCTTTCTTCTTTACATTCATACCATTTGAATGTTAATTTTTTCAGTTATTCATGGATGGGAACATTTTTCCTGCGTGGGGTCATATTTGACCCCAGGTGGAGACTGTATAGGCATTAAGTTTAAAAGCGTATATCTGAATAAATATAATTGATAAAAGATGCTGAAAGGTAATCCTTGTGTAGGCTTTCACGGTGGGGTGAAGATTCAGCTCTAAAGTTTCCGGGATATACACCACGTGTGTCCATCTTTGCTGATAACAGTTTCGCCGAAATCACTTACGAATGTTTTCATCATTATTTCTATGTGTGTAATTCATAAATTCCTGAAAAAACACTGTTTGTTTTTAAATTTACGGCATGGAGTCAGAAAAGACCCCAGGTGGATTTCGCGTAAGTATTGAGCAGGTGGAGGCTGAGGGTTAAGGGAGACATTCTAGAGAACAGGGTCACATGCAGCTAGATGGTTAGTATCTACATAATAAGAAAGGGATTATTGGTTGTTATTACATGCATCATGCACTCCAGACTACTCTAACTATATTTGACCTACCTATCCCTTTGCTACGCTGCCTATTGTTCTCTCTTATGGTACGCGGGAAAAATGACATTTTAAATCTATCGGTACGACAATCTCTCTCTCTAATCTCGTTAATCTGATCAAACCTAGCATAATACGCAGGGTTTCTTAATATATATCTAACGTCATCTGTGAACAAATCGGTTTGGAATTTACTTAAAAGGTTTAACCTAAATTTTAACCTTCGTTCTGATAGTAATTCCCATCCGAGTTCTTCTATTAAATTCGTAACACTTATACAATTATCATAACGGCCTTTAACAAATCTAGCGGATCTCCTTGGTGTGGAATCACCCCGTGCTCATGTACATCATGACAGAAATTTCATGCGGGTATGTAATTAATGATGATATTAAGCTATTAAGTTAAAAATTAAAATTAATAAGTTTGCTACTTCCATACGTCTTAATGTATGATCTAATATCTACTGAATTTTATGGATATCTTTGCTGCCCAAATTACTACAGTTTTCAAAAGACACAATTGACCATGACGACCGTTGTTCCTCCACAATTCAAAAATGCCGATTTTATAGAGTACTGTATTTTAAATCCGATGCTAGTGACTTTCTTAAGGACGAGCAAGTTATTGGCAAAAAGCTGCTCTTGACGTTACTCGCAGGTGTAAACACCTCGAATATTCCGCATGCAGAACTTTTTAAAATTTCGGGAAGTCGCTGGCATAAGCTCATGGTAGCCATTGTAAACGGCAACCTATTTGTCTCTCCATCAACTCTCGAAAAACGCTTCGTCAGAGTAAAATTTTCCCATGAGCTCTTTTAAAAAAACTTCGTAGGTAACTTTACAGGCAAAATCCGGAAGAAGAAACTCTGGTGTAGCTGCTATTTTTAGTAGACTTTTATCTTTGTTGAAATTTCATTAGGAATCCTGGTCGTGCGTAGTTGAGGCAAGTACCCTAAAAAGGAATATTACATGGAGCTTTATATTACAATCATCTTAAGTTGTTTTCATTATAATATTGCGCATAATTTGAAATAAAATAAGTTTTTCATTAAATTCAACGTTTTGCCCATATCGTCTATTTACAACCAATGCCGATTATTGAAGTAGTCATTCCACATATGCCCATTTATTATTGCGAAGTTCAGTATTAAATGAGGAATAAAGAAATTATTACTCTTAACTCAATTAATTATTATTACTCAATTAATTACTATTATTTATGACGGCTCATGCATATTTCCTGAAATATGTCAGTAAAAAAATGTAAATTAGAAATCATTGACAGTGAAAAGCCGCGTGAGTCCCAAGAAAATGTCTGTAAGCGGGAACAGGGAATGAATTACACAATTACAAATGTCCCGTTTACATTACTAGTGTTCTACGCTGGTAACTCAAATGACAGACAGTTTTGCCGTGTAAGCGCAAGTTAGCGCCAGGTCTTGTAAACGTAGGATCTGGTGCATTCCCGGTGAATGAGCTTCTCAAAGTTCTCTCGGGTTTCCGTCCAGGCAAGAGGGTCCTTGTTGGCGGACGTTTCGACACAATTCGAGCACCGTCCTCAGGGCAGAGGTGAATAAGTCAGCTCTGCCGTGAGGTTGATATTCGTGTCGAGTGTCGAAACGTCGGCCATCGTACACTCTCTCTCTAGACGGAAACCCGAGAGAACTTTGAGAACCCAGTTAACTTGTTTACCGAGGAAGATCTTTCTTTGGTTTCCACGGGGAATTGCTGCTGGATACATTTCTTTCTCTGGGATCACGCACTTAGATTCCCTTCCAGGTGCATATTTCCATCCTCATCCGATAAAAATGGACCAAGTTATCCAAGAATACAGCATGAAAATTAATATGACAAATACTAAAACCATAGTATGCGGAAGAGAGAAGCTGAGTGTAGAAGTCACCCTTTAAGGAGAGAAATTAGAGCAAGTGGATTCCTTCACCTATCTTGAAAGTACCATCATGTGGGACGGAAGAAGCATAACGAACACCATGCGGAAATTAGCCTAAGCCAATAGGGCGTCCATAGAAAAAAGAAAACAGCTGTGCTCAAAGAAAATATGACTACAAACCAGAAAACAGCATTTGAAAACATTCGTGTGGAGCGTGGCACTCTACGGATCAGAAGCATGGACCATTGGAATAGCAGATCAGAAAAGACTATAAGCCTTCGAAACCTGGTGCTGGAGTAGAATGCTGAAGATAAAATGGCCGGAAAAAGTAAGAAATAATGAAATGTACCCAATAGTAGAGGAGAGGACCCTATGGAACACCATCGAAAAAATAAGAACAAGATACCCTGAGATACAATGTGAACCCTTGAACACACTGCGACACAATGTGCTTTTGAAGAACATAATTGAAAGTAAAATAGAGGAAAAAGTCCCAATAGGAAGACCCAGGAATAAATTGATGGTCCAAATAAAGAGGAAAGTACTTAGGAAGAGATACCAGGAGGTAAGGGAACTAGCATTACGTAGGGAAGGGTGGAGGGGTTGCAGTTAACCAATCTCAGGATTGAACAACCAAGGAACCGATAAAAAGTTTTACCAATAGTGAATATCTACCACATAGCCACAACTTGTGCAAGTGCATTTATCATCTAAAGTTTTTTCACGCAGTAACTGGCCGAAGAACTCTCTTCGCGATTAACTTGTGGCGAGTAGAGTGGGGTAACGACGAGGGTTTTGAAAACAGGTGGTGTAATATTAACGTTTGGATAGGTAAAGATAGAATCTCTTGATCTATTTCTCACATGGAAATACTGCATCCCAAATGAGGTTCAGTCGAGTGATTTAATTAAGGATGCACCTCAATGTCTTGGGTGAGTAAATACCAATTCTACCCATAGGTGAACAAGGATGCTTCCATCTAACGGTCGACTTCTTCATGGGGCGACAATAGGTCGGACTAGCCTGAGCTCGGCCCAGGAGGAAGGAAAGGAAAATTTTTTGACTGATCCAGTGCATCGAGGTCAGCTTTTTAAGTTAGGAATCGGCTCTACAACCATTTGCACAACAACGTTGTCTTTTGTCTTCTTCAATCGCACCCATTCCTTTTCTTCCTGATCTGTTTCTAGGGATATACTAATACAAATTTTCTTGCACAAACACTCACGCATAGCGTTTTCATTGATTATTTATCAAACAAACCTTAGTTCAAGGTAATAAAATTGTAGTTGGGAATAGTTTCAGTTAAAAGAAAAATTCACTCCTGGGATTAGGGCAAACGAAAAATACCCTATGCTCAAAGGGTTAAAAGAATATGCTTGGAATACATCAGTGTGAGAAATTTGAGAAATTCCGTTAAATATTCCCTAAAATTAAGGCATTTTTCATGGATGGCAGTAAATTATGAAAAAATACTAATGTAATTTATGAAAACAACCGTGATAATTAGCAAAATGGCCCAAGTCTCTAGTCCAAGTAGGTGGTAGGTAACCTTCTGGCCCGGTAGGTAGTAGATAACCTGGTGGGGGGTAGGTTAACCTTCCGCCGTCGGAGACTTCGAAGTGGTAGTCAATATGTCCAGCATTATTTTGTAAGCGTCCAATCATTCAATTTTCACGCGCCTGTAATATAATTTGGTTTTTTCCTGGTGTATGTTACTGATGAAGTTTTATTAGGTTTCCCATCAGGTCAGGTACGTTTTTTCCGACCGAAGTTTCAATGGCAACCTCTGCCACCGTCCCCAGGGCATGAGGATGATGGCAGAGGCAGCCATCGAAACGTCGGTTAACAAAAAGTTAATGAATTTTCATGCGCCTGTAATATGCTTTAATTTTTTCGTAGCGTATGGGACTGATGAAATTATCTCGGGTTTCCCACCAGAGCATCATCGTTCACTGTGATAGTTTTTCTCGAAGGTATTACCTTTATTTGTATTCATTTATACGAATATTGCTTCGTCCTCACGGAATGAGTATGATAGCAGAGGCAGCCATCGTAACGTCGGCCGACAAGTACCTGACCTGGTGGGAAACCCGAGAAAACTTCGTCAGTTTCACGCACCTGTGTTCAACAAATGATACGTAGTGATATCTGTGAGCATCATCATTCGCTGAAAGCGTTTTTCTCGAAGGTATTACCTTTATTTGTATTCATATATACGAATATTACTTCGTCCTCACGGAATGAGGATGATAGCAGAGGCAGCCATCGGAACGTCGGCCAACAAGTACCTGACCTGGTGGGAAACCCGAGGAAACTTCGTCAGTTTCACGCACCTGTGTTCAACAAATGATACGTAGTGATATCTGTGAGCATCATCATTCACTGAAAGCGTTTCTCTCGAAGATATTACCTTTGTTTGTATTTTTATAAATGTGTATTACTACGTTAAACTCTTTTGATCTCGTGTATTCGCAGGGGAAAGAGAGTCCCAAAGATCTGTCACGCCAGTCCCCATCTCTTCCCTCGCTGCCTTTCGCGACATCCCTCGCCCACTCTCCCACCCTCCCCCTTTTCCACCCACAGAGTCTCGATGGGCCCGTGCGACACAATATCGGCCCTCTCGGATATATATTTTTTTATCCCTGCCATACGCTCGCATTTCATCAAAAGAGACCCGGGATTTTTCATTCAAGGGTGGCCCTGTTGGGTTGAGTGCGGAGGCAGCGATAACCGGGCGGTGGGACAGAGAGAGAGAGATGGAGGGAGATGGGAGGTGAGCGGGTATGAAGTGGGGAGAGGGGTGACTGCCAGAGCAATATTTCGCCTTTGCCCCGAGAGGAGAGAAAAAAAAAATAACGGGCCTTAATCAAATGGAATGCAATCTCCTTCCGCGAAAGCGGAGAGCGAGTCCACTCACTCTCTTGGGGATGATCGGTGTTCTTTCGGGCGGGAAAGAACTCGCTCCCTTTCGCGCGTCCCGGGGATCTTCCCCTCTTCCCCCCCCCCCGATCAATCGATCCCGTATCCCGGGGAAAGTTGTCCCGGAAATGGAGGAAATTGCTCCATGAACTCCGACTGCTTTCACGTATTTTACTCTTCAGGACTGTATGACGAAGTGGTTACACCCATGAAATTAGTGTAGGCATCTCTAGAAAAGGGGGGTTCTTATAAGGATATAAGGAACAACAAGCTATATTTTTAAAATAGTATTCTACCGGTTAAGGTAGGTTTTGCAGAATGTCAGAGAATCTCATCCCGGTTTTCTACGCATTCATGGGCCTATATGTCTATAGTATTTCCTTTTTCGTCTCAGCATACGATCTGCCCTTCTTCATCCTGTCCAAGAAACCTATCCTCCACCTTCCTCTTCCCCACTTGACCAACATACTTCCCTCTGTCACAATGTTGAGCAACCCATCGCCCCTCATTACATCCTCCAGCCACCTACTCTGCCGATCTCGAATTTCATTCACAAGTTTCCATTTCATAAATTTCCATTTCCACCATCTCAAGCACTTCGTTGTTAGCCTCCTTCCAACTCACCTTCACCATCCTTCTCCACACCCACATCTCAAATGCCTGCAACCTATTCTCGTCCTCCTTTCTGAGGGTCCACGTTTCTGCACCATGCAACGCTACGCTCCATATCAAGCTCTTCACCGGCCTCTTCTTCACCTCCTTACCCAAGGTCCTCGTCATCAGCTCCTTTCCAGTACTAAACGCCTCCTTAGCTAGCGCCATTCTCTTCCGTATGTCTTTGCTAATATGTCCGTTTCCTACTAGCGAACTACCTAAGTAATAAAAATGCTCTACATGCTCGAGTGTGTGTCCTCCAACTTTAATGGCCAGCTTCGCATTTATTGTCCTAGAGAATTGCATTACTTCTGTTTTCTTATGGTTTATCTTCATTCCGCATACCCCGCACTGCAATTCTAAAGCATCTACCAAAGCTTGCAGTCCGAGATCCGACCTGTTATGAGTGCTCTGAAATAATTTTTAAGGAAAATTTCCGTTGTTATTTAAACAGCCCTCGTACATCTACGGAGTACCGTGCGATCACTTACTGGGTGTGAGTTACGGGGTGATTCCACACCAGACTTCCCTCCACTCATTATCTAGTCCGTAAAGCAAATTATTATTTTTCCCAACCGTCGCTCTATGGGATACTTACTGGCAAAAAATTTTGACAGCAAATTATATCATATAGCCACAAAATAGTTCAAGTTTACAACAGGCAAATAACTAATTTCTCAAGTTAGTAAGCTTTTAGTATATCAACTTAAACTTTAATTTCTTACTTTGATAGTGACTTTTAGATGCTTAAAAATGAAAATAAATATAGACCAATTAGACTTTAGCGGTGGAGCAAATTATTTTTCATTGCTATATGAAAATTTAGTGAATGAACTTAGCAGGTACGCGCTTTACTTTTTTCAAGGCGACATGGTACGTACATCTAGTGGCCCCTTAAAAGTATTATCAGGTTTATGCTAATGGATTAATAGTCGTTTAATAAGACCTTAATGTGGCCTGCATGGTACTATGTAAATTTTAATCTATTAAGTACCGTGCGAGCCACCTTCAAGGTGTGTGGCACGGGTGATTCTGCCCCAGGCATGCAATACTCATTCCTGTTCGACGACGAACTCCTAATGTTCCCCTGCCCTCTACAACGGGAGCCAAATTATGGTGCACAATGCACTGCGCACAGAAAAAAAGGAGAACTTCGCTGGCGGTCATGAAATACTCTGGTTAAGATTGATTTATTGTTTTTATTGATTTTTATTACTGATACGATCACTTAATTAATACTATATTGATAATTCAAGCAGGAACAACATCGTGTCAAACATTTCAAACGGAATGAGAAATTGGTGAGATTGATAAGTTACTAGGGTCAAGTAAAATGTTTGCTCTGGCTGCAGATGGTGGGGATGTCATTGAAAAAACTTATCGAATCAAGTATGGTCTTTTTTTAACGAAAAAATGACGTGTTACATCCATTGGCTGTGCGATATATTTCTTTTATCTAATGCTTGATACAATTGGCTATAGTTTTTATACACTGGTTTTTGATTACTCCGTTGTTTTTGTTGAAACACTTGAATACAGAAACGCAAACAAAAGTAAGTAACTCAGTCGAAATTAATTTATGTATGTACGGTCTCTTTTGTTACACGGAAAAAATGAAGTGCTAAATCTGTCGGCTATGTGATAGATTTCTTTTAGCTAATGCTTGTTATCTTTTCTACTATCTTCTTAATAAGTAGGCTTTGACATGATATTCCATACGTCTTCATTTATTGTAGTTAATAGATTTTAGGCGATTTTCAACATCACGACTTAAAATATTAATTCGTTTTCGATTGTTTTTCTAGGAGTTTTAATAGACTTAAGAATCATTGTGAACACCTTTGATATGAATTTATTTTCAGCTAATTTCTACCTCCTGCCCCTTTCCGCGTTAGTTATCAGTTATTCCTATCCTTTTTTCTCTCATCTCACTAACCCTGTCGTGTTCATGGAAAGGTTTTTATTCGCTTTACGATACGCATATAGGGCTAAAATAGCGACAGAAAAAACCCTCGTCGCCCTGCAACGCTTCATGTGGCAAGAGCTCGTGAGATTTGAGATTGTTTTTCCGCAATTTTTTTCCACCCAGTCACAAGCGGATTCAATGACTGTTCAGAAAATATAAGGTTCTGCACGCCACTCCACTTCAACACCCCCTCTAAATTTTCGCCTCCCATTAGAATGAAACAACGTGATTCCATCGGTGATTTCTACCTTTTTCTCTGCCATCGAATTAGCTCTCTGTAACTGATGACGCAAAATATCTATTCACACACAATATACTGCGTAATTTGATGGAGTTTTTTCCCTAATTATTACTTATTATTTACCTGTAAGCGTCCGAATGCCTATGACATGAAACTGTGGATAGGAGCGAGACTGGAATATTTTTCAATTTATATTTCAATACAGATTTCGTCGTGTTTTTGTTAACATTCTTATCAGTCATTTGGACGATAACTCTTTTATTGCTGTTCTCCTCTCCTTTAATGATCATTAACTCTATAACCTCACAATACCGTTTGATGTAATTCATTTTATTCAATTATAATGATCCCCTCATCGATGTTTTTGATTAGGTTTTTTTTCTCATTCACTACTACCTACCTATCGCTACCGTTATAAAAAGATCGTTGCCAGTCGGAATGTATCTATCATGTTATACCCTTCTACTTTGCAGTTTCAACTATCAATTACTTCTCTCCGAATCTTTAGATTGTTATTGCTGATTATTTTGGTTCTTTACCGGTGAAGTTAGGTGAAAGTGGAAGAGAGTAAAAAATCCTTTGGAGAAAAACAGGGCCAGGGTTCTATTTGCAAGTTTGGGAAAGTGGTGCAATGGGCGATTTTATCGAGGATGCAGTTGAGGAGGTAATGGTGTTCCATGTATTGTTTAACAGTATCTTAACGGATTAAGCTTACGTTTTTTAATGAAATGTGAGGTCTAGCAAAGGCTTTCACTGGCAGGTTGTACATATTTCTCATTCTGGCTTTGTTTAAATTGAAGGTCCATTCATTGCATTCGGTTAGGGGACGTAATCCTACGCAGTTAACCATTCTTTGCGTAATAATTCAGGACTAAATATATAAATGTTATACTAATTTAGAAATCTTCCAGTAAGAGTAGGTTTAAATGAAAGTTAGTAAAAATGTGAAAGCTCATAATAAAAACGATGTTAATTTCCACTATGTTTTAATGCTGTCTAAAAACAGCTGTATGTCTTGAAAGTGATTCTATAGATGACGAAACAATACACATATATAGACATTTTTATAACACTCCATGGTTTAAAAAAACTACGATGGGCCGTGTGATCACAGCTGAAAACGCTGATTCAGGCTGTCATTGTCCAGGAAGATGGTTTATGAACCTTAGCTTTGCGGCCCCCGTGAGATACCAATGGTAACTACTCGAGTTACCTAGACTCGTGCAGAAATTAGCCAATATCTCCGTCAAGTACGTACATGCCTACATTGGACGTTTAGAATTTCAATTCTCTAGCAAAGACATAACTCGTGACTGTAGAGAGAAAATTATCTGAGATTGGTATAACGTAATCTCAGAACCATAAAGTATATAGATTCTTGTAAGGGAAACTGCTGATTGATTTCTCCTCAACTTAACTGTTGAATGAAGGAGGAAGAGATACATTTCTCCAATTGCATACTGTGTGACGTTGAAGATAATAATTCATTAGGAATATTTTTACTAACATCCAAGATATTGAAACGTCAAGCCATAAAGCCTCAGTCATCTCTGATTCAAGTCTGAGTTACTTACTTACTTACTTACTCCTCGGCGCTACAGCCCTTGTAAGGCCTTGGCCTCTCCGAAGATGTTAGCCCAGACATCACGATTCCCGGCATGCGTTCTCCATCTTTTAATTCCCATCTTTCTCAGATCAACCTCTACATCATCCAATCTTCTTTTCCGGGGTCTCCCTCTCAATCTTCTACCACCAGGATGACCACGAAATATCTTTTTCACCATCCTATCCTCAGGCATTCTCTCGACATGTCCTAACCACCTTAATCTATTGCTCTTAATTTCTGTCACCATGTTAGGATGTTTGTGGAGTTCCTCGAGTTCTCTGTTTCTCCGTATTTTCCACTGTCCACCTTCCTTTGTAGCACCATAAATCTTTCTTAGTACTTTCCTTTCCCATCTTTTAAGTAGCTCTTCTTCTGCCGTGGTCATGGCCCACGTTTCTGAACCATATATGACCACAGGTCTAATCACTGTTCGGTAAATCTTTGTTTAAATCAAGTCTGAGTTACTGTCATAATATGACATGGAGACCTTTTTAAATAAAACTTGGGTGCATGAATAATTTTGAACTTGTTTTTCATTTATGACAGATTGACGGTTCTCTTACCGTACTATTAATGCTCTAATTTTGTCCCTTCAAGTTGTTTTGTGATTCTGTGGTTGTCTTTAAATATATAAAAAGTTCTTCATTTCTCTACTTTTATTGATTAACATGGGCACTTGGAAATCTATTGGACAATATCCAAAACAATAAATCACAATTAAAAATCTCTTTGTGATGTCAATTAAACAGGCATTTTCCACTGAAAACCGTTGGGAAAAAAATAATTTTGTCATTAATCAATTTCTCAGCCCCGTCGGTCGCTTGAGCGGGCTTTGGCGGGTAGCTTTCATGTTTTAAATATTAATTTGACCTGATCTAATTAACGTCGACTAGTATCGGTCAAATCCGCATCATGTTGATTTTTATTTACTGCTATATGTCATTCCGTTTTATTTTAAGATCCACCTTTTGTCTCGATTCATTCCGAGGTCTCTTTTTATAGTGTTTGAAAATGAAAACCAAAAGCTAATATATTTTTGATTCCTTCGTCGGTTACAAAAATGAATGAGGATGAAAATGTAAAATTTCATCCCTGGTTTGCTATCTCTTTTTTTCAATTCCTGGAGTAAAATTTGAATTTGAGAACTCTTGATAAAAATTGTTTCAACCGCAATCGGTAGAAAATTGGTATTGCGAATCGTGATTTTTTTCCCTCTGTAATTGAGAAAATAAAATCAAAGGTATAACGGTACTTAAAACGGTTTTTTTATGATGGAAAAATTCGAGAAATACCACTCAAAAATTGAATCTTAATTTTTCCCACGAAACTAATGCGTAACATATGGGCTCGCAAAACTCGTAAATTAGTCAGCTTAGAGTCTATAGCGAGTGATCTGGTGCTTTCCCGGCGAATGAAAAACTTGAAGTTTTTCGGGATTCACGCCGGATTGGGTCATTGGCTGCTGCCGACGCTTTAGAAGAATAACATTTTCGTCATCTTTGTGACATCGATGTCTGGGTAGGATGAGTAGTCGCTTACATAGATGGTGAAATGGGTCCCAGATGAGGCCCTAGCATCCCTGGTTGATGAGACCCTAGCAATACCCAAAAGAGGACAAAATTATTATACGCCGAAACGTCGGATGCCGACAGTGTCCCAAACCATTGTAAATCCTAAAAAAACCTCACGTTAGACACTGTCATTACATGGAAGTGGTAACCATGGATCCATTTTACCCAACATACTTACAACTTAATTCGCTCAAATTTATGAATCCAGTTAGAATAGCGATAAAAAAATCCGACTCTCCTACCGTGGGTCTATAAGTCATTGCATCGAGTACACAACCTGGTGAATTTTTTAGAAAACATTCCCAGTTAATTAAATGTTCACAAAGCAACTTGTTGTTTTTAAACATTTTATTAACTAGAACTAAGGAATAAAAAATAAAGATATGAAAAAAAAGAATTTTTAGGAAAGCTTTTCTAACAAAATTATTGAAAAATCTAAAAACAATATCTTAACATTATACTAAAAAATAAAAAAAATATTATTTCTCATGCGAATGGAAGTTTAGCCTAGTAATGGAGATAATTAAATTCACTTCAAGGAAATTAGCCACACAATGATAAGACCACAAGGAAAAGCATGGGGCGCCACGTCATTTATATTTTGCACCTTAACTTTAGTTCATTTTAAGGTTTTATATAAATTGTGAATTGAAGCTCTCTATTCCATTGAATACCAAAATCTTCATATTAAATTAATTTATGCTGTTATTGAGTATGAAAGAGCGCCCCGTGCTTTTCGTGGTAGTCTTATCATCGTGTGGCTTATTTCCTTGAATTGAATATAAGTATTTCCAGTACTAGGCAGATTTTTACATTTACTCGAGAAAATACTTTTAAGTACGATGTTAAGGTATTTCTTTTTTTATATTTTTTAATACTTTTTCATTTTTTAGTTATTTCTGATTTTCTTTATAGATGGATCCCCATTTCCTATCCTCCGCCAAGTAATTTCAATCTTCATCATTGACCTCGAGTCTGTAGCTTCTCCAAGACTATCATAAAAAAAAGATTTTAGTCTCCAATTTTCTCTCAGCATAAAATTTGCCATAAAATAATTAATCGATTTTACCCGTATTTGGAATTAGGTCTCACAATTTCCCATCAAATGTGTGAGCAAGTTACACCATCAAACCTATTTAAGTTAAGGAAAGTTTTGGCGGAGGTTTGCATGAATTCATTGGAAAGTTGTCGATTATAATTTGATTAAGTAATTCCACTAGCTAATTGGTAGGCTTTAGGACAGTACTTATCCAAATATTTCATAAAATATTTCAGAGCTTTTATTTGTTCAAGGAAATGAAATTATTTTATATTATAATTGGTAATATGCCAACTGTATCTGGCAGTGCACTTAAGTTCAATTTGAAAAGTGGAAATGTACAATTAATCAAGACAAAATTAACCATTTTCAAGAAATCCTTGGTTTATATGGGTCCAAAACTTTATAACATGTTACCTGATACTATAATAAATACGAAAATTTGTAAAGTATTTCTACAGTTTGCCAATTTTGGATATTGTCTGAGGAAGACATTGTTTGATTTTTCTGAAATATTATATACTAATCTTTTCTTAAACTTAGTGCTACTTTGTAAAGTTAATGGCACTATTATTATTGTATTATTGTTTAATGAATTTTAATCTCCCTGATTAACCCCGAGTCTGTAGCACCTCCAGGTCTAGCACTTAAAAAATAAGATTTTAGTCTCCAATTTTCTCTCAGAATTTTGCACCAAAATATGCGTCTCTCTTTTCTGTTATCATCTACAACTACGAAGAACCGTGAAAGCCACCACCGGAGTGTGTGGAACGGGATGATTCCACACCACGCATAGAGCCCTCGTCCCAGTTCAAATCAGAACCTCCCACGTTTCCTCACTCGCTGGCGGTAGACCAGGAACGGAGCGGAGAACTATACGCGGTCAAACCAGAAAATAGGAGAGTGCTACATGAACACACATAATTAAGGGTACTGTTTACCTCTGTCGAAAAACGATATTTATTTCCAGGAGAGATTTTCGCCGTCTTTCCTCTCCACTACCCGACGGGAAAAACTGCGCCACTGATGGCTCAGCGGAAAATGCATTGCAAGGGTCCAGGAGAATGTTCACAGTGTCGCTATTATACTCAATATTCAAAATGTTGATACTACTCCATAGAGATGAAGGATTTTTGTTTATAATTAGTGCAAATATTTTGATAAGCATACGTAGCGCGCTTAATGGTAATCAACTGATTTTCGACAAAACCACGTTTCTTCCGTGTTTGAAACAATTTTGTGGAAAACATAAAGCAAAAAGTGACGATACTTATTGTAAATATCTATCTTTATCTCCAGAGGCCTGCGAAAATGGATTTACTTCAAGTAGCAAATCGTGATCTTTAGATAAAAGCGGTTTGACGTCTGCGGAAGCGTTTTCGACATTGGCATACAGACATTAAGGTAGTTTGAGCGAAATATCATTTTACCTAGAAATCAATGAATTTGGTCTCATTTTTATGAAAAATATAACACCCTTCCATTGACAACAAAAATTTAACCCCTTACCGCATTACTTTCCGAGATATTTGCCAGAAAATACCAGCCCTTTTACGTGGGAAATGGTACGTGTATGCACTCCAGGGAGACCTTATAATAAAAATGAGGCATTCCCTACACTTATATCTCGTCAAACAATCAACAGTGTGTAGTTTGTGTGTTTTCTCAACTATGTTTGAAAATTAATCATATTGTCACCGCAGTAAATTCTTCGGGATCAGAATAAACCTTCCGTTTTGATGGAGTTTTAAACGTACTGCGTGAAAAAATGAGTCAAGTTAAAGACTTATTTAGATATTTTTATTTGATTACTTACAATTTCTGTCATGTTAAACTATATTATTGCACCATTCATAATGTAATATTTTATTCGTATATCTCACAACTGGTGAAATTACAAGGTATAATTTGAATCTGGTCTCCATTATGTTTAGGCAACTATCTCGCTCGCACTACCTTAACCCTTTGAGTGCGGCATGACGTGATATCACGTCATATTGTCTTTACATTGGTGCTGATGACGCGATATCACGTCATGGGTACCGTGAGTGTTCCAGCTTTCACTAGGCCCCCTAGTGAAAGCAGAAATTGAAAACTAGGCCCCCTAGTGAAAGCTGGAACACTCACGGAACCCATGACGTGATATAACGTAATCAGCACCAGCGGGAAAAAATCATGACGTGATATCACGTCATGCCGCACTCAAAGGGTTAACATGCAGTACACTTATTGAGATACAACCAATCAACGTAGGTCTTGATTTTGGGAAATGCGAGCGTATGTTGGTAATTTTGTATTACCTACTTGCTCCTTTTTCGTCCGTTTACGCGGATCACTCTTCTGGTCCTCCACAACACCCGGGAGCAGCTCCCTCACTACCCCCCTCTAGGAAATCTTCAAGGGTTTTCGCGACCCCTTTTTGCCTAACTGCCTAACAGATCAGCCTGAACCCCTCTGTTTCTCAATAACCCTCTCCCTTCCTCACACTACTTTTCCACAACCCCCCCTATACCCTTCCCCCCCATCACCCCGTCCTCCTTTCTCCACATCATCCCGATTTAATCAGATCCAAATCAGGCAGGAAAGACACTTCCATTACACGAGTTTCCCCGCGCTCTTTTTCGATCAAATAAATTAAGCGCAATATCTCCCTCTGTCTCTCCTAGAGGGTGGTCGGGGCAGGGCCTGTTAGGGCTCCCAACTCCCCCTTCCCTGTCCCCCACTCTTGTCGCAGCGTCACCCCTTGCAGTAAATAGTTCCCCATAAACCCTCCGCCCCCGCTTCCCCCAACCGGGCTCCTTAATTCGCCTACCGGAAAATTTTCCTCCTCGGAGACAAAACTCCTTTCCTTGATTCTGCCCGACCCATCACTACCTCCACACCCTTCCCTTTGCGGACTCTTGTTGCAGCCCCCATTTCAATCATCCTTAGCATACTCTTAACTCATCCCAACCAACGCAATAGGCATCGTAGAACTTGTTGGCACTCACCAGTAATTGACTAATGCCCTATCCCACCTACCTCTACCTCCACACCCTACCCTTTGCGGACTCATATTGAAGCCCCGATTTCAGTCATCCTTATCACACTCTAAACTCATCCCTGCCAACAAAATAGACATCGAGGAACTTGTAGGCACAAGGCAGTAATAGCCTAGTGCCCTATCCCACCTATATCTACCTCCACACTTCACTTTGCGGACTCTTGTTGCAGCCCCCTTTTCAATCATCCTTAGCACACTCTTGACTCATCCTCATAAACGCAATAGGCTTCGAAGAACTTGTTGGTACCCAACAGAAATAGACTAACGCCCTATCGCTTCTAGCTTTACCTCCACACCCTTCAATTGGCAGGCTCTTATAGAAGCCTTGGTTTCAGTCATCATTAGCATGCTCTTTAGTCATCCCTGCCAACGCATAGGCATCGTAGAACTTGTTGGTACGCGCCAGTAATAGCCTAGGGAATCAGGTACCCAAAAGTTTTTGACCTGGAATTCCTTAAAAATATTTCTTAATCGGCGGGTCTGAATATAAGTGTGGGAGGGCACAAAATAGAGCAAGTCGAGCAGTTCACGTACATGGGTAGTATTCGAAGGAAAATAGGTGTAGTGGTTGAGTCCTAAGATGTAGAATTGCAATGGCTAATGAAGCGTTGTCAGAGAGGAGGGAATAGGTTAGGAGGGTCTAAGTAGAGACGTACAGAAAAGGCTGGTGAAAATTTCAATAATGAGTCTGATACTGTATGGATCGGATATTTGGTTTATCCGCCGGGAGGATCTACGTAGACTTGAGGCGTTTGAGATGTGGGTGTGGAATAGGAACGAACGAGGATGTATTTCATGTGGGTGGATAGGAGAGGAAGCTAGTGGTGGAGGTATGGAGGAGGCAGAAGAGATGTATGAAGGACGCATTGAAAGGAGAGGGAATGCTGAAGAGGGTAATAGAGGGGAGAACACCGTTGAAACTTGGTAGAGGAAGGAAGACGGTAGGAATTCTGGACGAAATAAGGAGAGGGACGTGATATGAGGAACGCAAGAGGGATCACATTACGGGCCATCCATAGGAGTGAAAACGGATTTAAGTAAATTAAAGGAAATTTTATTGCTTTCAACAACAATATCTTGAATCGAATTTACATTTCATTCTCTTGGATGCTAGGTTGACTCTAAGGCCTGTTCTGAGTCCTGTGCTGAGGCAACCCTCATGGAAAACATATTTAACAAATCATTATTCGAAGGCAAGGTGCCCCAAGACTGGAAAATAGACGTCACTCCGATATTCAAAATAGGAAATAAAAGTTACCCAGGAAATTACCGGCCTATATCGCTAAAATTTTTTTTATACAAGATCCTCGAACACAATGTCGTTAGTAAATTTTGAAATTCCTGGATAATCGTAACTTCTTACCTAGCAGTCAGCACGGCTTCCGTATGGGTAGTTCCTGCGAAACACAGCTTGCGCTCCTCCTTCATGATATCCTAAAATCAGGTGAATCGATTAAACAAGTCGACGCAATATTATTTTATTTCAAGAAGGCATTCGACAAGGTTCCTTACAAAAAACTTATATATAAATTGCAATCGTGCGGAGTTAATAGAAAAATAGTGAATTGGATAAGTGACTTTCTCACTGATCGAAAACAAAAAGTAGTTATTAATGGTTTTAGCTGATATGGTCGAAGTTACATCAGGTGTTCCTCAAGGAAGTGTGATCGGCCCTCTTTTATTCATTATTTATATTAATGACCTAATATCTAGAGTTAGCAGTAAAATAAGATTATTTGCAGACGATACAGTTATCTACCGTGAAATGGACGAAGACGCGGTCTTTGACGCTCTGTCATCGGACCTTAACAACGTTCATTCGTGGGCCAGGAGTGGGGGTTAGGATTAAATATCAACAAATTCACCACAGTTCACTTCCTACGAAAGTCATAACAAAAATGCCATACCCATATTGTGGGTGGAGTAAACATGAAATCTTCAGATACAGTAAAGTATCTTGGAATTTACTTAACTTCTTATACATCGTTGGGATTAAACATACAGAACATATGTGGCGCATCATTAAAGAAACTAGGTTTTGTTAAACGTATAAGAGGAAGGTCCTCGGATGAAGAAGTCTAAGAGAGATACAACTTCACTCTGGTTAGGTCACATCCCGAATACACCGCCAGCATTTGGAACCCTGATCAAATAAATGTAACCAAACAAATTAATATATTACAAAGGAAAGCTGCGCGCTTCTTTAAAAACTTACGAGTTTACATATGGTGTCTCACAACTTTTAGAGGAATTGAGGTGGGAGTCCCTAGAGACTCGGAGGCTACACGCTAGGCTTAGGTTGCTTGATAAATTCAGAACTAATATTTTTCAGAGCGACATAGACAATATTATCATGATTCCTCACTTACTCTCTAGGTCTGACAAATGCGATAAAATAAGAGATACAATGCCGAACAGATACGTACAAGAATTCGTTCTCTCTGCGAACAATAAGCGACCACAATAAAAATTGAGCTCCGCTAAATACACTCCTATAATACATGTCTTCATTCCATCTCCAAAAGCTTACACCTTTACACAGTTGGTGACCTAACACACCCATTATATGGATGAAAAACTTAAACATTGCCAAAATAAAACATGACATGGTACATAAAATTTGATAGAATCATCTGATGCATCATAAAAAGTTGAACCAATAATACAATAATGATGGTGCCATTATCTTTACGAAGTATCTCTAAGTGTAAGAAAAGAATAGTATATAATATTTCTGAAAAATGTAACAATATCTTCCTCAGTCAATATCCAAAACTTGACCAGCTGTAGAAATAATTTACAAAATTTCGTATTTATTATAGTATCAGGCAACATGTAATAAAATTTTGGACCCATATAAACCAAGGATTTCTTGAAAATGGATAATTTTTTCTTGATGAATTGTACATTTCCACTTTTCAAATTGAACTTATGTGCACTGCCAGATACAGTTGGCATATTACCAATTATAATATAAAATAATTTCATTTCCTTGAACAAATACAAGTGCTGCTATATTTTATGTAACATTAGTATAAGTACTGTCCAAAAACCTACCAATTAGCTAGTGGAATACCTAAATCAATTATAATCTACAGTTTTCCAATGATTGCATGCAAACCCCCGCCAAAATTCTCCTTAACTTTTAATAGGATTGGTGGTGTTACCAGCTCACACATTTGATAGAAAATCGTGAACCATGATTCCAAATACTGGTAATACCAATTGATTTATGCCAAATTTAATCTCATTTTTTTACATATCTAATTTACCCCTCTTACTAAATTATACCGGTATTAATCACGATAGGACGAGCGAAAAAAGACGAAATTGTTACATCGTCTTTTTTCGCTTTATGAGCAAGTTAAACCACCAATCCTATTTGATTTTAGGAGAATTTTGGCGGGGGTTGGCATGCAATCATTAGAAAATTGTCAATTTATAGACTATTAACAGTGTTTATTATTTAAAAAATAAATTTTTTTGGCTGCAAATATGAAGGTTTTACGAATGGTGAAGGCAAGGAAAGCTGTGGTGTAATATCCTCTCGATTATCTCACGAATTTGGTTTGTGACGGACAATAAAATTTTTTAAACTCGACAAATCACAAATCAAGCGAATTCCACAAGCACAAGTTTATTACACGACCTAGACTTTGCTTTTTGCAGCATCATCAGGTGGTGTTTGCTTCATATAGTATCATCATCACATGATGTTGCTGTAAAAAGCGACACCTAGGTCGTGTAATACACTTGTACTTGTGGAATTTGTTTGTTTTGTGATTTTTCAGTTATGTTTCGGTTCCGCAGAATATCGCTGGAATCTTCAAAATTCTTTAAAGCTATTTATTAATATGTTTGGTGAAGGAGTATGGGCAGTTTACTTTATGAAAACAGTCTTCATACCAATCCAGGAGGTGGATTGACCATCTAGAAAAAAAATCGTTTAATCAATAATAAATACAAATATTATCTTTACTATCAATTTAGCTATAAATTGGGTCTGTAAAGGGTTAATTACAAACGCTTTAAATGGTTTGATTTGAATAATTATTAAAAATATGGAGAGTGGAGCGTATTATTTTTTAGGTATAGACTCGTTTGGCTCCTAGCTAGGATGAGGAGGGCATAGAATGGGACCTAAAATATTACCAGGACGTTTGTGTATAACTCATTGATTTATAGTAGGTATTTGAGTTAATTGGGGAATACAAACGAAGTTACTCATGAAAACAGAGATAGGGTGGGCCATTGTAGGTTGCGCTGTTAGTCAAATGTGCCCGTTACCACCTTTTCTTTCTTAGCATTACCCCGAGGAAATCATGAAAGAGGCAATGAACGGCTAAATTTGAGAATTAAAGAGGCTAGATTCGCTGGCTGCCTTGCGTTGGTAGGTTTATAGTAAAAAGATTGCGAGCTTTTCTAGGAGGAGGAGGGCACAGGATGGAACCTAAAATAGACAAGCTGATAGCAATAAAACCTGCTAGACAAGCAGAATAGCACAATCAAAACAAGTATTAATCAAGAAGAAAACCCTTCACCCTTACTTCAAAACCCTAACTTCAAAAAAATGTCTCATTACAAACCCATAAAGAATTTGTGAAAAGCTATATATGGAGTGTATGCACATATAGCTCAGAAACTTGGACGTTAAGAAAAGCAGAAAGGAGCAGATTAAAGGCATTTGAAATGTGGTGCTGGAGAAGAATCCTAAAGATCCATGGACAGAGAGAGCTACAAAGATCGATGTTCTGGGAAGAGTTGGGGTGGGGCGAGCATTGGTAGGTTCAATCTCAAGATGGATAGAAGGATGGATTGGACATCTGTTGCGAAGATCAAACAGGATGGCTGCCTTGATGGAAGGAATGGTGGAGGGACGTGCAGGAAGAGAAAGGAGACCTTGGTAGGAATTTCGGAATGGCATTGGAGGAGGGGGGGGATATACAGAAATAAAGAGACTTGCTCTGGAAAGAAACATATGAATGCCCACCAACCTTTGGGTTGAGGAGAAGAAGATAAAGGAGAAATGTGACATTTTTCTCAATTGTTCGATCCAGATCTTTGAATTTCATGTGAAATGAAATCTTGCTCAAGCCACTTAACTGCAAGAAGTTTCAATGGGGTACCATGAAACTGGTAAATGTGTTTGACCTTTGCTCCATTCCCCAAACACGTACGCTTTTCTATTATAGTAGTTTGAGTGAATAATCACTTCACTTAGGAATCAATGAGTTTGGTCTTATTTTAAAGACAAATATCTCAACCCTCCAGAAATACCAAAATATCAGCTCCTTATTGATCAACTTTCCGAGATTTTTGACAAAAAATAACATCATTTTTGCATGGAGAATGATACGTATATGCACTCCAGAGAGACATTTTAAAAATGAGGAATTTCTAACGCTTAGATTTTTCTATGCAAAACATTTACTGTGTGAAGTTTGTATGTTTTTTCAACTCTACTTAAAAATAAATGATGTTGTAACCGCAATAATTTTTTCAGAATTACAAAAATCTTTCGCTGTGGAGGACTTTTAAATGAACCGCGCGAAAAAAGTGAGTAAAGTAGAAGACAAGGGAAATTTCTATGTAATTACTAAGAATTTCAGTTATATAATAGTATACTGTGGATCCAATCTTATTCTGCAGTTGTCAATCCATCAGGATTGGTTGGCGACTGCTCTCCACCTCTCTCTGTCCTCTGCCATCCTCTTCATTTCGGAAAATCGACCGCATCCCATGTCCTCCATTATCTGCATCCAATACTCCAATCTTGGTATTCCTCTATACCATGTTCTCTCTATTATCCCTTCTAAAATTATCTTTTCCAAAACCTCATATCCCAGTACATGACCAACAAATTTGTCCCGTCTTCATTTTAATGTATTTCATAGGTTCCGATTTTCTTTCACTTTTCTTAATACCTCTTCACTCGTCACTCGCTCTTTCCAGCTTATTTTACACACCCTTCTATAACACCACATCTCAAAAGCATCTAGTCTTCACCTCTCCTCTTACCCCACAATCCATGTCTCACTGCCATACAGCAAAACAATCCACACAAAGGTCTTTATCAGCTTTTTCTTTAACGAGATTTTGATGGAGTTGGAAGTGAAAAGGTTTCTTTGACTGTTGAAAGTTGTCTTTGCTCGAAGTATTCTGCATCGTATTTATTCGGAGCTCCTTCCGTCAGAAGTTATTTTGCTTCCTAAGTAATCAAGTTATCTCATTTGTTGTAATAGTTCTCAATTCAACAAAATTCTCGCATCCTTATCTCCTGCTCTGTCAGCAACTATGGTACCAATAATGTGACAGCATTCGATCCAAGCTTCCCATTACTGCAGAAATTAAAAGTTGAAATTCGAATATGTTCTCTACTATGACTAGGGAATCTCACTCTAATGACCTCAATTTTCAACGCACACTTATTCCTGGACTTTTGCTATTGTGAACGGTGTTTGCGATTAGGGCCTTTCATAATCAGCACGGAGGCTCTCCGGAAAGCGGACATTGTGGGCATTCGTGCGATAATTCTATCTCGAATATGTTCAGTTGGGTTATCAACCCGACACCTCCCAGTCGAAACTTTGCGACAAATTCTGAGTTTCGTGATAATGTCTCGTGCCAACGGAATCAGTGTTAGCTAATTGACTGACCGCACCTAATTTAAAAGCGTGGCTGCGGTTATACAAGGATAATGCGGATTCCACCAAAACGACGCCTATAAGCTTGAAATTGCATCTCCCCTTTTTTCTGAGTTTTTTTCCGGGGATTCTATGCGCTTTCTTGCGATTTCAGTGTACCGTAAGCGTAAACGCTGTTATCACTGAGACCTTTCAAGGAAATTAGGAGTCCTAGCCCACGATAAAATCCCCTAACATTAGCTGGAAAATTGTTGTTTTTACGAGAAAACTTCAATCGTGTCTTTTTCGTGAATTTTCTCAACGCATTAGCGCCCGTTTTTATATTTTATTTCATGGATAATTCTACGCAGCAGGTGTGTGGAAACTTTGTATGTGGCAGTAGCAAAAGTTCCTGGTGCTAAGCCGTGAATGGTTTTGGAACGTAGGGTGCGGAACTTTTACAATCCCGCGAAAACGAGGATAAGGTTGTCAACCATGGAGGGTCTGTCTGAAAACCTTTTCAATTATTGCTGACCCTGGCGCCTCAAGAATTGGGGTAACTACTTGCCGTCCCGTTTTGACTCGTCTTACAATGAGACCTCGATATAGGGTCAGTTCAGTCAAGTCACGGCGATGGGATGCGATGTTATTTTTAGTACAAGTTTTGAATGTAGTGCCTCATGCCTTTTATGCTGACTATTTCGGATCCCCTGCCACGCCCTATCTCTTGCTGCCTCCCTCTCTTCTCATATGACCTTCTCCTGGCCCCCTTCACATACTCTTACTTTTCTTGCCGCGCGTGAACAACTTTGACATGAGCCATAACTGATATTGTGTCAACATAATAAAACGAAATATTTATGCACCACTCTAGATTATAATTCATTAAATTTTTATCTGCATGTATACAATTCCTGCTGATTATTTCGGTGCAATAGCTAGTTAGAAGTCAAAACTGGTTCATAAGGGCATGAATATTCCTTGATTTCAAGAGGGTATATCCCTTGATTTTTCTTGATTAGATCCCTTGATTTGATTCCTTGATTGGATTCCTTCATTCCTTGATGTTGAAGAGAAGGCTTTCGACAAGGTTCCTTACAAAAAAATTGAATACAAAATTTCAATCATGCGGAGTAAAAAAATAGTAAATAAGCGACTTTATCAGTGATCAAAAACAAAAAGTAGTTGTTGATGGTTTTAGCTCTGATATGGTTGGAGTCACATCGTGTGTCCCTTTAAGGAAGCGTGATCGGCCCAATTTTATATATTCATGACCTAAGATCCCGAGTGAGCTGTAAATCAATATTATTTGCAGACGATTCATTTATCTATCGAGAAATAAGCGAAGATGCGGACTTAGAAGTTCTGTCATCGGAACTTAATAACCTCCATTCGTGGTGCCAGGAGTGGGGGCTAGAATAAAGTCTTATTAGATGCACCACAGTTACTTCCTGCGAAGGTAATCATACAAATGCCGTACTTACATTATGGGTGGAGTAAACATAAAATCTTCCGATAAAGTAAAATATCTTGGAATTACCTTAACCTCTGATATATTGTGGAGAACACTAAAACAAAACGTATGCGGCCCAGCATTAAAGAAACTTGGTTTTGTTAAGCGTGTAATAGGAAGGTCTTTGAATGAAAAAGTCGAAAAGAGATGCTACTTCACTCTAAATAGGCTACACCGCGAATACGTCGCGATCATTTGGGAACTTGGTCATAAAGATCTAACAAAAAATTTAATAAAATACAAAGAAAAGCTGCATGCTTCGTTAAAAACTGCTACGAGCAAATTTATAGTGCTTCAAAAATTTTAGAGGGATCAAGGTGGGAGCCCAAAGAGATTTGGAGGGTACCTTTTTGAATAAGTATGCATGAGAAGTTCAGAACTGGTGTGTTTCAGAGCGGCACAGAGAATGTTATCATGACGCCTCACTACATCTCTCGGTCTGACAGAAGCGATAAAATAAGTTCGATAAATTGCCGAACAGACAGGTACAGTGTATTATTTGTCTGTAGTAATCCGTAGGATTATAATTAATGCAGTATTTAGAAGGGATACGATGACGTAGTGCCGTTTTCACCAAGTGGTGATCACCGTCAGGAATTGAGTGAGAATTTGGTGCATTACGTTTAATGATCATTGAAGATCATAACGATTTTCAGCTATAACTGCGACATCGTCTGCAAAGCGGAGCATGTATCTTTCTACACCATTTATCTTTAGTCCGCTCAGTCCAATGCCCCTCCTGTGGTCGTACGTTAATTCCTGTCCTTTTCCCACTCTCTACCCCACTTGCTTTGATTTACCGAGTAATGATAGGTCTTGAATATAAATGTTGCATGAATAGGGAATGTCAAGAGAAAAAAGCACCAGATTAGATTCTAGAGCCTATTTTTCTACCCCATCAGCCCATTTAAAGTAGTTTGGGTGAAATATCATTTTACCTAGAAATCAAAGAATTTTCTTTCATTTTAAAGAAAAATATATCACCCTTCCACTGACATAAAAATTTCAACCTCTTACCACATTACTTTCCGAGATATTTTCCAGAAAATACCAGCCCTTTTATATGGGAAATGGTCCGTGTATGCACTCAAGAGAGAACTTATATTAAAAATGAGGCATTTCCTACACTTAAATCGCGTCAAAAAATCAACAGTATGTAGTTTCTGTGTTTTCTCAACTAGTTTTGAAAATTAATCACATTATCACCGCAGTAAATTCTTCGGGGTCGCAATAAACCTTCCGTTTTGATTGAGTTTCAAACGCACCGCGTGAAAAAGATTTGTCAAGGCTTATTTAGATATTTTATTTTGATTATTTACAATTTCTGTCATGTAAAACTCTATTATTGCGCCATTGATAATGCAATGTTTAATTCGTGTGTCTCACTGCTGGTGAAATTAAAACGTATAATTCGACTATGGCCTCTATTATGATTAAGGAACTATCTCGCACGCACTACCTTAATCATTTCCAATTCCCCTCCATTGTGATATTTATTTTCAGCTTGTTTCATATACAATGGGATCCTTCTATCACTCCCTTCCCTTTGCTACAACTTCCCCATTCGCGCGTACAAATGACAACGCGATGAGTATACGTCACAAGATTTGTCGGGCAGGGTCGAAGCTGATCGATGAATTGAGAGAAATTTTGAATGGGATAGCTCGATTTATAGTTTCACGTTCACAGGAAAGAAAAACCTGACATTTTAAACCTGTCCGTTCTCTATTTTATTTCTCTTATTTGATTCGCATGATATAATTCACCATTTTGGCCTCCGTAAATGCTTTTGATGTCTACATAGCATTTACCGTCTGGTACTTTTATAAAAGTTTGATTTCAAATTTTGACCCACATTCTAAAGGTGATTTCCATTCTAGATGTTGTGAACGTCTTTCAATGCTAGTAAATGCATTTTTTTCAGTTCCGGTGTAGAAAAATGAATTTTAATGGCAATTATTATCCTATTGGTTCATATGTTTCAGAACGGCAGAGAGAATATTATCATGACGCCTCACTACATTTATAGGTCTGACAGATGCGATAAAATTAGAGAGATACACTGCCGAACAGAGGTACAAACACTCGTTATTTCCGCGCACAAGAAGCGACCAAAATAAAACTGAGCTTCTCTATATACGCTCCCATAATGCATGTAACCATTTCACCTCTTAAAAACTTACATATATACACGGCTGGTGACCTACTACCCCCTGCCACACGCTCATACGGCGGCTCGTGGGGTAGTATGTAGATGCAGATGTCTTTGCACCTGTGCGTATAACTGGGTACTGCACCATTTTTTCCTTGCCAGGATTGGAAAATTATCATAGTTGGTCGTTTCACTGCGACAATCTGGGCTTATCCTCCGCGGTAGTAACTTGGTAAGCCAAACCTCTTCCCTTGTGCCACGATGTGAGCTTGAGTAGAGTCCTGTAAAACTGCCTCCATACTCGCCAACGTTCACTCGGTTGCCGGCACAATCAACCGAACACACTCGCGTGTTGAGAAAACCGAATTTGATGCATATTCTGTACGTCGTCAGAATTTCAGAGTGTCGACAGTGACGAAATTTTGACGTCAAAGTCATGTAAAATTCTAAGTGGCCATTCAAAAGAAGAGAGCTGTCGAGTTCTTCAATGTCACATTCACAGGTTTACCGAGATGCGACCGTGTCAATAACTTACTGAATAAGGCCCCTGGATTTGCTCAACTACTTACTTGACTCGATTATGTGATCAGCTGACGAGTATAGTCACACTCGATGGCTGCTTGGATTGCCTCCCAGGCAAGCCCGAGCATAGTGACTCGGCTTGGCAGTTTCAATCAGCAAATGCCTTCCTTATACCTGAAGTTACCGTATAAGACTTTTTCCAAGTCTCCCGCTGGTGGGAATATTATCTTGTAAATGTTTTTCACTATTATAAAAATATTTGACGTCAAGTTGAACAACTTTAAAATCATGTGTCCTGCCAACTAGCTTGGCTACACATATTCGGTAAGCTACAGAGTGGCAAAGAGTTGCCTACAGGAGAAAAGACGGCATTTTTACGTGCTAAAATGGAATTGAGTGGAAATGCGCGAATAAGTTTGAAATATAAATGGAAGCAATTTGGTAAGGAATTGAGTTTGTGTGTGAACCAGAGTAGCTAAAGACGAAGTTGATGAGATTGCAAAGCATTTCTTGCTAAATGAAGGAACATTCCCGCGTAGAGGAAATAAATTCTGGGAACTCATTCATAAGGCTTGTTGAATTATTTGGCATTATAAAACCATATTTGTCTCATCTTCCATCCGCAATTTAATCCGGCAAGTCTGCTTCCACACATGCTGGAGTGCCCATGCCCACAAGTGTCACTGGGGCGAAATCGAGTCCAAATTTAAGGTAGTATTGAGTGAAATTTTTCATTTCACGTAGATAGTAATGAATTTGGTCTCATTTTGAGGAAAATATATTACCCTTCCAAATATACCAAAATATCGTCCCTCTACCGAACTACTTTGCAAGATTACTGACGAAAAATGCCGGCAGTTTTATATGGGGAATGATGCGCGTATGCACTCTTGAGAGACATTATTTAAAAAATAAGGAATTATTAACACTTAGGTCTCGTCAAAAAATTAACGGTTCTTATTTTTTATGTGTTATAAACTATTTCTGAAAATGAATCATATAGTTTCCGCAGTAATTTTTCCAGATCGTAAAAACCTTCCCCTGTGAAGGAGTTTTAAACGTACCTCATGAATAAAGATGATTGAAGTAAATGATTGGTATAGATATTTTTATCCAATTACATAGAATTTAAGTCGTATAAAGTAAAATATTCCGTTCCTACAGCTACTTCAATGAAATAGTTTAATGCGAATATGGTCTCCATTGTGACTATAGAACTATCTCACTCAAACTACCTTAAAACTTAGAGCGCCATCTCGGCTGCGAAGGCAATGAAGTAAAATGGAGGAAAATGTCACCAGAGGAAGACTCGGTATCAAGTTCCTGGACCAAATAAAGAGGAAGGTACATAGGAAGAAATGTCAGGAGGTGAGGTAACTAGAATTAGATAGGGAAGGGTGGAGGGCTGCAGTCAACCAATCTTAGGATTGAACAGCCAATGAGAGATATGTACAGTCACTTCATAAAGTATCGCGACACACTACGCTAGCAGTTCGTATAGGTCGGTTTTCGGAGCTCAAAGTACGTTGGCCATCCTGGGTCGTCTTCGGTGACTATGACAATTGTGGGGTACACCTCCATATATATTCTAAGTCAAGTGGGACTGAACTCCGACAGTGCTATCGACTTCGTACGCGTTGGAAAGCTGACTTTGAAATGAATAAACTGCGGGAAGGAAGGGTATTCGCAACCCAGAGGCATCGTAATCATACTCGGCAGTTCTCTTACGAAGACGAAAATGGAAAGAGCTCCTCTTCGCGAAACCAACCCAACCCAGAGCGCTCTGAAGGTGGGCGTGGTGCGAGGCGGGTGCCGAGTCAAGAGTCAATAGATATCATAATTTTCCATTAGACGGGCAACTTAAAATATCAGCCTGTAATGCACGAAAGGCTCACCAGTTCGCACAGCCTAGTTGATAGCAGTGCCCATTCTCCTTCGTGCATAGGTTGGAGCTCGTATTTACGTGCACTTGGCTCTTCTTCGTTTTACCTTCCCTCGATTTCACTCGTATAATCACTCAAATCCATTCAATATTATCTTTTCACCACATTCCCCTTCTTACTTCTTTAACCGAATACATCCTCAAGGCCACTCTAGGAGCAAGTCCGTCCTCTCCTCTGAACGAGAGCACTCCCATAATGCAGTCCCATTAACCTGGCGCTTTGTTTAATGGAAAATGAAAAGTGGACCTGCAAATTCTCATAGCTACCAGAGACGGCCCAGGATAGCCAACGTACTTCGAGCTTCGACAGCCGATCTATACGATCCGCTAGTCTAGCGTGTCGCGATACTTTTTGAAGTGACTGTACAAGTAGATGCAGCTACCGATCCCATTGTCTCCATCTCTCCCTTCCCTTTTCCCACTTTCTCCCCCTCTCGCGCGGACAAATGACTGTGAAATGGGCGCGCGTCAGAGGATCGGTAGGGAGAGAATTAAACCGTTGGATGGTTTTGGGAGGATTATAGTCGGAGGGAGGGAGTGCGCAGGTTTAAACCTGACGTTCTTCCCGAGTTGTTAGGGCGGGGAAATTAGTGCGGACTCATCCCCGAAGCAAGTTTGGTAGGGGCGGGAACTGAGTTCCGCAAAAGAGGAGGGGGGTGGAGGCGTGGTGGGCGGCCAAAATTTCATTAGGGCCCCTTGCGCGTGCCGGGGACGTTGCAAGGGCCGTGCCTGCCACGCGCTCGCCCCGGACGCGTGGCCCCGGACGGCCCCAGTTTTTGAGGTTGGGCGCGCCCCATTTTTCCTCCCCAAATACGCCAAGGTTTCCAAAGGGGTCCCCGCCTGGAATGCTACCTTCATTCGTTTTACAGCTTCATTCGCGTCAAGGCGAGGCAATAATAGAGCCAACTCGGTGATGCCGTTGTTGGCCCAGGGGACCATGATGTGGGCGGACGCACTACCCTGTCGATGGACCCACGCTAATAAGGAAGTGCCGTCGACATTTTCTAAATGCAGTAAATACACCGTGCTCTCGATATGAGCTTTCCAGACGCGGAATATTGCGCGCGAAGCGCATTGACTCTGTGACAAATTCAAAACATATTCAGTGCATTATATTCTTGTTGTAGGCGCTACTTTATATTTTAAAAAAATCAGGTATTCAAACCTATAATTAGCAACACATTAAGGGGGCCGTATAAACCAGCCGAAAACGCTTCCTCAAACGTCCATGCACATGTATTACACGACTATGATTTGCTTTTGGAAGTATATTTGTTTACGCAGGTCTCTGGAATAACTACAATTAGAGTCGTAAATTCTCATTCTTTGCTTTCCACGTAACTATTTTCGACCGCGGAAAAAACGTAAATTTGTGGAAATTAGGTGATCGTCATCTGACGTACGGCGAATATCTTCTCTTCTAACATATAAAAATGAATGTTTGTTTGTTCGTTTCTAAGCGTTTCTATACCATTCATCAGATTACGATGAAACTTTGGTGAGTTGATGTGCGCGCGCTCACAATGGTTTCTGAATTATTAAATCCGTCGCACAATGAGTGGAGCGCGAGTTGTTTCAACAAATGAGTGTTGGCACGCGAGCTTCTCCAACAAGCGAGAAACGGCAAACAAGGAACGAAGCAGTTCGTTTATAAGTTGCTCAATCATGTGCATCAGAATATTATCAGTGGGACATAATATCACGTGCATCAGAATAGCATCAGTGAGACATAATTTTTTGTTGAAAGGTACCTAATTGATTTGTACGTAGAACAAGATTTGGTGCAATGGTCTCAATAGAATAAGATTTGGTGCAGTGGTGCTGTTTCCTTTTGTTAAATTCTTGCAATCTATTTTCTTAAACGCTTCGCTTTTTCCTAAAAGTGGATTTTTAAGCTCGATAGTCTTAAATTTTTGCACTACTTCAACAATAGAATATTTTATTTACTTGGAAACCTCAGCATAGGCTTGGAATGGAAACTCATGCCATCACTTTTACATTACTAATTCCTGTGTAGGTACAAGGAATTCATTGATCTGGGTCTCGAAATCGTTTAGGGACCGAATTGGAACCCAGAAAAAGGCATTGCAACGCATCCCGGGCACAGCTAGTTTCTTATAATCATGGATCTTGTTCAAAATGAAAATTCTTCATCTCTATGGAGGATCATCAAAATGTTGAATATCTTGTATCATAACATCACTGTGAACATTCTCCCGAACCTTTGAAAAGCTTTTTCCGCTTTCCATCGGTGGCGCTGTTGTCCGCGGCGGGGAATGAAGGTGAATGCGTAGAGCGTAGATCTCTACTAGGCTGCTGCTGAAGCCAGAACTAAAGGGGCCTTTTCGGCCGAGGTATGCAGCCCCCTTAAAATCATGGAACTTTTTTGTTAATGATTCCCTCTATATATCTTTTCAAGGAGGCAAAAAGAATTCTATAAATGTGTGTATACTGCCCTCTCTTGCTCTATATTATTGGCGACGATGTTTGTCAAACGATTTTTTAACGGTGAATTAAATTCCTTAGGTGCCCTATTCACGTGACTGCATACTATATTATTAGTGTCTTTCACAGATTTTGGAAAATTGTAAAAAATTAGTTATTTTAGAGCGATACTTTTGGGTCCCTCCTCCGTGAAAGTAGGAAATCAGGCACGACCGCGTCTCCTACAGTCCCGTTACTGCCGAGTCTTTAGCGTTCAAGGTCGATGTACCCTTATATGTACCATTAAAAAGTTTCATAGCATACCCTAAATTATTCTGGAAAATATAGGTGGATGGTGTGCCTATGACCATGTTGAATTCTGAAGTCAGAAGACTTGTTTACATCCTACCTGGAGTCGAACGGCAGGTTTCAGGCCGGAAGTCCAAACAAGTTCTAAAGCCGCTTTGTATTGCCTGTCAACTCAAATATTTTTATGGCATCACCTAAATTAGGCAGGGAAAATATGCGTGGATCTTTATGCCTTTGTCATCTATTTATTTACATGGGGAATTTGAATCCCGCCAAAGTTTTGATTCGAGATGGTGGTTGATTTGACAAGTGGCATAAGACCTTGGTATAAGGACCTTGTTAGCTTGCAAGGTTCTCATACCCAGGTCATGACACGATCCCATAATGCGCTCTGATTTTTCCATTTTTGGCCAGGCTCGACGTTCCGCTCTGTCTTTCGTAATTGAGTAACCAAAAGTGTTTAGCCTTGTTCAATATGACTAATCATCGTTTGACATGAAACTTATTTTGACTTTAAAATATGAAAGGAGTAGATAAGCTGTACGAGGTATGTTTTGGTCTAAGTTAAAGATAAAATCCTTCTAACTACAAAACAAGAACTCTCGTATTTTGGGATAACCCTCCTCAGTGTATTTTGGCGCACAGTAATTATCTCTGCATGTCAATAAATCACTGACATTGTACTAATTCAGCAATGAGGGACCGTGTTAGCGTGTAGGTTCAGGCAGCTCTGACCGTAGGTCTGTTAACAAAGTCTGAGCAATTTGCGTTACCATCCGAGCATCTCGTCGCCGAAAACCACTTCAGTAGCCTGTCGGAATGAGCCAATAACACGTCATATCTATCAACCATGACGGTTGTTACCTTCTGAAAGAAGAACAATTGGTACATTTTCCTATGTTTACGATTTTTCAATGCAGTTATTAACTTTTGTATAAATATGCTCTATATCTCGCCAATGTCTGGTGGTTTATACTAGGTGTCCCATAAATGTCACGCCACAGTGACACTGGAGCTAGGGCAGCCTAAGAGGAACCGAACCAGCCTAATATGACCTCAGTAAAAGTTGCACGGTTTTCGAGATATTGCCAAATTAAAGCTTTTTCAAAAATTTCACTTTTTTTTAACTTTCTAGTCCCAGAATTCAATCGGATAAGTTAACGTTCTCATTAGGGCCGCTCTTTTAATCTTCCAACTGTGACTCATGTGCCGACTTCTACCTGGAACAGAGGCCCGAGAGGGAGGGGAGGGGGTCATGGGGTCCGAATAAACAAAAGAAACGCGAAAGCCGCTATACCTGTCTAAATTTATCGGCTCTCAAAAAATGGGATGGATAGAGTACTTTGTTTGTTAATTTGTGGCAGTAGCCCCATCAGAGAGCCAAATTGAGAGCTATTCAAGTGAATTCTGGGACTAGAAATTTAAAAAAAGTGAAATTTTTGAAAAAGCTTTAATTTGGCAATATCTCGAAAACCGTGCAACTTTTACTGAGGTCATATTAGGCTGGTTCGGTTCCTCTTAGGCTGCCCTAGCTCCAGTGTCACTGTGGCGTGACATTTATGGGACACCCTGTATATGCACCGAGATAAAATTGTCACATTTGACTTTCAGATCTCCCTTGGCTTAGGTCCATTGTTTTTATCATGAAATTTCCAAGTGTGTGGCACAAATTTTTAACGATTAATTAGATACAGAAATCATGACAAGCTCCAACGGTTGAGCGGGTGAGATACGTCGTCTTAACTCGGCGCAGCATCTCTTGCCTGATCCTTACGACCAACCGACCAACCAACCAACCAACCTCCCAATGCCAAATGCATTCATCCTGGAGCGAATGGTCCGCCCCTGCCATACGAGACCCCCCATGGGAGAGCTCTAACAGTCTCCCAACCCATTTATTTCCTTCCCCCTTCGGAAGTTCTTGTGCACTTTCCCCCGCGGAGAAATCCGCTTTGCACAGATTACGCCCCCTTCCAATAAGGCACCGCTTCGTCAACAATATGAGGGCTGAGATTCGTTATTACCACACCGCACACGAGTTGATATGCGTGTATATTTATGTGTTCGTGTGAGGCCTAGGAGGCAAGTGTCACCAGAGGGAGGAAATGAAATTCATTCGAGCCCCGTGCAAGTAATTGATTGTTCGCTGTAATTCATCGAGTCACTGATTAAGTTATTTTTTGTCGCCCTCCGCTTAATCATTGCTCATCGTGGACGTGTTATAGCGCAAGCGTTGGACATTTTGTGCCTTTTTAATGTTATTTTTCAAAATTTATTAGCATTATCAGCGTGGTTATAAAATCTGCACCTACAAAATTGCGCGGCTATTACTCTTGTACACCTGCATATTAACTTGCCAACCAACTCAAAGGGGTTTGGCAGTGGGTGAGTTATCACCAATATGCACTACACTATATATATGTATGCTACCAATGCTATCCACATTATAGTATATGGGGGTTGGTTGTGCGCAGACTTGAGATCTAGCGAGTGAGTCAATGTATATAGTATTTTATTTTATTTTTTGATAGATGTGTTAGTTTTGAGCCGTAGGGCAGACGGTTTTTGGAATTTCACGTACAAAGTTGCAGGTGACCGAGACCTGATTTATGCATAGAGAATTAGAGGTCGAGAATTTTTAGGCATAAAAACGAGGGAATTCTACTTTTTACAAAATATTTATTTAAAGAAAGGCCATTTGCGGATTGAATACTTTGTTTTAACTTTAGTTTTGCTTTAAAAAGAGAAAATGCAATGTCTTAAAATTTTAATGAGAAATTAGCGTTTCTCTTCTAGTTTTGTTGCAGATTCATTTTAGCTCTTTCTGTTTTAGTTTAATTTTATTCTTGAAAACAACTAACAATTTTGACGAAGTGGTTGTATGCATTAAATTGGACGAGAAAATATGATTGATAACGACTCATTTTTGGAGAAAACAATTTTATTTTACTTTTACTTACTTACCTTCTAAAAATAACTTTAAAAAGTCAAATTTTTAACAAGAGCCTTATGGGTAATTTAAGGCGGTATTATCTATTTTATATTAAGGCGGCAGTATTAATATATATTTAGTCAAATAATAAAGTAAACGAAAAGAAGTAAGATCAAGCATAAAGCAAACACAATGTTGGTTACAGATTGGAAGTAACACTGATGTATTTATTGAAAGTTCTCATACTGCTGTTTTAAACGTTTCCTTAGACTCCCCCGAGAATAGAAACTTCAATAATGTCAGTTACATCCGGAAGAAGAACGTCGTTTTTATATTATAAGAAGAAGTAGCTGATGCTTCTTTCGGTGTAAGTACATCATTATCAACATCCATTCCATTAAAGTATTTGGGCGTTGGCTGTGCGTAGACTTAAGGTGTTGCGAATGAGTCAATGTTTATAGTAATTTTTTATACATCTACATCTACGTAACACCCTGCGAGCCACCACGACGGTGTGTGGCAGGGGGTAAAGATCACCAAACATGCACTATTGCCATGCAAGTAGGATATTTAAGGGAGATATGTTAGAAAATAGGGTCCTATGGAGCTAGATGGTTAGTATCTACATAATAGGGAAGGGATAATTGGTTGTTATTACATGCATCATGCACTACAGACTACTCTAACTATATTTCACCTACCTATCCCTTTGCTACACTGCCTATTTTTCTCTCTTATAGTACGCAGGAAAAATGACATTTTAAATCTATCGGTACGACAATCTATCTCTCTAATCTTGTTGATATGATCAAACCTAGCATAATACGCAGGGGTTCTCAATATATATCTAACGTCATCTGTGAACAAATCGGTTTGGAATTTACTTATAAGGTTTAACCTATATTTTAACCTGCGTTCTGATAGTAATTCCCATCCTTGTTCTTCTGTTAAACTCGTAACACTTATACAATTATCATAACGGCCTTTAACAAACCTAGCGGATCTCCTTTGCACGCGCTCTAATTCTTTTATCATACCTTCCTCGTACGGACCCCATATACTAGCGGCAGAGTGTCACTATATGTGTTAGTTTTGAGCCGTAGGGTGAAAGATTTGTGGAATTTCACATACAAAGTTGCAGGTGACCGAGATCTAGCAACGCCTAATTTATGCATCTTTTTCTTCTTCTTCTCCTCAACCCTAAGGTTGGTGGGCATTCAAATTCCTTCTTTCCAAAGCTAGCCTCTTTAAATCACTGTATCTTCTCCCCGCTATGGTCTCTTCCAGGTATTCCTTTCTTGGCCTACCTCTTCCAGCACGGCCCTCTACCACTCCTTCCATTAAAGTAGTCATCCACTCTGAGCGACGTAGAAGGTGTCCAATCATTGCGTTTCTTTTTTTACAGATAGAATTAAAAAACATTTGTCCTTCCCCAATCCTTTGTAATACTTCCAGGTCGGTAACCCTCTCTGTCCTAGATATTTTTAAAAGTCTTCTCCATCACCACATTTCAAAGGTCTCCAGCGTTTTCCTCTCCTCTTTCCTCAGAGTCCATAGAATAATTTATTCATAGAGAATTAGAAATCGAGCAAGAGTGAGATGGCCAGAGCGTGGGTGGCGGAGTGGTTAGAGTGATTGCGCTGGAGCATGTGCATCAAGGGTTCGTCTACGTCTACGTCTACGTCTACGTAATACCCTGCGAGCCACCGCGAGGGTGTGTGGCAGGGGGTGAAGATCACCAAACATGCACTATTGACATGCAAGTAGTATATTTAAGGGAGATATGCCAGAAAATAGGGTCACATGGAGCTAGATGATTAGTATTTACATAATAAGAAAGGGATTACTGGTTGTTATTACATGCGTCATGCACTACAGACTACTCTAACTATATTTCACCTACCTATCCCTTTGCTACGCTACCTATTGTTCTCTCTTATAGTACGCGGGAAAAATGACATTTTAAATCTATCGGTACGACAATCTATCTCTCTAATCTTGTTAATATGATCAAATCTAGCATAATACGCAGGGGTTCTTAATATATATCTAACGTCATCTGTGAACAACTCTGTTTCGAATTTACTTAAAAGGTTTAACCTAAATTTTAACCTGCGTTCTGATAGTAATTTCCATCCTAGTTCTTCTATTAAACACTTATACAATTATCATAACGGCCTTTTACAAACTTAGTGGATTTCCTTTGCATGCGATTTGATTTGCGGTTCGATCCCCGCCCGATTGTAATTGACTTTCAAGGTTTAGGATATGAGTTAAGCCTGTTTTTTAATATTTCAAATCTAAAGATTATGCATTGTGAGTAGAATTAGAAGTCTAAATGTGTTCGATTTTTAGTCGTTAAAACGAGGGAGTTCGATTTTTTCAAATTATGTATGTAAAGGAATGCAATTAGCGGTTTGAATACTTTGTATTAACTTTCGTTTTGTTTTAATTAGAGCAAATGCAATATATTGGAATTTGAATGAGAAATTCGCGTTTCTCTTCGAGTTCTGTTGCCGATTCATTTAAAATATTTTTATGCGTGTTTTCGAGTGTTTAGGACGGCTCTTGCGAGATTGTGAATGCGGAGTAAAGAGGACTGGTCACGTGATTTATGACGTTTATCCCACTTTTTAGGTCGTTGAAAACGTTGAGGAGAGGCAATAGCAAGAACGTATTGGACGTGAGCGTGACGTAAAGCTGTATTTAATGACACATCTTCCTGTATTGGTTGATAGTGAGTTATGAGCAAGATCAGCAATGTCAAAGAAATTGTTTCGGTTAGTTTTTAATCAGAGCTCAACAATGAAGTGAAAAAGAATGAGGAAGTCACAATTATCCCTAAAATGTGATCGTTAATGGTAAGCTTTAGAGTTCAAATTTGGTATTTTTTTTTGTTTTAAGGCAATTCACTTGGTCTTTCTGTGGACAGCCCTGAATACGTGTACTGCCACCGAAGGTGAAACTATATCTGTCAATGCATGTGACTAAAACTGCGTTTACGAGATACTGAGTCATGCAGGGATCATGCGAAACGTGATGTTGGTACTACTGGTTGTCGTGCTATAGAGCAAGAATTGGACATTTTGTGCCTTTCTCAAGTTATTTTTCAAAATTGATCAGAATTATTAGCCTGGTGACAAAATATGCATATGCAAAATTGCGTGACTCTATCTCATCTGCATCCAAGGATATTACCCTGCCTACCATCTCAAAGGTTTTTGACAGTGGTTGAATTATCACCAACATGCACTGCACTATAGGTATGCTGCCACCAATGCTAAAGAAACTCTTATCAATGTTTACGCTATCATTGTTTGTTGCAACTACATAAACGAGATACACAGTCATGCGGGGGCATACAAAATGTGATGTTAGTACTACCTACGTGATAGGTTAAGTAACAAGTATTAAAGTTCAAATCAACTAATCAGCTATGCGACCTCTCGACTTACCTTCCTCAAAATCACATCAACTGCCAATATAATCTCTTATTGATCACGGAAAAACGACATTTAAAACCTGTCGATCCTGCATTCTATTTTCTTAATTTCATTCATCGAGCTGCCTTTCTCTTCGTATACTTAGCATAAATGTTAAAATACGTGGGTTACAACGACTATCCCTGCCTTGACGATGAAATATTATTACTCCCTACATTTTTTCATAATTTTATTAATTTCATTTACTTATATTTATTTTCTTATTTATAAATAATTTCATTACATTCATTCATTATAAGTTCACATGAGATGGATTGGACACACTGTAAGACACAATTTGATTGTAAAGAACATTATTGAAGGCAAAATTGAGGGGAAAATCCCCAGAGGTAGTCTCGGGAACAATTTCATGGGCCAAATAGAGAGGAAAGTACTTAGGAAGAGATGCCAGGAGGTAGGGGAACAAGCACTGGACAGGGAAGGGTGTAAGGCTACAAGTCAGCCAATCTTATGATTAAACGACCAATGAATGAACTAGATTTTCTGTCTGTAACCCTCCAATGTGCTGTCTTGGCTACCTATCAGTTTCGGGTAAATCTTACATGTATAAATATGGAAGTTTATTGGAGGGATCTCTAAGTGGTTCTTATTTTAATGAACATCTTCTTCAGCTTTCCCAAATTAACTGAATAAAACGCCCTTTTTAACTCAACGACATAAGAAAAAGCGTTTTGATTACTCTATGCTCATTTCTGTAAGGGTCCTTAACCCTGATGTTGCATCTCGAGTGACCTTCCTACCTTGAATCATAAGCGGTCATAAACATCGTGGTGGTTTTCCGTTATCTCCAGAATTTCTTTCACGATTTTAAATATGTTTTCCGGTAACGTATCCTACCATTATTTGGGGACGAGAGCAACGTTGAGCGTTCAGGTAGTTTGAGCGAAATATCATTTCACCGAGAAATCAACGAATTTGGTCTTATTTGAAAGAAGAATATCTCATCCTTCCAAAACGACAAAAATACCAACTCTTTACCGAACTATTTTCTGTCATTTTTGACGAAAAATACCTTCCCCTCTTACATGGGAAATGTTACGTTTATGCTCTTCTGAGGGATCTTATTTAAGGTTTCTTTTAAGCTCTCGCAAGGTGCGGGCGCATCCTTGTTGCAGGTTGATCTTTAGACGCCGTCGGGCTTAAGTATCCATGAAGCTTGCATGTCAGGCGTGGCTCTACTCAGCATGAATGAGGCGGCACGTGAAAAAATCGGCCGCGGAGGGTACTTCTTGAAGGTCGGGTTGGGAGTTCAGTGATACTGTGACACCGCTGTGGTGATAGGGGACGACCTAACAGGGGAGGGGTGGGGTGGTTACCGGGAGGGGTGGGGTGGTTGCCGGGAGGGGCGACCGTCTTTCTCCTCCTCTTGGGGTGGAAATTTCTCAAAGGGGAGGCTTTGTTGCTTGTTTTCTTAATCATAAAAATCAACAATGAAGTTGAAACTTCTTTGAAATTTAGTTGTTCTTACACCAAAAATCATGTCTCCTGGTCAAAATTTAAGACAGTAGACTGAGGGAAGTATCAAGCACTAACAAAATTTCCCACCATAAGTAATTTGCCGGCTAAAGAATGCATTTCGATTACTAATTTTTTTTAATTATACACGGCTCTCTACGTAGTTCAGAGTACTGTGAACCTCCCCCTGTGCTTTTAATATAATTTTATCCTTCAAAGGGTTATTTAATGTGACTTTCGTGTAATTGAGCCATTACTTCCTTATATTTACCGATCATTCTACCAATTGTCACCATTCTACATTTTCAGTTGCCTCAACTACTATTTGGCACGGGTGTTATTGTTTAAGGAGGGATTTAAAAAAATGATGAATTTCTAAAACCCAGATCTCGTAAGAATATAACAGTGTGTAATTTGCTTGTGTCTTCAACATTTTTTGAAAATAAATCACAATGTCACCCGAGAAATTTTTTCAGGATAAAAAAAAACCTTCCGTTTCAGAGTTTTAAGCGTACCGCGTGAAAAAAATGAGTCAGATTAAAGGCATATGTAGATATTTATATTTAATTACTTTGAATTACAGTCATATAAAATTCAAAAATTCATATCGCTGCACAATTTATAATGAAAATTGTTAAATCATGCTTCTGATTTTAAAAGGTTTGATTCGAATATGGTTTCCATGATGACTAGGGAACTACTTCGCTCAAACTACCTTAACACCGCTATTTGAAAGAATTAGCAATTTTTAAAATGAATCAAGACTTAAATAATTAATGAAATCAACTGTAATATAGTCGGTGACAAAACATAATCTCATTTTTAGTATACTTTAAGATGCTCTAGATTGTGTGCTATAACACGGAAATTAAATTTTGATTGCAAGGAGAAGTAATAATAATAATAACAACGTTTATTATCGTGGGCTACTCTTAGCCCATGAGACAATGAAGTACAATTTTTCAAATTAATACAATTTTGAAATTCAAAAATTAGATTAATAATACAGTGATGAAACTCAATATACAATATCGAATTCATTATACAATGATGACAGGCAAAACAAAAAATTAAAAAACTCATTGTAGGCTTGGAATTCGTAATACAGCCGTACATATTACTGCAGAGAGCACTACTAGGATAACATTTAAATACATGATTAAGCATATAAACCGTGAGGAAAAAGGTAATTAATGATAACAGTAATAATTACAAATATAAAGTTAAATACATTCATGTTCAATAGATTAATTCTTATTCAATATGTATAAGGCATCCAATTTAACATTTTTAAAATTTTACTTCGTTTCAATTTTAGACAGACAACATTTTAGGATTATTTATTAGGATATCATACACCTTGGACTTGAAAGCATGGATGGATTTAATATTTCTAACTTTAGTTGGTAGAGAGTTCCATACTCTAGAAGCGGTTTCGGTGAAGGATTTAGTGACGTGAAGTGAGCTATGTTGAGGGATGTGTAGGTCTACGGGATGATTCCTAGTGAGCACTGTATGTAGATCTTTTTTCCAGGTAAATCTAGCAGATAGGTAAAGGGGATTGCGAGTGGATAAAATTTGTATTAATGATTAATGAGTAATATCGCTGATCTTCAAATGATATAATACAAGTAAAATGTTGTTGTATTTATAACTCAACAGTACGTTTGACCAAAGGTCTTCATTAATGTTGCATAAAGTCTTAAATCAAAGGACATTGAGCTCTACGGCCTCTCAAGATAGCAAAATTAAAAGAGTCTCCAATGGCCGTAAAAAATGGCACCACTCGTCAAACATGCAACCACACAACACTTACTGTGTTGGTTTGCGGGAAAGGGGATTCCACAGCAGGGATCAACCACAGCCTCTCTACCAGAATACCCTCCTGTGATGGTTTACGGGAATGTTACTTCCTCGCTACTTTATTCTGGTATGAGTAAGTATTCACAGTAAATGTTGTGTGGTTGCATGTTTGACGAGTGGTGCCATTTTTACGGCCATTGGAGACTCTTTTAATTTTGCCATCTTGCATAAAGTCTGTTTTAAAATAAATAACATATTCTGTTGTGTGCGCACTTTAACTTTTAACTAAAACAATGCAAGAATTTATTCCC
Source organism: Ceriagrion tenellum (assembly GCA_963169105.1). Taxonomy (NCBI): domain Eukaryota; kingdom Metazoa; phylum Arthropoda; class Insecta; order Odonata; family Coenagrionidae; genus Ceriagrion; species Ceriagrion tenellum. Next base: position 40,235,442 of record OY720644.1, on the reverse strand, counting down.
TAATGGCCAGTTGCAAGAACATTTAGTTTTGAAATCAAAGCTATGAGATCCATAGAGCAATAGAGCTCATAAAAATATTCGGTTTGCGGAAACACATATACCAATTGTCATTAGCTTCGAATATTTATCCTATTTTCTACCGCTGGGTAAAATTAATGAACGTTAAGAATATGAACTATTGCTTATGCACATAATAATTAGTCGGTAAGAGTAAATTACCTGATCATTTGTCTTTATCTATTAATTAAGTCTCCAAGCGGTTAATTGCGGATCTGCCATCTTGGCTACTTATGGAACTCATAACAGCATGACATATGTTATGAAAACAATAACTTTATTGAATGTTTTTGCAGCACTTATTGAATGGTTGCCATGGCTTATTGGTCCCATAACTTTAATACATATGTGTTGTTACTGACACGGTCCTTAAGACTAGTATAATAATTTCTTTTATGCGTTTTGTAAAATTACTCCAGAACTGAATGGCAGAATAGTGTTTTCCTTGATTCAATTGGTCATATTTCAAAATTATATTTCTCTCCAGCTCGTTTCATTAACGCTAATGATTTTATCTTTTCTAGCTATGGCATCGTATCCCAAAAGACGTCCCTCTAATGGCCATAGCGGATGTAAACAAAAGAAATCATGAGTTGATACAAATATAATAGGGCTTATCGCACTGAAAATTTCCAAGCGTATCCCTTACTATCCGTTGCTGTAATCGTGTTTTTTATCGAATGCACCCATTATTAACAGGATGCGTCATAATTACTAGATGGAAAGTTTATAATTTCATAGCAGCAACGATAAGTGTTTCCAGTTGGTTGGGTAATAGCCACAATAGAAAATTAAATCATTATTAACATGTTGTAACGACTAATTTATCGGTTAACAGAAAAGAGTAGAAGAACCACGTATAATAAGGTAACTGCTTGATGAAGATATTCTTGAGCTCAATGAAATAATTTGATGATTTTATGAGGAATTCAAGAAAGTGAGGCTAATTTTGGTAAGTAGAGACTTCATTAACGCTTTGACAAGTCTGCCTCTTAATGGTCATTAACCAATCATGTCGCATTCGGGGACATAGAGGTATTCGTGAGGTTTAAGTTTTCAGGTCATGAGGCAAGACGACTGGGCACCTCGGCCGACTTAGCCATCATCAGGTGACAGTGGAAAGTCATCTGATTACACCGAAATTTAACAAATAGTGACTGTTGCAATTCACCCAATTTCACTGATGTTAATAGAAACATTCAATGCATTAATTCACATGATGCTGCCGAAGTTTAAAAAAAATAATGAAGCGTAAATTCACCTAATGACACCTAAGTTAAAGGTGGAAATTTTCCCTACGTCACCGTGATAAAAAGAGTGACTTCAGACAGTCATATTATAATGACTAAAAGGGCCTAAATACTTTTTTAGTTAAAAAAGAGTCATCATTGGTCGTTCAATCCTAATATTGGTTGACTGTAGCTCTCCACTTAATTTGGTCAATAAACTTATCCCTGAGTCTTCCTCTGAAGATTTTTCCCTCCATTTCGCCTTTAGTCATGTTCTTCACAAACCCATTGTGTCTCAGAGTGTGTCCAATCCATCTTGTTTTCTTTTCTGAATAATGTTCCATATGGTCGTTTCCTCTTCAACTCTTCTGTACACTTCATAATTTCTTATTTTGTCCGTCCATTTTATCTTTAACATCCTCCTCCAGCACCAGGTTTCTAAGGCTTCTGTTCTTTACTGGTCTACTTTCCCAGTGGTCCATGCATCGGATCCATAGTGTACCGCACTCCACAGCATACTGTTTCCTGGTTTGTTGTCCTCTTTTCTTTAAGGACAACTATTATGGGATCTTATCGATCGCGGAAAAAACAACATTTTGAGCTTGTCTCTTCTTTAGTATTTTTCCCTAATTTTACTCTCATTGTCTGATTTCTACCGTAGTATGTTGGAATGCTTGTGCCAAAACAAAGTTCACACAATTATTCATGGAGAATTGGTTTCGGTTGAATAATTGAAGTCAAACACGAAAAAGGCCGTTATTAGAGTCTCATAAGTTTTACTGACCTCTTGTAACAGCTGGGTTTGGATTCGCTGTAACTTAATATTAGGCTTAATCTTTATGTAACTTCGAGACCAATTTATTTTACGTCGACATTATTAATGTCTTGCAAACCTGTGGAAATTCATATGATACCACCGACGTTAAAAAAAGTGATGTTGTGATTATAATCGATTATAACTTCGGCTCGACCAATAAATTATAGATAGTAATGATTCTCGAATATTAATTAGTTGGTCATAAATATTTTTCACTCACAGCCAATATTAAAAATGAATGGTCATAATACATTTAACTCACTGCCAACGTTTTGCCAAATATTTTGCCATTAGGGCTTTGTAACACAAAACAAGGAGACGTACATAAGGTAACCGATATGATATTTACCTACCATTATTGTGATCGTAGACCTTTTTCATGGAAAAGTACCATTTTATCTTTGTAAAATGGAAGGTTTCATCGCAAATCTCCTGTGATTGTCAATTTAGCGTCGCGTAATACTTGAACTGTCCCAGATCTAGTTTACCCAGGCTGTCGACCCCTCTTTAAAACCCTCGTCTGAGGTGCATCGACTGTCATTCCGATCCTTGCACCCTCTCGGGTCGAACCCTTGGGGTCGTTAGTCGCCGCGTAGTCTTGGATCAGTCGATTATGAACGCAGGGGGTATTAACGTGGGGAAAGGGGCCTGGATTTGGTTGGGGTAGTCCTTTTTTTATCGGAGGAATAGGGAGGGGTACGGCCTGAATATTAAGGGGTGCTTTTAGGTATAGGAGGGGACTCCCTTAGCAAGGCCCGGTGCCACATCCAGCTGCCCAACCCGTTACAATCCCCCTCACCGCGGGGTGCCATGCGATGGGCCAGTGTGATGATGAGCCGGAGGCAATGTAAACATGTTTAGGGAGGCGTACCCAGACACCCCGCCAAGTCCGATGACTCTGCCCCCGACTGTGGCGTATTCTGTGTGGGCGTGGGGGCGAGAAATGTTCCGAACTCACTCCTCTTCTCCCCCCCCTCCCCGGGTTATTCAAAATCCACACACGCCCCTCTTCGTCACCCCTGAATGTTTATTCCCCCCCGTGTGATGTGGCGCATGGGACTCTGCTGTGATGTTCTCGGGTGTGTTGGTGAAGTGCGCGAGGAGCGTGCGAACTAACCCGAGAGTAAACAAGTCCCCGACTCCTTTAACACTTTTGCTTACTCATCAATCCATTTGTGACTCCTTAATCCCATCAACTCACGCAGATACACGAGTCGGGAGTGCTTAATCTGTGTGTGTTGTCTTAAGAGTATTTCTCTCATTCGTTTGACTCCTGTTGCTGCGGAACAGTTGCGCATCTGTATAGTGGATAGTTTTTCTTCCACCGCGTTCACTGGGGGTTCTACAACATTCTTGCTCATACAACCTTGAGCGGCAGCCTGAAAACGATGCTTTGTCCTCTTTCCGCAGAAAAAAGTTCATTCCTACTTCTATTCCAGAGGCTAACAATGATTTTTCTTTCAGTATTCAGGTCTTTTAAGGTCCCCCTCACCGCGGGGGTTGGATGAGGCTATAGTATAGCACTACTGACAATAAGTATTAATTTTAATTTTTCAAGTAGGTATTTATTTAAAGTATTCTACCGCTAAAGGTGGGTTTTGTTGAATCTCAGAGAGTCTCCCCGTATTTTTCTACACTTTCAGGGGCCTATCTACCTTTAGTATTTCCTTTTTCATCTCAGCATACGATCTACCCTTCTTCGTTCTGTCCATGAAATCTATTCTCCTTCTTCCCCTTCCCCGCTTGCTCAACATCTTTCCCTATATCACATTCTTGAGCAACCCATCCTCCAGCCACCTTTTCTACCGGTCCCGAAATTTCATTCAGTCTCCTTTCCTTGCCCACAATCTCAAGCACTTCCTCGTTAGTCCTCCTTTCCGTCCGCCTCACCTTCTTCATCCTTCACCAGACCCAAATCTCTAATACCTGCCGCCTATTCTCGTCCTCCTTTCTAAAGGTCCAATTTTCTGCTGCATACAACGCTTCACTCCATATCAAGCTCTTCACCAGCGTCTTCTTCACGTCCTTACCCAAGGTCCCCGTCACCAGCTCCCTTCTATTACTCTACGCCTCTTTGGTTAGCGCTATTCTCTTCCATATGTTTTTGCTACCATGCCCTTTCTACCTAAGCAATAAAAATGCTCTGCCTAAATTACCTGATGATGATGCAGTAGCGGTGAAACTAGTTATACCAGTAAAATACTCAGTTGATTGAAACCTTAATGGTATGAAGTCATTATAAGTCCTTAAAGGTTTGTCCTTTGTCCTACATCTACATCTACATCTACGTCATACCCTGCAAGACACCCAAAGGGTGTGTGGCAGGGGGTGCTTTTGCACCAGGCATGCATGAATGATATGGTAGAACACCGACATTACGTTAAAACCCGCGTACCACACATGCAACGCGCCAATTAAAAATCTAATACCCAAGAAACATTCAATCTTCAATCGTTCTAACATGCAAGGGATACAAAGACTACTACTACAGATTCAAAATATCATGCATAAATAAGAACATCAATATTTACATCATGCATAAATAAGAGAGTAGAGAATATAATGAGAAAGATTTACTGCCTGCCTATTGTCAATACTCGAACTATTCATGACGACGATCACAGCTATTATGGTCCCGAATGGTACGCGGAAAAAATGACATTTTATACCTATCGGTTCTACAATCTAGCTCTCTAATTTTATTGGCGCGATCTAATCTGCCGTAGTACGAAGGGGTTAATAGTATGTTTTTTACGTCGTCAGTAAAATGATTTTCCTGAAATTTATTTAGGAGGTTAAGCCTATAATTTAATCTACGCTGTGATAGCGATTCCCATCCTAATTCTCCTGACAGTCCAGACACACTAGCCAACTTATCGTAGCATCGTTTCACAAACCTAGCTCCTCTTCGCTGTACGAGATCTAACTCTGATATCAATCCCGTTTCGTATGGATCCCATACACTAACAGCATATTCCAGATGAGGCCTAACGATTGAAAAATAAGAACGTTCTTTCACTTTCTCATCACATTTTCCGAGTACTCTCTTGATAAAGCCTAGCTTCCTATATGCTTGACCGCATATTTCCCTAATGTGTTTTCCCCAAGATAGGTCGTGAGTAATTGTGACCCCTAAGTACTTAACAGACTCGGCGTGAATAATTTCCGTATTTTTAATTCTGTAAGCCCTACCTGGCCTATTTTTCTTTTTCCAAAAGCTGACTGCTACGCAGTTTTTTATGTTTAGTTCCATCTGCCACTTTTCGCTCCAAGCATGAATAGCAAGTAGGTCCTAAAGTCCTTTGACAAGTTTTGCAAGTTCTTGGTATGGAATTCTTAGTCTTTATTTTATCAACTCCACCATAGTTATTTGCAGTGCATGTTGGAGATAACTCACTCCCTCCAAGAAAACCTTAAGGTGGCTTGCAGCTTAATATATGGATGCCCACCTGAATAGATGTAGATGTAGATGAATAGCCAGCGTAGCAAAGGGATAGGTAGGTGAATATAGTTAGAGTAGTCTGTACTGCATGATGCATGTAATAACAACCAATAATCCCTTTCGTATTATGTAGATACTAACCATCCAGCTGCATGTGACCCTGTTCTCTAGCATGTCTCCATTCTTCTAGCATGTCTCCATTAAATATCCTACTTGCCTGGCAATAGTGCATGTTTGGTGATCTTCAGCCCCTGCCACACACCCTCGTGGTGGCTCGCAGGGTATTAGGTAGATGTAGATGTAGATAAGTAAACACATGCTGAACGTAATTAGCGAAAAGAAATAGTACTTAAAGAAAATTACGTTCAAGAAGTGTCACAAAAGAAAATATTTAGATCAGCAAAAAAGAAATATATATGCTAAAAAATGTCATCGCAGTTAATTGTCACTGAAATTAAAATAGCCTTCCCTCAGCCGTTTTAATTAGCTTCAATTAAATCCTTCGTCTGGGAAGGCCTTTCAAAAATTACGCCGAGAAGAGAAGCAATGCTCCCTTGCGTCCGGTATCCCTTGGTTATCCGGCTCCGTTCCCCGAATTCTGAGTCTCTTCGAGTTACTAATTATGAAAAAGGCGACATCTTAGAAAGAGGAGCGAAGAAAGCCGAGATAACATAGTAATAAGTTTCCTTTAATTAAGCCGTTACGGTCGCTTTCTCGAATTTCGTGTTGTGTTTGCTCTGAAAGGGCGTCTCTACCGAACGGAAATCCCCCGGATGAGACCGGATACTTGAAGATTTTCCTCAAAAGCGAGATCTTTGTTTCGATAGCGGTATCGTCCAAAATGTCGAAACCTTAACCGTTCGAGACTAAAATAACTCCTAACGTCCTCTTGTGTGAAAGTTTGGAATGCAATTCCTGGTGATACACGCCTTGTAGCCTGACTGCATCCATCATGTTCCCATTACGGCGCATGCTTATTTTACAATATTTGGGATCCAGGTGCAGTAGGCTTAAATGCCACGTTCAAACATGTACAGAGAATATCGGAGTGGTTTGGCCAAGGCCGTCGCAATAATCTCATTTGTGTTTGAAGATAACTGCAACAAGTTGGATGGGAACCGCTATCAGAATCGCTGTGAATAATTAGGTTGCCTGTAGATATCTTTCAGGATGTCAAATTTCTACAAGATAAACCACGCCACATGCAAACCATGAAATAAAACAATGAATGCTAAAGTATTTCTCAAAATCAGAAATGCACAGAAATGTGGCAAATTTTGAGAAATACTTAAGCATTCATTGTTCTATTTCATGGTTTGCATGTGGCGTGGTTTATCTTGTTGAAATTAAACATCCTGAAAGGTATCTACAGGTTTTGGATGCAAGTTGTGGATTCATTTTCTTTAGAGGAAGTATGCTGATGAAAAATTTTGCCTTTGCAACAAACCGTTGAGTTGTCTAGTGGTAGTAGTGTTCATACTTCCTATCATCGTAATTTTTATCATCTGCATTGTACAAACACAAGACTGGACTTCAGTAGCGCTTCACTTTCATTTCAGTCAATCATTCTTTTCTTCATCAGCCTTCATTTTTACGTCCCTCGTAATTTTCCTTGTAACGGTGCGTTTTCCGGCATAAACGTCGTATTTGGTGTCCCAGTAACTTAGAATGGTGGACTCTCCTGCCATCGCGCACCCTAATCAGCACTCGTTGATCCAGTGATAAGTTTCCTTCAATTTCTACATCTATATCTACTTATTAACCTGCAAGCCACCACAAGGGTGCTTGGCAGGGAATGACGTATCTACAACATAAACTACAGTGAACAAATTAACTTTCACCGGCATGAATCACATAATGGGTATGCTACAAATGCTACAGAAATTACTAAATTAATCTATAATGTAAATATTTAATCGTGATACAAGATTCATGCAGGGAACATGCAAAACATGCATGCATGTATGGGTTTGGGGATATATATTTACATATATACCCCCAAAATTGCACCTATTTCCTTCGCTAATTTTGCCATTAGATCTTAATTAATGCTAGATATAGATAATCTTAATTATAGATAGTTCTACGAGATACTAAGTCATGAAAGAGTATATCATATCGGAAATAATTGCCTGCGAGATTAGTCGCTAATAATGATGTTAAGATATTTAGCCCAAGTAAAAAAAACCCATTTTTCCTTGTCAGGGTCAAAGTATCCTAGAAGTGATCCGTCTCAAGTATTATGGTGCCTTATTGTGCGTGAAAAAAGGACATTTTAAATTCATCGGTCCGGCAGTCTATTTTATCAATATTATGCGTGTGATCGTTTCCACCGTAATAGTTTGTCTATAGTGAAATATGTTGAACATCCGAAAAAAAAATAGTCTACATTACACTTTCGTAAAAGATTTAATCCATATGTTTCCCTTCGATCGGATAGAGGTTCCTACCCTAGTTCCCTCAACACTTTAGTAATACTGCTATGTTAATCATTCCTCCTGTTTCGGTAGTGCCGCAAAAGAAAAAATATTGATAAGTAAAAGTAAATTTTATACTCCATGTGGTCAACTCATAGATCAATAATTTATTGTACAATCCAGATTTCAATGCCTGGCATCAACTTTTTCAGTGAGCGCCTGAAGGCGCGTCAGTGAGCTTATACCAGGTATCTAAATCTAGATTGTGCAATAAAATATAGACTCGTGAACTGACCAGTTGAGTGAAAAAGTTATTTTTACTAATCAACATGAAACTCCAAAAAGTTGAACCGAATTTTATTTCATTAATATATTAAGCAAAATATATGCTAGTTTTGCTGACCAGAAGCATTGATTAATGGATTACAAAAGTTATACACCCGCTAGCGTGATGGTGGCCGTATTAACTTTGTAAAACTGTGGCATATTCATAAAATTTAAAGTAGGATATTTTTGCATGAAAAGTATCCAAGATATTTCTAGAATACCCCCGTCAATTCATTCTCCCCTCGTATCTTATTTATGAGAGACTTCCTCATGTCTACGAATGAGCTCAATAAGACCATCTCCTAATTAGTGGAGTTTTCATTTAACGTTTCTTCTCTCCTCCGGATGCGACTTAATTTATGATTCATATGCCCATGTTACTTTCATCTATCTTTAGCAACGCCATATTCACAATTTTTGATGCCTTGTGTCTGGAACACATTACCATCGGTATTGAGACTCGTACCTACATCTAATGAAACCTCAACCTCACGAAGTAATGAAACTAGCATAAGATAGGATGGAGAAGAGTGGAGGTCTGCGGTCAACCAATACTAGGGTTCCACGGCCAATGATGATGAAAAAAACACAACATTTATTTGGCGGAAAGAGTACCGTTAAAAGCAAAATCTACATCTACGTCATACCCTGCAAGCCACCCAAAGGGTGTGTGGCAGGGGGTGCTTTCGCACCAGGCATGCATGAATGATATGGTAGAACACCGACATTACATTAAAACCCGCGTACCACACATGCAAAGCGCCAATTAATAATCTAATACCCAAGAAACATTCAATCTTCAATCGTTCTAACATGCAAGGGATACAAAGACTACTACTACAGATTCAAAATATCATGCATAAATAAGAACATCAATATTTACATCATGCATAAATAAGAGAGTAAAGAATATAATGAGAAAGGTTTACTGCCTGCCTATTGTCAATACCTAACGACATATTCAAATTAAAATTGTACTTCTACTTGTAAAGTGGTAATAACCGTTGGAAGAAATATTGTACGCCTGGCATATTTCCAAGTGCGCGATAAAATATCACCAAAATGTGGAACTTTATAAGTTGCATCTAGGAGTTTATACGAACTGGGGTGGAGGTAGATGACGAGAATTGCTATTTTTGTTATCCCAGCCAACTGTCCACCTCAAGCAAGTATTCCGGCAAGTATTTTGGCTATTTATTAAGAATATATTGTTTATGTATGTTGCTCGTTCTTTTTATGTTTATATTTATCTGTTATGTAGTATCTGAGAGAGTGTACCTGTTCTTTTTTTCTTCCCTTTCACTTATGTTCTTGTAATCGGTCCATTATCTATACATGTACATGCAGGTCGTTATCCCTGTAATTTTTTCTGTACATCATTATAATGAATTGTAACGGGGAGAGTGCATCAATTCCTTTAATGTTTATCTGTTTGAATCTAAGGTCAGAAGAACTAGGTTCTAGATTCTATTCTAACCAAGTTCTAGTTCACTAATACTTCCTGGTTCTTCTCTAATTTTGATGTGTAGTTAATATTTAGCCGTTTAATACATCTCCGCCGTCTTGGTTGGCCTTCTGCGTCTTCTTCTGTAACTAATACCTTCCCCTGATCGTTCTTAATTTGATTCCACAATCTTTGTCTTGGTCTTCACTGGGGTCGTCTTCCTTCTGGATTTCTTTTCAATATCTCCTTTATCGCCCATTCCTCCTCTTTTCTTATTACGCAAACAGCCCATCTGATTCTCCGGCTCTTAATCTCACTTGTTACTTCGGAACTTTAGTGTATGTTTCTGATTTCCCTATCATAAGTTCTTCTTCGTGCCTCTGGTTCATTTTTCTACACTTAGAGTTTTCGTAATATTTTATTCTCAAACACTGTCAACTTTTTCTACTCCTTCCTATTCAATTTCCATGTCCACAGTATGTATAGAACATCCTTGTCCCAAAGAAGTATAAAATACTCCGTTCTATTATGATGCGTTATACCACATGAACAATATTCGGGAGCCTGATATAAGGGTGGATAGCTTTTTGCTATCAAACGCGGAAAAAAGGCTGATCATGCCTTTTTTCCGCGTTTGATTAGAGACCAAGATAGTTGTGATAGCTGATTCTATTAATATAAATTTTAGCGGTATGTAGCGTTTTGATTATTCTATTCTTTTTATTATTTTGAAATATTCTTGTATCTTACGAGGTGTGGCAATTTACTAACCGAACTGGTGCCATAAAACATTTTATTGATCACCAATTACATTAGTAAGTTTATCGTCTTCGATATACTCTCCTTTCCGATCCCTACATCTCTCCATACGAATTTTCCATTTTTCAAAGCAGTGCTGGAAACCCGTTTCTGTCAGTTTGTTGATAAACTCAGTCACTTTTGCTTTCACCTCTTCCACACTGTCAAATCTTGTCCCCTTAAGCTCCGATTTGACCTTTGGAAATAAAAAAAAGTCACAGGGGGCCAGGTCGGGAGAGTGCGGTGTGTGGTCCTACACGGCGACGCCGTATTTAGCAAATAACGTCTTCACAGGCAAGGCGGACTGGGCTGACGCATTGCCTTTCTTGAAGCATCCAGGAATTGCTCTTCCACAAATCGGGTCTTCCTCTCCCCACTCGTTTACGAAGGGCAGTCAGAACCTCTAAATAGTAATGTTGATTGACTGTCTGAATGTTTTTAAGTTATTGTAATAATATTTCATATGGGTTACATGTTTTGTTTAGGATTTTTAAATAAAACATAAAACATGTAATAAATCATACACTTTAAGTCTTTTGTATAAGAAAAATTGTATGAATAACGTCAGGTTAGGCTTTGGTAAGGAAATACGTGCTTTACGAGTGAGGTGATTATTCTGACATACACGTCTTCTTCAAGACAAGGGCTAATTATCACACTCTGTGGAGTGCGCGGGTTACAATTTATCTCTTTTCTGTAATTTAAAGAGAACACTTTTGATCCCAGCATTTCCTTGAATATTCATGTAATCTCAGAAAGTAGTTATCAGAAATGGTCGCGGCGTTGGGAGGAAAGTACAGTCCATCTCTTAGAAAATTTTGTGCGGTGACCTTCAGGAAAATGATAACCGTGCTGATAATTTACGTCTGAGGGCTGGCACGCGTTCATTAAGTGACACTGCGCCTAATTCAGGTTTATTTTTTCTCAGAAATAACCGATGTTCGTTTATCTCATTATTCTTCCGTTTTCAGTTAGCTTTCCTCGTCTCTGGCAATTATTTAGAGGAACTAAATGAAGTGTTCGCCGCCTTAATTTCAAACACCACGCGAAATAAATTTAATTTATCCTCCTTCGTATGCTGCTTTGTCATATATTTTCAATTATTATTTACTTGGTCGTAAAAGTTAAAACATATAAGGCTCAAATTCTTTGCAATTATTTTGTAAGTCTCTTTATAAAATTGATCTAATTTTAAATGCATTATACCTTTTGAAATTTAAACATGGCGGGTGAATTTTTTGAAGAAATTGCCATGAGAAAAATTCAGCCTGGACCGGGAATCAAACCACGGACCTTTGGTAAGCCGGACCAATGTCTAGTTGAGATCTAGTTGCCTTGTATCCACCAAAATTGCCATGGGAATAAGGCAGCTTGGATAGCGTAGTGGTCTGCGCATTGGTCCGGAAAACTTAAGGTCCGTGGTTCTGTTCCCGGTCCAGGCCCAATTTTTTTCATGGCAATTTCTTCAAAGCAATATGCCTTGTTTGACTTCTCTGGTAGTTCAAGTATTCGTCAATCCAATACATTTAAATACAGGGAAAAATTAGTGTGGCCACGAGACAAGACGATACGAGACTTGAGCAAGTTACGTCTCAGTCTCGTTTTCTGACTCGGGTATCATCTCGAGTCTCATCGCGTGAACCTCAGACTCGTCTCGGTCTCGATTCTCGGACGAGAAACTCGTCTCGCCTTTGGTCCCCTCAAAAGTAAAGTACCGTAAAAATCCCGGTTTCCTTTTCGTACGTAACCGCTGAATCGGTTCGCTGCAAATAGTATTGACATTGATATGAATTTTAAATATATATTAAATAGGACACCGGATACATCAAACTGTATGTACAGTCAATAATTGTATTGTTACTCAATAAGTTGACTAGAAATATGATAAATAAAATTGGTGAAAAATTCTATATAGTCACAAAATTAGTACAGAGAAATATATTTTTAATGTTTATTGCTCCAAAAGAGTAAATACAGAAAAAAATACAAGGAATACCATATTAAGATATTTAGTGGAGCTATAGGTAACCTAAAAGATGAACCTGTGCTTAGATTACCATCAATTTGAAACACGACCATACATTGTTACATATAGAACTAGAAAAAATATATTTACCAACATTACAAAATAATTCCTTTTAACAAGTATGTTTACCAAAATAAATTATTTTATTTAGCAAAATATATCTTCGATTTTTTCATAAGTAAATAGCCAGTTTTTAACTTCTTTTAAAAAAGAAACAAGATTAGGTTCCAATTTGTGCTCAGATGGTAATATGTTATACATTTTTGGCCTAATATATAAAAAACCTCGCCTGTACAGAGACGATTTGGGCCTCAGCAAAGGTGTCCACATACTGCGAAAATTCCATAAACTTGGCCTGTTTGAGACAGGAATTTTAGCACCACTCCTCAGAAAAAACAAAGTACTTCGTACACGTATATACAAATGCCTAAGTGGGAGGAATTTCAAACTTTGAAATAGCGGATAAAGGATGGCTCATGACGATTCTTATTGAGCATTATCCTGATAAGCCTCTTTTGCAAGACAATAGCTGACTTAATAGATCCATGATAAAATATAACAACAATATTAAAATCCACACTTTAATATACTACTTCAACACCGACCATGGTTTCGACATACTATGTCATTATCAAGGTGTTGGGACAGACACTCTCACATGTATTAACACCAGAGCCAAGGTAGGAGGAGGGGGTATATGGAAGAGGCGTGGGTGGGGGAGGAGGGGGAAGAAGGGGGAAGTGGGAGGGGGAAAGAACAATTTGGGTGAACATATTGGGCCGATGACGTAAAACGGAGACAAAGTGGGGTATGGGTGAAGGTCAGGGCTGAAACGATTTCATACGTGACTTAATAGAGTTCAAATAAGCTCCTCACCATGCACTCAAGCCATAAGTCAATTTGGAGTTTATTAATGCGTTGTAATATAACCTCAAATTTTCTAATGGACATTTGTTGCGAAGTAGATAAAATTTTGTTAACGTATACCGCAACACTTTTGTTACAGAGGCTATGTGTTGCGTCCACTTTAAACCTTTGTCTGGAGTTATACCGAGGTAAGTTATGCAGAATCTACAGAAGATTGAAAAATGTAGCTGTAAAATTTATGCAATTGGTTAAATAAAGAATGAACATTTTAAAACTGTTAGGTCAAGGTATGTTTTTTATATGACTGGCCAAATTGCACGTCACCTACGAGTTCACACAGGATACACTTCTGGCAGATTCGTGGTCCATGCGGTTTCTATGCTTTATCTTTGTCAATGCTGCCGGTGAGAACAATCATTCCGCTGGAACAGATGTAGCGGGAATGCCAAGGAAGTCTCTCGCCATTGCCAGCAATGGAAAAGTTCTCTCATTTGAAGCTCATTTGCCTTCCACCAAGTCAACGTGTTTACATGACTAGGGGATCTCGGTTGTTGGAGATAGTTTTCAAGTTCTTTCCTCGATTCTTCATACTAGGATAACTGAATAGGGGTAAATTTAGTAAAACCAATAACTGATAACAAAAAGGGGCGAAAACACCATATACAAAAGTAAAAAAAATAAAATTAAAGTTCAGAGATTATTTTAATTTGGTCAAAACAGTTAAGGTAAGCGAACTTAAACGACAAGGGGCAAATGGGCAAGGGGCCACAGTTTTACAAAGTTAATACGGCCACCATAACGATAGTGGGTGTATTACTTTTTTCATAAATGAAGGCTTCCGATCAGCAAAACTAGCCCATCTTTTCTTTAATAAATGAAGTAAAATTCGGTTCAACTTTTTGGAGTTTCATGTTGATTAGTAAAAATAACTTTTTCACTCAACTGGTCAGTTCACGGGTCTATATTTTATTGCACAATCTAGATTTAGATACCTGATATTAGCTCACTGACGCGCCTTCAGGCGCTCACTGAAAAAGTTGATGCCAGGCATTGAAATCTGGATTGTACAATAAATTATTGATCTATGAATTGACCACATGGAGTATAAAATTTACTTTTACTTATCAATATTTTTTCTTTTGCGGCACTACCGAAACAGTAGGAACGATTAACATAGCAGTATTACTAAAGTGTTGAGGGAATTAGGGTAGGAACCTGTATCCGATCGAAGGGAAAAATATGGATTAAATCTTTTACGAAAGTGTAATGTAGACTATTTTTTTCCGGATGTTCAACATATTTCACTCTAGACAAACTATTACGGTGGAAACGATCACAGGCATAAGATTAAGAAAATAGACTGCCGAAAGGATGAATTTAAAATGTCATTTTTTCACGCACAATAAGAGACCATAATAGTTGCGATGGATCACTTCTAGGATACTTTGACCCTGACAAGGCAAAATAGGTTTTTTCACTTGGGCAAAATATCTTAACACCATTATTAGCAACTAATCTCACAGGCAATTTTCGGAATGACATACTCTTTCATGACTTAGTATCTTGTAGAACCATTTATCTGTAGCAGTAATTATAACCAGTAGTCGTATAATAAGTAATGTACTGCGTGGTAGCATGTTCGTCCACGTGGCACTCTACTAGTTTCTGGTCTGAACGCGCACTGTGTTCCTGACTACTTTTGGCATTCCGAGGGAACGTGCGCGGTTCGAATTTCAGCTGGGATAAGGACTTCATGTCTGGTGTTGAATCACCCTGTACCACACACCCTTGTGGTGGCTTGTACAGTATTTCGTAGATGTTGATGTAACATTAACAAAGTATGTGAAATAACAAGATGATACATTATATGACTTTGTCACGGTTTCGTAAAGTTTATCGGTTCATCTTCACGCTAGTGGGTGTATTACTTTTGTTTTTCATAAATCAAGCTTCTGATCTGGAAAACTAGCTTGTTTTTTTTATTACGACACCATCCTACCGAAACGGTAGCTGTTTTTCACTTGTTTTTACTCTCGAAGATGCAAGGAAACCTGCTGAAGTCTTTTTCCTTTCTCTTCCACCAGTCTTTTAGAAATCCCACCATCCCTTTTCTTTCATCTCATTGTCTCATTTCCATTTCATTCTTCCGGCGAGAAAAGCGTTCCGCCGCAAGCCCTTAACTGCAGGAGCCTCCGCTGACTCTTTTGTTTGGAGTGCGAGGGGAGCATTAAAAAGGATAAAAACACGGCGCCTTCAAAACCCTTCGCAGCGAGATGAGGTGAGAGTGAAAGGAAAAAGGGTATGGTTGTTGGTGCATTAAAGGAGTGAAAGGGAAAGGCAAGGGGCGATCATTACCCGCCATTGAATCAACACACACCTCGGACATTAAAACGCCAAAGAGTAATACGCGCGATGGCCACGCAACAAAGGGGCGCGCAGTGTTGCCAATTATCTGAAGGATGCCGTACAATGTTGCCAGTTTTCTTCGGATTCAAGTTGAGCATTCTTGCATGAGGCGTGAAAAAAAACACTTGAAGCCATATTCAAATGTAGAACCCAATAAATTGCATTCTTAGTTCAACCTACATTTTCTTCGTCATTAACATTCTCTCGCAATTTAATTTGAGAAGACGACAATGGTAACTTGAGGGAATTACTACTCGAACTGCATGCGTAAGTTTTGAAGCATGCTTCCTTTTGAATGCATTACATTCTCTCTCTAGGAATTGCAAAACATAGGCACTTTACAGTGATTAATATCATTTGGTATTCAGACTCTCTTGCGTGTATGCCCTCATCAACGAGAAAGTTTTTAGTGTTTTGCGTTGAAAATTCTTGTTTAGTCATCGTTGCGTAAATATGTTGGGTGCACATTTTTTCAGCATTACACATATATTTACTCTTTTGATGCCCAACAAACTTCTGCTGGTGTTAAGTGGAGCGTGCAGTAAGTTGTCATTGGAGTATATCGTTTTAGTTTAAATATGGAAGGGTCCCAAAACACTTTGTCCCTATCGCGGAATGTCGTTCCCTCAACACTAGAAGTACCGCAGGGGTCACTTGGAACCATTTTGATTTTTGACAAACCATTACTCCTGACTGAATCATTCCAGCTCTTTCATAATTCTAGACTCTTACTTGTTTATTAAGAGAACACAATGTGTAAATTAAAAGCTCTTAGCCGCAATAGGTTTGAATGTACATTACCTTCTCCCTGTTGGTGACAGAGGGGTCATTTGGGCCCCAGGCTATCTCTCCCGTTTTATTCCCGGGTTTTGTCCTTATATGATGGAGCTTTATCGTTCTTTTTTTTTGAAATATTACTGTCCGTTAGGCAGCCAGGCGTCAATACCGTGATGGCGTCAATATAATAAGGGTGAATCGCCAAACGCAGACGGACCCAGACAGGGGACAGAAGTCCCGGGTCCAAGTCTTCATGCACCACATCCCATATGTGGAAATAGCAAATTAAGGTATGGTGTTGTAAGATGTAAGCCTTTATTCTTACAACATAATGCACAATATCAAATCACGGATATTTTAGGAAGAATTTTCGTGTAATTTTAATGAAAATCGTAAGATTTTCTTTGTAAAACAAATTATTTCTTTGGGATGAAATTTATCTCTGGGGGTACTATTAGGTATGCTGCCAAGTCCGGTATATATCTTGTGTTAAACAATTAAAGGAAGTGTTGAATGGTGATCAGCGAAATGAATGGGGGCCTCTTTTAGCCCGCTTTGGCAACCATTGTTGGGTTGAGTGCTTGAGTCCTGCGGTTGGTCACATGTTTGGAAAGAACTGGCTACACATAGCAGAAGATAACAATATATTAAACAGAAGATAATATAAATATCAACTTCATTCAAGTCTCATTTGAGTGATAAATTTATTTGTCAGTAGGTATAATTATCTCTCTATAGAACCAGTATGCTAAATAAATGACTAACCAATATAGCCTAAATCTTCCACAAACTCTGTGTAACAAGTTTTTCCTGAAGGTATTTTACAGTCCGAAATGATTGCCAGGAATATTATAAAATAACTATGGGTATGTAACCCTACCTACGAAGTGATTCAAATAAAGGTAGAACTTCCGTGAAGTAGAAACGAAATGTATATTTCCACTAAATGTGTTTATAGTTTTGTTTTGACTATATTTAAATTTTGTTTTTACGTCTTCGTAATCTTATCACCCTACGTTTACCGCAAATACTTTTCAGCTATACCATTCCCACTGTGTTTAGCCCACTCTTCGTATATCACGACGTTCCTTGGTTTCGCCCACATATGGTAATAAAGGGACCTAGGAGGTTGTGTATGAAACGGCCCGGGATGATTCGTAGGTCGTAACTAAGGACTCACTTGGTACGAAAACGAAAGGAAGACTTTTAGATGAGCTTTTACCACACGGATGCATAATTTCAAGAGTATGGTATGTTGTTTATTGCATCTCAAATGGAGATACTCAGATCTTTCAATAAGATTCTTGCGATAAAAACACAATCGGGAAGGCTGCGTGAGATTTTAACGAAGGGTTTCAATACAGCGAAATCTCGAACCCCTCGTGATTGTGTGTGCCACGTGACTCATTTAGTCCCCTGCTGGAGCCATCGAGGTAGATGGAATGGCGCTTGCTATTGTGGCCAATGCTAAAAGCTGTAACGTGGGCGTGGCCCGTCCAACATCTCTGTCAACCCCGAGTTTCATTTTGCGCTCACGGGCTGACGCATTAATATTGCAGTTTTAAGACGTTTTCCTTGTCCATCGATAACTTACTAGACATCAGCATGTATTAACCTCTTCAATATGCATTCCCCTTTAATTTATATTATATTTTTTATTCATTATGATTAAGAATAATTCCCATTTCCGATTAATACTACGTTAAAATCGAATGAATTTTATAGCACTAAGTAATCAAGATGTATTTTATGAGTTACCTTCCTTTAATTTGAAATACATGGTGGATATTCTTGCTCTACATCCGCTAATTCGTCCATTCGATTATGCTATCCAAAGGTAAGTAAGGAAAGAGAAGGGATAACGACTATGTATGTTATTTCTGTAGTCAGGCTTCAATTTTACGACATAATGCCCTCACCATTTTCCTCAATACTCGGAACTATTCCAAGAGGTTTCAAATAGAACCCCAAGGAGAGGTACCATATTGAAACAGTACGCCTTCGAAGTTTAACTGCCCTTCAAGTAAGTTCCGGTCGAGGCGAATGGTTTTTTCTCTGAGGAATTTTACACTTGATACAGTGGGCCTGATCAAAGCTATGCTCCTCTAGGAATGATTTTTTTCGGGTCGATACAGCTTTATGTGCCTCTGGTGGTCATCCTCTCTCTTTTTCACTATGCGTGAGGTCTCTCCACTCCAGGCTTGACCACACTAGCACAGTGTTCGGCAAACTCCATGTGGTTCAAGTACTAATTGGCCTTAACTGACTACTTCATATTCACCCCGGTTCGGGATGAAAACAGCTCCTTGACTTAAGGACCCTAATTAAATAACGGACTAAAATGTAGTTATCCAGGACGACATACAGGGATGAAGTACTCGGGAAAATGCTAAGATCATCGACGAAAACGTTTGAAAATTTTTACTTCTCATGTCGCCCACTAAGCACCTTCATATCATGAGGTCCTGCCAAATACTCTCCTTTGCCCTGGGAAATTCCCAGCCTTCGAGGAACGTTACAGCTCCCAAATATGCGAAAGGCTCAACCTATGGCCTCGAGTAACGACAAAAATAATCCTGGTATGGGAATTATCCTCTGTAATGAGGACTGCTTTTTAACGCTCCCCCAATCGTCTTGAGTGTCCCTCCCACTCTAAGCCAGAATGCCCTTTGGGCCCCCTTCCTGGTCAATATTTCGCCACCCTGCAGACCAAAAACTTCCACTCTCAATCACCGAGGGATTTTCTTTGTTTTGTGTGACGCCATTTATGGGTCGCTGTTTGAGAATCGGAGTGGTCGGTGTCCAGGTTGGACCAATAGTAGCGTGTTCGGCTCCAGGTGCCGGCAAGCGACGGAATAATTCGTTCCTGGCTGGCCAACTAACTTTTGCTCACTACCCAAAGTGTGACCCCACTACTGAGAGGCTGTAGTCTCAGCAGAAAGTATTGATGGCACAGATCAAGAAGATTGGACCGGTGGCAACAGCTGTAGCTTCGGGCGAGAGTGAAGGGCACGGAATCTGACGGGGTACTGCGACGAGGATGCACCACATTAGTCACACTAGAAGATGCAGCCCTGCATTGTATATATAACATGATATCATTCCCACCAGAAAAATATTCCGAAAGTAAAAGTGTCCCCAATCGTATCTCCGGGCGGGCACTACTGGGAGGGGCACATCAGTCAGGAAGGACTAGTACTAAATTGTGACTCTTATTTGCTTTATTTTAAAATTCTGTTTAATAATATTTTTAATTGCTCCGGCAGAGAATGCTTACAATATATCTTTGATTAAATTGGGGGGTACCTTATGTAGCCATGGAGATAAACCTGATTTATGGCTACCTTCTTTTCTTCCATGTACTAGAACCTCAGTCTTCAACTTATATATTTTCTCGTTGAATTCCTAGAGAACTTGTTCTGTATCGTTTATTGACGTTTGAAAGCAATCGCCTTCTCCCGCTACGACTGCTCTATGGCTTGCAAAGCGAAGCATGTATATTTCTTCTCTTTCTAACCTTGATTTTGTTCAGTCCAATCTCTTTTGATTCTCTTATTGCCTCATCCAAGAACATGTTGAAAATCGCTGGTGAAAGGTCGCATCCTGGTCTTACTCTAAATCGGCATTATGAAAGAAGTAATCAAAAGGGGCCCTGTGTCAATGGATAAATTCTATAACGGTGATTTATCACGAAAGAGAAGGGCTTGTTGGGTATATATGAATTTTTCTGGGCTAAAACTTGGCCTAGATGGGATTCCCGATGGTAAGTATCGGAAATATGATTAATACATTAAATAGGTGTCTTCTTATTGACATGAGCAGGAATAATAATATCAGTCCATGTTTCTTTTTTCGGCAAATGACCTCGAAATAACACTTTTTTAGCGACAATTATGGTTGTAAAATGGCTGAAAATATTATTTTAATGTATAAGTAATAGATCATGATGGGCCAACCTTATTCAGCTTCCGCCCCCCATCGTGGCTTCGGCTTTCCGAGGTAACATTTTGACGTTTAGCAGTATGTTGTAATAGAGTATGCAAGGTTACCAGCCTCTCAGTACCCGCACCACGTGCAACTTTCCCTGCTAACGGTTACGGCCCTCTACCGGTCAGCTTTGGCACATTTTCGACAGTATGCCACAAGAGAAACCAAAGCATAGTAATACCAGTAATACTTTAGGCCCACTTTCCCTATTCTGCTCAAGCTAGGATCCCTTCTGAAAGGACTACCTAGAGAGCCAGCATACTGTTGCCCGCGACCCACCACTAGGAGGTATATGTGGTGTACTGACACACCGGGTCACCATAATGAAACAGATATATGAGAGTAGAATGAATGGTGTGAGAGGTAGAGGTAAGCCGAGAAAGTTGTGGTTGAGGAAATTCTGAGGAGTAGGAATATTAGGAGTCTTAAAACAGGAGGGCTTGTATGAAACACTGCATGGGGGTAAATGAGGCAAAAGAGGTTTGTAAAGATAGGTCAGTATGGAGGAAATTATTGAAACAGAGTTAGGTGTACAATTATGTTTTAATGAGTGAAATATTTTGACTGTGCCTACCCCGAAAGGGAACGGCGTGATGGGTATGTATGTATGTAGAAAATAGATGCTATTTGCATAAAAACTGTTTTAGAGATAAATAACATTCCCAGGAAATCTTAAAAATTTTAAATATATTCACCACAATCATCATATTTCTTTAGATATTACCAAACTACTGAAATAATTGTGGCCAAAAATGCGGTGTTTCAATCGTAATGGCATCTTTTGGGCCAATGGCCGGAAAAAGATGCTTATTCCAAATGTACCTGTCGTATGATCTGCACAAGTTGTATCCTCTCCGCATTGAACTGGGAAGAACACTGCACGCCGGGTGTGAAATCATCTCGAATCATCCCTTAGCGGTGTCTTGCATGGTACTTCGTGTATGTGCCTTGACTTGGATTTTCATAGCTGAGGCACAATTAATGAACAGAACAGAATTGTTGAAACGAATTTAAAAATGAGTCGTTTTGATAGTTCCTTTCTTCTATTTTGTACTCTTGGGTTGCTCCCCTTAAGACATCTATTTATTTGAATTCAATCATTTCAGGCGTAACCTTGCAATGTCATTATTTATTCTATTTATTTATAAGCTTATACGACATTTTTACATATGTAGTGGTAATTATGGGTTATTACTGTACAATCCTTCCCCCTACACCCTACGTAAAGCACGTATTTCCTTACCCAAGCCAAACCTGACGTTATTCAAACGATGTTTCTCGTATATAGGACCTTAGGTGTATGTTTTATAACCCGTTTTGTATTTTAATTTGAAGATCCTTAACACAACGATGAAAAATATACGATCTTGGTTGTTTTCTATAGAAAGTCAAGAGAACGTTTTCCTATGAATTTAATATTATTTGACACATGTACTTTAATTTCAAAATGCTGTATTTCCTTTACATATGCGTGCATAATACATTCTGTAAACGATGGTAGCCATAAATCAGGTTTATCTTCATGGCTACATAAGGTACTCCCTAATTTAATCAAAGATGTTATGTTGTAAGTATTCTCTGTCGGAGCAATAAAAAATATTATCAGACAGAATTGTAAAACAAAGCAAAGTAAAAGTCACAATTTAGTTCTAGATTTCATTTGCACCGTTTCTGTGGAATTTGGAGATTCACTCTGCTGGAATTTCCTTTTACTGAGTTGAACCTCGATGGCAAGAGACGTTAGCATACTTAGTATATGTATATGTAGACTATTTTATTGGCCGTTCTCTAGCATAACTTTGAGGGATACTTTCTTCTTGTGTGTTGTTTTTTAGATGTTCTATGTCTCTTATCTGTTGACTATTATGAACCTATGAAGTTCACACTAATGAGGGGAAATTAAGTTGAAAAGAATTTATCTTGAACTAGCTTCGAGTTCAAGTCTTCCTCATCATCCTGTTTAGCTGTGTTAAAGTTATTTGTGGTATTGTGAAGTTACCAAAGCATTTGGAATCTTTCAGACCTCTTGTACCGCTTACTTTTCATTGATTAATTATTGATATCTTTACCATAGTGATTATATTAATTTTAAACTATATATACTGGTACTTCGATTAGGTTTATGTGTGCAAACTAATTACTAATGCAATACCGTATCTATAGTAACTGTGATAGCGAAAAAGTTGGCTGAAGAAAGGAAATATAAGGCATTCAAGGGATCTAATATAGCGTGGTAAGTATAGCTAATTAACATATTTGAACATTCATTTGTTTTTCATTTTATGCCGGAGAAACTTATAAATATTTTCTCGTGATCATTACTGAGATATTTTCTGTGTCGATTCTCTTTATTTTAAGGAATACATTACGTACTTTTTGTTGTACACTGTGTTGCGAACGTTAAATACAGTGAACTAAAGTTTATACACTTGCTACCCTCCCCTTATTTTTATACTACATAAGGCGAGAACATTTATTTACGCCGAAAGAAATTAACTCAGTGCTGAAGGGATTAATTTAAGACGATATACGAATCGCTTGTTAGTGCTTCAACTACCTATAACTTGTGTTTTTGAATTTATGTGGGTAGCAGAAAAGTAAAGTGAAGGCTATGAACCTTCTAACTTAGAGACCTGAGTAAATTAGACAAATGTTTCATTTTTTAGTTTTCAAAACAGCTGCCGAAGTTTTCCGGGATTCTTGGAACGGAAAGCGTTATTTTTACCCATCTCTATAATGCACGCTTGAAGTTTTTCTGCATCGCGAGCGCGTTTTTATGCAACGCAATGAGCCTAAATTAATTATCATTCGTCGGTTCCAGGGATTGGCACATAGGAGGAAAAAGCAGATATCGGTGTCAGCTCTATTCGCGGAATATATTTTTCGCCCATGCGGACTGAAAACTTGGATGCTTCGATATTTCAACTCACCCCCTTAACTTGACTTGTTCATAGTTCTCAATTAGCTCTGTAGGGAGAAGTGTGAAAAGATCTCCGTTGAATTTTTTTTTTTTAACAGAAGTCCGAGAACCGTTTTGAATCACTAACAAATACGTACATGACTGATACGTGTGATTTGGTGATTCTGATCACATTCTATTTTAAATTAGAAAATATTTAGCAAAACGCGGCCCATGAAATTAGTATTTTATATCGCAGGTTCAGTGATAAAATTTTTATGAATATATATGAACTTATGCGGAGCTTGATTAATGAAGCCAAATGAGTGAGAAATTTTTATTAACAAATTATTCTTCAAAACTATATTCATGAATCCGTTATGACATAACTGAGGTTTAAAAATGATAACTTTAATATGAAAATGTTAATTAAAAATAAAAAATTCACAAAGTTCGTGAAAATTATTAACATACAACGATGCAAAACTAGATTCGTGAAGCAGTAATGAATAAAGGTATCTTCACTATCACTAATGAGTAAAGTAAAGTAAAAGTATCTTGAACAAAATATCATTTTAAATAGAAAACAATGAATTTGGTCTCATTTTAATGAAAAATATCTTTATTTTCCAAAGACATATCAGCCCCTTACCGAACTACTTTCCGAGATTTTTGGCGAAAAATACAAGTCTTTTACATGAGATACGGTACGTGTATGCACTCCAGAGAGACATTGTTTAAAAAATGAAGAATTACTAACAAATTAACAGTGTGTAGTATGTATGTTTTCTCAACTATGTTTGAAAATAAAGTATATTGTCATCAGAGTATTAATTTCATAACCGCAACAATCCTATCTTTTAGAAGGGGTATTAAACGTAAGGCACTAAAAAAATAAATCAGCTAAAAGACAGCTATTTTTATTCAATCACATAGAATTTCAGTCATAGAAAAGTTTATTGTTGTACCATTAATAATCCAATGTTTAATTCATGCTGCCTACAGCTGCTGGAATGCTTGAAGGCTCTCATGGGGCTTTTTGTTATCATTCCTGCTTTTTTTTCAATGTCCTGTGTATAAAATCATCACTGGCCGTTCAATCCTAAGATTGGTTGGCTGCAGTTCTCTAACCTTCCCTATCTATTACTAGTTCCTTTCCTCTTCGTATCGCTTCCTATTGTAAGCGGTCACCTTCTGGGTCCGTCGAGGGTCAATTAAGGGAACGACACTTCTTCGGAAAAAAGGCGTTCATTCTTCCCTTATTCACAATTACCACCTTCACAACCTCAGCTCCAGCTCGCCTTCCATGGCTTGGCGTCCCCATGTGACCATCCTGTGTCCATCTCATTGGTCACCAAATGTATATTGCCAAAGGCTACAAGACCACTATCTAAGTGAAGCCCAGTGAGCTCAGCAATATTAAAAACTAGATAACAGCCTCCATAGATGAGCACCCACACCATGACCCGAGGAACCCACTGAGCTCATTTCACTAATCTAAATGACCTCATGTCATTCCTTCCTTGGGGAGCAAATTAGCAGATAAATCTAATCTACATCTACATCTACATCTACATACTACCCCGCAAGCCGCCTCAAAAGGCGTGTGGCGGGGGGTGTTAGGACACCAGCCGTCAACAAAAAAAAATCAAAGTTCCGCCTAGCATTTATTAAAGTCCTTAATTGTTCGGGGGAAAAACGAATTCCCATACCTATCCGTTCGGCAAAATATCTCCCTTAATTTATCGATTCTGTCGGACCTGGAAATATAATGTGGTTCTAATATGATGTTCTCCGTGTCGCTCTGAAAGATATTCATTCTCAATTGCTCAAGCAATCCAAGCCTAGCGCGTAGCCTCCGAGTCTCTAGCGGCTCCCACCCTAAATCTTTCAAAATCTGTGTAACGCTTTCTGTACGGCCGTAGCAGTTTTTCACGAATCGCGCAGCTTTCCTTTGTATTTTATCAAGTTCATGGACTAGGTATTTCTCCGCCGGATCCCATATGCTCGCTGCATATTCAAGGTGTGGCCGGACGAGTGCAAAATAGCACCTCTCTTTCACTTTATCATCCGATAATCTTCCCACAACACGCTTGACAAATCCTAACTTCTTCAGGGCTCTGCCACAAATATTTCTTATATGTGTCCCCCACGATAGGTTCGAAGTTATCGTAACTCCCAGGTATTTCACTTCATCTGTCGCATTTATGCTAACGCCATCCACAACATATACATGGGGATAGTTGGACGACCTACGCAAGAAATGCACCGCCGAGCATTTGCTCAGATTAAGTTCTAGTCCCCACTCTTTGCTCCACGCATGAACGTTGTTTAAGTCCGATGACAGAATTTCAAAGTCAGATTGATCACTAATTTCGCGGTATATGACAGCGTCGTCGGCAAATAAACGTATTTTACTGCTAATTCGGGAGCAAAGGTCATTTATATATATAATGAACAAAAGTGGGCCAATAACGCTTCCTTGCGGGACACCTGATGTCACTTTAACTATATCAGAGCTAATTCCGTCAAGAACTACTTTTTGCTTACGATCACTCAGAAAGTCACGTATCCAGTTTACTACTTGTTCGTTTAACCCGCATGACTGTAATTTGTATAATAGTTTTCTGTGAGGTACCGTGTCGAAAGCCTTCTTAAAGTCCAGAAATAGTGCGTCAACTTGTTTTTTCGATTCACCAGATATGAGAACGTCGTGAAGAAAGAGCGCGAGCTGTGTTTCGCATGATCTACCTTTTCGGAACCCATGCTGACAATTATGTAGGAGGTTTCGACTGTCCAGAAAAGTCATGATATTGCTAACAACGATATGTTCGAGAATCTTGCCTGTAATCGATGTTAATGATATTGGTCGATAGTTTCCTGGGTCATGTCTGTTTCCCTTTTTAAATATCGGTGTAACGTTTGCAGTTTTCCAGTCCATTGGTATCTTTCCTTCAGATAATGAATTATTGAATATTATCTCTAAGAACGGTGCGATCTGTGGTGCTAACTCCTTGAGGACGCGCGCGGGTATTCCCTCCGGACCCGGAGATTTATTACTTTTTATCAATTGTAGCTGTTTAGTTATCCCATCGCGCTGAATTGTTATTTCTTTCATCGGTTCCTCAATGTTTGGAATGTCTAAATTACACGCAGTGTCGTCTGTAATGTAAACACTTTCAAAGTGGGAGTTTAACACATTAGCTTTATGCTATCAGCTTTTTAGCTAATTATTATTATATATTATTATATATTATATAATAATTAGCTAATGCTCATGCTTTTTATCATTAGCTAATGGAATGGCTCAGCCCAGCCATGGTCTCAGTTCACCCAGAAATTTCACTTATACTATGTACTTTCCTCATTATTTGGCCCATGAACTTATTCTTGGATCTTCCTCTGGGGACTTTCCCCTCTTATATTGTTATTTCCTTCAATTATCCTCTTCACAAACCCATTGTATCTCAGAGTGTGTCCTATCCATGTAATTCTCCTTTTCTCTATCGTGTTCCATATGGTCTTTCCTGTTCTACTCTTCTGTGCACTTCATCATTTCTTATATTCATCATTCATTTTATCTTCAGCGTGTATTAAATAAGCTACAAAAATATTTTTCAAGCAAAAACTACCAAAAAGGTGTAGATGCCACCGTAGGTTATTGGTTTTTGGACATCCTGTTTCTTAACTTGCCAATTTATGGGTCATTTTTTCACTCCCCGACTTATAAATTTCTCACCACCAGGTGTATTTTGAATTTTTCCCTCTCTCAGCCTCTCATTATATCTTCTAAACCTCTATCATCTTAATTCCTCCGTCGCGCTTTTCCTTTATTTTACCTCCCTCTTCTAAATTTTCGGGATTCGAGCCAAAACCCTCTCATAGGGAATTCGGTGTTCTAGCCACCACAGTGACCCAATCCTTTTGTTAATTTTTGGGGATCCCCGCCAATTCAGCCCATTCATCTCACACTACTGGTTCATCCGCCCATCCTCTCGCGTCCATGGGGGTGAGTGGCTCATCCTCTCGTGTCCAGAGGGGTGAGTGGCTCCTCCCTCGACCCCCTTTCATCCTCCTCCTCCCCTGGAGATTGCCAAAAGCCCGCGATCCCCACTCAATTCGCCTTTGCTTCGTGCCTTAACCGCTCTTTTAATGAGAAAAGGCATCTCGTTGATCGAGGTGGCTTGCATAAGTGAGCGTACACTGTAAGGCTGCCCGCATCGACCACAACATATCGTGGGCGTTTGCTCTAGCATATCTCTTAAATAGCATTTATCTTTGAAAGCCAGTTACACTAATATATAGAGAAAGAATGGGTAGTTATGATAATCACTTAGTTGTACAGCTCATTTCTTGTGCCGGTAGCTGAAACAATTGCTCTCGCAGCTTATCAGCGCACTAAATTGTATGTTGATATTCTTATTTAATATATACAAATATTGATGTTCTTATTTAAGCATGATATATTGAATATGTAGTAGTAGTCTTTGTATCCCTTGCATGTTGGAACGATTGACGATAGAATGTTTCTTGGTTATTAGATTTTTAATTGGCGCTTTGCATGTGTGGTACGCGGGATTCAATGTAATTTCGGTGTTCTACCGTATCATTCATGCATGCCTGGTGTGGAAGCACCCCCTGCCACACACCCTTTGAGTGGCTTGCAGGGTATGACGTAGATGTAGATTTTGCTTTTAACGGTACTCTTTCCGCCAAATAAATGTTGTGTTTTTTTCATCATCATTGGCCGTGGAACCCTAGTATTGGTTGACCGCAGACCTCCACTCTTCTCCATCCTATCTTATGCTAGTTTCATTACTTCGTGGTATCTCTTCCTATGTACTTTCTTCTTTATTTGGTCCACGAAATTATTCCTGGGTCTTCCTTTGGGCACTTTTCCCTCTATTTTTCTTTCAATTATGTTCTTCACAAACCCACTGTGTCTCAGAGTGTGTCCAGTACATCTTATTTCTACAGTACAGTAGCTCTTCTTTTCTCTATGATGTTCCAAACGGTCCATTTCTCTTCCACTCTTCCGTACACTTCATAATTTCTTATTTTGTCCGTCCATTTTATCTTCAGCAACCTACTCCAGCACCATGTTTCAAATGCTTCTAGTCTTTCTGGTCATCTTTTCCAATAGTCCTTGATTCCGATCCATAGAGTGCCACACGCCTCACACGCTTCACACGAATGTTCTCTTATACTGTTTCCTAGTTTGTAGCCCTATGTTCTTTGAGCTCTGCAGTTATCTTTTCCCCATGAACACCTTATCAGTGTGGGCTATTCTCCGCATAATGTCCTTTGTACTTCTTCCGGCCCACGTGATGGTACTTCCGAGATAGTGAAGGAATCCTTATGCCAGTAATTGTATATCAATTACAAAGCAATACTCAATGCAGTGGTTGTGGTAGTTATATAAATTTTATTTGGGTACCTACTGTTATTAATAATTCACCTCCAACCACAAACGCTAGAAGTGACTTGCAGGGACATCTATAGGGTTTGTTGCTCGCTGGGCCACCTCTATTCCTTATAGGTGCATCCCAGGGACATATGTAAGTATTAGAAGAGGCCCAGCATGGTCAGTGGGCAGATTTTTGCTCTATATTGAGTTAATATTCATATTTTGCCTTCTAACTTGCCATCTTCATCCTTTCACAATATGTTTTATCAATGATTCTCTTCTAATTGTTAATTTCTCTTCCTCTTGTGGCTAATTCTCCGTTTAATGTCGATTACACTACTCCCATTTTCCTCCGAGATACTTCTGAGGTGGCAAAATTTGTGTAGCATATCCAGCTCCTTCCCCCCTCTTTCAATCATTGCCATCACTTGATTTGTTTCGTGCACACCCTTGAAGTGGCGCAAAGGATATTATGTACATTAAACCCCATGATTAGTTTCATTCGATGAATCTTCCTTATAATCAGAGATTAACAATCTATTTGAGATTATCCATGAGCGGTTCACATCCTAGTCGTCTAGTCATTTATGTTATTCCCTTTCTCTATTCAGTTTATAGGCAAGCTTTTAGTTTTTCTCTGTATTTTGGATACCCTTTTTTTTAAATCCATTGTCCCGATAATATTCATGAGACCTTTGATTGTAGGTCTAAATGTTTAAATGTAAGTATTTTTTCAATGAAAAATTAACATTTCCTGCATATGCACTGCCCTAATTATATTGATACAGATGTATGTATTTAAAATTTGTAATTAACATGGTAATTATGGAAGCTCATTTTTTTATTCTGTAAGCTCAAGTTTTTTTATTTTATTTTTAATTATTTAATGTTTCAGACATTATCTTTTATAGAGTGTCAGAGTGCCACTAAACCAATTAATAATATATCAATATATTTTTGTAGAAGAGGATGCTGAAGATAAAATGAACGGACAAAATAATAAATGATGAAATGTACAGAAGAGGAGAAGAGGAAAGAAACCTATGAAATACGATGCAGAGAAGAATAACTAGATATATTGAACACACTCTGAGGCACAGTGGGTTTGTGAAGAACATTATTGAAGGCAAAATAGAGGGAAAAGTTCCCAGAAAAAAGTTAATGGGCCAAATAAAGAAGAAAATACATATGAAGAGACCCCAGGAAGTAAGGAAACTAGCACTAGATAGGAGAGGGTGGAGGACTGCAGTCAATCTATCTATGGATTGAACGACCAATTATGATGATATTTTTAATTTTGGGCCCAGCAAATAAGAAAGGTACCGTTAGATTCGTTGTCATCAGGTCAAAAAGTCATTCGATTTGTTAATATTCGCTACACTTTTTCTCCTTTTGAGAAACTTACCGTAAGACTTAAGAAGATATCCTGATATTCTTTCAGGGAAACTTGAACTATGGTAGAAGTGATTCATGACTGTGCGACACACCCAATCTGAAAGGTTACTGACACGTACGGAAACCTTATTTTCCCACACTTAAGCAGTGAGATCCTCGCTTGTCCCATCCGATCCCGTTAGCTGGAACCAACGCATGTGTAGATGTTTGGCATTTTCTCATCTGGGGACTCGTGGACGACATGAAACTGCGATGACACCATTTGGAACATTCCTCCCGCTCCGTGCCACGCCAAGTCCTGAACCTCCGTCCACCCTCCCTCTCACATACCTCTCTCGTTTTCCAAATATCCGTCTCTCCCCTTCGCCTCCCCTAGGCTGCACGCTTCAATTATCCGCGAGCAACGTCCCAAAGGGCGGCCCTGGAGTCTCCGTCCAATATACCTGACGCACACGACCTGAATACTCCCTTCCAATCCGCACCACGTCGCCGTGTCTCGCCCTCCTCCGCGTCCTTTCACTGCCCATCCGCAAGCCAGCCCAATACACCCCTCTCCCCTTCTCCATCGCCTCAATGGCCGTGTTCAAACTCTACGTAAGCCCATATCTCACAGCGCAAGTTTCAATGAGAGATTACCATTTACGACGTCCTTTAAGGTGATTCTGGCCTCTGGGTAACTTTTTCCAGATTTTATGAAAACTTGAATAGAGCTTCTGTGAAGTGTATTTTCGCTCTTCGTAAATTAAAGACACTTGATTGTAAATTAAAGACCAGGATTCTTGGTTCACTACGCGGTCAAAGTAATTGCGACCGGGTTTTGAATCTACCCTTTCCTAAAACCCAGTCATAGCCATTTCCCTATTGGTTCGGAGCCACTTCTTCTTCCCACGGGATTTAATGCAAATTATAGGTGCCCGTGAATTTGTCCGCTGAATCATTTCCCATTAACTAACTGGCCTCTGGGTCACATTTTCTAGATTTTCTAAAATTTTGAATGCAGCTTCTGTGAAGTGCGTTTTATAAACTGAAATGAAAATAAAATAGGGTTTTCAAGTTAGTTTTACTGTCCTTCACCTTTGAAAGTGAGGATTTTAACACGGACTCTTATGGAGAATCTTCTCTTCTAAGGTGAATCTGTTTTCAGGCAGGTTTCAATTGAACTTCTCCATCCATGTTCATCTAACCTGTGTTGGCTCCCTCTACAATTATTCCTACATCACCAATATCTTCTTCAATTAAGTTTTCACTGTAGATGTTGAATATAGATTACAGCTGAAATACGCCTGTTTGAAAAAGATAGCATATATTTAACTGATCAGTAAAATGCCTGTAGAGATCTAATCCGGAGCTCCCTGATTGGCTGTGGAGTCTGATGGTCTTGGATTGTAGAAAATCCGTTTGAAAGTAGAGGAAAACGGACAGCCGTCTTCCCTGTTTAAGTCTTTTTCTATTTATTTATTTACAGCCCGATGGGCCAAGTTATGTCGGGTAAATTACAATAACAACGGAGGAGACACAAACACCCATGTCCTGGGCAGAAAATATTCTACCCGCGGGACTCGAACCAGCGACCCTCTGGTTAACAGGCGAGGACCTTACCCCGCCGCCACCGGGGCCGATTCTGATTATAAGCGATTTCGATCGCCTCCCGTATCAGATACTGGGAATACTTATTTGCTTTAGTCATGGTTTTACTTTATTTCTCGTTGTCTATGAGAAACCTCTGGTCCTGGGAAATAGAATGAAACTAAAACATCAGCATCTTGCCTCCTATTTAAAAAATCTATTTGCGGATTACAGCCGTCATTGAAGTCAAAATGGGGTAGTTCCGTACAAATGGCGCTGTGCCTGCCCTTATGGCTTGGCAGATATAGTCATTAAAAATATAACCGCGGTGTAATTAGCATATTTTGTACTTTAATATTGGTTTTCAATAGGTAAACAATTTCTTCAAGAATGCAGTACATTTAAAAACTAAATGTAAACAAATATATATCTTAGTATTTGTCTTGACTCACAGCAATTCTCAAACCAGAGCCACCTAAAGCAAATAGTGTTGATGTAATTCACGGATCCGGGCGTTATGTTGTGGAAGTTCATGATAAAATTCTAGTAAAAGCTTTATTGTAGTTCTTCTGGGTTATTGATTTACAACGCCTTTCGATGTAGGATTAATTTTTCCCTTGCGAATAATTGAAGTAAATTCTCCTCGGATTTGCATCAAGGTTAATTGCTCCATCTTCATCTTCGCCGACGATTCAATGAAAGATTTATTCATCATCATCAGGTAAAATGTATATAATTGCCGGAAGACAAGGGCAATGCAACTGTGATCTTGAAGGCTGAGGAAGGTCGTCGAAAGAAACTTGACCTTCTTGCTGACTCTAATATTTTGAAGTAAATTATTTTCGCGTTTGCGTCCGGGTTAACTGCTTCATCTTCATCTTCGCCAAAGTTTCACTAAAAGACTTATTCACCGTCATCAGGACCGTTGAACGACTTCATCGTCAACGACCCTCATGGCAATGGATCAATCTTTCATTGGAACGTCGGCGAGGTTGAAGATGAAGCAGTTAACCAGGACGCAAACTCGAGAAGAATTTGCTTCAACGCGTTTCGATGTCTATTTTTAAATATTTAGTTTATTTAAATCTTGCTCCTTCAAAGCCTAAGGCTTGTCTGGAGGTATCAATTTAGATAACCACACATATAAACAAGACATTACAAACAATACATTAAAATGTTTAAATATTTGCCCTAGCTATATAAGAAAATATTTATATAAATAGTATGAAAAACTTTTACATACATTTTGCAACAGTTTTTTTATAGATTCATAGAGAATATGCTACTGTTGTAGATACAGTTTTATAGATCACTTTTTGTAATCAACCATTGTTTAATTTTTTTAACCTTTGATATTGTTTTTAAATTTTTAAGGTGTGCCGGAAGACTATTTAGAACCTTTGGCACAGCTACATTGAGCCTCTCTCTCTATCGCCATATTTACTAAAATAAAAAGATACATAGTAAAGTTTAGGCTTTCTTCTTTCCATAATATTTCATTTTTGTTTCTAAAATTTAGGCATGAATAAAAATCAACTGTAAGCAAGTATATGTACATCTTATCCACAGATAGAAAACTATATTTTTGCACAATACGCTAAGCACATTTGTTGTTACATCATCGTCTGGTAATGCTTTCGCAGTACGACACAGCTGAGTAAGCATTATCTGGTGATTATGTTATGCGACATCAAAACACGTTGTAAATCAATAAACCTTTGTAAGTGCACAAAAAATATTTTTAGTCTAGTGTTGGTATATTTTGAAGCAGTAATCACACAGCTTATAACGCTCTCCTACTTTTCCGAGATGTTTTTACGCAGCAAAACGTTGAACTCGGAACAATAATGTTTTTTTGCTACTACATCTACATCTACGTAATACCCTGCGAGCCACCACGAGGGTGTGTGGCAGGGGGTGAAGATCACCAAACATGCACTATTGCCATGCAAGTAGGATATTTAAGGGAGACATGCTAGAGAACAGGGTCATATGCAGATAGATGGTTAGTATCTACATAATAAGAAAGGTATTATTGGTTGTTATCACATACATCATGCACTACAACCTACTCTTACTATATTTCACCTACCTATCCCTTTGCTACGCTGCCTATTGTTCTCTCTTATGGTACGCGGGAAAAATGATATTTTCAATCTATCGGTACGACAATCTATCTCTCTAATCTTGTTAATATGATCAAACCTAGCATAATACGCAGGGGTTCTTAATATATATCTAACGTCATCTGTGAACAAATCGGTTTCGAATTTACTTAAAAAGTTTAACCTAAATTTTATATTTTATAACTTTATTTACTAATGGCAATCGTATTTTAATCCGTTTCTGAACTGTCCCTCGTGAATCAGCTAAGTCTTTCGTGCAGACGTATGCTAATTTTGGCCCTGTTTACAGCAGTAACGCTAGGCATATAACATAAGGAAGCAATTACTGATCTTATACAGAATCCTTCTAGTTAAGTGCTCGGAAGAGACCAGTCAATATTACCTATCGGATTGAGCGAAGGCATTCGCTGATGCTTGAAAGGTTGGATTCCATTCCCTCAGGTGCAACTGCGTGCCTTTGTTGGAGGAGTAACTGCAGTCTCATAAACGCTGACTCCCATAGTTTGCAACTAAAGAACTTGTATCTAGACTATTATTGGATATTATGCCTACTGTACTACCGCACAAAGTATGGGTCAAGATTTTTCGACTTGTTGCAGGAGGGTTTCAACACTCAGATCCCCAGTGTGTGCCTCTCCTTTTGAGACAGCTTAACCTTGACCCAGCAACTACCATTTGGAATTAACTTAAGTATCATTCGCGAATATATGCAGATAGTTTAGTAAATCATACCTTAAGGTGAATAAATCTTTTGCGGTGCTTTACACCACGATTCTTCCTCTTCCAAAGAGATGATGAAAATAAGATGACACAAACTCGATTGCATGAGTGATAAAATCTTATTCGGTATGAAGTCAGGCGCAACCATCCCCTCTTTTGTAAATAAGTAAAATTTTCAGTCCTCACGTACAGAAAATGAGTCGTAATAAATAATTTCTCACTTGGTTCATTCCCAATTTTTTAAGTCCTTCAGACCATGAATTTAAGATCCACAAAA
This sequence comes from Ceriagrion tenellum, assembly GCA_963169105.1. Lineage (NCBI taxonomy): Eukaryota > Metazoa > Arthropoda > Insecta > Odonata > Coenagrionidae > Ceriagrion > Ceriagrion tenellum. Next base: position 40,200,458 of record OY720644.1, on the reverse strand, counting down.
TCATCATCAAGGAATGCCTTTGAAAATGATATTCATTCATTCACCATTCAATCGTCGTTCAATCCTAAGATTGGTTAACTACAGCCCTCCACCCATCCCTTTCTCTTGAAATTTCCGATCCCTACCTGAATCACTTAAATACTTTCCTCTTTATTTGGTTCATGAACTTATTTCTGGGTCTTCCGCTGTGGACATTTCCCTCTATTTTACCTTCAATTATATTCTTCATAAACCCATTGTGTCTCACGGTGTATCCAATCCATCTGGTTCTTCTTTTCTCTTTGCTATTCCTTATGGACCTTTCCTCTTCTACTCTTTAGTAAACTTCATCGTTTATTATTTTGTTCGTCCATTTGATCTCCAGCATCCTTCTCCAGCACCAGGTTTCGAAGGCTTGAAGTCTATCCTGCATTTGAATTTCACACCGGACACGGGATTTTGGTGTATAAACATGCGTGCAATTACGTTTGGTGGGGTGGAAGGTGCTTGCAGTCATGAATCAAGGGGCGAGATATATCTCTGTAGCCATCGTAGCTGAGGACTATGTTGCAGCTTAACGAGAAAGGAACACAAATATTTTCTTTACGAAATTGCCTCTCTGGTCAGCTTTTCCTATGACCCATGCTTCCGATCAGTAGATGTGATCCTGCAACCCGAGTATTTTAATGAAATTTGTAACTTTATGGATCTCATAACTATTGAATCCATTACTAAATATTATTGCAACCGGCCATTAGCTACATTATCGTGCAATCGGTCATTAGAAGTGCAAATCACCACAGCTGTCGGTCGCTTCCCCAAAATACTTGCTCACCCTGCATGGGATTAGGAAAACCACCTCTGAAGTCTGGGACGAGCTCTCTCCTACGGCGCTTGCTTGACCTAGCCCGTCCGAAACTTACCCGCGCGATTTACTTTCCTCGGACCCGCCCACCTTCCTACTTCCCCTCCCCCTTTGCCACTCCCATCAACCCCTATTCCCCCTCCTTCCTTGGTCTCCACCCCCCTCAACCCTCCCTTCTCCTCTGAGAGCGTCGCGTGCGGGTGAAAGTGCTGCCATTAGCGGACGAGATTGAAACCATAAGTCACGAGTCGGCCGCCGTTAGAGCCCCTTTAACAGGCCCAGAGAACATGGCGTCCGGGCGCATGCCTTTCTCTCTCTCTCTCTTTGCCTCATCACTCTACCTACCCTTCCCACTACGAGTGTAATTTTTTTCCTTCCTTTCTCTCTATCTCTGCCTCTTCACCCTCTTGCCACCTTCGCACCCTGGAGTCGGTTCTCAAGCTATTCGCTGCTTCCTTTCACTTCTCCACCACCAAAATTTCGTCTTCCTCTAGCGAAGAGGTCATTTTTTCCCTCGGAACTCTTCCTTCAAGGTCCGACGTCAATTTTTCTCCTCTTCATCTGCTCGAAGTCCTAGATTTTCCGCTTCTTTCTTCATGCGTGTTGGTTTCTTTAGACTCTTTCGACTTCATCTTCTTCTTCAAATATTATTCTGCTCATTCTCGCGCCGAACATTCACACAGTAGTATTTGGGCGTTGGCGGTGCGCAGATTTGAGATGTAGCGAATGCGTCAGTGTTTATTGTAATTTTTTGATAGATGTGTTAGGGAAAAAATTAAATACTTGAATAATTTTCTTAAAAATCTTATTCTTCTCATGAATCCATCGGTGAGAAAAAATAGTTCATTGTCACACTAACAACGGCGTCCTTAGAAAACGATATTGTCCAATTCCTCTGACCAAGCTTCATCTTTGAATCGGATGATTGCAAAAAACTCAGACTTACTTAGAAAAAGGAGCCTCAGGAATTCAGATAATTTAGCTTAATCTGCATTATATGCCAAGGTCACGGAAATACCAATGATGTTTGCGAAGGATTTTTTTGAAAGTTTACTCACTTTTCACGGATAGTGTAATGTCCTAAACTTCTCATTTTTCTTTATATAACGGACGTTATGTTCGTGATTTCCATTTATTTATACCCGTTATTTGGCATTTACGCTCATGATATCAAAAAAAAATTTCACCTCACAAAAGTGGAGATGCCAATAGATTTTCCACCGCATATGCAGCGACATTCATTAGAGGTGCATAACTTTCATTTGCAAGATCGATAATCAAATATTGACAAAAATGCTCACACGCAACGCTATTTGGATGGTTTTTTATTTATGTTCCTTAGGTTTTTATAAAATCCAATTCGCGCGGTGGGTACATTTTTTTGACTCGGCTGGATACAGGAAAATCTGTCGATTATTCTGTAACATATGCTCAACTCACACCTTCATTTTTTATTTTCAACTGTAGTTTTCTTCAAGAATTATCTTTATTTGTGGGTGATAATTACGGTTGTAACTTATGCTATGATGTTACCGAACTTTATTAGTGGAAAGCTTTGTCTATCGAATTGAAAAAGATAAAAGTATGTCTTGTCTCGGTTAAACGGATTAAGTTCCAAAAATATTCCTTTAATACCTAGTATTATTCACGCTAAAAAGCTCTTTAATGGAATTCAAACAATTTAATTTAACTTAAAACTTAAGCAACAATATATATTAAATTACAGCTTAAAAATGTAATTTTCTATGAGTTTACTTGTAAATTCTGTTAATATCTCGCATGTGTTGCCAAGAGGTGGTGAGATTGCCGCAGAATTAGGTGAACATGAGAGAACGACTCGCAAAACCTAGTTTTTGAAGTCACAGTCGGCTGTTTGGACCTAAATAGATTTGAATGGCCGTGCAAAGTGGAGTGTTGTAAGTTTATATCGGTCTCAAATGACGGTGACCTTCAATGATACGCGAACCGATTCTGGTACAAGAATGCTTCGGAAAGAAATTTCTGTTTGTTAACGACTTTGATCATGTGCTGAGAATCAAGGTCTTCAGGTGTATTTTAATTTTAGATGACTATTACCCCGGGCGTCTTTGGCCATTATATTCATATCAGCAGTTGAAAATGGTGTAAAATTCATAAAATGACGGCGGAACCTTTAATGCGTGGCCCCTTGCTATAGTATGCTGCGGCTCATTTGGCCATAGGTATGTTGTTTGAACTCGAAAATACTCCGTGGCTCAAGGCTACACTGCCGCAAAATCAAAAAATTGAGTGAGAAATCATTGTAGGGAAACGAGCGTGTTTTTTATGTTAGAACCGTTTTGAAATAATAAACAAGTATACTTCTCGCAGCAATTTAATTTTTACATGAAATCCTGTACCCTAATCTACTTTTCTACTTAATTTCCACTAATATCAGTTCTATATATCAGTATATAATAGTATATATATATATATATGTATCGGTAACTATAATTTCACTAATCCACTAATCTAATATTTCCACTAATATCAATGCATTTATCGCATCGTAGAACCAGCTTTTGAATCCCATCCTCGTAGAAACCAGCCACCTGATTTAACAACCGCTGCAACACGGTCGTTTTGACCTCTTCATCGTCGTCGTCGCGCTGATCGCCCAGATGCATCTTCAAATGAGAAAACAGGTGGTAGTCACTGGGCGCTAGATTGGGACTGTAACGAGGGTGATCAAGTTGTTCCCAGCCAAATGATCCGATGAGTTCTTGAGTTTGATCAGCCTTGTGGTGATTGGCATAGTCATGGAGCAAAACTATCCCCTTACTCAGCATGTTTGTTTTGGATTGCACGGCGCAGTCTTTTTAAGATCTCATTCCGTACCATTTTATCACTCATAATATTTATTGCATAAACTTTACTAATCTGACGATGAGTTTCAGCCGCTTTCACACCTTTAGCACAAAGGAAAGGAATCATAGCGCGTATTTCACAGTCGGTGGGATTCTCAATCGTCGGAGGCATTTAAAAATACCCACATTCAATCTAAGCTTTTAAAGGAATCATTATTACCTGCCGTCAAACTGTTATAGATTAATGTTTCTCCCAACAGCCGGTGTTTTGTCTGGATACACTTTTGCATTTCCTTCTGTAATGTTTCCGTGAGTAATTTGTAAAATCATGAATGCAGAAGAAGACTTTCGTATCATCTTTTTTCATAGAACGTTCCTTTGAAAAGAAACTATTCTCTGTTCGACTTCCATAGTTTTACTAAGAGCGCGCCATTTAGTATTATTGAAGGTAATGTCCCTGGATCAGGCGCATATTGCTTCCCTTCTGTATATATTTCTTCTAGCGTTGTATTTCCACGAACGTCATCGTTAGAAATCTGAATCAACGCTACAGAAATACCAAAAATAGTAAGATCTGAGGTTTTTCCGGCGTGTGATACTTAGTAGGTTTTATTCGGGGAGTACCCCCGGTGAGAGGTTCCATGGTTTCCGACATTTCAATGGCTGAGTCATCCATCGTCTTCAGGGCATAATCGGCTAATTTTTTCCATTTTTACCTCCTTCAGAAATCTCCTGTATCATTGTATTCTGGTTTCAGGGGTCTGCCAATCATCCCAATCCATCTCCAACTGTGTGACCTGAGAAGCCTAGCCTCCGTTTGCCAGTCTGTTGCAATCTCCTACCTTCCTTTAAATGACAGCGTCCTTTTCTTCAGAAAATATTACTAACAAACTGAATGGCTTTCCTTTGTATTTAGTTTTCACTCAGTTCAGGTGGCGGTTCAAACCTAGTTTGGAGCTGGATGCGATATTCTCGAGTTGCAATGCTTCGCAGGCATTCGAATTGCCCTTATTGGTTACGCCGTGAGAGTAGTACACCGGTTAGTTTGAATTATCTTCAAAAAATGTCTCAAGCGTACACCATTGGGTTTAATTTTTGTCTTCACGCTCGTGGGCAGTGATGCAATGGTACACTTCTGGTATAGGTATATGGTACTTTTCCATAAAGCCATTTATATCTTAAATAAATGCCATTTTCACATAAAAGAGTATTTAGGAGGCTAAAACTCATGGCAAATCGATTACCTGAAAATATTTTTTTTAGTGTGCTCATTTCTACACGATTAATGTCAAAATGTGGGAATTCTGTAGAAATGGCACTACAATCGGCGTCTGTGGCATTAAAAACTGTTCATAACAAATATGTCCTTAAATTTTTCTGGGAACTCAGTACCTTATTTTTGGTTTTATATTACTAATCATTAGCAGGGTATTTAAACCAATGAAACAAAAAATGGGCATTGAGTATTTGTTTTGACTTTCACAGTCACGGTAAAACATCCTTAAGAGGCCCAGAGAGCTAAACAATTGATAGAAATTGTAAATTGAGCAGTTTGAACTTGGCGACGAATGCTTATGATCTTGTCCACCGAGGTAGTGAAACGCCGAGACTACCTTCATCCCCCAGGCGGAGCCAGTTCCGAGGCAACAACGGCCTCTTCTAAAAAGGAGCTCTCCGCGCAACTACCACCAAGTTCCTCTACCACTATATCCTTAAAATCTAAGGGATTTGTTGCTAAGCGTTCATTTCGATACATTTTACTTCAAAAAGCCATTGCATAAACGACCCTGGCCGAGTCATTTGCCCACGGCGTGGCGGTCCTCTCTCGGCATAGCACGGTTGTGGCCCCATCCCATATCCCTGTGGTACTCTCTCTCGGAGACCTCCCAAACCCTTTTCCCATCCGTTCGTCCCCTCAAACGGAACGAAAAATACATTTTGAAGTGACTCTCCGTAGGGTTTTGGGAAGGGGGAGAAGGGTAGGTGGAGCACAGAGGGATAGTGGCATCATCTCACCCTCCCTGAGCTGTTCTCTCTCTTGGCGATCGAATATGAAATCCCTTTTTTCGCGTGTGCGGCATTGCAGGAGATATAAAAAAATATAAACACGGGACGTTATAAAAAGAGGAGATTTTTTTCCGGATGGCCAGGGTACAATGGGAGGTAGAGGCGAGGCAGAAAAGGGATCGCATATATGTGTTGTGTGGTTTCCCTGCGTGTGTACGTGTGGAGGAGAGTGAAAAAGCATTGTGTGTTGGGGGATGGGATGTGTGAAAAAAGGGCATACATATGAGAAAACGGGGAAAGAGAAAGAGGCATTTTTTTAATACGAAAAAGAGCTTTTTTCCCTTCATGTGCGTGTGTATGTGTGTGTGATAGGGCGGTGGTGTGGGGAGGGTGGAGAAGATGTAAGGCAGGCGGTGGAGTGGGGAGATTCGACGCATATTTCCCGCAACCCATACGCTTGGAGGCTCAATTCCGTTGTCTCCTCTTATAGAAACTGATGTTATTCGAGTCATCTCCCAGGGCAACCGGGTGGAGGGGGTGGGGACGAACGTTCAAGGGGAGGGGGACGGCTTTGATGGGGGGGATGCTGTGTATGTCGCATGGGGTGGTGGGATGGGTGATGCGAAGCGCCGGAGGGGAAGGTTGGGATCTCCGTGGAGGGGCGCATGTCCAACGGACTAATGCTCCGCAGCGCCTCTGCCGGCCCTTGGACGAGTACGTATGGGACATTTCCTGGAAGCCACGCGGAAAATCCCTCCGTCCAAACTCTACCCCATCCCAGCACTTCTTTATTTTCTTTTTTTATATACATATACGTTTTTCACTCCGTCCTTTCCCCCGTGTCGTGAAACACCCTCGCGCCATTTTCGTTTTCCTCCACTCTCTCCCCTTTCTGTTCTCCTGTTTCTCTCCTCTGCCCACCCCCCCTCCCCGAATCCACCCACAACCTCCAGTCACACCACTCCCCTTGCTGGATTCCTTTCAAGTCCCTTCTCTTTCGAGCCCCGTTTCCAAACCCCGGACAACCCACTCCCCTTTATCTCACGATAAAGCTTTCGCGAAATCTCGTAGAAGATTTGCCGGAGGCTGGTCGTTCAGCACTGGTAATTCAAATTTTACATCGCAATAAGCGGATAGGTATATTTTGCTACAGCCAAACTATTACGGTAGAAACGATCACAGGCATTAGATTAAGGATATAGACTGCAGAACTTAAAGATTTAAAATGTCATTTATTCCACGTACAATAAGGGACTATAATAGTTGCAATAGGTAAGTTCAGGGATAATTTGACTCTGACTAAGCAAAATATGTGTTTTTTGTCGTGCTAAATATCTTAACAACATTATTAGCTGCTAACCTCGCATGTAATCTACCTTTAATTTAGTACCTTGTAGTGCTATTCATTTGTTAATTAACAATACTAACCAGTATTTGTATCTTCTACATCTACCTTTACGTACCACTCTGTGAGCTGCCGCATGGACGTATAACAGGGCGTGTTAGGACACCAGCGGCGTAAAAATATGTAAGGGAATAGGTTTTTTGGAGGTGAAACGGTGACGTGTACTATGGGAGTGTATTTAATGGAGTTAATTTTTTATTATTGTCGCTTATTGTGCGCGGGAATAACGTCAAGATTAAAGTTTCTCTGTCTCTCTGAAACACGCCAGTTCTGAATTTCTCAAGTAACTGAGCCTAGCGTGTAGCTTCCGAGACTCTAGGGGACTCAATCCTTCTATAAGTTGTGGGACACTATATGTGCGCTCGTAGCAGTTTTTAACGAAGCGTGCTGCTTTTCATTGTATTTTATTATTTTTTGGTTAAATCTTTATGACCATGGTCCCGAATTCTCGCAGCGTATCTGAGTTGTGGCCTATCCTGAGCGAATTAGCATATCTCTTCTACTTATTAATCTGAGGACCATTCTATAATACACTTAATAAAACCTAGTTTCTTTAATGCTGTGCAGCATATGTTTCGTATGTGTGTTTTTCCCAAGATATATTAGAAGTTAAGGTAATTCCAAGACATTTTTGTGTATCAAGAGATTTTATGTTTACTCCACCCACAGCATAAGTATGGCATTTGCGTGATGACTTTCGCAGGAAGTGAATTGTGATGCATTTGCTGGTATTTAATTCTTGAGTAGTGTATTGCATGGTAACACGTTCTTTTATGTATTATTGTTCTAGCTTGTGGTCTTACTACGCACTTTTGTCCTGACTGCCCATGGCCTGCGCCTGTCATCCGGGGGGACGTGCGCGGCTCTAGTTTAAACTGGGATGAGTGATGCATGTCTAGTGTGGAATCACTCCGTATCACACACCCCAGTGGTGGCTTGCACGGTATTTCTTAGATGTAGACGTAGGGTAACGACATTACAGGTCACCTGACTCCACGGTTTGCGAGAAATATCAAATCTGGGGCATCCTAGATTTAATTGACAGTAGGAGCTTTCTTAGAGACTAATTTTCTGTGCAAATCTCCACAAGACCGCGGGTGCGATGTTACATATTTTTATTAGAGTATTACACTAGCTATTAGGTAGGATTTTGGACAGTTTTTATTTTAATGGTACATAGTTCCATTTTGGCTCCTATGAATAACCCGTCATTAGATTCCTCTTTAATTCCTCCTAATGTTTTCCTATTCTTGTGTCGTCCGTAATTCCTATCCTTTCGCCTGTTTTCTCATTGTTCTCCGCTGTACTATTTTCTTCAACATTATTTCTCCTTTCAAATGTCCTCCATCCATCTCTTCTGCTTCCTCCAAACCTCCGCCACCAGCTTTCTCTTCTCTCCAACCATAATCAAAACCTCCTTGTTCGTCTATCCCGCCACCCTGCTCACCCTCCAATCATTCATTGGTCGTTCAATCCTAAGATTGATTTATTGCAGCTCTCCTCTCTTCCCTATATAATGCTAGCTCCCTTATCTTCTGGTATCTCTTCCTATGTACTTTTCTCTTTATTTAATCCATAAACTAATTTCTGGGTCTTCCTCTGGGGATTTTTCCCTCTATTTTACTTTCAGTTATGTTATTCCCAAACCCATTGTGTCTTGGGGTGTGTCCACCTCTACCACTAGTTTCCTCTCATTTCCAATCACATCCAATACCTCTTAGTTCGTTTATCTCACCAACTTGTCAAATGTCAACAACCTCGCTGTCAACCAAAGGAGGTACACTCTATAACTCGTCACATCAACCACAATAAACGGATTGTGACATTATATGAGAAATCCTATTGTGATAACTAGGTAAGTTGTTAGCTATTTGTGCATGTTTATGTGATTTCATGCTCTCTTATGCTAACAGTGGAGTTTTTTCATTTCAGGGAAGTATTATACTGAGCAAATTACTTCCCCATTAGAGGAGTACAAACGTGCGTTCGCTGTTCTAACTGAAATGCTCCGCTGCACTGTACACTAGGGTGGATCGAAAAACAGTTTTTTTTTTTAAATTGGTGTGTGACTAGTGCTTAAAGTTTGTGGTTGTTGGTACTTATAACCCATAAAAATTCTAACTCGATCGGATTATATCTTGAGGCTGCGCTTTTTAGTCAAAATTTAAAATTCATAAGAAAAAAGTCAAAAATTTGCAAATTTTCCTGATAGTTTCTAGATGTTCCCGGAATGATTTTATGGTAAATAAATACACATATTGCTTGTATGTTGCTTAAAATTAGCGATTGAGTGTGTTTGAATCAGGAAAAATGGTTTAATAGTTCGTCAAAAATCGTCAAAAAACGCCAAATATACAGAAATGTGACGGATGTTAGGTAGGCAATAACCCGCTATAATAACTCGACCCTGCCAACTTTAATTTGCCAAAAAAGATAAGGTAATAGGATAGGAAGTAAAATGCAGCTTATAGTTTAATCGACTATCCAACACTCACCATGAAAGGGTATATGCAAATTCATTAATAACTCCAGAGCGTGCGTTGCTTATATCCTGAACTGGTAGGACTGATCTTCCATCACCCTAGTGCTCCCATCGCCCGTGCGTCTTCACCCGCGCAACTTACTTGTCAAGAAGAGCACATTTCTCTCATTGAGAAACCTGGTTCATTCTACCTTACCCGCGTTACGCCCAAAACAACCGACGCAGAAGGATCAACCGCCGCTATTTGGAACTTTCTCTGCGAAGAAGGCATAGATATGACGGAATTGTCATGCATAGGATCCGACGGATAGAGGAAGAACACGGGGAAGCACACCGCCATTATTCGACGTTTAGAATAATATATCCAGTGTCCTCTCCAATGGGTTGTGTGTCGAATGCATCCTAATGAACTGCCTCTAAGATACATTTTTGAGAAAACTGATGGTAAGATATCCTACCCGAAGGTATTCCATGGAGACGTAGGAATGAGCGTGTCTACCTGCCAAGACCAACCCATGGTCCAGTTCGAAAAAATTGAAGCTGTTCTTCCTGATGTTGACGTTTATGTTCTCAGCAGAGACCAGGTTTACCTCTACAAAATGCGCCAGGCTGCAAACAGTGGAGTGTGTCCAAATAATCTTGCGATGTGTTTTCCTGGGACCATTCACCATGCTCGATGTCTGACTCTTGCAGGTTGCATCTTTTGATTGTATGAAGCGACCTCTAATCCATAACCTGCTATTAAGACATTGACAGAATTTGTCGTTAAAGTTTATACTCCCACGTGGTTTAACATAAAATGCAATGGAGCTATTAAGGATGCGTCAAAAAACCAGTTAACATTACAGAAAATGGAGTATTTACCAAACGATATAAAGACTTTTCTCTATGAATGTCTTCAAAATAATTCTTTACGGCGGCATACAGAAAACATACTAGTTGGTATGTTGGTAGACAGTCGGCCAAATGAGAGTAAAAACGCGGTGAAGAAGATCCTGGAAGCATGAAAAAGCCAAAGCCAACCAAACAAGACCATTTCAAAATTTGGACGTCCAGTGATCAACTTTAATGCCAAAGATTACACAGATTTAGCGCACTGGGGAAAAGGAGAAATAAGATCACCTCCAGTAGCACACTTACTTACCAATAACGACTTAGAATGGATCACAGCAGGAAGAGACGATTCCTTAGGAAAACTGCATACTTATTTTGACCTGCTGTGCCATGACTAGGCAGTGGAGAAGTGGCAGGTCAAGGATGTAAATGCTGCATCAATTGCTGTGTGTGGTTATGACTCCATACATGGTTACATTAGAGCTCGATTGGAGGACAGGAAAATATTACCTTAGTATGATACCAAAGCGGACTTGAAAATCTAAATAGGCCAGGCTACACGGGTGGGTGGGCGGGCAGCGCTCGATTGCATTCACCTCCTTGTGGTGAGTGCTGGATAGTCGATTAGACGATAAACTAAGAGCTGCATTTGACTTCCTGTCCTATTACCTTATCGTTCTTCGTAAATTTAAGTCGGCGGGGTCGAGTTATTATAGCGGGTTATTGAATACCTAACATCCGTCACATTTCTGTATATTTGGCGTTTTTTGACGATTTTTGACGAACTATTAAACCATTTGGCCTGATTCAAACACACTCAATCGCTAATTTTAAACAACATACAAGCAACATGTGTATTTATTTACCATAAAATTATTCCGGGAGCATCTAGAAACTATCAGGAAAATTTTCAAAATTTTGACTTTTTTCATAAAAATTTTAAATTTTGACTGAAAAGCGCACCCTCAAGATATAATCCGATCGAGTTGGAATTTTTTATGGGTTATAAGGACCACCAACCACAAACTTTAAGCACTAGTCGCAGACCGATTACGAAAAAAAAAACGGTTTTTCGATCCACCCCACTGTACACCCATCCATTGACTTTTTCCACTGGATTTCTACCTTGGGCGTTTATTAGGACTTTGCAGGAACGTAAACAAAGCCAATTCAGATATTACCATTGAGTTACAAGCGTAGATTTCGGAGTAATATTGGTTATTACAAAATAAGCAAACGCTGGAATTACCTCTATGTTGGAGGATTAGTGAACGTGGTGGGTAGTACATTTGCTGCCCACAAAGAAGACTCAGGTTCAAATTCAGGCGGAGATGGAGATTTTTCAGCTACAAAATAATGTGTATGCATGATTAGATACGGCGTAAAGAGTACTTGTGCAGTATATTGTTGGTCGGATTGGATATTATACTGTGTACTATTTTTTATCATTTATTTAGGGGCGGCTAATTCGAATATCGGGCTCCCCTCCGTAACATAATCCATAACACTATCACTTAAATAAATCTAAACTACTATTCATTCATTTATTACTATTACATACTACTAAATTATATACTGTTCATTCAAATCCGCCTATCCCTACAGTTTAAAGGATATAAAAAGAAACCTGGGCACTATCAAAGCGCAGTGGCGTAAGCATCACGAGGATTTGGACACTGGATGCATATTAAGGCACTATCAAAGAAAGAGAGCAACAATGAAATTGTACATAAGATTACAAAATCATCCTGACGAGTACCACTCTAGTGGGTAGTCTAAATTAGGGCACATACCTCAAACCTGAGTTGAATTTCATAACACCACCATGAGCTGAATATTCAAAAGAATTTTCACTACAGAATGAAGAAAAAAGAAATGTATCGTTTTTCCTTGTGATTACACATAATTATCGCAACTTTCACTTTTCAAATAAAAAATCCCACAGATTTTCTGGCAGATATGATTTATTAGACTGAACCCCTCATGAAGAGTGACACTTGCTCATTTCTCTCTAGTAAGGAGAAAAAACATTTTGGCTTTATGTGACTTTTTAAAAAAAAAGATACTCTTAAAAATACAGTAAACTGCCTCCTCAACTTCTATGTAAATCCCTGCAGCAACTGCATTAATACATCCTGGGAATTACCTGTCAACCCATATCTTTCAAGGAGAGGTGTTGCAGATAAAAATCAATAAATAACTAGATCACAGTAAGAGGCGAATGATTTAGGGCTACCTATATGAATTGGCATATCTACAGAGTCTCTAACTGGATATAGTGCAGTTCTTACTGGGGAAAATACGTCCCCTGCCACACACCCGCGAGGTGGTCAAATGTTGATTCCCGTTTAGATTATTAACTCAAGTTTTTGAGTAATGAACAGCCGTTTAATTGTCGCCTATTTTAAAGTTCAAGGGGGGGAGGTGATTTTTCCATAATTTTATGTGCCAATCAATATGTGCCGAGAGTCAACAGAATGCCCGCAAAAGAATAAAATCATGTCTGTGAACGCCTGTAAAATTATTTCCATCGTTTAATTAACTTGAGAAATGAGTTATACTACCCCTAATAACAGAATTTTAGTATCGAATTTGTTCCAAGGTCAGCCTTCGACTAAGCTGGCCTTTTGAAAACGATGGAAAGGCACGTATGATCCGGAAATGAAAACTGTCCAAACCATCAATTTTTTTAGCCGTTGAGACTGCCAAAACAATAATTTGCTACGTGATCTGATAAGGGTTTATGATTTTACACAAACTTGAACTGGTAGGATGAGATATGAAACACTTTTTTAGTGCAAACACACCTTCAGACGTACCTTTCATTTTTGATCGCGTCATCCGATCGCTTTAACCTTCATCTCGTCTCCTTTTCTCAATATTTCTCTTTATCCATACCCTAGGGTTGCGCTCGAAAAGGGTTTTCATTTCGCCCTTCTCATCCAAAGATGTATCCGTCTCTTGCTCTTTTTTCATCTCGACTGCTCCCTTCCGATCGGGGAGTATTTGTTTTGCCGATCTTTCTCGAGATTCGTTCAATTTTTGTGTTTACTTTCTGACCCCTCTGAGCGAGCGCTGGACATATATGGACACTTGAGATGGATGACTCGTAAGGGATCAGCCTTTATAGATGGGCACTTTGGCGGAAAATCTTCTTCGTCCTTAGAGATGGTTATCGAGCCCTGGTAAGGTTTCCCGTGCTCGGAGTTGCCAGGAGTTATCATAATTTGTTTTTATCCGTGACTTTTCACTCTGGCTCAAGCAATTAAAATTGAAATTAATTAATGAAACAAATTTTGACACAATGTTATATAATGAAGGAGCTTTCACATTGACTGCGTGTGTCAAATAAGTTACATAAGATAGGAAATTAAAATAGTCTAGAAATGGTCGACTAAATAGATTTATTCCTTACGTTTCGGGTTCCGTCACATAATGACATCTTCAGGTTTACACCAACTTAAACTGGTAGGGTGAGATGTCCTGAAGACTTGAAGATGTCATTATGTGACGAAACCCCGGTCGTAAGGAATAAATCTATTTAGTTGACCATTACTAGAATATTTTAATTTCCGATATGGAGAGGTTCCACAAAGTCAAGCCTGAGGTTATTAGTTATAATTAAGATAGTTTGAGCGAGATAGATCCCTAGTCATAATTGAGACTATATTCGAATCACATGTCTTAATTTCAGCAGCTGTAGGAAGCGTGAATCTAAACACTATACTATTAATGGTGCGATAATATACTTGTATGTGATTGAAGTGCGAAATAATCAGATAAAAATATACACATAAGTTTTTGATTTGACTCATTTTTGGGTACGGTCTCCAGAGAGACCGAATTTTAAAAATGAGGAATATCTAACACTTTTGTTTCGGTAAACGTAACGGTTTCGTAACGGTATCGTCAAAAAGTTATCAGTGAGTAGTTTGTATGTTTTATCAACTATTTTTGATAATTAATCATAATGTCACCGTCATATTTTTTTCAGAGTCATATTTCCATCGGAAACAAATTTAAGCGTACCGCATGAAAAAAATGAGTCAAGCTATTGACTTGCATAGATATATTTATTGGATTACCTAGCATTTCAGTCATACAAAACTGCATTTTTTTCATAATTGACAATGCAGTATTTAATTCATGCTTCCTACAGCTGGTGAAATGAAAACTATAATTCGTATACGATCCCCATCATGACTGAAATGAAAACTATTATCCTAAGATGGTCTCCATTATGACTAGGGAAATATCTTGCACGAACTACCTTAATAGGTATATATACTGAGTAATAAAATGTATAGAAAATTCCTCCTGCGTAATCCCATACCTTTACACCGTCTTCGTTCCCTATGATCTTATTACCTTTGAAGGATGGGGGAAAACTTTCACGCGGTCTTAACCATATGCCGGCAGTTTCGGAGGGGCATGAATATAATTTCGGTTACGAGGGAGGGGTTGGGAGAGGAGGGGCAAAAGGAGTCGTAAGAGATGGGTAGGACTGGGAAGGGGAGAGTGAAATTCAATGTGGAATGAGGTTAAGATTTTCATTTTCAGGGATCCGACGGATTTTACCCCTTACGCAGCAAGCTCTTTCAACAACTTCCCCCCTCTCTTCCTACCTATAGTCTGACTTCCCCCGCGATTGCAAGGCAAAGCCGTTCTCGGAGAAGACTCAAAATGCGCCTTTTGGACCTTTAAGCGAACGCTTTATTGCTCCCTAATGAATTCATTGCATACCGAGAAAGTTCTGCCGAGATATAGAGCTCGGTCTAGATCTCAGAGACTTTTTAAGTACGACAAGTTTAACTACCATTAAAATTGCCCTAGCGTGAGAGTATAGCGTCCCGAAATGTAGTATAGAATGGGGTCTTATGAGATCTGACTGGGTCTTATGAGATCTTGGTTTAATAGCTAAGGTCAAAGCTCATTTGCAATGGCGATAAAATCGCGCTATGGTGTCGCTTCTTACTTTCTCTACTCATCGCACTGAGGCAAAAGTAGTGCCGCATCTACCCGAATATAATCGTGAACCGAAAATCAAAGGAACTACGGAAATTTTCCCTTGGTTTAAACAAAATATCAATTTCTTTCCTATTCTTAGAACCTCCTATGGACATGCTAACTTTTTCAGTGACTTCCTGGTATATGCGAGTGATGAATTGCCTCGGAGATATAAAATTACCGCTGGTGTTGTTTGAAATAAATCTCTCCCGTGGCAGAATACTCACTTCGTTGAAAAGTCTATTCAAAGAATATAATATTTTTAATCCGGAAAAAATTCTGCACGCAGCCCTGATTTAGGGTCCATCTTAAATTTCGGGTCGGTTTAAATTTTACAAAACAATCTCGCGAAAACGTTCCATATTGATTTTTTATCTCATAATATATTAATATTTGTATATATATATTCGCTTAACGTATGCGTTGGCAACTTCACAAAAAAGGAAGTTTTCAGTATGGCTGCTTTTGGATACATCGAAGATTACTTTGTTGCCCGAAAATCGATAGCGCGGCAGGCCATGCTATTAGCTAGAATTATGAAATTGTTGAGAAAGAGCTGGGCTCAATTCCAGTCTAATCCAGGCTCAGCTACGCCAATTTAAGTCGTTGTGACCTAGAAGACGCTATTCTCAAGGTCTCATCTTCGGCGATGTGCTAAGTCAACCCATATTTCGCTGGGTAAAGTTGTCGTGAACGAGGCAGCTCTCTCCCGCTAGTTTCGCAGGGTGGTTGGTATTTGATAGTCTTGGATACAATCATGGATTTGTCGGCACTCATTTCCTTATACTAGTAAAGTGATGAGATTTTCTCTTGAAGCAAGAAGGCGGAGATGAATATAAGTGTGGGATGACACAAAATAGAGCAAGGTGAGCAGTTTACGTATATGGGTAGGGTTTTGGAGAAGAATGGGTTAAATAGTAGGGATTTAAGTTGTAGAATTACCATGACTAAAGAAGTATATTCATAGAGGAGAGAATTCATGAGGGGGGGTCTGTGTAGAGACGTAAAGAAAAGGCTGGTGAAAACTATTATGGAGCTTGCCACTGTATGGGTCGGAGACAGTCATTGAGAAGGGAGATGTACGTAGACTTGAGGTGCTAAAGATTTGGGTGTGGAGAAGAATGGAGAAGGTAAGCTGGATGGCGAGAAGGATGAACGAGTAGGTATTATACATGGTTGGAGAGGAGATAAAGCTAGAGCTGGATGGCAGATGAGATGGATAGAGGACGTTTTGAAAGTAGAGGGAATGCTGATGAAGGTAATAGAGGGGAGAACACTGGGGAAGCTTGGAAGAGGAAGATAGAGGATAGCAATTCTGGCCAAAATTAGATGTGAGAGACGATATGAGGAATTCAAGAAGTGAATATTGACGAGCCATCCACAGGTATGAAAACGGGTTAGGATTAGTACTGTCCAAAGCCTACCGATCAGGTGGTAGGATGCTTAAATGAATGATAATCCACTCTTTTGGGCCGGCATCTTGAGCTGCCTCGTGAGGTATTGTTCTCCTAATCACCCTGATCTCTCCATTCGGGCAACTTATTACGTGAAAGCCTCCAGGGCATATTGAATCCATATGCACATTTACGATGTCGCAACAGTTATCTTCAGTCGCCAAAATTGTTTGAAATCCAGTCTCTGGTGGCTCGGGAGAGATTAGTTTCGCTGTTATTGCTCGAAACTTCCGCATCACCTGCGTGATACGGTAGTTAATAAGGTGCGTCATTGTTTGAAAGGAGATGATGAATTTTACATGCATGATTTCGAAATTGGATGAAACTGGAATCAAAGAACTGAATTAAACGTTACATATTCGGCATACTTTTTCTATTTTATTATAGCTTTTTTTCGTTTTTTGAAACTGACTCTTCTCGGGGTGTATTTGCGTTGATGAGAACCCATATAGAATTTAACATGAAGCATTACCATTTTTATTTAAGTGTTCTTTAATTAAAAGGTAGATTTTATTGAAATTCAGAGAAACTCCTTCAGGTTTTCTGCACTCTCAGGGCTCTATTTATCTCCAGTATTTCTTCTTTCGTCTCAGCATACGATCTATCTTTCTTATTCCCATCCATAAAACCTATTCTCCATCTCCCTTTTCCTTGCTTGGCCAGTATGGAGTATAATCAGGATTTTTTTTGCTGTTTTCATCTACGCCAAAAAGTATTGGATAGAATCGGAAAAATAAAATATTCGGGAAAAACTGCAGAAACTTAGCAAAATGGGAATACATTTGCGAGATAGAAGACTAATGTGAAACCTATAAATGGCCCAGTAGGCACCGGTGAGGCAGGCTGACGATGGATCAGGCTGGGCAATTACAGGTCGCGGAGTAAGGTAATAGTGCCCATTATCGTCTTTATTTTTCAAAATTTATGCTAAGGAAATGGTAAGAGAAGCGTGGGAATAACTCGACGTGGGGATCAAAGTGAGAGGGGAGCTAATAAATTCAGTTAGATTCGCGGACGACTAAGTGTTGACTGGTCGATTTTTGTAGGGATGTCAAGCAAAAGTAGATGCGTCGGAAAAGCAGCGCGGGAAATACGGAATTATGATGAAACGTAAGAAAGCTAAAGCACTCACTTTGTTCTAGATGTCTAGGACATAGTGAGCGAGGTTGATCATGAGTGCACAGACTGGAGCAAGTAGAGCATTTTAGTTTTTTGTTAGTATACTTGAAGAAAATGGACAAAATAGCAAAGGCATTGTGACGAAATCGGAAATATTGAAGGAATATTTAAGTAATGGAAGAGAGCCGGTTACGGAGACCTTGGCAATGGATACATAGAAGAGTCTGTTCTTGATGTGAAATCTTGATGTGAAACGTTGCGTTGTATGATGCTGAAACTTAGGCCTTGACAAAGTAGGACAAGAATTGGCTGCTTGCTTTCGAGATGTGGGTGTGGAGAAGGATAGAGGGTGAAGTTGACGAGAGAAAGACGAACGAGGAAGTTCTAAGCATGGTGGGCGAGGAGAAGAAACTCCTGGATGAAATCAGGAGTAGGCAGGGCAGGTGGCTGGCGGAAGTAATAAGGGGCGATGAGTGGACCAAATCTGTGGTAGAGGGAAGAATGTTGGGCAAGCGGGGAAGGGGAAGAAAGAGAATAGGTTTTATGGACGGGATGAAGAAGGATATATCGTATGTAGAGGCGAAAAAAGAAATACTTGTGATATAGAGGACCTTGGCAGTGTAGAGAGTCTAGAGAATTTCTCTTACCTTCTATAAAGCCTAAATTAACTGGTTGAACCCTTTAATGTAATAAATTTGTGTATCTATGCCGAAAAATAGTACCATTTAAATCTAAAATATTATTCTTTTAATTTTAACTTGTCATTTATGAGCAGGTTAAACTCCTAGAGAATAGAATATAAAATAGGCATATGACAAATTTGTTATTTTAAATAATTTTACTACCAATATTACAATTAACTGAAATAATTAAACTCTAAATGCGGCCATTGGGTATTAATTTGAAGTCATCAAGGATAGCAGTATTTTTTTAAATAAACATAAAAGTTGAAATTTAGAATTTGTTACCACCAGCACAGTCGCCGTTGGACCAACTTAATGATTTTTAAAAATGAAGATCATACCTGTCCCAATTATGCTGGAAATGTGAGACTTTACTAGGAAGTAAGTGTTCCCGATCTCTCCGAGGAACGTCTATGGTTCGAATTCATCGACCCAGTCCCACCGGCAGTGGCGGCGCGTCGTCGCATATCAAGCCCCCCCCCCCTTCTCTCACTCTTGTGTGATCCGGGCCCCCACGAAAACACACACACCTTGCACAATCCGGGGGGGGGGGCGAGGGGGGGCGGTCGCGCTGGCGGCGATCCGACATGGTGGAGGAAATATCCAGCCCTCCCCCACAAACCCCCCGCCACCCTCCTCCCTTCCTTGATCCGGCCCTAGAAACTAACACGCTTCAATTTCCACCAATTCCGCGTCGGAACGAGCAACTCCTCGCCTCGCCTGCCAACGCTCCCGCCCCCACCTCGCTCCCCCTCCCCAAAACTCTCCTCTCCTCCTTCCTCCTCCCCAAACCCTCACTACCCTCTGCCTTACTCCCTCTTGCAAAAGGATTCGCCATCCGGCTTCCTCTCATTCACTTTCGCCTTCCTTCTCTACAATCCCAAATTCGATCCTCTTCCCGATAGTGTTTCATTTCTCATTGCATATTTCATATATATACGCTTCACACAGTCATCATACCGCTCTCTTCTGAGGTACATTTATGTTTTGCCCTGAAAGCCATCTTAAGGGTTTGTGCAAGGATTTGCGGAAGGTTTGTAAAAGTGATTAATCACCAACATGCAGTATAATGTACGAGTAACATTCACCAACATGCTATACACTAAAGGTATGCAACCAATGCAATACATCTACATAATACCCTGCGAGCCGCCGCATGGGCATGTGGCAGGGGATGTTAGGTCACCAGTCGTGTATGGATGTAAGTTTTCGGGATATGAAATGGTAACATGTATTATAGGAGTCAATTTAGTGGAGCTCAATTTTTATTGTGGTCGCTTATTGTTTGCGGAAAGAACGAGTTTATATACATATCTGTTCGGCAGTGTATCTTTCTTATTTTATCGCATCTGTCAGACCTACAGATGTAGTAAGGAGTGATGATAATATTCTCTGTGTCGCTTTGAAAAATATCTGTTCTGAATTTCTCAAGCAATAGAAAATATCTGTATTAATGCATGTTGCAACTTAGTAAACGAGATACGAGAGTTATGCATGGGTATGAGAAACGTGGTGTTAGTACTGCGTTGCAGATTAAGGAACGATTATTGTGTGCTATAGACTCCTAGGCCACGCGCTAGGCTTATATTGCTTGAGAAATTCAGAACAGGTGTGTTTCAGAGCGGCATAGGGAATATTATTTTGACGCTTTACTAAATTTCTAGATGCTTGAGTAGCGATAAAATAAGAGAGTTATATTGCCGAAGAGATAGGTACGAAGACTCGTTCTTTGCGCGCACAATAAGCGACCGCAATAAAAAATGAACTCCACTAAATACACTCCCATAGTACACGCCACCATTTCTTTCCCAAATTCTTATCCCTTATATCTTTAGATGGCTGGTGTCCTAACACCAGAATGCCACACGCCCTTGCGGTGGCATGCAGGGTAGTATGTAGATTTAAATATATTAAGGAGCAAAATTACCTAATCAGCCTCACTACCTGTTGACTCACCTACTTCAGAGTATAATTAGAAGTAATTTTGTTCTCTTAACAATCCCAGGAATCACCTTTTAAACATGTCTATTCTGCAGTCTATTTTCATAATTTTATCCTCATGACCTGAACAACCGTAGTGTGTAGTAATGTTGAAAGTGTCAAGTCTCGGCGTGAGTCCTAAAACCTCGTTTCCATTTCAGAAATTCCCTCCTCAGTTCCCTATCCATACAAATCTATCTTCTTTGCCTCTGCTTTGCCCCTGCTACATTCATGCGCTGATTGATTACACGCCAACGCTCGTCCTAACACTCCCTGCTACACGCCCAGCAGGAGCACCGGCGGTAGCTCACAGGGTAGTATGTAAATGTATATAGAAGCAAATTACCTAATCAGCTACACTACCTGTCGACTAACCTACTTCAGTATGTGTCCTTAAGGCTGAACATCAATGCACAGAGACCTTAAATCTTACTATGATTTAACATCTTCAGCATTGACGCGTCATTCCTCGCACACATTCCAATCTCATCTAAATCTTTAGCTCCGAGAAATTCCAGCTACAGTCGACCGAAGATTCGCGAAGTTGATTCATCCATGTGTCTCTTCCTCATCCCAACCAAACGGAAATATATCCCAATTTGCCCTTGCTATCTTTCTCCCCCTTTCCTCCTCCCTTCTTTTCCTTTCACTCCGCCTTCTCACCCCTTCCCTCCGCTCTGAAACCACCCTCACAGCCTAACTTCACCCATCATGGATCCTTTTTTTACCAAACCATATAAAAAACCGTGATGATCTGCAGGGGGTTCTTATCGATCTCCATGCGGTCTTCGCACGATAGTGCATTCACAAATTAACTCATATGTCAACGTCAATGTCGAGTCCGTTTAATATTTAGCATCATAATGACTCAGGACCTATTTTGAAATGATCATATTCAAGAAATATGCGCTCTCAGGGTAGCCGAGAATTAAATTGGAACGATACAGCCCTTTTGACCGAGTGAAAGATTCGAGATGACTTTCTGCCGCTGATGCACTGTGAAATGACGTGATATTATGTACTATCTATGAAGCAATACTAATTCAGTGATCTGTTCTCAATTTATCTTCTACTTAACACTGTGCATGCTGGGCTTTAAATTGAAGGTCCTCTCAGAAAAAAATTGAGGATTTTACACGTTCACCTGGATGAGAAAGAAGATTCTTAAACCTAGCTTAATAAACTTTTATTTACTATTAAAATTTAAATTGGCACTTTATGGTCATATTTATGTCTACCAGTAAGACTGCAGCCATATCATTCAATACATCTGCCGTTCAATATCGGTATTTCGTGAACGTCCCAGCGCGTCTATTGTCCTACTTAGAAAATATAGGAAGACGCACCATTACGTCCATAGCTCTCAAAATGTTAAGTACCCCATTTTCGGCCACTTTGAATTAATTTTGGAGAAAATATTTGTCTCCAAACTCTAGGACACTGTTCCAGCAAATGGTCTCCCGATTTCTCAGGTCGAAACCAAACACTAGGCCATAAGGTGCACTTGAAGGTACTAAAATCAATCTGCTTAGAGAGCTCCTGTTTTACTAGAAGAATCGTTTTTCAACAGCAAGTGACGCAAGCCTAAGAGTGTGGAAACACTTTACAAAGACATATTTGGAGTATGTTGTTACGTGGTAGTGAAGCCTGGACATAACTACTGCCGAGTAAGATAAATTGAAGGCAATGGTGATATGGTGCAATGGGTGAAAGATTAAGATGAAATGAACCGGGATAATCACGAACGAAGAAGTCCTAAGCAGAGTTGTAGAGAGAAGTGGCATACTTAAAACTCTGAGAAGAAGTGGAGAACCACTAACTAGAAATAAGTTGTGATTCAGGTTTCCGCGGGGTTTGTATGAAGGTTGATTCTTCTGTTTTCTGGGGTTTCCGCCGCCTCTATTAATTTTAAGAACAATATTTCACCGGCTATCCTGCAGGTTTCCTCAGGTTCAAGTGGTTCTCAAGATGAAAAAACGCGACGGGCACCACGGAAAACGAAAGAAGACTGAACCTAACTGGAAATATTTTGCAACTCAGTAGCGTATTTAAAACAATAATCGAAGGAGAAATGAATGAGCATAATTATAGAGGAAGGTCAAGAATGGAATGCATAAACAAAATCATTATGGACAACAAAGTGAAGAACTACGTGCGATGGACGTATTCTATATTAGCCCTATTGGCTGTCAGGAGAGAGGGGTAGAGTGCTGCAATTAAATGTTCTTCACATTGATGACTGCTGCTGATGATAATTGGAGACCCTACAATTCAAGATCGATTGGGGGAGGCTACTTAAAGACGCGATGAACCAGATAACTACAACGGGGAAGATTGGTGATAAAAATATGCTCGCCAATTATTTTACGATAATTTTCCGAGTTTATATTACGCAAGGAACAAAAAAATGGTAGGTACATTTTTAAAACTTCTAACGGATTGCTCTCTTTTAAATTTCGCAAAAAAGAATAAGTCGTGATGATATTTCCCCCGTTGTCTCAGACGTCACTTGGTAGAATAAAATTTCACACTGTAAAAGCAAATATGACTTAGTTTTTCCAAAAAAATTTAATGACGACGTGTCATGTTGAAACCTGGGTCGTCTTGAAATAAATGTATGTGGAATAACTAAGTTATCTTATAATTTACAACCAGATGGAATTTTATACATGGAACGCTTAATATTTTAAATGTACTTCTAAATTAAAATAACCTCTAAATTTAAAAAAATAAACTTAATGAGACGTATTCTTAGGTATAGATGATCCAGAATACACGTGCTTGGTTGTATTAGTTCCACCATAGCTTGGATAGGTTCCCATTATTTATGAAAATTAAAGAAATCAGGTAGATGTATACCTAATCGCATATCCGAATCTGAAATAAAATATTGTATAAAATTTACATAGGCCAATTTTTTACCCAGTGCCTTATATTTGGGGAATGGGACATCTTGGCGCGGTCGTTTGGGCGCAAGAACTTTTCGATTACCACTTGGCTGGTTGCGATGCTTACAATGTATGACTAATGGTTGTGTTACGCTATTCAAAATAAAATGTAAATTTGACGTCAGGTATTGATCTAAATAATAAGCCTAATCAAATACTTTTAAAAGTACTCCATTAAAGTAAAATGGAAATAATAGATAAAAAGATTTGATATATTCTCTCACTTAAAAAATACCTCCAAAATATGAAATGTTAGCGTAACCTCGGATGTCACAGAACAGACTACCATAAATTTAATCCAGCTGTGTGATACCCAGCTGATGTAACAACTGTACTTTTATTTTAAAAATTTATTAACACTATCAATTGTTATTTACCATAAAAGTATCGTCATTAGCCAAGTCGTAATCGAAACGTTCCTGCGCCGATATTTCCTAGCCCCTAAATGCACTCATAAGATAATAAATATATAGAGGAGATTCATGATCTCAGAAATTCTCAATAGAACTTCCAAAAGAGGAAATTTTATCGTAACATAATCTCGGCAGTCGCAGAAATGGCTTCCAGAAATAGAATCCAGTAGTGTAACATCTGAATTCTGACGTAACCACGGTTCACAATATTTTTTTAATTTTACAACAGCATTACAAATTTATTCAAAACATTTATTAATACTACCAGTTGTCATTAATCATTAAGGCATCGTCACCAGCTGAGGGGTAACCGGAACGTTCCTGCGCCCAAACGGACGCGCCGAAATGTCCTAAACCCTACTTTCAAAAGCACTCTTAAAACAACAGATATGTAGAGCAGATTATACTCTCAGTTTAATCAAAATCCAAAAGAGGACAAGTTAGCGTAATCTCGGGAGTCACACCAAAGACTTACAGAAATTGAATCAAGTAGTGTAAATTCTGACGTAAAAATTGCAATTTTATTTTAAAAATTAATTATTACTTCCATTAGTCATCAATCATAAGAGCATCGTCGCCAGCTGAGGAGAAATCCAAACACTCCTGAGCCTTAACGTCCCTGCGCCAAAACGGCCGCGCCGAAATGTCCTAAACCCTATACTTGTGCCGTAGGAATTACTCTCCCGATACTGCGCGCAGTGGCATTCCCCCACTCTCCCCTGTAGTCTTTCTTCCTTGGCCCTGGCTCACTTTCGCGCGCACCAATACCCCAATCCACCTCTCCGATCCGAAACCTACCCCATCCTTTAATTCCCCACCCAACTCCACCCACCTGCCCCGCCCCCCACCTCGCCGCTCCGGCCCGCACCGCGGCGCACAACTCCTCTCAGGCAAGCGCCTCTCTCTCGCTTTTTCGCCGCCATGCTGGTGCCATCGTCCCTTCGGGGATTCTTCTCTGCCTCCCCCCCTCCTCCACACACCCACCAGGCGCACCCTACACTCAGAGCCCGACCCCAGTCGCTTCCGAAGTCCCATCATCCCCCACCATACGCCACCGCCACCTCCCAATAAAAAAAAAGCTTTCATCCGACCACCCCTCTCTTTCTCTCCCTCCATTCCGGCTAGCTAGCTAGCTGGCTGGCTTGATCTTCCCGGTGCCTCCCAGAACCTCCCACCCCCCCCTTCCCACCACCCTAGTCTTTCTACCGAGTCTCTCCCCGCACCAACACACAACCCCCGCCACTCACCCTCCGTCCACGGAGAGAAGTCGTCTCCCCCCCGTTCCCCCGCCAACTCCCGCCACCCTCTTCCTCTCATCTCCCCTCTCTTTCCCCCCTCACACCGCCTCCCCGGCGTTATAGTGCAGTTTCGTGTCGGCATTAGTCTTGATTCTGCCGCTGACGGGTTTTGTAGTGGAAGCGATGGCGGAAGAGAGTTAAAGGGTGGGGGGGAGGGGTAGCGGAAAGGGAGGGTGGATGGGGCCTCCTCCTCCTCTTCCTCCTAACGGGGGGGAGAGAGGTAAGAGGGAGGCGAAAAAGAGAGAAAAGATGGGAGAGGGAAAATAAATATCGGTGGGAAAGGAGACAGGAAGGGAGGGGCGATGAAATGGTGAGGAGTGGGAGATTGGAGTAGGCGCGGTAAACAAGAGGAAAGGAAGAGGATAGAGGAGTGGAGAGGAGAGCTGGGAGGAAGAGGGAGAAGCAGACGGAATCAAAGTCGGAGGATATGCAGAAGCAGCGGGATGGTTTGATCAGTAACGGTATTGGAACAGAGAAACGAAGCAATGATGACAGAAGCGTAAAATTCTTCTTTTGTGCAGATACACGCAGGGAGAGGTAGATGTACATGGAGAGATAGACCGTAGGTAGTATTATTTTTGCTCCGCATGTGCTCGTAATAAATATACTATAGGCCTTAGAAAACTGTTGCTGAATGAGTATACTTTAAGAAGGCGTTCATGAGAAAAAGACAACTGCTGTGCTCAAAGAACTCCGAATACAGTATGTGAAAAAGTGCGTGTGGAGCGTATCACTCTATGAATCGGAATCATGGACCATTGGAAAAGCTGAGCTGAAAAAACGTGAAGCCTTCGAAACCTGGTGCTGGAGGAGGGCGCTAAAAATAAAGTGGATGATAAAAATAAGAAATGGTCAAGTGTACAGATGAGTATTGGAGGAAAGGACCTTATGAAACACCTTATTTCAGTCTCAATCATTTATAGAATGCCAGAGTGCCACTAATAGAATTAATAATCTATCAATAAATTATTGCAGAAGAGGATGCTGATGATAAAATTAATGGACAAAATAATAAATGATGAAGTTTATAGAAGAAGAGAAGAAAATAAATAAACCTATGAAATACGATTCATAAAGGAACTAGATGGATTGGACACACCCTGAGACACAATGGGTTTGTGAAGAACATAGTTGAAGGGAAATGAGAGGGAAAAATCCCTAGAGGAAGAATCTGGAATGAATTCATTGACCAAAACAAGAGTAAAGTACATAGGAAGAGATACGAGGAGGTAAGGGAACTAGCATTTGATCGGTAAGGGTGGAGGGCTGCAGTCAACCAATTATGGGATTGAACGACCGATGATGTTGATGATTCGTAGTCTTTTCCACTGGTGTATCTTTTTATGACTTAAGGTATCTCTGACCACAGGGTCACTCATTCCAGATTTTCTGGAAACTTGAATACAACATCTTTATACACCATTTTATAAACTGAATTAAAAACAATATCGGATTTACTATTATGGACGGATTTACGGACTATTTTTCCTCTGATTCAGTCTTATAAGTGGAGATTCTACTTTGTTCACCATGGAGATTGCTCAGATTACAGCAAAAAAAGTTAATGTGAACAATAAATCATATTCAAGCTTTCAATTAAAACTGTATATAGGGTGTAAAAATCCTGGAAAAATGAATAAAAATAAGTTAATGGTACTTTACCATGTATTTTTTTAAAAGTTAATAAGTCAAAAAGTGTATCCTTTGCTAAAGGCGCTGCAGTCGGCGCCTTTGGCTATACTGATGTGGTCATTATAAATATATTCGTGCGTTGATCTGCATATTTTTTGTAATTAAATTGGTTTTCAATAAGTTACCCATTTTGTAAGCGAAAGCAGGATTTTTAAACGAAATTAATAAAAGTGTTTAATTAGCATTGGTCTTGATTCACGTTGTCATATCAGAGCCACCTTAATACGTTGGGATTATAAAAATTTGAATTATAATGGAGAAGTAGTATTTAGCTTGGAACTCAATGGATTGGAAGCACATGTCAATTGAAAAGCAGACCAGAAACGATTAGAAACCTGGTGTTTGAGGATGCTGATGATTAAATGGACGGGAAAAATAATAAATGAAGAAGTTTAGAGGATGAAAGGAACGGAAAACTAATTAAAAGTTTAATACGACTAGCTGCGACCATTTTGATGTTCATAATACACCATTTTGGTGTACGGATAAATTATTGTAAAAGATAAAGCCGACGGATCATGTGCATGTTTTGTAATAAAATCTCGTTTAATACAAAATCATAATCATCATTAGTAGCATACTTTGTTGAACGAAAGAAACTGAAATACTAACTTCAGCATTTGCTTTCACTAACGCTGTCCCGATGGAATCTCCTTAATTCGGAGAGGAATTCTAACAGTCTTTTCCTCTGACATAGAGGGGTTTGGGAGAAAATTCCCCATATTAAAATGTCACTGTAGTTCTTAATTGTATCACTTAGATGCCATAAAGACCTCAGGCATAAGTTTCCATTCAGAGACTATATCTCGGAGGTAATAATTTAAATTTTTGTTTGAAGTTGTGAAAAATGGGATTATTTAAAGCCAAAAATACGTTTTAAAGGCATAAATTTATCGTTTTGGAAAATCAAAGTGGAGAATAATAGATTAAAACTTTACTAAACATCTGTAGGTGAAAATAATTGTTTTAATAGTCTAGTCTTCTTACGCCACTCCTGAGCTGTACCGTGAAAGTAGGTTGGCACCGGGCATTGCTAGGTTAGCGTTATTTATGATTGAATCAAAATTAAAGTACTCGGTCGTACGAGTTTTGCGTAGCATTTAGTTTAAGAAAGGAGCTTAATTATTGCGCGTCTTGCCAATAATATTCCACCTTGTTCTATAGTTTCATCCTCGCATCATACTTTAAATAAAATTGCCTGGAATGAATGAAACGGCTTTATTAAGGAAAATCTATTTTTGGGAAAATGAATCATTTTAATGAAACCGGTTTATAAAAAGGTTGCCCAAGATAAGTAAATGATAAAAAAGAAATGAAAAGATCCGCTGTTAAGCTTCGAAATACAATAAAATAATAACAGTAGCTGGATATAAATTTGTTAAGAACGTACTCATGAGGCTGTAGTCCTCAATAAAGCAGAAATAGGAAGGAGATATCACTGAATTAATGCAATAAGTTGTTATTGAGGCTATAGTATAATAAAATACTAGGAAGTACTATTTCGGAATTTTAAATTTGAGATAACAGTAACCCTGATCTACTTTTCCCGACAGAATTCCATTTCCTTCGCTACTTATTTATTAATGAGACTTGTCTATGAGAAGTGTACGTTCTTTGATTTTCTCCCTAATGCCTGTGACCTTATTTGCTGGTTAGACCAGACTTGCATCATTCCTTTGTAACTCATTTAGCTCTGTGGTACTGTCGTTTCATAACTAATCAAAATAAATTCTTTCTTCAACTTCAGTAACATAGGTACATTTAACCCACTAACCCAATACATTGCTTATGTTTTATCTACTATTTTTGAAAATTAATAATATTGTCACCGCAGTAGGTTCTTGGGTATTACAAAAAATTATCCGTTTTGAAAGAGTTTCAAACGCACCGCGCGAAAATAATGAGTCAAGTTAATGACTTAGAAAAGGTTTAGATATTTCCATTTAATTACTCACAATTTATGTCATATAAAACTGTAATATTGCACCGTTAATGATGCAATATTTTATCCATGGGTTCTGCAGCTGGCCAAATTAAAACGTATAATTCGAATCTGGTCTCTATTATTACTGAAAATTATCTCGCTTGGACTATCTTTAAGTCCATATGAAAACAGAAGTAGGCGAGGAGAAACAGGGGGAGAGAGACAAAGAGAGAGGAGCGGCAGAGAAGACTTAGAGGTAGAAGAGACAGGATAATAATCGAGGGACTAGGGGACAGACAGGCACCGAGGGAAGGCGTATTAATCCAAAGAGAAAAATTGTTTACAGCATTGTCCGCCAGCGTAGATTCCTACCTACCAGTACACAATATCTAATAAGGACTTTAAATTGAGATTGATTTGTGACATTGCAAGTGAAAGTAATTACTTTTATTTTGAAACCTGCGTTCTTGAAGAAAAATGGCGCTCTCTGCCTATTTCCGCCATTCCTACCAGTCTACCCGTCTATAATGAACTTACCTTGCAGCAATCATAAATATGGCATGGATAGTTTGGGGCGCAAGCTCCCCAACAAAAATATCGCTGAAATTTTGTTCTATTGACAATACAGCACGAGGCTTTAGTAAGTGCCATTGGAGTAGGTTCCCACTCTTAATCTAATCCACAGTTTCCAAGTAGATAGTTTTTTTTTGGAATGATATGAGACAAAACTTAACGGTTTATTTTTTAATACATTGGATAATAAAAATATTAAGAGTATGTCATAGGTACACTGAATTTGAAAAAAAACAAAAGAAAATATTAGCTCAGATTCCAATGGTTTTCTTAGAAAAGTAGATTTGATTTCAAAGGGGGACAACATACCTATGGGGCTTTTGGGCCTTCCTTGTAGAGCCCATTAATGTTTGCACGAGCCAAGAAAGGAATGATTCAAATTTTGATCGAATCTGTCAGGTTCTTTGGAGGTCGATCAAATAAACAAAATTTCAAATGAAGCTGTATGGGTACAGGCTATTGCTATTGTAGCCGATGTTGGAGGCTCTAACGTGGGCGTGGCCCATCCGCCATCTTTGTTAAACCTGATTTTGTCAAACCGCTGACGGGTTGGCCCACTAATTTTGCAAACATAGCTATTTTGTCCCCTTCATACGCCTCAATGGGTAGAAAGGATTGGATCTCAGGAGAGGACGCCGTGGCGTAGGCGTTCGAACAGTGCCGAGTTGAATACGGCCGGCAGCTGAGTGTTTCGACTGCGGAATGTTTTCGTTTTCTGGGAGTCGAAGGGGTGTGACGTGGATGGGCGAGAGGGTGGTTAAGTCGTCGTCCTGGGGGAGGGAGGGGTGAATCGGAGGGTATGAAGACACGAATTGCCTCTTCCAGGGAGTGACGTCACCGTCAGGCTTCCCCCTTCCTCCCGTACCATTTTTAATCTCGCCCCTTCCGTAAACCCAAGTTCCCCTTTTACTCCCCTCTCCGTTCTTTCCCGGAGAACTCACCCCATGGAACGTCACACAAAGACTAAAACGTCACCTCGCGGTTCGCACCCGGCGCTATATTCTTCTTCCGGTTGCTATACCGGGCGTCGCCTGAGTGCCGTGTCCAGCTATAGTTTTATAGGCAGTGCATTAAAGCATCAGAATTATCGGTTTGGTAGTAGGGAAAGGCAAAGCAGTTAGCTCCGGGCGCAATATTCCTCTTCCGGGTGCTATATTGGTCCTCGCCTGAGTGGCGCATCAAGCTATTTTTTCATAAGTTGTACATTGAAACTTAGGAGTAATCGGTATAGGAGGAGGAAACTTAAAGCAGTTAGCTCCGGGCGCAATATTCTCCTTCCGAATGCTATGCTGGGCAGCTGCTGAGTGGCGTCTCCAGCTACTGTTTCATAGGTCGTGCATTAAAGCGTCGGAACTATCGGTTTAGGAGAAGGGAAAGGTGAAGCGGTTTGCTCCGAGCGCTATGTGTTCTTCCAGGTGCTATTCTTGGCGTCAATTGGGTTTTATCATAGGTCACAATTTGAAGCGTCGGAGTTATTGGTTTATGATTACTTAGAGGTAATGAGGTATAGGTGAAGTCACTTTTCTTGTCTTATTAATTTCCACAGAAGTTATTACCAACATGGAGACATTGACTGGGTAAGATGTGAGCACGAGGCTAGTTGTAATAGTGAGAGGACACAAACTTAAAAGATTATTCAGTTGAGTTACTTTTGTCGGATGTTGGAGGAAAAAGAAGGAAGAATTGGAAGAGAATTGCAATTGCTATCAGAGCCTTAAGAAAAATAGGGAGCTGGTGATGGGAACTTTGTCTAAGACGATTAGATGAAGGTATGATAAAAGAATTAGAGCGCGTGCAAAGGAAATCTGCTAGGTTTGTTAAAGGCCGTTATGATAATTGTATAAGTGTTACGAGTTTAATAGAAGAACTAGGATGGGAATTACTATCAGAACGCAGGTTAAAATTTAGGTTAAACCTTTTAAGTAAATTCGAAACCGATTTGTTCACAGATGACGTTAGATATATATTGAGAACCCCTGCGTATTATGCTAGGTTTGACCATATTAACAAGATTAGAGAGATAGATTGTCGTACCGATGGATTTAAAATGTCATTTTTCCCGCGTACCATAAGAGAGAACAATAGGCAACGTAGCAAAAGGGATAGGTAGGTGAAATATACTTAGAATAGTCTGTAGTGCATGATGCATGTAATAACTACCAATAATCCCTTCCTTATTATGTAGATTTAACCTGTACTATACTATAGTAACTAATATTTTATTGTAATAACTACTGCAATTACTTGTAATAACTAATAATCTACTGTAGTAACTAATAAACATTGACCCTATTTTCTAGCATGTCTACCTTATATATCCTACTTGCATGGCAATAGTGCATGTGTGGTGATCTTCACCCCCTGCCACACACCCCCGTGGTGGCTCGCAGGGTATTACGTAGATGTAGATGTAAGACTGGTTATAAGAGGTTGTTATTGATTTGAATGTTAAGTGTGTCGTTGTACGGTGCGGGAACCAAGTTTTTGAGAAAATACGAGAAAAAGTTTGAAATATGGGTGTGGAGGAGAATAAAGACAATTCAATGGACGGAAAGGAAGGTAAACGAGGAAGTACTTGGTATAGTTAGAGAGTAGAGCGAATTTTTGGAGAAGATTAGCTGTAGGTGTAGCTGTGGTTCGAACAGATAAGGGACAAGGGGTGCTGATAGCAGTGGTGGAGAGAAGAATGTTGGGTAGTTGGGGAAGGGGAAGAAAGAGGATAGGCTTTATGGACGTGAATAAGTGGGGAAGGATGTATGCTCGAACAAAAAAATCGAGCTTTGGAATTGAGGCATGAGGCTACTTTATCCTCGAAGTATTTTTACCATCAGAATCCGCCATAACTGATAGATTACTCTAATAATAATAAGGTCATTGATAATGTGTAAGCTATAATCAAAATAATATTTTCTGTGTCGCTCTGAAGCCTACCTGTTCTGAATATATCTAGCAAACTAAGCAGGCCTTGTAGCCTCCGAGTCTCTAGCGGCTCTCAACCTCATCCTCCTTAAAGCTGCGAAACACTGTGTTCGATCTTAGTAGTTTTTAACGAAGCACGCAGCTTTCCTTTGTATTTTATATATTTTTTTGGTTAAAATATTTCTATCCAGGGTCCCAAATGCCCGCGGCGTATACAAGGAGTGGTCTAACCGGAGAAAAGTAGCACTACTCTTTTACTTTCTCTTCCAAAGACCTTCCTATTATACGCTTGAAAAATCATAGTTTCTTCAATGTTTTGCTGCAGATGTTTTGTATGTGTGTTCCCCACGAGATGCCTGAAGTAAAGGCAATTTGAAGATATTTGATATAATTTGAGTACTTGATGTTTACTTCACCCACAGTTTAGATAAGACGGTGGTGCTGTGACACCCACAAGAAGTGTACTGTGGTGCATTTATTTAGATTTAGTTCTAGCCCCCACCCCGGGCACCACGAATCATCGCTGTTTTGGTCCAATTTTACGACTTATTAGTCCGAGCTTTCACTAATTTCCCTGTAGATGCTCGTATCGTCTGAAAATCATCTTAGTTTACTGCTAACTCGATAACTTACGTCATTTATATGATGAATAAAAGAGGGCCGAACACGCCTCCTTGCAGAACACGTGATGTGACTTCAACCGTATCAATAACTGCTCTTTGTTTACGATCACTGAGAATCACCAGGGTAAACTTCACTAGCTTAAAGGATTATATGTAGATGCACTTGAATACATTTTCGTGAGGATACTGAATGAGAATATGGCGGATGCGCGCAACACTCATTGCATAAAATAGCACCAAAGCAACCGATTTCGACTTTCTGTACGTACTCTGCTACGGTTGGAAATGGCATGTCACCCCTCACAATTTCGGTACATCTAACCCCCTGTGTTCTCCAGCAATGCCTTGGTACCACAGGTCGCCTGGGAATGGGACGGGAGAGAGGGTAAGGCGGCAAGTCATCTCAGCGGCCCCACCCTGGTTGCAACCCGCACATCCTTTCGTTTCTCCCTTGTCCCTTCCCCCACGGGCCATTAGCCGCGCCATTTGGCAGACGACGGAAAGGGAGGGAGTGCGCATGTCATGCGTGCGTGTATGCTTGTGTACCTGCCGACTTTAATAATATTATCATTTTGTTACGTTTGTGGTGGAAATTGAATAATAGTGGAGCGAAGCATATCGATAAGAGAAGATGACACTGTCGTGAGCTTCGTGTAATATTTTTTACACTTGAAAAGTCGTATAGGAAATAATTAGCTCCCTCCAGTTTTACTATTGTAGGGATGAAATTTTGATATATCCAGACTTGCTTTTCATGACCTAAAATAGAAAATAAAGTAATATTTAACTGTTGAATGGAATGAATATTGACTGACTAGTTACATATACACATCATAGGCAGTAAAATGATATAAAAATTGACTTACCTTCCGAAGGAATTTGTCGCGTTGAAATAATGACAATAACCGTGACGTCGGTCTCATAGACCGGGAATTGCTAAAAAATCGAAAAAATAATACTTCCTCAACGGGCAGTATCTCGCAGCTTTGGAATAACGTTCCTAGTGGAAAGTAAGGAGGCTTCTAAAGGGTACGAGGACGTACTGAAAAGATAAGGGGAAAAATTGTAGATTTAGGAGGTAGTGGTCTTTGAGACCGACTTCACTGTTTGAGAGTTAATATGGAAATAAATAAAACGCATTCATGTTGCTGGAAATTTGCGCCTTTCTACAAGTCACTTCATTACTGTCTCGTTTAATATTATGTGCCGTACTGCATCATAAAATTATCACTTGACATTTCGTCTCCAGAAAATAGGACCGAAGGAGATATGTAAAATAATGCGTGTATTGAAGTGTTCGTAGGTCGAGTGTATTATAGGTCAAAGTATCGATATATATATATATATATATATATATATATATATATATATATATATATATATACCAACCGTAACCGATAGACGTACCATTTACCTCTCACTGCTCCCTCCCATAAAAACGTGTATCGCTTATGACTGGGTGCATGCATCCACCCATGAAGTTCTCCGTCTCCTGAGATTCCAAAATCGAATCCTCGGTCAATTAGTCAACTCCCTTCAATTTTTCCCGAACCATGACCTTCTCCATGACCTAAAATTGACCTCTGTTAGTTGATATTCTACGTGGCTTATTTGAATTTTTCCACTTTGCCTTTCAAGTCTAAAAAGCTTGTCCGGATTTGGAGCCATTACAGACACGGAGGTCTCTTGCTAGGGCGAAGTTAACTTCAGACATTCAGGTCTGGCGAGTTTCCACTTTGCTCCGAGTTTCTTCTTACCTCGCACGATATTTTTATAGCTGGTAAACTTTGAAAAATAGGAGAGACACTGCCTAACTGATAGTGGAGAAAACTCACCCGATATGTCCCTAATAGAATTAAAAAATCGGAGACAAAAAAGCTCTTTCTCCTTCCTGGTAAGAAACTGAAAAATTGAACTGGTGGTCTTCACTCCAGAGATTAGATGTGGATCTTTACGGAGTATTTGCTATGCACTCACTTTTTACCCTTTCTATTTTATCATTAATTTGATATATCCTAATAATTAGAGTAAGTGAAGGAATTCAATCTGATTTATTTCATGTTCATTATCACAGATTAATGCCTGATGGTCATTGCGTAAAATCTTCTTTTCATTAATGTTGGACTGAATGTTTTTGGGTTTATGCTGTATATGTGAACGCAAATGTAAGCATATAATTCATATAAATATAATTATATTAAAAGTTACCGACAACTAGCTAGCTACTAACAGCTAAATAGCTACTAACAATAGTTATCCTAGCTGCCAGTATTTAGAGGGAAATGTTTCAGATAGCTCAACATCGGGGCACTTAACTCTTTCTCTTGCTCACTTTAAGCTTAAGGTCTCATCAGGCAAATTTTTTTCAGTATCAACAAAAAAAGGCCAAAAAATAAGTAATATTAACTCATTCAACTATATATTTTATTAAATATATAAATATCTCCTTTGGGAACATGGACACATCTGAACGACTGGTGTACTTAAATGGGCACAATGTTCATATTCAATGTTCCTACTATAGTTTGTTTTGAAGCTATCACGTCAATAAATTTCATTATTTCGTTAACTAATCTTTCTCTAAGTGATACTATCGTTAATACTCTGTTATTTTTTAGATTTAGATAGATTTAAATATCTAATATTGTTTTTTTGATCTTTCAAGTAAACTTCCGCTCGGGTTTTTAATTATTCTGTCCCCAAATCGCTGCATTCCATGTAGCCTCGGAATGAGTGAAGTAATAAACCGTTTATCTTGATTTTTTAGCGCGATAGTATGTGATAGTTCTGTACCAAAGATGAAGCAGTATATTGAAATACAGTGATGTCCGTCTGTATGTTTTTTACTCTTCTTCTCGAAAACTATGAAACTGCTTGTGCTGAATGTTCGCATGAATGTAGCGTATACACTTCGAAAAGCTTTAGAAATCTCGATGTATCATAATCTGTGGCCAATTCGATCCCAAACGTATCAAAGCAATCCCATTCCAAATACATATATTTCAATTCACCGCTTACATGCTTTATTTCTTTTTCCAAAATTAATCATCAATTATTTTCGCACAAATTGAACTGTTAATTATTTGTTTCGCTGTGGTAAAACTAAAGAATTTCACTATTAGACCTAAAAGTGTATTGATTGGCATTTCCACTTAGTTAACAAATGAAGATTAGAAATGGGAGGTGAGATTTTTTTCTGTATAGATAGTAGTGCAATATTATTTCTCACTCATGTCACCCTCCCGTTGAGAATTTACGGGTATTTCTTCCGGTAATAATGTCTATATGCTTGTGGGGAGGAAAGCAGTTTGTGGCTATCCTTTAGCGGTAAGAGGGCCATGGTTTGACTTGCGGAACCGGCCTCTTCCCCCTCCCCCCGAATCCTATTCAAGCCTCGAATCTTTTATGACCCCTCTCACGCCTTTCGCCCCCCTATTCATACCCCTCATTCGCATTGTTGTGAGCGGCGGCCCCCGTGCCCTGGTGTATTTACTCGCGCCCTTTTAAATGTACATCCACCGATACGCAAGGGGCCGGCTAGCGGTGTGGGGGGAGAGGGGTCAAAACGGGGAATTTGGGCGTACGGAGGGGGGTGAGAGTTGGTGTTCGTGATGGGGAAAGCCCTCCTCGGCGCAATATCACATCGTCAAATCCCCTCTTCCCCCACCCCCCTCTTCCGTCCATCGTTCTTCAATGCATCATCCAGCGACAGCCTCTGTGCCGCACACTGCACCTCCCCCAATACACATATATACATACACACTCCCACACCCAACATCTACCAGTTTACCTCCCTTAATAACCATCACCACGGTCTTTTCGTATACACCAGCACTTCCCCCAGTCATACCACTCGCTTCTTTCACTTCACCCCTATCTTTCGACCACATCGATGGTGTGATCATATCTATCGATCTTCGAGGTTGGTTACGCAAAGCGGTGAGAAAACATGTGATTGCTAGTTGGTTGGCCGGTTAATTATCTGTGGAGGGCGACAGACAATTGAGGTCATTTGCGCCAAAAATAGGGTTGTTATACGACAGGAAATGGCGGGTTTATCCTTCATTTCGGCAATTGTGGACGGCATTGATTGAATTTTACATTTTGGGCAAATGTCATGGTTTTTTTAATGTAAAGCTAGTCCGAATTTTTAAAAATAAAATTGTAACTGTTGTTTATCTTCGTACATCTACATGATATCCATCAAATGACATCCAGGTTGAGTGGCAGGGGTGAGTTTTCATCAACGCATATATAAATTACACAATATACTAATTAAGCGATCGAAACTATTACTCTTCTGAAAGTACTTGTCTAAAGCTGCTATTTCATGCACAACACTATTGGGATGTCACTAATGTAGAGGAACTACATGTGGATATTAATGCACGGAAGAAAGAAAATAAATTTGTTAACTGCACTAGATGGATCAACCGACACGATCCGGGTTTCGACACTTTATGTCATCTTCCAGATGTTTCATCATTACCATTAGATGAGACAAAGTATCGGATCCAGGGTCGTGTCAGTTAAACTTTACAAATGGAGTTAGAAAATTTATTTTCATTCCTTCTATATGCCAAAATTTCAGCATAGCCTTCTCCTGAACATCCCACATTTCCACATACATCCTACAAAATTTCTCCTTCTATATCTACATAATACTCTGCAAGCCGCCGCATGGGCGTGTGGCAGAGGGTGTAAGGTCACCAGCCGTGTCAAGATGTAAGTTTTTGGGTGGTGAAATGGTGACATGTATTAGAGAAGTATATATTGTGGAGGTCACTTTTTATTTTGGTCGCTTATTGTGCGCATAAAGAAGGAGCTTTTGTACCTATCTGTTCGGCAGTGTATCTCTCTTATTTTACTTCACCTGTGAGACCTAGAGATGCAGTAAGCATTCACGATAATGTTCTCTGTGTCGCTCTGAAAAATATTAGTTCTGAATTTTCCAAGCAACCTAAGCCTAGCGTGTAGCCTCCGAGTCTCTAGGGGCCCCCACCTTGATCCCTCTAAAAGCTGTGAGACACTATATATACGCTTGTAGCAGTTTTTAACGGAGTGCGCTGCTTTCCTTCGTATTTAATTATTTTTTTGGTTAAATCTTTATGACCAGGATCTCAAATACTCGCGGCGTATTTGAGGTGTGACCTAACCAGAGCGAAGTAGCATCTCCCTTTGAATTTTTCATCCGAGGACCTTCCCATTATACGCTTAACAGAACCTAGTATTTTTATTGCTGTGCCACATATGCTTTTTATGTATAATCCCCACGATATATCAGACGTTAAATTAAATCCAAGATATTTTACTGTATCTGAAGATTTTATGTTTACTCCACTCACAGTATGGGTACGGCATTGTTGTGATAACTTTCGCAGGGAGTGAACTGTGGTGCTTTTGCTGGTATTTAATTCCAAGCCCTACTCATGGAATAACAAATGAACGTTGTTAAGGTCCGATGACAGAGCGTCAAAGTCCGCGTCTTCGTCCATTTCACGGTAGATAACTGTATCGTCTGCAAATAATGTTATTTTACTGCTAACTCTAGAACTTAGGTCATTAATATAAATAATGAATAAAAGAGGGCCGATCACACTTCCTTGAGGAACACCGGATGTGACTTCGACCATATCAGAGCTAAAACCATCAATAAGTACTTTTAGTTTTCGATGACTAATAAAGTCCCTTATCCAATTCACGTACTCCAATGCAAAATTACATATTTTTGGCAATCATTTTTGCTTTAGGATCCAACGCCAATATAACATCCATCACAAAGAATTTCCATCCAGATAGACACATAAGGCGCTCTGAGACGATTGTCTTTTTCGGGTTCTTTTTCTGAACTCAACCGAAATGCCTGAAATATGGTCTTAATTAATTTGCATTTTGTTTTAGCCGAATTTTCGAAATTCAATTCGTTTGGAACCCAGTCTGTTTTATGCCTAAGTTCCAAAAAATTACTAAAATACCCCAGGTGTCTGGTATTCTTGAGTTGTCCCACAAAAGCAATGATTACGAGCGCGGATCACATATATTCAATCAGCATAAATATTCAACAGCTCTAATTAGAAAATCTCCTTGTAACTCCATGTTTGCCAAACAAGGTGACGGAAATGTTGAATATAAAAATAATGGCTTTAAAAACGGATAAATAACTGAAAGTAAATAATTCTATCGAAGACTGAGATGTGGATCGGGAATGAGCAGTATCTAATTGTGACACTAGTACAGGATGTGTGGTATTACACATACAAGCAGTGAATACAACAATGTCCCGATTTGTATCTCTACTTAGAGGATATCTGATAGTAAATAGCTCATATATTATTCCAAGAATAAAGCCACAAAATAAGGAAGAAATGTGAAAAATTACCTGATTTTGTCAGCAGTTGCGTCAGTAAATGAAACGTTTTGAGTTTCAAAGGTATTTGTAGATTTTATGAAATTGTGCAATGTAGTTCATACGTATGCGCATCTCAAAAGCGTACTGTTTGCGAATATCCTAAGAACTTTATTTTTCATTCCTACAGCAGCCATAAGTTTCAGATTTGATTAAATATTAAATAAAAAATGCTACATGTAAATATTGCTTGAATAACAATACAAACCTCTTCGGAATATACCACCGTTGTTTAAATTTATAATACCCTCTCGGAGTAATGTGACGAGTTTAACATGTACAATGCGATTTTATCCCAGAATCGATATGCTATGTACTGGAGTGCAAAACCGGAGCCTGCCTAATACCTTCCAAGCTCAAACCTTGGTCGATTACTGCCGCTATCGGACCTCTAATGCTATAGAAATCCATGCTTTCGCATTGAAGAAGCATTTTCGAGAGATAGCTAAGGTTTTTGTCATAGAAATAAATTTTATTGTGAAGCCATCTTTAGATCACCTTTGGTTCGTCTATATGAACATATTGGTTAAGACCATTCGTCATAACACCACTAATGTCAATGTTTTTGCTCTCTTCCGAACAACGTTCTCGCTCTATGGTCACATTTATGCTGCATCTTTGTTTCTTATACCTATTCCTGGGCCTTTCTTACTTTTTACAATATTTTTCGTCCATCTGTGTAGTATAATAATTCATAGTCCGCTTTCTTCTTGTTGCCCTTTTCTCCTATCCATTGATGAACACAGTGCAAGTTGGTTTTCAATGATTGAAATCAAAGTAAATACGATTTTAATGTCCAGTATTATCATATATTTGCAATTCTACATTTTCTTGGTCCTCTTCATTCCGGAGAAAGTTCTGGAGAAACTCGAAGGACGTGTAAATGCATGGTTTGTTTTTTGGTGACTCGGAAAATGCGTTGCTTAGTGTGATACTTGGAGCACTTAAGAAATACATGGAAAAATCCTTCGCCTGTCTGCCTTGCTGCTAAATAACTTGACTGTGCCACTAAATACGGTGAAACCTGTATTTAACGACCACAACGGTTCCGCTGAAAATGGTCATTAAGATCGTTTGACTGGGATTCAGCTTCTCGGAGTCCATATGATGCAAATGAACGGGCGGCTGATTTGAAAAAAATGTGAAAACTCTTGAAGCGATAGTTTTTTTTTATAACCTCTACGAATGGCGTTTATTTTCTAATAATTTTGTTGTTCTGAGAAATTTTAGTCCATATTTATTTGTTGTACAGATACAGTAAAACATGAATTAAGCGATCACCGACGGTTCCGCTGGAAAATGGTCGTTGAGAGGGGTGGTCGCTTGATAGGAGGGGTTACACTGTAGTAAATTTAAATTTTATTGTCGTTTTCGAGATGGGCATGTGATAATTATGGATAACGTATTATTCCAGCCAAGCCAGTTTGTAAATTTTCATTTACTATTTATTTAGCTCGTTGGAAGGTTATAGGAGTGAACTCACATTTGCTAATGCAGGTTAATGTGATTCCTGCAGGCACTGTGACTTTAGAAAGCATTGGATAAATGTACTAGATGACAAGGCGAGGATTCACCTCGGAGCTGGACTTTTGTCATGTAACTGTGCTGAAGTGTTGAAACTTTGATGGCCACACTCTGGGCTTGACGACCCATTGTACGGAACAAGGCCATACATTATGAATTTGCAGTGCTCTTCTGGCAACGATCCTCAAGGTATCAGGACGCCATGAAAAATCACTAAGTACTCGGGAACTGAGCCCATTTTCTTTTCCTTAGACTGCGACTCATCAGTTATGGAAACTGCATTTGCAGTTCTAATTCTGTTTCGCCAGTTGATATTAAAAATTTTTAGTTTCAAAATCCAAGGAATTTATCGGAAGAAAGATACTGCGAAAAATATCTTCCGTTACATCAGCATTGATTATGTATTTAAATCGTTTGAGGGAGATATTACTCCAATCATTAGAAGAAATACATTTAACTATTCGTTTAAAATATATGCTTTTGAACGGACTACTAGTTAAATTAATATTGACATTGACAAATCACATGGCTTTAAGGACTAAACTGCGGAATATTTGATTAAATATAAATATTGTTGACTTTAACTTATATATTTGTTTCGTGTTGTTTGCTGAAAGTGCTAGTAAAAGTGCTTGCAAAATCGTAGGCATTTTCGCGCTTTCACTAAATGTATTTTGGCTAGTTATAAATATATTTTTTTAATCCTTGGAAAAGCATGCGCACTGCTCGACAGAAAACGTTCAGATGTGGTGTGCAATATAAGTTTCGCTCAATTTTTAAAGGTAAATCTCTATGGAGGGTAGAGCTACAACACAAATTATGAAAATGCGTAGCATTTTTCGGCTAATCTTTTGATATCACAAGGGAAAATAGTTTATTTCCATTGTAAAGAGAACAATATCGTTAAATATTTTTGATGGTGATTTCTCGTTTCAACTACGATTAATAGAATCCTCAGAAATTAAGAAAACTTTGTAAGTTTTACGTAGAATATTTATTGCACGGCCGCTTTGGTCGAATAGTCGACATCATCAGGTACATAACATAGGGCTCTCAGTCATATATATCCAAAGGTGGTGGGTGATGGAGGGGGAAATTTTTGGAAGAGTAAGGCGAGAGAGGGGGGTAGGGATTGGGGTGAGTTCAGTGTGTGACGCGGGGGAGGGAGAAGGGATGAGTACTCTCAACCCCCGCCCCACTCTTTCGCCTTACTCTCTCAAACCTTTCCCCCTTGCTCACCCACCGCCTTTAAATATATGACAGAGAGGCCTAAGTTATGTACCTGATGATGTCGACTGTTCGACAAAATGGGTCGCACAATAAATATTCTTCGTAAAACTTACAAAGTTTGGTAAATTTCAGAGCATTATGGAAAAGTTTTACAAAGTTAAGGCTGAAACTATTAGATTTACGATTAATAGAAATAGGGACATAATTGCTACCAAAATACTCCCGTTTGATGTCATTGCTCGACGTAGATTAAACTCTGACTGAGGCTATGAAATAAGAAAAATACATTGCCGAACAGATAGATACAAAATCTAGTTCTTTCCGCGTACAATATGCGACCACAAATAAAACTGAGCTTCTCTTAATACACTCCCATAATACAAGTCACCATTTTCACCTCCCAAAACCTTATCCCTTACATCCTTACACGGCTGGTGCCCTCACACCCCTTGCCACACGTCCATTCGGTGGCTCGCATAGTAGTAAGTAGATGTACCTGTACAAAGAACAAAATGCACAGGAAAAATTGATCACCTGAAGATGGCATAGAACATCCAAGGGCGGCACGCTCCCTCGACCTCAAATATAGAAGATCTATTTCAGCTTATCTTCAGGGGAATTAATGTAGAAAAACACCAAAATTCTCGCTGGACGTAGTTGAAATCTTTTAGAAGCTCGAGGTACCGAGAACAATGGAAATATGTCGGGCGCCTGTTGAACTATTCCAGAAGGCCAACTGCATAACTTGCCAGAATATAATTGCGTAGATTAGATTAGCGCGATATGGGTTACTCGGAAGAAAAAGTACGATATTAATGAGATGGGTCGAATAGCATTTTTCTCGAAGTCGAATATCGAATTCGAATATCTAATATTTTTTCGAATATCGAATGCTACACGGGCGTTTTTTTAAGAAGATTATAATAATGTGAAAGATTTAAGATTTAATTATTATTAGTATTTTACTGCATTAATCACAAACCTTTAATTAAATAACGAAATCACAATTATTTTTAAAATTGAATTTTTAAATGTGTCATCATGCAACGAGGCATCAAAAGAAGGACCAACCAACCTTGCGAGCGTTTGAAAAGTCATTCATTTGCTTTTTCATGTAATTCCCCTGAAGTTATTATGGATTATATATATCTAAACTTACTAAACTTGAAAGATGAAATTTTGTGTGAAATATTAATTAATGAACTTGCACCAGCCAAATCTTTGTGAACCAGCTTTGTAACATGTTAGGCCCAACCGATGACCGCGAATTTAAAAAAATATTACAGTCGATTCGGGTAATATATTCGAGAGGGTGAAATTATTGATTTGTGT
The DNA here is from genome assembly GCA_963169105.1 of Ceriagrion tenellum. Lineage (NCBI taxonomy): Eukaryota > Metazoa > Arthropoda > Insecta > Odonata > Coenagrionidae > Ceriagrion > Ceriagrion tenellum. The sequence continues at coordinate 40,156,936 of OY720644.1, read as the reverse complement.
TCTCGAATATCGATTGGAGCAAATAGCTCATTATTCGGGGAATTCGAGAGTTTGACTATTCGAACGTCCCATCTCTAGTATTAATGTAATAATTACGTTAAAATATTCAATTTTTTCGCTGTATTGTTCATTTTCCTTCCAATTCACTCATATTACATTATTACAACTTAAGTTGGTATTAAGAAGAAATAAGTACTTTGCTGAATATGTAGTAACTAAGGCGTAAAAATAAATTCTAACGATAAAATAGTATTCATTTTATATTATCAGTGAACTTATAAAGTGAAAACAGTTTTTGTAGTTGTATATATCGGAAAAATATAGGTATCGGAAAAATATATATATCGGAAAAATATATATATATATATTATATCGGAAAAATGGTTGAAGATTTTACGAATAACATTTTTCTGTGACAGCGGCGCCTCCAGTTGTCCCACGAGTTCCCAAGGTACTATGGCTCGAAAACTCCCCACGCCATGACATAGGGAGTTTTGTCATCCGCCAATTCAGCTTTCACGGGGCTGTACCTTTATGTCTAGTTTCCGCAAAAGGTCCTGACGCAGACTTCAAGGAAGGGGGGGGGGTAGAAGAGGAAGGGTGAAGGGATGGGACGGAGGGGTGGAGAGAAAGGCAACGAGAGTCCGTGGGCAACGAGAGAAAGTGATTGATGCCGTGGAACCAACAGACATTAAAATGAACTTTAACGAGAGCTAGTTTTTACCTCAAAACAATTTTCAACAGCTGTTTAAGTGGGTTAGTCATCAATAACGCCAGGTCACATGCCTCTTGCGACGCAGACTTGCGCGTCAAGGAGGGGGTAGAAGAGGGAGGGTGAAAAAAATGGGACGGAGGCGTTTGCAAAATTATATTTTCATTCCATTATCCAAAGCAAATATTTGGTCTGATGACTGCATGTACTGCGTATTCAAATTAATTTTCACCTCTAGCCACGATGATGCAGATTTTATTTTGCGAAAATTTTGCGAAAAGGCATGCGACCTTGTTTTTTAATAACCACCCCTTCAAAATAGCTATTGAAAATCAAATTAATATTTTTCAAAGATTTCATGTACAAAAACACCTAATAACCCTGTTATTAATGAGATTATAAATTCATGAAAATTTATTTTAAAATGCTTGTAGCTTGTATAAAATAAAATAAAATTCCACTGCCAAACAGATAGGTACAAAAACTTGTTCTTTCTGCGTACAATGTGCGACCACAATAACTATTGAGCTCCGCTAAATTCACTCCTATAATACATGTCACCATGTCATCTCCAAAAAACTTGCATCTTCACTCGGCTGGTGACCTAACACCCCCTTCCACACACCTATGCGGGGACTCGCAGGGTAGTATTTAGATGTAGATGTAAGATTTCACCGATACATTAAGTGGTTTATGTTATTCTGTGTACGTGGTAATGTGATCTAGATATCATTTCACTGGAGATGGGAGAGGTTAAGGGATTTGGTTGTGGAAGGTTTCTTATGGGAAGGGAAAGGTCATATTTATACACACATAAGGGTGTATATGAATGGAGGGGTGCGGGAAGAAACTTTTCAAGGGTGTCTGACCGCGTTGTGAGGGGCTGGCGGGCCGGGAAAAATGAGGTCTTAACGCACACCCTTTGGTCGAACCATATGCTGCCCCACGAGGTTTCACCGACCCAGGCCAAAGCAACCCATCCCGATGCCACCCCGCGTACACTGTAATGTCCCCCCCTTCCTGTAGCACAGGGATATTGGGAAGGGGGGTTTGTGCTGCGGGGGATATGAAGGTTTCGAAGTGAGTGCGTTAATTCGCCATTAATCACTGCCCTGAGGGAGGGGATTGAGAAGGGGAGGCAGTGGGAGGGGATTTTGGAGCGTGGGGGAGTATTGGAGCATCAACGGGGCAGATGTCTTCCACTGTGTTACGTTTTGGTGGTCGAAATCCTGAGATTCTACAGCGATGGGATAGAAAATCTGTTCCAATGCGGGAAATATTTTCGAATTCCTTAGAAATGATGTCCAATTTGATATTATCTGGTTGCTGTTAAGCGCAAGACCACGCACATCTACATCTCAATATACATTTGCATAACACCCTGCGAGCCGCCGCATGGGCGTGTGGCAGGGGATGTTATGTCACCAGCCGATTGAAGATGTAAGTTTTTTGGTGATGAAATGGTGACATATATTAAAGGAGTGAATTTAGCGGAGCTCAATAGTTATTGTGGTCGCTTATTGTATGCAGAAAGAACAAGTTTTTGTACCTATATGTTCGACAGTGTATCTCTCTTATTTTATCGAATCTGTCAGACTTAGAGATGAAGTGAGGATTCATGATAATATTCTCTATGTCGCTCTGAAAAATATCGCACATAGAAATATCACGTTTATTAAATGGCCTCGTCGCGACGAGGCCATTTAACTAACTTGGTATTTGCTTTGAGAGTTATTAACTTTGAGAGTTTGGATTTCATAATTAATTTGAGATTATTTTCCAAACATTGCATTTGCAAATGATAAATAATGATGTCCAGTTTTATAAGGTCTGGTTTCTGTTGATCGCAAGTCCACGCACATAGAAGAATCATGTTTAATAAATGACCTGGTCGTGACGTAGCCTGTTAATTAACTTGGTATTAGCTTTGAGAGTTTGTATTTCATAAGTTATTTGGGATTATTTTCCAAACATTGTATTTGCAAATCATATGGTACGAAGCCACTATGAAAAAATGATGCATCATATTATTTGTCAATGTAATTATTGGAAATTCTTCAATTTCCGTCGTTATATAAACGACTATGTTGGGTTTATCCACCGCGACAGTTGCTTTGTGAGCACGACTATCGTTTCATGTGCCACAATGTAGACTTGAGGCGTGAACATCTAGTTCGCATAAACCCGCTTCGAAATTCGCCTTGAATGATGATGGCTTGGTGGTGTAACTGGCTAACACACCTGACCGGCAATTGGGAGAACCGTTTCGAATCCCGGTCAAGTCAAATGATTTCTTCATAGCGAATTTCAACCCTGGTGTATAAGCACCCGTGCGAGTGACTTCGTATCTCATCAGTTGTTACATGCAATGTTTGGAAAGTTGTAGTATACCATTGAACCTTTTTCGAGATTTTGATTGAAATGTTCGAGTAGGTTACCTTATATTCGGGTAAATACGTTTTCTTCGAAAGTGTAATAGGATGGTGGAAGAATCAGACGTTGAAAGCGGTTTGGTCATCTATAAAACGTTTTTGATACCGCCTCGAAATTTGCTATGAAGAATGGTTGCTTGGAGGAGTGACTGGCTAACACACCTGACCGACAATTGGGAGACCCGGGTTCGAATGCCGGTCAAGTCAAATGATTATTTCATGGCGAATTTTAACCCTTGGTGTTAATCTCAGATTGTCAGTAAGGCCATTTTATGCTTAACTTATGCACTCATTCATTCATTGGTCTTTCAATTCCTAAGATTGGTTATTTGAAGCCCTCCATACTTCTTTATTTAATGCTAATACCCTTTCTCCTTGGTAGTTCTTCTTATGTATACTTTCCTCCTTATCCAGTTAATTTATTTTTATACATTTGGGCTCATAAGACCTTTCCCTCTCCTTTCCTTCAACTATAGTATTCACTAATTACATAATTAATTCATTGCACCTCAGGATGCACCTTTTCTCTTCTGCAAACTTATTTCTGTAAGCGTTTCTTCTTTTATTCGTCTATTTGGTATTCAACACCCTCCTCAAAACACCAGATTTCGAATGTTTCTGATCTTTTCTGTTCTTATTTTTCAATTGTCCATGCTTCCGATCATTGGAGTGAATATCTAAGATATTTTAGCAAACTAATGAACCGTCGCGGGCATATTTTGAACCAGTTTCTGGAAAAAATCGCTATGAGTAAAATATGTCCATGTTGACGCATATGCTTATATTATTTTAAATAAGCATGAAATAATTAACTCGGATGTATGATTTTACCTTTTCCCGGCGAATAACATTTGTGTAAATTTCTCGGGTTCGCCACCGGGTAAGATATTCATAGACAGCCTTGAGAATGGATAACGAGTCGTAACTCGAAATGTCGGCTGCCTGTGAATATCTTACCCGGTGGCGAGCCCGAGAAATTTACACAAATTAACTCGGATGTTATAATGGTGATTACGTTTCTACGTTTTAAATCTCTGTGTAACTATTTTGATGCTGCTGACCTTAATGGAATGCATTAAGCCCTCATGGTGGAATCCTTTGCATTCAAAAAGTTTGGCAACGAGACTTTGCTTTATGATTTCTGATCTACCCTCGATAATACCGCATCCTTTAGCCAATCATCATCAATATGAACACCGGATTTTCTCATATCTCGAAGGAGTGAGTTGCTAAATACAGTGTAGTGATATCATTCTTCAGAAGAGACTGCTCATTACCAACCCACCTTTTTGGAATGATTTATACACAATGATATATATATTTCATAGGTTAATTGGCATCACTTTTTCCAAAGTAAATACGTTAACATACTGTTGCTTCCTAGTACTTTTGCTTAAAACTCTAACGTCAATAATGTTTCCAGTTAATGCCAGAGGTGCAGCATGTTTTCACGGAGGAGATAGGTTGGTGCGTTAGAGACAAAACTGTTTGAATTGCGCTCCGAAATAAACCATTCTCTACGTTTTTACGTTTGTTAATTCATCCTTTCATTCCGCCTTCTTCTCTTGCACAAAAATTCCGTTGATGATGGAAGCTAAAAACGTGCAATACTCTAAAATTCCTTTAACATGAAGTTCAATTTCAACCTTTTTCTCTGACATTTCCTTTTGCCTATTTTTCCCATGGCTGGTGTCCTGAATCACTATTTCAAACACCCCTGCAGTGGCTCTGAAGGATTTATAAATTAATTTATATCTTTTTTTCCAAAGTATATGCGTTAAACTGGTACTCTTGCTATCTTGTACTTTTGCTTAAAAGTCTAAACTCAATAATGTCTTCAATTAGTGCCCGAGATATAGCCTTTTTTCACGGTGCAGATAGGTCGGTACGTTAGAAGAAAAAAACTGTTAGAATTACGCTCCGGAATGAATAATTCTCCCTCTTAGCCCGTTCATTTATTCGTTCTTCCATTCCCCCTTCTCTATTACGAACATGCTATTATGGACATACGACGAATACGGTGCGATACCCTTAGATTCCTTTTAACATGAGGTTCACTTTCATCCATTCCATCTTACATTTCCTTTTCCCTATTTTTCCCGTGGCTGGCGTCCTGACTCCATATGCCAAACACCCCTGCAGCGGCGGCTCTGAGGGTAACTTCTAGATGTAACCTTCCAAGGCCGTGTGTAACACCCCTTTCTTCTCTTCCTCCATTGAGCGGCCTCAGTCCTGAAGCCAGCGTCATATTCCTCTGTCGCCCCCCTTGCGCCCCAATAGACCCGTCCTCAGCTCCCCTTGTCCTTTTCAGTCCTTCTGTTCCCTAGCGGGATCTCAGTCCCGATGGACCGCACCGAAGTGTCTCTTCGCGCGGGAGGGGGGGATTTCGAGATGAGAGCCATTGTGCTCGCCTCCTCCCTACGAAAGCAAGAGTGTAAGCTTGGACCGACTGTTGTAAGAGAATATATGGGGATGGTCGACTGAGGACTCTCTCCCTGCGCTGAGGGGGTAGGTACACGTTTTTGTCCTTTGCCGGTCCTATTGTGTTGCGAGAGCGGTCTGGGCCACTTGTTCGACCGCGGAACGGATGCCAAGGAGGGATAACAAACACAGGAGTGATTCCAGTGGAGACATTCGTACTGGGGAATGTGCAAATTTGGCGTCGAAAAAAATTCAGCCTTTGACTTTGATTACTTGAATGACTTTTTGATTTATTCAACCGTTATCAAAAGACTGGCAGCTATAGCCTTAGTATTGAATAAATAACAATGAAGTGTTTGTAAGAATATCTCATGGCGAAATTATATCACAATATAACAACGTTAATGACAATAGAAACCAAACTCAGCTTGACGGAAAAGGGGGTCGAGGAGTGATTTATTTTCCAGAATGGGTTGTTGTAATTGCTAAAGAGTATATAAAGTTCCATTCGAGTGGCATACCTAGCTATTTGGCTACTGTCAGGGGGGTTGAGAATATTTTTTGCATATTGATCGGGGAGTCTGGGCCCAGCCTATTAGGGGGCCTCTACCTTGGAAAATTTTAGACCATTTTATCATCAAATTCCATTTTTAACCATTTTTAGTGTTTAAAAATATTTATTTTGTTAATTTTGTTAATTTTTTTGCTTTTAATCTCGTCTACCTCATCGCACTTGCTTAAAGTGGGGGATCCAGTTCCGATCCTCCCCTGCTTACGCCCATCGTCTATCAAATGATGCAATTTTAAAACATTTCAAAGTGGACGTTACGGTATTAAAAAATTCCGGAAGCTGGTGCAATATAGATAGCTGAGGGGAAAAGAGACATGTTTTACAACAAGAGAAGATGGTGGTTGCGTCAGGCACCTATATTAAGGGAGAAATGCGAAAGGATGTTAGTTGATCGTTTAGCTTCTGTGGAATGAATAAAAGAGAAACATACATTAGGGTTGACAGTGGAATCATTGAAAGAAAATAAATTGTTTCATCAAGAAAAATTCAAGTTTTACGAAATACTTAAGAAAATCATTGAATTCCCTTTTCCATTCCGACTTTTTGTCCCTGGCGTACCTCCTCAGCAGGTCTAACCCGTTAAAGTTTCTTTTATCTGATTTCATGATGCCTCAAGCTCATCTACGGAACCAATTTGGAAATAACCCAGCACTGATTAAATTCTATTGTCTTTTATCATGGCTGCGTGTAAGAAAACTCGTCCTTTGCTTGATATTGATTTCACAGCCTTAGATTTCCACGCTGTTTTGTCTACAAATGACCCCGGAAATTTCATGCTTTCTAAAGCAATAATAAGTGAAATAGTAGTATTTGCTACTTCACACAAATGCATTTTTCAACTAAAAATCTGCTAAAAAGGAGCAAATATCTGAAGGGTATTGAATGTTAAAAATATTAACCCCGAATCATCATTATTGTAGTTGTTGGTAAATTATGGGAAATATGGAAATATTAATACACAAAGGGTTAAGGTCGGAGATACTTACTCAGAGGAATTTTATGCCACTTCAGGTGTGCCGCAAGGAAGTGTACTAGGACCTTTACTATTTATAATCCATGTGAATGATATTGGTGGAAATATTAAGAGCTCTATTAGGATGTTTGCACACGATTGCATTATTTACAGAGCAATGGAAAAAGTCGATGATGGTGATAGCTTACAAAACTAACTAAATTATTTGGAGAAATGGGCAGACAAAAACGGAATGGCCAAAGACGCAAGTAATAATAAACTTATAAGATCCAGGAAAGGAAAAAGGGCTATCTAAAATGATTATTACATTATGGGCAAAGTATTGACGGAAGCAAATCTCTATAATTATCTTGGATTGATTTTACGCAGAGATTTACAATGGGGACCGCATATTTAAAGAACCACAACTAAAGCTTTTAGAGTATTATACTTTTCGATGAGAACCCTAGGAAAAAGCTGTACGAAAACTAAAGATTTCGCCTATAAGATATTCGTTAGGCCTATGTTAGAGTAGGGGGCGTCAGTCTTGGATCCTTATTTGGGAGGGGAGATAAAACAACTGGAAAAAGTTCAGCGCTTAGCCGCAAGATTCGTAATGCGAAATTTTAAAAGGAAGGCTAGGATGAAGGTTTTGGGCTGGACGGCATTCGAATCGAGGAGGAAAGCACGTCCTAAGTGAATGTATAAGACATACATTGGTGATCTTGTGTGGAAGGACATATCTGAAAGATTAAAAAACCTAGTTATATGGCGAGAAGATATCACAAACATAAGGTAGAGCCTCCAAGGCAGCTCTCAAACACATTAAAATATTCCTTCCTGCATCGGGGGATGAGGGATCGGAATGAATTACCCAAAGAAGTATTGGAGCCCTTCCCAAATAAAACACCTATGTTAATGACGAGATTAAAGAAAATTGTACTGTGAGGTTTTTCCCCTCTTTTTCTCTTGTAATATCTTTGTTTTTTGTATTTTGGAAATGTCTTTGTTTATCTTTTTTACATACATGTATTTTGAGATTTACTCGGTTCATACCGATATATGTTACCACCCGACCATATGGTCGACTTTTAGCGATTTATTCTTAATGATAATAATTGCGTAAATTACTCGGATGTGCTGGTGTTGGAACTGCATTTGGCTTCAATGGCTAGAAAAAATGAAATTTAAAAATACATACATTTATCGAATGATCAAAATATTTTATATCTATGTTCTTGATTAGTATAAAAGCATTGGGCTTTAATCAAAACGCCGTAAAAGGTGTAAGTTTATATTTGTTTCGTTTCACTCAGTTGTGATGGAACCCTATTCAACCTCTCGATAAGAACGTACATTTTTACGATATAAGCTTTGTACAAGTTTCACTGCGCTATCGCCACGAAATACCTTACTTTTCCACGACGATCCTAAAGTGAACCAATGAAAATTCCATCCTTTGGTACACTGCCCAAGATAAAATGTAATATGTTAAAAATACCCGTCCTATCGTGATCTATGGTTCGGTATATTCTCTTCCTCATACAAAGGTGAGAGAAGAAGAATCAATTTTGAAGCTATTGAACACACGTTCCGTGCGCGGGGGCAGGTGATACTCGCCCGGGCGTGTGATGAGTCGTCCTCCGAAGAATTACCACTGACCGTCCGCTCTCGAATGCCCGCAGGATGGAGTGAGGGCAGGTGATTCTAGGCCCCTTTCCGACGCCGGCCGTGACTAACGGCGATCAACCCAGACGAGTCTGCCGACCACGCCCCCACCGTGTTTACAACCAGAAATGGGTGAGGGATATTTGGGTCCGACAACTTCATGCCTTGAAAATCCCGTTCACTCGATGATGCTATTTTTTGATTGAATCCAGAGAGATGTCCTAAAAAGAGATATACTACAGAGATATACAGTAAAGTATGTTTTTTCAGATTCACAAATGTATTTTTGGTATTATAGCATGAAAGTTATACCAATCGCCCTCATGAATAAATCGAGGAGGGTTGATAAAAATTGGATCTTTGCATGCAAATTCATCATCATATCGTTACCAATGTTTGGTTTCTTCTTTCATGAATATATATTATGGATTGGTTGTTGTCTAGAATTCCGTAAACAATTAACCTTTTGGAAAGTGGTGTCGCCTATTGATGAAAGACGGAAGTTCAAATGTAAATACAGTCGACAGATTGTAAATAAACTCATCTTACCGGTTTTTCCATGAATATACATTGGTTTTTATTTGCAAGTAATCATAATGTAGTGGAGAAAATATAGAAATACACGCAGGACGAAATTATACACTTTTTTAATATCGTCCGGTATACAGATATATTTAATACCTCTCCAAATTTTATTACACAAATGCACAATTGACTTCTTAGCACTTTATTTATTTTAAATTTAATAAGAATGCGAGGTGACTTCATGAGTATTCCTAATGGCCATTATTGCAGTGTAGGTAAAAAGGAATGCACTTACCGCCACCTTCAACAGATTCTTATTTTTCAATCCAAGTCTCCTATTTTGGGTCCTCATAGAAGCATACCCTGTTTTGCAGCCTGGTACGAAGTAAGTTCTGTTTAAACCAGGCATTCTAAATTCTTTATTTTTGCCGAACGGGCTAAATGCATCCCAATTAAAATCGGATTATGGCAAACAACGTAGTCGGCACACGATGAACGTTTCATCAACCTCTTGCTGATTCCCTGTAATAGATATTTCCTCTCTAGCATTATAAAGTAAATTTAGATAACAAAAATAGCAAGGTGTACTCTAATCATCAATTAATTCATATCTCAATCGTTATTGAATATCCACCACAGTCTCACGTTAGCAACAATTCACTTCGTCTATTTACAATAACAAAAGAAAAGACTCTAATCGAAGTGGCGCCAAGGACTGGGTGAACTAAAAGTGGAAATTGGGGCAGCACGTAACCTAGGCAACAATTCCAAACATCCGAATCCATAATATATATTCATGGCTGCAGCTCTCCACTCCAATCTCTTCTCTCGCTCAACCGTCCCACGCCGTCATAGAATAGAATAGAATAAAATTTATTGCACATTTGCAATAGGGGTTTTATATTTCCGGTGTTCTCCTAGTCTGTAACTGCTGATAATGATCTGATCTGGAATTTGCCTTTAACTGCTCTGAAACTGGGCAGTGTCTCATCAGATTCTAGTCGGTAATTGCTCTGTATTACTAAAATCTTATCTGAAAGTGGTCTGATATGAGTCTGAATTTAAAACATCTAATTTATTCATATAATCATATAATATTTGTATGATAAAAATAAATATTATACTGACGATGAAATAAATTGGTGACACGCGTTGTACTAATTAAACATTTGCAGAAAGGTACAATTTATTATTTAAAATATGGATATGTACAGCACAACAAAATTCTACATATATATACTCCAGGTTTTTCGTGAATTAAACTTGAATTAACATGTTTTTATGCGTAAAACTCTGGAAGTCAGGGATTTACTGTATATTTCAATGCACTCTAGGTGTCATTTTTGCAAAAACTGAATTTTCTACGCGATTTCTGCCAGGAAATTGAATTATTCTAATGTATAGGCCCAATTTTAACAAATATAATAGAATAAAATGTATTGTACCTTTGCGATAGGAAGTTTACATTTCCGGTGGCAAAGAAGGTTGATCAAGGTGCATGATAATAGTAATCAAACAAACAGCACAACAAGAAAAATAAATCACTTAATCGGTAATTGAAATAAATTATTACATATTACAAGTTTTATGTCGTTATATGGAACCAATCCTCTCTTGAAACACATGAGTATTTATAGGAAGTTCATTATATACTTCACAAGGCAAATTGTTCCAGTCACAAATATCGCCATAAAGGAGTTTATTGCTCTGTTGGAGGCAGAGAAGATTGCTCTCACCTTGTACTGATGGTCATGACGACCGTAATAATTAGGCTTATCTAACTGGACACTTAGACTACACAGTGTAAGTGTCCAGTTAGATAAGCCGAGTTAGATAAGAAGCATAGTTGGAGAGTTAAATAGAAAGCATACTATTAGTATGCTTCTACACCACAAAACACTTTGTAATAGGCAGTCAACCTTGCCCTCCAACGGAGATCCTCTTATCCTAAGTCACTCAACATCAAACTCACACTTTCACTCATGCTATGCTTATTTTTAACGTACCACGCGACTTTCCGTTGAACAGCCTCAATTTGATCCATGGAATAACATTGATAAGAATCCCAAACTGCTCAGCCATATTCCAGTATGGGACGTACCAGTGTTAAATAAGCTATTTCTTTGACTTTTGGGGAGGCATGTTTCAGATTTCTCATAGAAAAATGGAGAGTTTAAGATAAATTGGCAGTTACTTCGGCTAGATGATTCATCCTGTCCATATCCGAGGGAAAGGTAAATCCAGTTACTTCATTGTGTTCGTTCTTTGAAGGTCATCTCCACCTATTGTGTAGTTGTACAAAAGGGTATTTCGTGATACAGTAAAATTGAAACAGTAGCACTTAGATAAGTTCGGTGGAATTTAAAAAAATATTTTAACCCAATAACTAATTTATCCAGATCATTCTGCAAATCAACTCAGGAACATAAGAAGTAATTTTTAAAGTCGTTCATTATATGCTTTACAGATTCCTTCATTTTTACTCCTCGATTTTTATTACTTTATTCTTGCCTTCCTTTATTATTTCTTTGTTTGTTATATTAATCCAACCGTTGTTTGCCGCCGAATTGGTTTTGTAAGGTTCCTTCTTTGACGTGGAAGAGTTTTTATTAATCTTCTTATTTCAGCATTTACAGGACTTCTTCTTTGGCGATTTTATCTGAAGGTTATAATATTCATATTTATTCGATAAATTCACATACACCGTGTTTACATCCTTCCTTCATTTTCCTGTACTTACTGTCCAAGCTCACTTCCACGAAAGAACAAATCCCAGCGCTACGCTTAAAGGAAGTCATTTTCTACTCTTCTAGTAATTTCTAAGCTTTTAAAATTAAAAAAAATGTATTATTATAAACCAGATTAAAAATTTACAAAATTGCTCACCTACTGACGTAACTACATGCTAGCGAAACCTACCCGTTATGCAAGTATATGTTGGCAAAAGGCAGTGAGACTGCGGTTACTGAGAAGTGCTGGTGTTTATAATATATGATATAGGCGGGATACAGTTAGGAATTAGTGGGCCATGAAAGATTGTGAGTTAGATGCTCCATTGATGATGTTATCTATGGAAGAATTGTATTTGGTCACATTAAGGCGACGCATCACACTCGCTCTACCGTATGATCTTGTCATGATTTCCAGACCAAATTAAATGCTAAAAATTTATGCACTTAACTTGATATTTTCAGAATATAAACAATGGAATTTTAACAAGTTTTATCTGTGTCTCAAATTTTCTCCTGAAGTTGCACTCCATATTCATATGGAGTACATATATTTCATTCACTCCATAATCAATTGAAATTTCATTCCATAATAAATGCACCATAGAGTCAACTTGTAAGGAAAATGCGTCAATTTGTTGAAGTTACTATTAATCAGGAATCGTTGCGCCGCAGATAACTCTAGGCTTTGCATTATCAAGCAAAATAACCACATAATTAAGGAACGGAAAAATATTTCTCAACAGAAAGCCTGACGGGATGCAGTGATGTCGGCTAAAAGATAAATGCATCCGAAGACTAATGATAAGCTTACTTCGTCAAATGAAACATACTTCCTGCATAAATGTGACGGAGCGAATCGTATCCAGAAAAAAAGCCCGATTCAACCGACGGGCATAACCAATTATGTGCTTGTACGATATATTGGAAAACACTGCATTTAAAGAACAATCGGCACTCACTTCCGGAAGTTAAAGAAGACAAAGCATCTTGCGTTATCTACCGTTTGCGGCAGTGGTTTTCTGATATTTTGTAAACTCATTCACTTGGGATTTGTTTACAATGAAATCATCTTGAGACAAATTTATTTGAAATTGATTCTTTTAGCAATTTTACGACTTGAGAATTTATACTAAAACCCTTAGGTTATTTAGAATTTTTGTGTTGTTCCCGCATTGTAACAGGAAATAATGATGCCGAGTGGAATGCCAGCGACATGGTTGTTCTCTAATATGCTACAACACAGGAAGAACCCGAAAAATTCTAAATTACAAGAAAACCGTTGAGGTCTTTGTAACAATTTTAAAACCTTCAGGGCCTACTAGGAATGGATTTCGTTTACGAAAAAGGAAGCTTCAAATTAACCTCAATTTGCTGAGAAAAATTCTCTTCCTTTTCTATGCTGATATAGCAGTATTTGAATCATGGGTTTAAAAGCTGTGATTTTATGGTAAACAGCTTACGAAAAAGGAAGCTTCAAATTAACCTCAATTCGCTGAGAAAAATTCTCTTCCTTTTCTATGCTGTAATAACAGTATTTGAATCATGGATTTAAAAGCTGTGATTTTATGATAAACAGCGTATTTTCCCGAAAATCCGATAGCCTGCGGTTCAATTTGTGGTTCAAGTGAATTTTCAATAGGCAATGACTGCGTGAGACTTGAATTTTATTTTCACCAGTTGTGAAAAACTTAAATAACAATAAATTAGTACTACAAAATACGCCTTATTTATATTAAAATGAGTCGCCTTTAGAAAACATAGGAGCTAATTCACCTCCTTTTCCATCAGTTGCACCAATTTCCTGTGATAATTCGCTAAGGATGTTCTTGCTACAAAAATCATACCCTCAGAAAAGACGAAAAGTAATGAAAGTGAGAATTTGTTCAGGCGGAAGTTTTTAAACAACCTGATCGCCCGGCCAATGCTTCTGACAAAGCTCTTTTTAGGCGGAAGCCTGGCTAATCATTTCTAACGATTTTTATTTGCCTACTTAATGAAACGTTGGTAATAAAAATAATTTATATCTTGACTTTCGCTTTATTGGCGGAAACACTCATAGTATTCTCGTTGATTGCTATGAGTTATTTATGAGATAAAATCTGGTGGCATTTGAGCCGGAAATTTCCTGAATGAATGATGAAGATACTAAAAAAATTATGGTTATCGATCGTACAGTGATGTGCAAAAGTCAGAAATTTAACTGTGGTTATTACTTTGAGATTGGAGGTAATGGCATTTCAAAAGTGAAACTGTAGCCCTCAGTCAAAGCTATCGGTAATTTTAGGTATTTTCATCGAAATAAAAAACTTCTAAGAATAAATCAGATGTATGTTCTGAGGAAAAAAATATAAAAATAACACTATATCTACTTTGGTCCTTACGATTGCTTTGGGGCATAATGGAAACCTAAAATTGTTTTGATATATTTTTATTCAGTTGTATAGTTTGTTTATATTTATATTTATGTAAAATTTTACATGATGCCGGCCCTGCAAAAAATCTAAAATAGTTAATCCTCCGCTTAATTAATAAGTGAATGACGTAGCCATGAACTGCTTTCAATCAATTTTTTCTCCATGGAAGCTTGTAAACGCATTGACTAGAGATCGTCTTGAAGTATTCATTATTTATTTCGAAAATCGAGAATGTTTATCCCTGTTTAAAATGTCCCTCTCAAAAATGACGAAGAGATTCCGCCGAGAAACCATAGCAAATTGTTTTTCGTTTCGTTTTGAAAATTTAGCTATTTTTACGAATGTGGTGAATAAGATTATATTATGTTTCAGACTTTTATTCCTCATAACCGATTGAGATTTTGATATCATAGCAACTTCAAAGTGAATAATGAGAAAAACATAAATGGTAATCCCGAACCACGATTGGTTATTTGGATTTAAGGTAGTTTGAGCGAGATAGTTTTCTAGCCATAATAGAGATCGTATTTGAATTATACGTTTTAATTTCACCATCCGTCGGAGGCATGGATTAAATATTGCATTATTTATGCTGCAACAATATGTCTTTATATTACAGTAATTATAAGTAATTAAATGGAAATATCTAATAAAGTCTTTAACTTTTTTTTCGCCTGGTACGTTTAAAACTCCTTCACAACGTTAGGTTTATCTCGATCCCGAAGAAATTACTGCTGTGACAATTTGATTTATTTTCTATAATAGTTGGAAAAAAATACTCTACACACTTAATTTTTTGATGAGTTCTTAGTATTCAAAAACCCTCATTTTTTTAAAACAATGTCTATCTGGAGTGCATACACGTACAATTTCAGATTTAAAAGGGCTGGTATTTTTCGGCCAAAATCTCGGAAAATAGTGCGGTAAGAGCATGATATTTTGGTATTTATGGAAGGGTGAGATATTTTTCTATAAAAGGAGACCGAATTCAATTATTTATAGGTGAAAAGATATTTCGTCATCACGGTATACCGAGTATTTCTTATATCAGAAACTCTCAGGCTTCACTTGGTGGAACAACATTGCGATGGTTTGTAAATAAATTCAGTTTGTAATATTCCACAGTGGTTTTTATTATTCCGACCTAGGTATCGACTCAAGTTAAGTCATTATCAATGTCAAGGTATATAAGATCAAGTAAAGCAAGGTGTATCAAGGTAAGGTTATCAAGGCAATGGTTTGTAAATGTCATGGTGGTTAAATTGGTTAGTAAATAAAACCTTGATAATGACTTAACTTGAGTCAAAACCTAGGTCAGAATAATAAAAACCATTGTGGAATATTACAAAGTGAATATATTTACACACCATTGCAAGTAATTACTGTTTTTTTACATTTTTTAGACACCATGATCATTTAAAAAAATAAAATTAAAAAAAAATCATTAAAAAATAAAAAAAAATGACCACCGGCAAAACAGGGACGGTGAACGAATGAAAAGGAACGGATCCCGAAGAGGACCGGTCCAGAGTGAACGAGTTACCAAAAATAAACGGGTTTGACTATCTCTATCCTGCAAAATCTCCTCAAGTAATGGCGAAACCTTCTCTCTCTGTCCTGCACAATCCCCATTCCCTTTTACGCCATAGGTTTTATGCGACTATGCCCCGCGCCCAAATTGATGAATAATTGGACCCGCGGGGGAGCGGACGGTAGGGATCAGTTAAAATTTGCCTTAACCTGCGAAGTTTGAATTGCCTCGGTCACCCGTGGACTCCGGTTGGTCGGCGGATGCGGTCTGACCCCTCATTAGTAGCCCCTGACTTGACCTCTCTTTAAAAGGGACAGTTTGGACAAATTGAAATGGGCGAACCGAAATAGAGGAAGAGCGGGGTCGTGGAACTTTATTTCACCAGATCGCTCTTGAGAGCACGGAGACGAGCGTGTGAGAGTGAGTTATTCGCGAGAAGCTCTCGTAGAAATTGCTGGCACAGGCCTGTGTGGCAAGTAGGGGATGAAGGGAGAGGACTGTAGTGAAGGAGAGGGAGATAAAGAGTGAGGGAGAGAGAGAGTGAGGACCTAACGAAGTAGATGGAGAGGGTATTATGTCATCAAATTGTAGCCTGACCACCAAAATAACAACCATGTTGGTTATCCCCGCTCTTTTATTACTCTCTATTAGATAACGCGATGGAATGGAGAAATTAGCGGATGCAAAGCATGAACATCCGCCATTGGTTGAAAATTTAGGGCAAGTAACTCTTGAGGCATTTATTTGCTACTAAGTGCTTTGGATTCTACTCGATTCTACCATCGTTTTCAACAGGAATATTTATTATTATTTATTTTAATACATAATAAGTTACTTAAGGAGAATGAATGTTAAATAATGTATGATTTTACACTTTCCCGGCGAATAACATTAGTGTACATTTCTCGGGCTCGCCACCGGGTAAGATAGTCATAGGCAGCCGACGTTTCGGGTTCCGACTCGTTACCCATTCTCAAGACTACTGATGCGAGCTTGAAAAGACTGTTTACTTTGACCGTTATAAGTTCTTTTACTTACGATTTTGTAATATATGCGAGTAGAATCCCATTCATCATGTCTAAAACTCAATCTGAAAAGTTTCGGACCTGGTAAATTTTCCTAAATTTTAACGTTACATCGCGAGCGGCGTTCATTTGGAGGAATATGTATAATTGCATGGCGAGATGGTTTTACCCGCCATTTTCTTGCTCTTTGCTCAATTAAGAATCGCTTTCAAGTAGCATATGTGGCTAAAAGTATAAAAAGTTACTTTATTAAAATAAATAGGTCAAAACCTGCCGTGGATGACATCTACATAATTCCCTGTGAGCCGCCGCAAGTGTGTGTGACAGGGGGTGAGTCATCGCCATTATGCATTCCACTATTCCTTAATGTAACTAATCAGATAAGTTATTGTAACTACAACCCCTGGTTAATTAGCAGAGGCCTGCTCTAACCTGTCATAAAGCGAAATTTCCCTAATTTGTGCTGCACTTTTGGTACTCTACCATTGTGAGACTGTATTTATTAATCCCCCTAACTGTATTTATTAACCCCGCCTAGCGCCAAAGTAAACAGTCTTTACAAGCTCACATCAGTAGCCTTGAGAATGGGTAACGAGTCGGAACCCGAAACGTCGGCTGCCTATGACTATCTTCCCCGGTGGCGAGCCCGAGAAATGTACACTCATGTTAAATAAGCTAATGCGTGATTTACTAATTTATCGATGGAAAACATAGTGACATTGCAAAGTGAGTGCGTTAGTCCATAAGCGCTAAAGTAAAATCGGGGTTGGCAAAGATGGCGGAAAGGCCACGCCCACGTTACAGCTACACGTTACAGCAACGGCCGTAAAATTAAGCGCCCCATCAATCTTCCTCGATGGGTAACGTAACAATGCCGCGAAAATGGCGGGAGGCACACTCACATAATTGTTAGAACCACACAGCGCTGTGACTGTACCACTGAGCGTATCTTGAGGTCTCATTGCAAATCGAACCAAAATGGGACGGCATGTACCTGCATGTGAGTTATCTCACTTCTCTTTTGTCGGCAAACATTACTATGGTTTTCTAACTAACTCTCCACGCTTGAGACTCTTGTCTCAGTTCTGTGAAATATTGAAAGTTCCGTTGCCCAAGTCACATAATTTTACATTGAATATCGCAAGGAACTTTTGATTTTTTTTTAATCTTTGACCCTTAAGATCAGTAAAGCAGTCTCCTTCGTATAAATTGGCAATTTTAGAAGTTCCCTCATCAAAACATATGTAGTGTAATACAATTGAATCATCTTTGTGTTTCTTATGCTACTCCAAACGTGACGTGGGAAGGTTCTTCATTTCTCTTGGCGGCGCTTCGGTGAGTGAATCTCTCATGCTCAGAATTAGGTAGATATAATCTTATCCTCTTACCTATTCCTTTGATTCTAACTGAAAGGGAAATATCTGCATTTTCATTTTTGAATTGTGAAGCTCAGCAATTGAAAGCGCGCGTGACGAAAATCTCATGAACAAACCTTTCAGTAGTTAGTCTAGACAGCTGCATATTTGGTAAATTTTGTACACTTTCTGTGATATTCACAGAATTCCCGTGGCATTTAGCTAGCTTTTATGAAAACATTAGAACGCTTATTTTTGGAATTTTCTCTCGCACTTTTGGTAGATATTTCTCGGTGACTTTTTATTATGCCGGATTATTTATTACATCATCATCTGGTGTTCTGTCTGCTGACAGGTCCCGTACATCACTGTCGTCTCCATCCGCTTCTGTCCCGAGCTTCCTTCTTTGTTTCATCATAGCTGATGTTCTTCACCTGATCCACCAATTTAATTCTTCTCCTTCCTCTCTTTCTCTTTCCTTCAATTAAACCTTCAAGTGCCACAGTTATAATACTTTTCCTTCTCATCACATGGCCCAGCCAGTTTCTATTACATTAGCTTTATTTATTACATTCTGTTTGAATTTTTGTAGGTAATTCTACAGAAATTCATTTCATTCATATTTCGGCCAAAGTTTAACAATTCATTGCTGTGTGATTGCTGTTTATGAGTCCACCCTCATGAAATCCTCCCTAGGACATAAGAAACTGACTATTTTTATCATAAGTTTCCGTGGATTTCTGAAGGCTTCCGATATTCTAACGAAATTACTAATACGGACCATAAATAGGGCGCTTATATTCTTTAAAAAATCCATTGATAAGCAACTGTTATTACGTAAAGCTCGACAATTTACGTAAAATGTCTTTGGTTCCTCGAAACAGTGTGTACAAAACTTTTGAGCCGGAGTGTTTTAGGCTGATGTGTGTTTCTTGAGGGATCAGGGGTTTTTTGTGTTATATTGGTAGCATGGATGCACCAATTGGGGACATGAGCGCGGAAAATAACGGAATGATAGTTCAATTGAAGGCTGAAATACTAGCAAGAGAGAATATTAAGCTTTTTATGGTTAAGAGTACAAATTTGGTGATTAACAGGAACGCAAAACAAGTTTGTCCGGAACGCGTTCCTGTTGATTAAACTTGAAATATTTATATGTGATTTCCATTTGTAATTTTTATGTAACATAAGAAAGTTCTATCACTGTGCCTTTCTAAAACGTCTCTTTTCTTCAAATCTTCCTAAAAATTATCATAAGAAAAAGATGCCAATATAGTATAATAGTTAAAGCACTAGCCTACTTAGCCTGCTGTTCTCCACTGTTTTGGGACGTCTCGGTTAGAATCTCAGGCTAGTTGAGTGATTTTCTCATATGTGCAGTTGTTACGTTTGTGCGTCTCCTCAGAGGATGGTTCCTACTACAGTATTAAGACTTCAATTTCCGTAAAGGAAGAGAGTTCATTCTTGGGTCCAACGAGGGAAAAGTTGACCACAAAACCTAACGACATGGTTCTAATGGTTTTTCGTATTCTATTGTTAGCAGGATAACCCAAGAATAGATGACATTCTACCGGATGAGAAATCTGCTGACCACTAGTTAAAATATCCTAGAGGTGAGAAAGCTCTATGCTAAAACATATATTTAGTATTTTCTTATATGGCGGTGAAGCTTGAACAATAATAACCGCTGTACAAAATAGATTGGAAGCAATAGAAATGTAGAGCTTCCCATAATTGATGAAGATGAAATGGACGGATAGAGTCAATGATGAAAATGCCGTACTTAGAGTTGGAAAGTAGAACAATGAAAACTCTGCGAAAAATGAACGAAAACTTATAATAGTTTAATAAAATAATTGGTAAATTTTGTTGCTTCCAAAAAAATCAAAGTATGAAAGTTTTTTACTGTGAAAGAAGCATTTAGATGGCCCAGTTTTGGAGCTACTAGCATTAACCAACCAAAGCTAACAACTGTATTAGCATTTAGGATGTTAAGAACAATGAAGTTTTACCATCAACATTTTTGCCTAAAATCATCAATAAAAGACACCTCTCTACAACAAGGTTATGAAGGAGGTTGGCTGGCTGGCAGTATATCTGGTTAATTAATTTGCTCCCTAGTGCATGTCTGTAAATCTGCCGCGGAGTGATAACATCATGTTTTGCATGTTCGCTGTATGACCAGTGGATCACTTTTAAGTAGTCGCAATCTAGATTAAGTTAATCGTTTCTGTAGCATTTGTAGCATGCCTACAAATTGTTGCATTTTAGCGATAGTTGATTTATACATTGGAATACATGTTGGTGATAATTCACCCCTGCTTAACTACCTTGAGATGCGTAATATGTAGATCTAAATGATGTAGATATAGTCCGTCGATTTGCATATACCAGCTTCTGGTTGGAAATCCATGGTAGGGGACTGTGGAAAGGGGGACAGAAAGAGAAAAATATCAGAACAACAGCGGCCTCCATCGCGGACGAAGGTAACCGGAAGTCTCTTTTCTTTCCACCTAGCGGTTAGGATCCCGCCGCGGCGATAACAGCGCCTCCTGGAGGGAAGAGCACGCATCACTCATTCCGCCGTCAGTCGAAAATCCTTCCTCCCACCCGGCCTCCCTCCTAGTCTCTGTTTCCTATCCCCAGAGGGCTCTGGAGGCGGCGTTTTGGGGAGTGGGAGAGTAGAAAGACAGCAAAAGGCAGTCGGGGGGAAGAGTGGCGATGCTCTATAGAGGGGAGAGACAAGCGAGCGGCGAAAAAGCCATAGGGCGGGATTTCATCAACTCGTGAGGCGTCACAAAGCTTTTTAGCGGGCGATTGTTCAAGCAAACAAAAAACTGGCGGAGAGCGTGCGGCTCGGGTGTGACGGTAGGAGGGTTGAGGGGGAGGGAATGGGAGGAGGGGGAGGAAATATGGGAAGAACTGAGAGAGGGAATGGGTGGAAAGATGTCATGGGATGCGAAAAAAATACGAGAAGGGATGGTTTTATATTTTTTTAAAGTTTTCGTAGGTGGGGGTGGAATGTTTTCGTCATGGAGACGGAGTTGGGGAGGAAGGAAGGGTGAAAAGGGGAAGGGGGCAGCTTGGAATATAAACGGAGAGGAGGAATGGGAGGTAAAGGTGGAGATCGAAGAGGGAGACTGTATATGGAGGTGGAAGCTTCGAGATGGGGTTGGGGATTGATGTGTTTTTGTATTCAGTCGGGAGATGGGGTTGTAGGTAGAGGTGGTGATGAGAATGGTTTCCCAGAGGGAAAAGGAAGCGCTGCAGTTGATGGATGTCCGCGTGAAGGATTGGAAGGTGTGCGAAGGGAGAAAGTTTTTAGCGTTTTCTCCTTTATCTTTTTAAAAAATTCGCATCCTCCAGCCTTCGACCTCACCAAGGACCTTTCGGGATATATTTCAGGCCTCCGGATGTTTCAATACATGACATGAAATGTGTACGTTGGCATATGACTCAGGAGTTGTTATTATTTTGTTGACTCTCCCTGATCGCAGAACTTGGTACCTGATGGATAAATGTAACCCCTTGCATGAAAATTACCTAATAACTAAAAAAATAGCTGCTATCAGCATTGTAATTTGATTACAGTGAGTTTTGTTTATTTTAAGATTTGTACAGTACTTATTAGTAATATGCATTGATAAAAATGAAAAAAATTCCAGCTGCCGATTTTGTTTCTTGGCAATTAAACGTTATTTGAACACTCAGCGCTATGGCACTTGATATATATTTAGAAATTATTCGCTGACATTTGTTCAGATTTTTTCATAAACGCGAAAACATACGTTTTGTATTAAAATAATATTTCCGAATAAATATCAAGGATTCCAGCCGAATGAAAACATATGTTTTTACCTTCAATTTTTACTTATATTTCTACCTCTGCCCCGGAAACCCAAGTCATAGCAATGCTTTTATTAAGACTAAGATTTTAAAACATAATTTTTGCATAATTTATATGACAACATGTACGGTTATATATGATTTTTAAATAGATTTCTAAGTTATACACTTGGCTAGTGTACTAGCTAAAATGCTGAATTTCTGGAGGACCGAGTTTATCCATGAGTAACATCCCGTCATTTTTGTATCACGAAACTGTTTTGAGCGCTTCGTTTTTGGAGGTTAAATCATTGAAACAATCTTGCAAGGTGAGCGTCAGTTTTGGAGTGTCCATCTTCAGGAATCATTTGATGTTTTCCCGTAGAATCTGTGATGTTTCATAGAATTGCTATTTGGTGAGGTTTTGTATATTTCCCGGCGGCATTTCCTCAATGTGGACTTTCACTTCTTCAATGGTGTAATGATGATATCTTTCGCCACAAAAAATCATTCGACTTGTCTGAGATTAGAATCTCCCAATAGCCGGTCAGGAGTGTTTCACCGAAAAATTATATCTCCTGGATCCTCTGTACTATGGAAATGATTTATCTGTTATTACTTCTTGTACAATCTCGGATTTTTGGATTAATTCTTGTGAAATTACATATCTATGAGGATCTGACTGGCGAGTTAGCTAGGGTCTCGGCCTTCTAATTCGGGTTCGAATTATGGAAGTGGTGGAGAAATATGTGATAGATAAATCCGTGAAATCAAAATGTCAATTAACGTACAATTGGATATTAAGATAACTATTTTACCTGAGAGAATGTGAGAGAAAAAGAGAGAGAATATGTGGACAAAGTGGGTAGGGCGTATGCTAATTTGTTATTGAATCATGAGCCTATAAACGTGATAAGTTTCTTAGGCACAAAGTTTGAAATCTTTTCCACACGCTCAGCTTATTGAATGTATAAAATGGTAATGGGATTTACCATAAAAATCATTTCAAATGATCGGGATTCGAATCCAGATCTCACAGTCGCTAGTCAGGAGTGCACCACCACCAAGCCATATTTCAAGGAAAATTTGTGCGTGGGTATAAATGTGCTAGGTCTTTTTGTCTCAAGTCCATATCGACACCTGACCGGCATTTGGGTGATCCGGGTTTGAATCTCGGTAGAGCGAATGATTTATTTCAAAGGTGAAATTCTCCCCATTGGTGTATCTTTGCATCCGTTTGCCTGACTGCGTAACACATCGTTCGTACATTTACGCATAAATTGGAATGATCAAATGAATATGATTTTGTATCTTTTTCACGCTGTTGTATTCTTTGACGATCGGTTTCATCACATATGCGACCTTTACCTGGAAACATCTTCAGGTAAAGGCTCCTACGCGATATCGGTCGCTAAAGAAATCAGCAGTGTGAAAAAGTTACTTCGACGTTTTCAGTTGAACATAATGGATTTTAACAAAGTCAAGCCTGATACAATTGAACTTATCAGTAATTGAAAAATTGTTAGCGTTAGTTTTTTCTAAATTGACAGTGTTGGATTTATACTCAGCGACAGTGGCTTAGTTAAAACGGCCTTGTACTCCATGCTGGAATTTAGATTTGAGAAGAGACGACCAATTTCGCTTGAAACTCCGCTATCTATCGTTTCATTTTAAATTCTGGCTTAACTGACTCACATCTCCGACCGGCAATTGGATGATTCAGACTCAAATCCCGAAACTTTCCACCCGTGAACGTGACCGCGTGCCATTTTTGCAGTAATTCGATAAGATTATTGCATAATTTTATAGCTGGAGGTATAGGTTTATTAAAAAATGGTGTTATTTGTGCGTTGTGTTGATTGCAAGTGTAAAGGTGACGCCTAACTTTCTTGCTTATCGCTCGTTCACACTAGGGATGAATCGAGAAACTTGAAAAACATTCCTCAGTTTAAATATATGCACTTATATTGTACCCTTAAACTTATCGCTTTTTTCGTTTAAGTTGTTTTTCTTTCAGTACATAATTTTCGGGAAAGACATAAAAAATACCTTTAATTTTAGTCAATCATGACCAATTTATGTTTATAATCAGTTCTAACGGAGGATTGAAGACCAATCTTCCATAATAATTGTTTGTATATAAAAAATAGCAACATGAAGCAAGATGCTCTTGTTGAACGTTGTTTTAGAGAAATCTTTTCTATTGTAAAAGATGACTAAAGTAATTGAAAAGTAGTTTAATAATGTATTTCGCTTTTACCCATCCTAGCAATTCACATACATTACCTTGTAATTGACCGGTTAGGATGTAACTTTTTAAGAACATGTCGGATGACGCAAAAACGTTTTTACAGCCATCTAGTCATCTCTGCAGGTCGTCAAAGAAAGTTCTACATCTATTAGCTGAAGCGTCAAACTGGAACTTATTGGTACATTTTTTAAGTTGTGTTCATTTCCGACGCCGGAATTTTTCCACCCATCCTCGATTTCCAGGTAATTCTTACCTTACAAGCCTGCCCAATTGTGAAAACGGCCCAAATTACCCTCAAAACCAAACAGTCGGTGAAATCGAATATCTTAGGAATGTTATTCATTATAACTCCTTTGTAATTGCTCCAAAATGCCGGTATTTTATCTCGATCTTTTTTTTTAAATTTCTGACCACATTCTATTCAATTGCAGTCAATAAGTATGATTATATTTTTATTTTTCCTACGACTTGCTTCAACTACTTGTAATATTTTTCGTCAGTTGTGCCGAGATACATATTTTTAAAATTGGCTTTCATGATTATTTACGTGGTTGTTAATAACTTTTCGTTTTTATAATTTAGTTATCTATTAACTCGTGCAATTCAAACGGCATTTTTTCTATTTCTCGGTTACTGCAAATAAATTTGAAAATTATTTACTAAGTTTGATATTTTGTAAATATCTCATTAGACAGTAATTGAATATTGATCGTAAATATTCATTTTTTCCACATAATACCTACCGATATAAATCACTCCTCTTGATCCTTTTATAAGTATTTTATTTCGCTAGCATGCAATAGCTGTCTCTTTCCATTCGGACCAATTACTCCTCGTCAATGCCAAAAAGCTTTCTCGTCGTCTTTTGGAATTGAGGATCCATCTTTGTTTGTTCTCCAACGTTCTTCTCGTTTAAGAACTCACTCTCCGCAACCTTTGACCAAAGAATGGACTTTTCGGGCTCAATTTCGGCTATCGAATATTTAAATATGTGTGAATTGGGTCGAGTTTGAGATACCTTATTTATTTAGACCCAATAATTAGGGGATTGATGTACATTCTAAGCACTATCTGAACACAGAAACTGGTCCTTAATGCATGTTTTATGTTAGAAATCGCAACTATTAATATTATTCGGTACTTTGAATACTGTGCCTTTTTTAATAATTTCATCTTCTATATTCTTTTATCTTAAGATGGACGCCTGCTCTTCTTCACTAATGCACAGTCTGTCATCTTCTTCTGGGTCTTTCTACGCCTTGCCAATCATTGGTGAGTATGTTATGCCATCTTTAGAGGCCTATGGTTATCCCTTCCGACTTACAAGATTGACTGCACTTTCAATCTGATTTTATAAAAGTTTCTCCTATAATGTTCAACAAATTACTGTTATTTATTTTTTTCCATAATTTTTCCCTTTGTTTTTGAGATTATTGGGCTTTTTTTGCTTAATATATGATGATAGGTAAATTGATAGCGTATGAATTCTGGCCTGATATGCTTCTCTAATACGTTTGTTTTTCCAGATATTTTCGTGATGAATGTCGGCCAATTTTTTTGCTTCATTGACCTGTTGTTGAACTAAATATTCGAATCCCACATGATGAGACGCCGAAATCACTAAATATTTGAATGCCACAACTTGCTTAATATGATTCTATTCAGATCCAAAGTAATTTAGTCACGTACCAAATAATTACTGATCAAATACGACCTTTCATTCAAATATTTTTACTACAAGGGTGTAAATACATACTGAGTATAAAGCAATTTTTTATAAAAACACTCAATAAAAAAACTGAAACAAAAACATTTTCCCTTTTACATTCTCAGGCAAAACAAAATATTTTCGGACCCTTTATATTGGTATGATCTATTATATAATGTTAGGTGAGGTTAGATAAATATGGAGCACTTGTGCACTCTTGTAACAAGAAAAGAAGACTCTTAAAATGTTTTGTTCAAAAAAGTCATTCTGTCGTTAGTGAGAGACCTTGGCGTAACTTTGTGGGAAACATATAAATCGAAAATTATTTCATAATACCCTTCGTTACAATCCATACATTACACACCTTAAGGCCAACACACACCTATCCTCCCGCCTCCGTCCGGCTTCCGTCCGCTTCCTCCCGTTTTTTTCTGAGGGTAACTCATACTGCGCCGTCCACCTCCGTCCGCATCCGTCCGCCAAGACCGAACGATTTGGGCCCGCAGTCTCCGGGAGGAGACGGACGGAAGCCAGCGCATACTATTCCTACCAGCCTCCGTCCGCCTCCGACCGCCCGTCCGCATCCGCTAAATATTCTCGACCGAGAATTTTCGTGAGTGAGTTGTGCGCCAACTCACAGAATAACCCGTATTTCAGTTAACCATAAATATAGGAGGGAGGAAGCGGACGAAGGCGAGAGGATAGGTTTGCGCTGGGCTTTATTGTACTCAATACCAATCATAGTTTTGGTATTGAGTACCATTAGAATGAAACACAATCCAAGCATACTGTATGGTGTTCCATCAATAATAGTGAATTAAATTACAAGTGCGGTACAGTTGCGAAGAGCGCACGAGGGCGGCGTTGAATTCACCGCTGGTGCGAGTACGACAATCCGACCAAGTAGCGCTATTCGCAACTAGATTGCATAGGTTGCACTCATTGTCAGTATTTTTATCATAAGTGCTTGAAAATTTAAAATATATAAAAATACGTAATCGTATGTAAAGGGGGACATTTCGCAACCATTAAACATAGGTCAGGTTGCGAAGGAAAACAGCTATTATTGAAATCTGAGAAAAATCATTATTTGGCCATTGAAAACGTAACTTCTGAACAAAAACAAAGTGTAATACAAAATCGGTTCCAAGAGTCAAATACTCCTTTTTTTGCCTTCTGATGATGGAAAGTTGTACCCTTCTCTTGATTGCATGTGTTAAAAAATTCTGAACTGATTCCAATTCTGAAAGAATCGTTGATACTTAAAATGTTAGTGTTACACAGTCATTAAATATTTCCTGTTAGTGATATATTTGTAATATGTCTGTTTTAGGACTTAATAAGAATTGTATATTAATCATGCAATTGCAATGATATGTAACTCAAACGTGTATATAAATGTCATAAAACATTAGAAATGTACTTTTAAAATTTGCCAGAAAAGGTATGTGTATTGGCAACACCTTTCATCATATCAGTTTATTAAGTTGTATCATTTCATCATATACTATCACTTTATTAGGTTGATACCCATTTCATTGCCTACATGCCATTTTCAATAAAATGTAAAAAGTCTTTTATCATGGGAGTGAAACAGGGGCGTAAGCACCCTGACGCCTTTACATCAATAGATTTTTCGTGCTCTGCATGTCTTAAATACTGAACTTCAAGAGAAAAGGTTTAGTAGTTTTCGATAAAATACCAATACACAGAGGTAAAAGAGGTACAATTAACGGTGTGTTTTTTTACGCATTGACTTGTGGTTTTGATGAATTCTATCATTGCATAATCGCTCAGTCAGCGTACGGAAAACTCCCACGCTGAATAACATTTTCCAATCTCATTTGACAAAAACTATATTACCGTTAGGAAGCTTCACTAAACATCAGGATAATATTCTGTGGTTTTTTAAAAGTATTCTCTTGCAAATAAATTGTGTTCCATAATTAACGTTCCCCAAACGAGGAAACAGTACCTATGTGAAAACATTCGTGCAGAGCATGGAATTGGTTAATAGCATGGACCATTGGAAAAGAGGACCAGAAAAACTAGAAGCTTTCGATACCTTGTGTAGGAGTAGGATACCGAAGATAAAATGAACGGAAAAAGTAAGAAATGATTAAATGTACAGAAGATTACGTGAGGTAAGGACCGTATTGGACAACATACAGGAAAGAACAAGGTGGATTAGACATATGTGGCACAGTGGGTTTGTGAAGAACATAATTGAAGGTAAAATAGAGGGAAAAGTCCCCAGTGAAAGACTCAGGAATTAGTTCATGGACCAAAAGAGGGAAGTACATAGGAAGGTATACCAGAAAGTAAGGGAAGAGGTTGGGATGATGTACGGAGTACTGGCTAATCATGTGGACGGCCAGGGTTCAAACTCCTGCAGAGGAGGTTGTTTTTCTGAGGAGTTTTTCTGATCTCTACTTGAGTGTCTTATAGTACTCCGTCTGTAGGATGAGACGTTAAACTGTGGCCCCCTTGGCCCATTTTGTTAAGAGCAGGCTAATGCCTACGCCGGGTTTCTATCCACCCTCCCTCCCTTACCTATCCCCTCTGGCGCAAATGGTCTTAGCTGTCGGTCGCCTCCCAAAAAATCTAATTCAGTAAGGGAAGAGTGAGGAGGAAAATGGAGGGAAAGTGGAGGGAAACATTAGATAGGGAAGAGTGGAGGGCGACAGTCAAGGATTCTCAGGATTAAACGACCAAGGTTGATGTAACAAATACGCAACTATCAAGTTTATGCAGATGACTGCACTGCTTTGGTTACCCGCGCGTTACGAAATATGAAAATACTTTTATGACATTTCATCCTCCTCCTCTTAAAAATGAAAAGGTAATATTGGTTAAGCTTTGGTCAAATGCTTTAAATAACAATTGATAACTCAAAATAATAAATGTATTGGAGTTTATTTATTCAGAAGAGACCTTTGTGTATTTTGCAACTGACTAGTTGGTTATAAAATTGCATCAATTTATTTATTAAAATTTGTCATCAGAATTTTGAGTTTTTTGATAAGGGTAGTGGCATTAGATATGGAGGGTGTAGGGCTGCAGTCGACCAATCTTATGATTGAACGACCAACTATGATGAACAAGATAATGAATAGTACTGCTCTCACCATATTCTGTGTTAAATAAAATAAAGTGAGGAATATAACAAAGCGTATCACTTAACAATTTCTTTCTGTAGCTTCATTCATTCCGATTCTGTCGAGCTGTGTAGAATAGTATTGCCACACTTGAGTCAGCAGTGGGGGAGCAGTCAGAAGGGCCTGCAGAAGGGAAGATGACCCCATCATACAATGGTGGTAGGGGGGAAGCGCAGGGGTTGATGGGTGACATGGGAAAAGGACCTTGACGTCAGATTGGCAGGAAAGTAAGTCTCATCCGTCGGGGGATGGGAACGGATTGCGCGTTGACGTGGAGATGTTATTTGGGTGTGTGAAGTCGAAATCTTTCGCGCGCAGAAAGGAAAAGAGAGTGACTGACTGGACGGGGACGTGTTGAGGTGCGTGAGGGTTGAATGGCAGCGTCGAATGGGGGTTGGCGAAGAGGGAGACGAAGGTGAATGGCAGGAGATGTGAGGGGGAAAGAGGATGGTCTGGTGATAGACAAGCCGGGGAGAGGGAAAATATGAAATCTGCCTTGAATGATTGTTGTGTAACATCGGAGGGAACGGAATAGATTTACATCCACGAAATACTGTGGAAGTCTCTTCCAGGTAATGTGGCACGGGGTGATTCCTCATTAGTTTTGAAGCACTGAAGAAGCTAGGATTTGTTAAGCGTATAATAGGAAGGTCCACGGATGAAAAAGTAAAATAGAGATGCTTCTTCGCTCTGCTTAAGCCACATCTCGATTACGTCGCGACCATTTGGGTCCCTGGTCATAAATATTTGACCAAATTAATTAATAAAATGCAAAAGAAAGCTGAATTCGTCGTTAAAAACTGCTACGAGTGAAGAAAGAGTGTTTCATAGTTTATAGAGGGATTTAGGTGGGAGCCCCGGAGGCTACACGGCAGGCTTAGTTTACTTGAGAAATTCAGAAAAGGCGTGTTTTAGAGAGACACATAGTATATTGTTTTGATGCCATGCCACATCTCTAGGTCTGACAAAAGCGATAAAATAAGAGAGATTTTCGAACAGATAGGTACAAAAACTGTCTTTCCACGCACAATTGGTGACCATAATATAAACTGCTCCCCACTCAAAGCCGTACCATTATACACTCCACTATTTCACCTCTCAAAATATTATCCTTCACACGTCTAGTGTCTAACTCCCCCCAGCCACACGCCCATGCGGCAGCTTGCTGGGTAATATGTAGATGTAGGCATGCATTACTCGTCCGGAGCCCCTAGGTGATTACCATAAAAACAATCAGGAGTATTATTATTATTATTCACGGCCCAAAAAAATCAAGGGAGTGCTAAGTTTTGAGAAAACAAAATTCTTGTTTTGTGAAGATTTGAACGTTTTGATCATATTTGGTGACATTGTACCGTTGTTCTATTGAATTTTATTTGCGGGCATTACATGTGTACGTGGCCTACTGGTGACATTTACTATAGGTTACCCAGCATGCGTCGCACCACTTAAATATGTAGACTACAGTCATAAAATTTACCAAACGTGCATTAAATATAACCAATGCAAGCATATATAACACGTATGTATACACGCCTATATAGGTTAGCTATTTATTTTGAGTTAAGGTCATACTTCATTCACACAATCAGGCAATAGCTTAAGTGGGCCGTAAAGCACGGTCGAAAATACTTCTACAGGCGTCTATGAGGCTCTATTTAACGACTCTGTTTTATTTAATATGTCACTTTTGCACAAAGTATCGCCTGACTCGATCCAACTTAGACTCTGTTTTATTTCTATCAAATTTTATCTGTTTGAGTAGACCTCTAGAATAAGAATTATTATTAGCAATAAGTGTCCTAACGTTTTTCTTTGTTTTCTTCATAATTATTTCGACTGCGGAAAATACGTTAATTTGTCGGAAATCAGTTGATGGCCATGACGTGCACGGCGTATATCAATCAAAATATTTGCACTTGTTGTAAAGAAAAATTTTTCCTCTCTATGGAGGATTGTCAAGATGTTGAAAATTGTGTATTATTACGTCACTGTGAATATTTTCCTGAACCCTTGCCACTAATTTTCCAGTGTCATCCGTGGCGCTGTTGACCGAGAGGAGGAATGCAGGTGAAGGCGAAAATTTCTCCTAGGCTAGACAATAGTCCATAGAAAGAAGCCCATATTGAACAGTACTACTTTATCCTTTTGTTGTGAACCCATCAAAGATTTGTTTTAATTATTAACTTAATTTAACTCTTCATGTTATGCTGTAGCCAAGTGTGTAGATATTGTTAAAAGGTTATATCTGCATTTTCGTGTTTTTCTACCGCGTATGTTTTATGACTTTTACATCCAAATTTGACTGCGCAGTCATCCAAAATCATTCTAATTACGTACCAATCTCCAAGAAGCCACTTCGCAGAAGTGTTTTCTACATTACTCACTATTTATATCAATGCCCTTAGAGTGAAGGAAAATTATAATTATGGAACACTACAGCCTCCAGAAATTTCTGTAAGGTGCAAGAGATTTCGAAACTGACAGAACTTTCTTTTAAAATAACTCTTTCTTTAAAAATGGGATCCCTCTCTATTATAAGAGAAATTTCATTCCAGTAAAGCTGCAGAAACCTACCAACGAATATTGATAAAATATTCCATTGATTATGGTATTTTCCAGAGCGTGCGTTGGTTTTTAATTATGCCATATTTTAGTGAATGTAAATTATATTTTTTCAGTCAAATATATTCATGGTGTTAAATAATGTAAGTTGCTTAAAATCTACGCATTATTTTTGACGAACGAAGTTTGCTGTGGTAGAGTGAATCGGACAATCTTTATGTCGATCAAGATTCACAAGGCAGCTTTTTGATACTTTCTTATATAATTACATATTTAGACTGATTATATAAGTGCCCTAAGATCGTTCACTATTTTTTGCGAATTTTTTAATTTTTTGACCTATTAATTGCAAGACTTTTGACTGCTTAAGCCGTACTTTCTTTTCATTCGGAGGGATTCTAAACCTTCTCTAATGATATATTTTCGATCCGCTAAAGTCAATGTAAGCCTGGAAAGTTGAATATCAAGAATGAATATGGCTTTTAATGATGTATGCTTACAAATAATGCTCGGTAGAGTTACAAATGTATTCATTTCAAGAGATGTGCATTTTTTATGTCATCTTGTAGTAGCGATTCGATCGACCGGAGTTAATCTTATCTAATGCGTGAAAAAGAGTTTGTATTTTCCTGTGATTGTTTCGAAAATTTCCATAGTATAATAATCTTTTTTATTAATTATTAATTATTTTTATTCTTTGATCTCTTTGTTCCCTTGTTTTACTCGTGAAGAAATTCCTAAGGCAATTTCAGTCAAGCATTGAATTCCCCTCACCGTAAGGCCCCTGGACGTATGTACTCGGCCATTTTCTTCTCAGTTTTTAAATTTTCGAGAAAAATGTAGTTTACTGTGACTTAGGGGGTGCACAAATGAGCGTTTATCAGTGGAACAGTAATTCGCCTATGAACCTCAGTTGCCGCTCTTAGCAAGCATGGTTGCTAGATTCAATACATCTGTAGCTCCATCTATACGGGTCTTAGCAGCCATTTCCTCTACACGGCCTTCATTAATGTGTTTACTGAGCAACTACTGAAATGGCACACCTGAGGAAATCTTCAAATATGCGGAAAAAGTCGTCATTTCGAATATAAATGCGCTGACAAATCAGTAAAAATTTCGAACAATCTATACTATGCTCATAGAAACCATACCAAAATTAGCACATTAACAGCGGACTGTTTATGTTGCGAAAGCCTGTATCGAAGGAAGAGTACAATCGATATTGAATGACCTCGATTGCATAGTAATGATCCAGAGTCATCTACTTGCCGACGCACAATTATGAACAATTTTTGTGGCGGTATGTAGTTGACTCTGCAACAATCTGACGTCCATTTTCTAGCATTGAATTCTCCTACATACCTCAAGTCTGTTTGTCACTAACAATAAATACGAAACGGATCTAAAGCGTCCCAGTTTTTTTGCAACCATCGTTGTTTTGTGAATATTTCGGCGGAATTTGTATTTCGAATCCTTTCATCTATAAACTTATTTTTCCAGCAGGCTGATTTTTATTTGAATTTTTTACGTGATTTCTAGATTTCCGAAATGAAGGTACTACTTACTTTTTAAATCTACGTTTTATGGCGCTATCATACATCATTCTCTGGTAGCCTAGCAGTCAAAGAACCAGCCTGTTCGACCGAAGTTCCCAGTAAGACCTCGCCGTTGGATTTTTCTTAGGATCGAAGTCTAATATTAGTTGCTTGGATTCAGCTATTATGGTCGGAGCTTCCAATTTGCATATATGACTATTCACATTCATAACATTCACCTCCCCACAATATACCAAACTGACTGCTAAAATCGATCTACTGAAACTGTTAATACTCTCGGACCGTGTAAAAATACTGAAATGTCTAGCAATTATTGCAAAATATGATGTTTGATTCATGTGGATTTAAATGAATGAATGAATAATAATGGTAGTCGGTCGTTTGAAGAGAAAATTATTTATATATTCGGAGTAAATTACCAGTTGAAGAGGCTAATAAATCAATTTATGACGAATAATGGTAATAAATTATTTAAAAATAAGATTGTTCATATATACGGAGTAAATTACCAGTGGACCAGTCCATAAAAGTGTATATACGTACATTCTACATTTCCAGCGGTCAAGTTAAAATACTGCTGACATATTTAAATAAATTAATTGATGAAATTTTATCACCGACTGGCCAAGTGCAAAATACACCAAGGGCTCCTTTGAATTATATACTCCAATACCTTTTTTATTTAGAGTTATCAATTATACCTGAAAGCATTTTACCAAAGGATAACGAATATTTCCTTTCCATTTTAAAAGAGGGGTTAACCAAAATGCCATAATAGTTTTTTTCATAATTCGTTACGCGTGGGTAACATTAGCAGTTAAGGCATCTGTAGAAAATAGTTGGCTGTGTATAATGATTCGTTTCGTTATGATTGGTTGTTCAATCCCAAGATTGGTTGACTACAGCCCTCCACCCTTCCCTATCTGATGCTAGGTCCCTTACTTCTTTGTATCTCTTCCTATGTGCTTTCCTCTTAATTTGGTCCATGAAACTATGCTTAGATCTTTCTCTGAGGAATTTTCCCTCCATTTTACCTCCTATTATGTTCTTCACAAGCCCCTTGTGTCTCAGGGTGTGTCCAATCCATCTGCATCTTCTTTTCTGCATAGTGTTTCATATGATTCTTTCCTCTGGTACTTTTCTGTGAACCTCATCCTTTCTTATTTTATCCGTTCATTTTATATCCTGCATCCTCCTCCAGCACCAGGTTTCAAAGGCTTCTAGCCTTTACTGGCCAGCTATTTCAATGGTCCATGCTTCCAATTCAGGTCCATGATCCGACTCCAATCATAGAGTGCCACGCTCAACACGGCTGTCTTCACATATTGTTTCTTAGTAGTTCTATCTCCATTATTTGTTGTCCTATCTTCTTAGAGCACCGGAATATAAACCAGAAAAGAGAAGGTGAAGACATTTGTGCGAAGCGCCTCCAATCTATCTTGTTCATCTTTTCAGTATTGTGTTTCATATGGTCCTTTTTTCTTCTACTCTTCTACTCTTCCTTCTTCATCAGTTCTTATTCCGTCCGTCCATTTGATCTTCAGCATGCTCCTCCTGCACCAGATTTCTGAGGCTTTAAGTCTTTTCTATTCAACTTTTCCAATGGTCCATGCTACAACCAATGCCATGCTCTAAACGAATTATTTCTTATTCCGTTTCCTCTTTTGTGTTATCTTTGTAATGGTACGTTTTTATTAAGAGTGAAAACTTTTACAAAACCACAGAATATTATTCTGTTGTTTAGAGAAAGTTTCCTGCTGAACCAGGCTTCAGAGGCTTCTAGTCTGTTCTGGTCAGCTTTTCCAATGAACAATTCGTTTAGGAAGGAGGAAATAAGTTCCATGAATATAACTAGTGATAATATATCTATCTGTACTCCTCACAAACCAACGGGGGGAAATTGATGGACCTCTTCCGATGATTGAATAACGATCTCCTCTTCAAACTCTCTCCGTATCATTTTCGAACGACGGGGGACCGATGCGGTCGTATTATCCCCACTCGCCGTTTAATTTGCTGATTCATTCCGTTCGGAATTTTTCCTCGCCTCATTTTTTCCTCCCCTTTACCCTTGATTCATTCCCCATGTTTCCTCTTCATCACCAATATCATCCCATCATCGATCCGATTGCCACAAGCCTTGGCAGATTTTCAGCGGCTCATTGGGAGATGAGCCTTCCTCTTCTTGGGTCTCATACGGATGTTGTTCCTCGCAATATTAATGTGGTCGGAGTGATATCTGTTTATAGACAGATTTGCTCAAAAATTTTCATGTCTGTTCTAATTCTTTAGATATATAGATAAAAGCAAAATAATGTGTGCGTCCGATTTTGTTTCTTGACAGTTTAATGCTATTTTAACACGCACAAGAAACACCTGCCTACTACCAGCGAGCTGCTGTAGAAGTGTGTGGCAGTGTGCGTGCCTCTGTTATTTTGTCTCTTCTATCAGATTTAGAGATATAGTGCAGGATCAAAATAATATTTGATGGGTCAAAATTATATTCTCCGTACCTACTGTAACTCGCTCTTTCGGAATTTCCACTCTATATATTATATACATATTTATATTCTAATATGTCTATATATTCTTTATATTTCTCTGTATTTGCCGACCCCGGTGGTGACGGCGTAAAGTCATCGCCCGCGTTCTCGAGGGTCACGGGTTCGAATCCCTGTGGAAATATTATCACCACTCAGGGCATGGGTGTTCGTGTTCGTCTGATGTTATTGTTATCCACCCGACAGGATATATTGGCCAAATGCGTTGTATGTGGGTTATTATTCGGGGAAAGATACGACAAAATAAAATCAAAATACATAGAGTATATGGCAAAACAGGAGAAGTTCATAAAATATTCTCGTGATACAACATACTAGGTGATACAATTTTTAGACATTTAATAATTTTCGCGTCCGTAGGTAACCTGGGTCATCCTCGTGAGAAAGCATCTGATGCAAGCCTCTGGCCATGTCCGATTCCCCGTAATGAAAGACAGTATGGACCTTAAAGAAAGCCTCTGTTTTACTACCTTTGCTACATAAATCGTTTGCTATCCCCTATCCTTAATTTCACCTCTCCCTCCGGCACCAACAGCATAAAAGGGTTTGAAAGGGGGATACAGAGGGTTTACCCTTACTTATTGACGTCCAAGTCGTCGGAAAACCTGTTCGTCTCTATAGGTGGGGTGGCAAAGTATTGGATGCGAGAGGAATAGTTTCGTCCGTGGCACGTGGCGAAGAGGACTTTAACGTCAGCGGTAGGTATTGCCGCCCATTGCAGATGGCGCGTGCCGGTCCAATTGGTCGGCGAGGCGATGTTTCGGAGCTGTGCTGCAAGTGGAGTGACGCACTCACTCAGGGACGATAGAGAGGCCTTAAAAGTAACGTCTTGCTTTCATCACTAAAGCCCTTTTACACACGGTGACATTCATGGCACCAGATCTAACGTAGAAAGTGGAAAATTTCTCCGTGAAAACAACCATACCTCATGCATGGTTGACTGCTGGTTAGCGACAGAATCGCTTGCGATTACCTTGCTCTGTTTTATTTGAACACATTCAAATTTGATATCAATCTGACAGCAAAGTTGTTCACATATTAGCCTTTGTTTGTTTGAGGGTGAAGAAAAATATTCTTTGTGGTGGAGTATTTTATCATTGAAGCGTTAAACATTGATACTAATAAGTAGTAAGCCTTATAATCAATTCCTTTTAAATTTCTTTGTAGTTACAAAAGTATTTAAGTCAGTGCTCAGATACATTGTCAGCGGGTATGTTTTCCGTTATTATGCGTGATTAAAACAATGAAGTTGATCTATTAACTCTATTCAAGTACATGATACCTAGTGTAATAATATTCCCTCATTCATCATCATTGCCTTCCAATCCTAAGATTGGTTGACTGCAGCCCTCCATCCTTCCTATTTAATAGCTAGTTCCCTAACCTCCTGGAAGTTCTTGTTATGTACTTTCTTCCTTATTTGTCCTATGCTTGTCCTTCTTTAACAACCCCTTGGTCTTCATCTCGTGACTTAACCTTTTCTTTTTCCTTCAATACATATCTTCACAAACCCAATGTGCCTCAGGGTTCCCAATCCATACGGTTCTTCTTTTTAATCGCTTATTATCACCTTATCATGTGAACGTATGAGAATATAATTTCTGGGAGTTATATCTAATGTGATGACATTCTGATGGAATTATGGGATCTGTTATGGCTACACGTTGTCGAAATTAATTTTGAAGGATGGTCACTGGGAATATTTTTTTTGAGCATTGCATTTCAACCTTGTGTCCATTTTATTTGTTCATCTTGTGCATTTCAACTTTGTGTCCATTTTATTTGTTCCTCGTGTACCCTTTTTGACTGACATTTTCCTCACTGCAGTTCCTACCCGAAGGTCCGATCTGGGGACTTTTTTTATCCCGAGTTTAACATCATGAACGCAACATTAATTCAAAAACATCTTATTTTTTGCGGTTTTCAACGGAGTAAGGGGGACTATAATGGCCGACGTTTTGATATGTTTATAGAACATAAAATTTATGTACATGCCATTTTAGTTCATGATAGATTTACAGTTTATCAATGAGTTTTGTTTTATAAAATCATATTCTCACTCAATTCATATTCTCACTAAATTTCATTACATCATCCTCTTCCTTTTTGTTCACTTCTACCGTCCCAGCTCTTTCTATTCCTAAAATTGTAAAAATCAGATTAAAATTTAATGAAAAATTGGGTTAATAGCTCTAGCCTCGAGAATCCTTCTCAGAGCATAGGTGAATTTAAATCAACCCTTATGAATCCTCACGTCCTAAATTCGTCGATACGATCATGATTCTGTTATTAAAAGAAATCGAAAACAAACTTCAATAATTTATTCACCTCTACCCTGAGGACTATCCGCAAATAACAAAATATCGGCCATCAAGGACCTCTCATCCGGACGGAAATCTGGAAGAACTTTCAGAAATCCATACGCTGGGACCAGGTCCTACTCCAAGGGATTGAAGTTCGCTATCAATAAAATCATTTGACCTGACTGGGATCCGAACCCGGATTTCTACCCGGATGCCGGTCAGGTGTGTTAGCCATCTTTCCAGTCAAGTCATATGAGTTTTTCATTACGGATTGCGTCCCTTGGTTATATACACTCGTGGGAGTGACTTCGTGCCATCATTTGCCCATGCAATGTTGGAAAATCTGATATTATATTTAATACTGTTGAATGAATGGCTGCACCTTGAAAGTAGATGAATGTGGTGTTTTCCCAGTGCCAGGAAATGTTGCTTGTAATATTGCTTTTTTACCAGTGTTTAATAACTTAAAACTATAAATACTCCCTCATATCGCTTGAAATATTTCGCCTAGTTCTATCCTAGAACTAATATCTTCTGATATGTATTGCTATTTTTCGGGTTCTCCCCGCATTGCAGCATTTTTTTGAGCATGAAACCGACTAGAATGCTGGTGTAACGATCGTTTAAAAAATGATGCAGCGCGGGGAGAACCCGAAAAACAGTAATGCACAAGAAACCCGTGGAAGCCTTCCGTACAATTGTCTGGCACCCATCAAACAAAAAAGAATAATAATTCTAATCACTTGTGGTACGTTGATTATACTGCATGTTAGCGTCTTTTTAAAGTACCAACCAAGGTAGAGCTACGTTGGCATTTTCTTGATTTTGGTGGGGTTCGTTCTTCAAACTGCTCTCTGGTCCTCACCCATCAGCCCCGGAAGCGTTTGAGGTCCTCATTTGAACTGGAACGAATACGGCTTGCCTGTTGTGAAATCACCTCGTGCCACACATTCTGGAGGTGGCTTGCACAGTATTTAATAAATGTAGAAAACTTCTTATACAGTATAATACCTCGGAATTATCTTAACAACAGATATATCGTGTGGATTACACATACATAACATATGTGGCGCAGCATTAAAGAAACTAGGTTTGTTAAACGTATAATAGGAAGGTCCTCGGATGAAAAAGTCAAAGAGAGATGCTACTTTACTCTGGTTAGGCCACAATGGGTAGACGAGGACTACTAAGAGAAGGGATGTACCCACGCTTTGACCAGAATTGGTCCGAATCGACCCTCCATGGGTCCGGTGGTCCCCGACTCGAGGACGTACTCCGGCAGACCGCACGGCGTCTACCCGGAAAGGGAGCCAGGGAGACACCTAATCCCAAATCTTTGGGCAACGGGCTCTTCCGGTTCTCAACGATGTGCGGTAGGTTTCTTGCGAAAGCGAGACCGACGGCTACTCGTCTTAGTTGTTTGGGTAACCAAACTAATACGCGCACTTCGGGGAGGCGGAGGCACAATTGAGGTAGTTTTGACCTCAATCCGCCTCATTGGTGTCGGCCTCGAAGGGGTTGTGGCTCGCTAACTTTCCCTTCCCATCCCTTTCCCGTTTTCCCACTACCATCCACGCTCGGATATAAGCGAAAGCTAATAAGAAGCTAAGCGAATACGCCGCGAGCATTAGGGACCCTGGTATTAAAGATTTAGCCAGAAAAAATAATAAAATGCAAAGGAAATCAGCGCGCTTCGTTAAAAACGGCTACGAGCGTACATATAGTCTCTCACAACTTTTTGAGGGATTTAGGTGGGAGCACCTAAAGATTCGGAGGCTACACGCTAGCCTTAGGTTACTTGATAAATTCAGGACTGATATTTTTCAGAGCGACATAGAGAATATTATCATGACTCCTCACTTCATCTCTAGGCCTGACAGATGCGATAAAATAAGAGAGATAAACTGCCGAACAGATAGGTACAAAAACTCGTTCTTTCCGCGAACAATAAGGGACCACAATAAAAATTGAGCTTCACTAAATACATTCCTTATTTATTCCTTATTCCCTATAATTCATGTAACCATTTCATCTCCAAAATACTTACACCTTTACACGGCCGGTGACCAAACACCCCCTGCCACACGCCCATGCGGCGGCTCACGGGGTATTATGTAGATGTAGATGCCTTCTTCATCACCGCACCCTGGTCAACTTCTTTTTATCGTCACGCATTCAATTAATGTCAGCTCTACCTCTTGAAATACACAGCAGAGATTCTTGAAATACACAGCAGAGATGAGCGTTTGTTGCTTACGCCGGGCTGCATAATGCACCACGGAGTAAAACTTCGCCCGTGAAGGGTAAAGGGCATGAGTGATGTGTGAGCCCCTAGGGCAAGCAATGAGAGGGGTTATGTGTCTGTATAAGGCGTGAGGGTAGGTAGGTCGCTGGGTCATCTATGGTGGGGATATATACTCCCTTGGGGGGAGGGAATACTGCAGGGGGGAACGAATGGTATTAGGCCGGCTTCATAGGTCGGCGGCGGCGGCGGAAGTGGTGATACTCAGCCAATCAGGACACTTCTTTAGAAATCATGACGTCAGACCGATGAGCTGTGCTATGATGGCTAGCGGGGGCCGTAAATATTCAGCCTGACTGAATTCTGCGGCGGTGGAAGCTGGCCGAGAAGCGGGAAAACCCACTGCCTTTCAAAAATGAATCCTCTTTGGATGTTTAGCGAGCCCTTAAGTTTCAGTTAAAGATTCTTTAAGCGATGCATATAATGTTTACGATATATTTAAGATGTTAAAACTTTAAATTTATAATGGCTTTAGAAAATGTGGTCTCGTATCCAACGAAAATATCCTTCCTTAAGGTTATATAGCATCATATATCTACTAGCGTTAACTAGAGAGTGGCTTAAATCAGCCAATTGGCAAATATTAAGGCAAAATATTACTTATCCAATCTTGATGCTGCAACCACGGGGAGAAAATTTTCAGGTTGTCGCTATTGTTAATTGCATGCTCGGACAGTGGAGCTGATCACGCATAAATGCTGATATGGCATTGCCTAACGAGTTAAACAACGACCTAATTATGCCACTCGCTCAAATGCAAGGACCAAGCACAATATAATTCTTGAATTGAGTGGCAAGGCTTTTTCTCAACTCATTTCAATAGACATGTATTTAAGATTGAGGCATTGCACGTTCGCTTGACGAATATGGCTATAATGAAACTACTGCCATCAAATGAGTATTAATAAATAATTACTTACTTATCTTTAACCAATTCATTCATTAAATCGCACGAATCATTCTTATGAGTCAAAAAAATGTTGGTTTTTTCCGATGACATGTAAATACTTCAGTGCCAATGTTATTTTACGCTTACCACCTTTCATTTTTTTTCTCGCCGCCGACCTATGAAGGGTCCACCGCTACCGTCCGCGGCGAAATCCATCGTGATCCCCGCTGCCGCCGACCTATGAAGCCGGCCTTAGGAGGGCAACTTGAGCTGTCGGTAAGTGTCTAATGCTTAGTGATGATAGTTGGCGTTTTCCGTTCGCTGAAGAGCGGTGCTCACTTCCCAACACAGCAGCGCTTTTGTTTTCCATTCGTTTCAT
Source organism: Ceriagrion tenellum (assembly GCA_963169105.1). NCBI lineage: Eukaryota > Metazoa > Arthropoda > Insecta > Odonata > Coenagrionidae > Ceriagrion > Ceriagrion tenellum. The sequence continues at coordinate 40,115,101 of OY720644.1, read as the reverse complement.
ACCGCTCTCGCTCCACTAGAGACAAGAGGGCCCATCACTTGGCTAAGTTTCCTTGAGGAATTCAGAACAGGCGTGTTTCAGAGCGGCGCAGAGAAAATACTTTTGACGCCACACTACATCTATAGATCCGACAGAAGCGATATTCAATTTCAATTCAATTCATTTATCATCATGAGCCTCTCTGGCCCATGAGATATTTTACATGGTTATTACAAAAGCAAGAAAAGTATAAAAATAAATAAGGAAAAAGAAGAAATGAATCAATAATTACAAAAATAAATGTGCATTTCAATCCCATTAAATGTTAATTCGCCGGTTTTCAGTTTCACCATGTATATAAATATCATGAATGTTGAAATCATCCTTGTTCGGTACATGTTATTACATTTATAATCATAATAGACATCACTGTTCGGAAATGTAGCAAAGAACAACATTAAAATGTACATTCTTTCCCACTTCACGTGAGTTAATAAAGCAGCGTTATTAGTTATGCAGGTAACTGCCATGCGTCATTTAGAAGTAACTTGTACACTTTTGATTTGAAGACACGTGTTGATTGTGAGTTTCTTATTTCAAATGGTAATGAGTTCCATATTTTAGCAGCTGTTACAATAAAAGATTTATTGAGGTTAGGAGTCCTGTGCTGGGGGATATGAATATCAACATAGTGATTTCTGGTCGATACAAGAAGAGAGGTATATACAGGGTGTCCCATAAATGTCACGCCACAGGGACACTGGAGCTAGGACAGCCTAAGAGGAACCGAACCAGCCTAATATGACCTCAGTAAAAGTTGCACGGTTTTCGAGGTATTGCCAAATTAAAGCTTTTTCAAAAATTTCACTTTTTTTACATTTCTAGTCCCAGAATTCAATCGGATAAGTTAACGTTCTCATTAGGGCCGCTCTTTTTATCTTCCAACTGTGACTCATGTGCCGACTTCTACCTGTAACAGAGGCCCGAGAGGGAGGGGGGGGTCATGGGGTCCGAACAAACAAAAGAAACGCGAAAGCCGCTATACCTGTCTAACTTTATCGGCTTTCAAAAAATGGGATGGATAGAGTACTTTGTTTGTTAATTTGTGGCAGTTCATCCCAATCAGAGAGCCAAATTGAGAGCTATTCAAGTGAATTCTGGGACTAGAAATGTAAAAAAAGTGAAATTTTTGAAAAAGCTTTAATTTGGCAATATCTCGAAAACCGTGCAACTTTTACTGAGGTCATATTAGGCTGGTTTGGTTCCTCTTAGGCTGCCCTAGCTCCAGTGTCACTGTGGCGTGACATTTATGGGACACCCTGTACATTGCCGAACAAATAGGTACAAAAATTCGTTCTCTCCACGCGCAATAAGTGGCCATCATGAACACAGAGCTCCACCCAAAACACTCCCAAATACACGTCACCCTTCACCTTCCTCGGTACCTTAGCACGGCTGGTGTCCTAACATTTCCTGCCACATATGTCCATGCGGCTGCTCGTAGGGCAATGTGAGCATGTAGCTGTAGATTTTCTTCGCACTTCAAGGCCCGTAGTGAGCAGGTGATGTGCATTTGAAGTGCGCTCGTGAGTGAAACACTAATCTGAAAAAAAATCAATGGTTGGCGAATTCACTTTGTGGAAATTTCAATTCATGTTAAGAATGAAACTACTTGGTTTTTTTCCACCAATATACCAAATATTGGTGGAAAAAACCAAGTAGTTTCATTCTTAACACTAATCTGAAAACATAGAATAAAACACTAATCTGATTCTAAATACAATTAAGTCGTAATCATTAGAGTTTCAAGGTAAAAAAGTGGAAAAACGGAACGTAGAATTGAGGCGATTCACCGGGAATTTCAAATGAATCCAAATAAACGCCAGCTCTTCCCCGTGTTAGGTTACCACGGTAACCAAAGACCTGCGATAATCACAGCCACTATCGTAATTCACATGTTTGCTTTCTGAAATTTAGTGAAAAACTGATCAAGTTTTCAATAAAATGTCTGTATTTGGGCAGGCATTTTGAATGAATCGGTACCATATTCACCAGAATTTCCGCCAAAGCTATTGCGTACCTGCCGAAAGCATCGGCGATTTGCTAAACATTTCGCACAGTTCTATTATTTTGTCATTTGTGGGCACTGAATCGTGCTGATATGTTCTCATTTTTACTGACTTCAGTATCTCGAAGAGTCTGATCCAAAAATCTACAATACGGCCGCTGGAAAAGTTTTAAAATAAAAGGTATGAGATAGAAACTCACTCGATGCAAATAATAAGTTAAAATCGGAATTGGCACATTGAGATGGGATGGAATGCGACATATTATAATTTTAACGGGAATCACCAGCTCAGATGATAAACTAGAATGGATAAAATCACGGTGAAAATACCATTAACTTCGACTCAAATGCTATGATCGATCATGCTCACCAAGGGATCTCAACTAGAAGAGGTGGTTGATCACGTTCTAACCTGAATGAGCCTCCAAAATTATAATTTTTTAAATAATGAACAACTATTTTCAACTTTTCCTTATCCTCATGTCCTAAAGCCTCACCCTTTACTGCTCTCATTTATAACCAATTACAAATAATGGTACTTACAGAAGAATAGCCTTGCAGAGGTCAATTGTTTCTCTTGAAATGACCAACTGCGGTCACCACACATTCGGATTGTATCGAGTAGTACAAGGTGTTCTTCCAAATGTATTGTGCTGTGCAGCGTTATCTAGTAAGGAATAATCATATTCGCGATTGAATCTTAGTAGGTAAATTATTCCGTAAAATAATTTGGTTTCCCCATCTAAAATAATCAATGGAAATAAATAACATCATCACATTTGGTTCACGAGTCCTTTTTGGAATAAGGTTATTTTCCGACCTTCACTCAACTGTTCTCCATTTGATTGCATTCTTATGTCATTAGTTTTTAAAACTGTGGAAGACGAATGGTGAAAAAAGATGTGCTCTGTCTATATGGTGTACGTTACCATTTCTTATAATATGTGTCTTTTTAATTATTAATATCAAACATTGTGGAGTGGCCACAAGGCTGATTCTACCTATCATTCCAACTTGGGAGAAAAAGAAATTTTCCACGCTAGATGAGTGCGTAAACTGTTTGGTTTTAATAGTTTCTGTCGAAGCAACGGTTTTTTTCTCTTCACTGAACAGCAACCTGTTGTGCTGATAGGGGTTTTTTTATACTTAACCCTCTATGGACGGAATTATGAAACAGTATTAAAAATATACTCCCACTATATTAGTTTTTAATAAGTGCTATTTAAGAAGTCAAAACAATAGCAATTTATTTGATAATAAAATTGATTTTAAAATGTGACGTATTTGTATCGTATATATTTAATTCAAAATAATACTCTACATAATTATATTTACACAAGGTAAACTTTAATATTACCTGCATAACGTACATTGTAAACTTTTCCAATTTTTTGTTCATATGACAGCAGAAACTATTAATTTCCGAACTCCAGTAGGTACGCCATCGTCACTAAATAGCATCTAACATTCAAATAAAGCAAATCTGTTGCAATTTATTAATATCCAGATCAAAGTGGAGTCTCATTGGATTGCATCGTGGGGAATTTTAGATTGATATAAGAAAATTCTCTTGTTTTGATGATGATTAATATTCATCAAAGAATGATAGACATTATGCATATGATGTTACTTCAACCATGTGATTTGTGAATTTCATGTGACTTTAAGGAGCTCACATTTACTATTTATATAGGGGTATGACTGTGAACTTCTCTGTGTGCTATACGTCCTTTTGAAATCAACTTGTCACTCCACTTTGATAGGAAAATCTCGTTGTTTATATATTGAACAGCATCTATGCCATATATTTATGTTATAACTTGAGGTTTGGCTTAATTTTTAATTCTCATTACTTAGTGTGATGTCAGAGTTACTTTGGCAACCTTTTGGTCTTTCAAAACCTTAAAAGAGTAATGGAATTTCCATATAAAAGTTCAACAAATTTTAATCATGATTAGGTTGAATTCTTATCTAAATTAATTCAATAGGTGTTTACTTTGAAGCACGGATAATTTTTTTATTTTTTCATAATTTAAACTTATTCTGGAAAGTTTACATCATTATTATCTCATCTTTTATTTACTACTGATTTTATTTGATCTCATGGTCAATGAAGTATCATTTTGAATGCAGTACAATCTTTAAACCTATAAAAATAATGTTTAAAAAATAGCATATCCCTTTTCCTATTGACCTGTCCGCATGTGGTTGCTTTTGCTCCCTGGCAGATGGCTCCGGTTGCTGGCCCCGGAGCGTTCATCACTGCGATCCAAAGCACCAACACCCATCACCACTCGGTCACCACTCCCATTGTCCACCCTGCTCCCACCCACTCCGCAGTGGTGGCAACATCCTCACAATCCTCCTCATCCTCCTCTGCCCCATCCAACCTCTTGGCTTTCAACGGCGGTGACGGAGTGTTGCAGCCGCAGGCCGGCCTTGTGGCATCCTCATTTGTCCCATCCCACATATCGTACACAATGACACCAGGATATCCCAATGGGTACTTAGTTGATATTAAATATTCAAATTGTTTGACAAACCGCCGAAAGAAACTCAACTTCCCAAACACTTAATCCGAAGCATTACAATTCTGTCTAGCGCAGCAACTAAATGGAGAATGCAGATACTTCAGTGATTTTGAAACGTAACAAATATGACTCGCTCGTCCATAGAGGGTTAGAAGTGTCATTTCTTCGAACCTAAGGAAAGATAATATCGCGGGGAAAATTATGTTCCAGTATGTGACTTGGGATCTTGTTGAAAGTTTCTTGTTATATGTGGCTTCGCTGAGTATTGAGTCTCTGGATTGTATATGAGTAATTGAGGCAATTTCGTAGGTCATAGCAGATACTTCTGTAGGGAGATATTTTTTATCACCCTTCAACTCCCAATATTAACGCTTTTATAATGTTGAAGTCACATTCTTCCTCGCTAGAGTTTTAAAATGAAGACTTGTGATAAAAGCCCGGTATTCGCGAACTCCTAAGCATTTCCAAAATTAAAAAATAACTTGACTCGGTGGCTGTAGCAGACTTCTTTTTCTGCGCTTCTCTTTCAAAAAATCGATTCTTTTGTATTTGAGCCCCTCTTCCAACGTAAGGTTCTCCAGATTTTCACTAGATGGCTGAGTGTACCGGATTAAGGATTCCCTATAACGGCTTTTCTCCCACGGAAAAAAAATAATAAAAAGAAAATGTCTGGCGTCCCTGAATCTACTGTGAAGTTGGTTTTGATATTCCTTAGAGCACTCAAAATATTAGTTATTCTTATGGAATAGAATGGTTCAATTTAGCAGCAATATTTAATCCGAGTATTGTGTTACGTAACTCTCGGCTCCATTCCCTAAATGACGCATTAATTATTGTATCTTAACACCTTACTTTTACACGTCAGATTAATGGCTCTGCGTGCCTCTTCTCTTCTCTTTCTCTCCGGGTCGCTTATCCATTAGCGACGCATTGCACACTTGCTTTCCTTTGTTTTTTTGAACCCACACTCTAGATAGCTCACTTAAAAACTGATCGGGAGTAAAGTTTATGAGCGATAAACAACAAGAATATTGATATGACTGAATTTTGAAGACCCTAGCTGCTTTTCTGTCTATGAAGGATGATTTTTTTCGGGAAATGCTGCGTTTTGTCCATTTTTTACACAACGCTTCGCTCTTCTTACTGGAAGCGTCATCAAGAGACGCTTCCAGGACGAAGGAGCGAAACTTTGAGTTTAAAAAATGAATAAAACGCAGCATTGTCCGAAAAAAATCATCCTTCACTGACAAGAATATTCATAATTGCATCCGCGACTCTTCCGTGTCATTTTTCATCAAAAGTGTATCGCACGAATAAAGAGGTTGTTTAATTACACTCTGGCAAATTTCTTTGATCTTTTTAGAAGACTGTGACACTGAATATTTATATATCATACCTTTAAGGGTTTTCACCGGCCATAGAGGGGAAACAATGGGGAAGAGGAAGTAAGGGGATAGGAATTTTGGACGGAATAAGAAGTGGGAGACAATATGAAGAATTCAAGAGAGGTAAAATGGCGGGTAATCTTTTAGGGATAAAACGGAGTGATGTTCCAGTAGGACAAAAGATGTCCAAACACCTACCAATCTGCTGGTGGAGTACTGAAATGAACATAATACCTTGGGTGTATAACAGATAAGTGTGATGAGAGCTAGTTTCGGATCGCAGCCTGCCCTGCTAAGCTAAAAGACAGTAACTGCATCATAGCTGGTTCTGAGTTATTGCATGCTTAAGTTTTCATCCTCGAGTCTTCGATTCTTCACTTATGGCCGGTTGCAAGAAAACTTAATTATGGAATCAATAGTTATGAGATCCATAAAGTTATAGAACTCATAAATATATTCGGGTTGCAGGAACACATCTATTAGTTACTTAACCTATTTACCAATAGTTACTAGCTTCGAATATTTGATCTAATCTTCCACTGCCGGATAAAATTTACGAAAGTTTAGCCTATGAATAATTGATAATGCACATTATAATTAGTCAGTAAGAGTAAAAAAACTGGTCACTTGTCTGAAAACAACTCTTTTATCAAGTAATTAAGTCTCCAAGCGGTTCATTGCGCATCCGCCATCTTGTCTACTTATGGAACTCATAACTCCATGCCACAAGTTATGAGACCAATGAATTTATTGAATGTTTGTGCAACACTTATTGAATGGTTGCCATGGCTTATGGGTCCCATAACTTTATGGAATACATATGTTACGTTCCTGAAACTGGCCATTAGTCCATCTTCGAAGAGATCACACGCTATAGTTGATGCTTAGATTGTCAGGGCGGGAAATACGGAATAAAGATAAATTACATACTTTATTTTCTTTGTTTTTTTTCGAACCCACGCTCTAGATAGCACACTTAAAAACTGATCGGGAGTAAAGTTGTTGCGCGATAAACAACAAGAATATTGATATGAATGGAGTTTGAAGGCCATGGGGACCAAAGAAATGAGATTCTCAGGGAGAAGTATTTGTAGTTATCTGTCCTTCATACTGTAGATACGAACGACATTTATACTGTCGATACGGTGAAAGCAGAGCGTGATATCAGGCAAACCATTACATATACGCTTTTTTTATCCTTGAGGCTGAAAATAACAAAATCAACTTTAACCTTCAAATGTGTTATTTTTTCTGTTCTGTCTTTTGGCTTAGCAGGGCAGCGCAATATTTTCCTAAATAGGGTTATTTTGGTCATCAATGTAACAAGATCGTTGGTACACCTCTGGCCAACGATTCGCGAAATTAAACTTGCATCATCAGGGCTGCAATAATAAATATATGCAAGAATATTTAAATATTAGTTTTAACTTATAACACTCAGACAACTATACGTTGGTATCGTGATGTGAACAGTAAATAGAATATACAGAATATGCTCGCAATATATTTAAAACGCGTAGAAAATTAGTTGATTTTATTACTTATGTCAAAATTTCGTGGAAGAGGAACTTCGGGTATTATGAAATACCGTTTACTTTTGTAGTTGTATATCCAAATTTAACTCATTCTTAGCTCTCTTTTACATTTTATCATAAGCTTGAACAATTTGGTATTCAGTATTTGTGTTTATCTCAGTAAAATTTGAAACATTTGCCACTAAAAAAAAGTTTAAATAAAACGTTGCACTTGGAGGGTAATATGGGACAGTCGGGAAATATGGAATAGGGAGGTAAAAATGTAGATATTCATGTAAGTTTGAAAAAAAAAATTATTGCATACAAAACGCATATATAGGATTGCTTTCAACTTGAAATATCAAAAGAATTACATTTTAGTAATAGAAGAATATATTTATCTATTTGCAGAAGTCACAAATATAATCCTCCTTCTCAGCACCTGCACAGTCAAGGTGGGCCCACATTTTACAAACAACGCATCTAACCCAAACTTCTCCTCTTCTATCGTCTGAAGACTTTCCTTCACAAAACAAACATTCTGCATCATAATCTGTTGGTACAGAAGATGGTAGTACAAAGTCCAATTGTGGTGAAACCTCTGAGTGAAAAGGTTCGTCACTGCAACTGGAAGCGTCCTTAGAAACAAACTCTAATTTCTGGCAAAGTTTTTTTTTCGTGGCTTGAAGCGCTCTTGTTTTTGCCTTTTATCTGAGTTACCAGGACCACTGTTGTTTCTTTTCTTCTTTCCTCTTTTATTAATGTACTGTTGCTTACCGTTTTTGTGTCGGGCAATATGGAATACCTAGTATTGCAAAATGCCCGACACACCATCTTGGGATTTAAAAACATCTCAACAGAACAAATTGTAGCCATAGCCAAAAACCGAGAAATACATAACAATCTACAACTCTTTAACTTAATAAATGGCTTAGTTTTAATCACTGGTGTACATTTTCAATAATTATTACATATTTTCGAAAACTTACCAGCAAAAATGTTGTGAAACTACGAAAACAATTTTTCTGCGGCGTAACTCACACGGTGCCTCGAGACGAACTGGACTCGCTACAGAACATTATGGGAACATGTTGAAGTAGTTCATGCGTCTCCCACTTGTTTGCGCCAATTGATGAATAAGAAATCACGGTGTTCCATATTGCCCGACTATTCCATAATACCCGAAGTCAAACGTTTCACTTGCTTTCTGCATGACTTTCGTATTTTGGTGTATGCTACAGTATTGATTTAATTAAATTTTTAATAATTTATTCAATTGGTACTTTGTGACTCTCTAGCAGCGCCCAGTGACGCGTAGTGTTTTGCATGCTGATGAAAACCCATGCCATACCTCGCCTCTGTTGCAGCCATTCTATGAGGTTACGATTTCTTTAAGGGCAATTTTAAATACATTTTGATATTCAGGCATGAATAATTACTTACGATATATCAAGAGCCCAGTTGCCGAACCAATCATTAAAGTTACAAATTGATTCGCTAAATATTCTCTAATGGGGATAATTTTGATGGATTTTATTAGAGACTATGGGTTCCAGAGAATTTTACTTGAAACATTATGTTTGCTTTCACAATATACTTATTTCTTCTATGTATAATTCTCATAGCTCTATTCTGAAAATTCTGTGGTGTTCATGCTCAATTTAATTTTATAATTTAACACTAAATTAAATGATATCATTAATTTTTTAAGCCTATCTTTTTCTTACATTTTTCTCTCTTATCTTAGGACGAAATGTGTTAGAGATTAAGCCGATTTTAGGGACATTTTCTTGCTGATATAACTATTGCCCATTATATCTTAACTTCCTATCAGTTATTATTTCATACAAGTTGGCTGCCAGTTTATGACATGCTTCGGTCCTATTTTTATATGTTTTTTTCAAATTCAGTTTTTCCCGTCAAACCTTTCAACTAATTAAACCTAATTCATAATGAAATGATTGTAAACCGATTTGACATTTGTATACTACAGTGTCATGGGCAAATATGTGAAGTATGCACTTTCTAAATGAGCCGCCTATACCATTTATATACACTAAATATTTTCGACGGGTGCGGGTAGTATAAGGCGACGAATATTTTGGTGCCATTTTGACAGCACCGATGATGATGAGCGTGACGTTTGCTGAAACGTTGCCAATAATGGAAACGTTGAACCAATGGGCAAACCCGATAAGATGTCACTAGAATAAATAGTGGTTCTGATAGCATTAATGACACTATAGATCTCGAATCAATGGGCGGTGAAAATAAAAAGTGAAATTTTCTAAAGCGAGAAATCATTCCAATACGTAGATTCGTCCATGTGCTCTGTGCCGCGATCCTCACCGCACGTTCCTCCTCGGTGAGAGGCTTGATTGAATGCGCCGATGAATACGTCGAAGTCGTTTTGGGGGAGGAAACAGATCAATGCTTCATCGTCCACCCGTGGGATTTGAGGCTGTATGGAGTATGACTTCGCGTGTAGGTTTAGGGTAAGGTCTAAGGGGGAGGGGGTAGCAGGGGATGGATGAGGCCGGCTCAGGGTTTTTGGGGCAGGGTGCAGATGGATGGAGGCGAAGGAGTCGTTGGGGAGGCTTATCCCGTGGGACTTGCCGCGGGAGAGCCGGGATCGTAGAGTGCCTCTCCCTGTTCGGCGGCGGGGAGTGCGGCGAGGGGACGCCGAGAGCGGCCATCAGTCTCGCGGCGGAGGTAGGAGGAGGTCGACTTGCGGGAGTTCTGTTTGGGTGGTGTGAGGATGGAAAAGAAGAGGCATCCATCACTGGATGCTGTGAGACGGATGGTTTGGAGGGGAGAGGGATGTGTGGGGGCTAAAGGGCTCCATCTCTGCATTCGAATATATATATATATATATATTCCCAGGACTGTCACCTTTAGAAGTGGGGTGGAGGGATTTTTTGAGTCCTCAGACGGTCTTCGGCACTGCAAAGTTTTAGCTGGCTAATTTTTTTCTCTAATCTCGTCATTGGTCGTTTAATCCTAAGATTGGTTGACTAGAGCCCTCCTCACTTCGTCGTCAGGTCTACTGTTATTTGGAACGCTATGGATAGTGAGTTAAAAATGTAATTTTTGAGTAATAATAATAATTGCTTACTTTATTTCATGTTCGAACTCGGTCCTCCTATGCCAAATGGCTTGTTAGAAGGTTCCACAAGTCGTGCAAATCTAGCGGCATGCACAAAAATGTCAAATTGCAATTACAAATGGCATAGAACAACGATATTCAATGGTCTAGTTACAATACATCTGGCTACATTCAGCAAATTTATCGTGAACATAACAGATTACAAGTTTTAAATTACAAATTTAAAATTTCATTAATTAACCACGCTTCTACTTTTTTCTTTACTTCTGCTATCCCTTTTAGGTCTTTTAGATGATTGGCTATAAAATTGAGCGTGTTTAGAACGTAATAGTGTGCCAACATTTTACCATTTAAGTTATAATAATTATGTTTCCAACACAGGAGAATTTCTTTTTAGCATACGATGAGTGTTTTTACCTGGAATTTGGAAATCAAGTGGCGTCCTGAAATGAAATTGGAATTGTTGAGCACTACTTGCTAAATTAGGTTGCTTTAAGTACTTCTATCCGATCATATGCGTGCCTGCTATTCCTGAACTTTGCCGAGAAAAGATACTAAACTAATAATTTCAAGAGAGTTAATTTATATTAGTCGAATCCGTTTTCTGGGGTTTCCACCGCGTTGATTCATAATGAGGACGGAATTTTGCCGGCTACCCTGCAGGCTTCCTCAGGTCCAGTCATGATTCAACGCGGTGGAAACCCCGGAAAACGGATTCGACTCACATCCAAGCCCCGCGGGCAAGCCTTTATGAGAAAAGTTCATTATTTTCTTGCTTGATGTATCTTACTCATAGTTGTATATTACGACATAAATGCTGTTTTCAACTAAAGCTGGTATTCGTGGAAAACCTTATTGACGCATTTGGTTCATTGACTTGATAATAATGTACGTAACTTATAATACAGGAAGGAGATATTTCCTGTAGAGGAAAATTAGCGGAACTCAATTTCCGATGACTGATCCCATGTTGCCTCATGTGCATGATTAATGAACAACGAGAAATGGCACCTTAAGATTCGGGCCTTACTTTATTTTTCGCAATTTTATAATATATTCTTTAATAGTTGCGTTCAACAAACGCGCAAGTCAGTGTGGAGCCTTAAAAAACGTAATACTTTTAAGGGAAGATATTTTTCATCAGTAACTACCGAGTAAAATTAATATTACGTTTTCAAAATTGTCATAAGTGGCCATCAATCTGAAGACCAGTTATCTGCAGCTCCCGATTTCAGTATCCCCTCAGCAAACCTCTTCATTCCAGCATACTTTTTAAAAATAATAATTTGATTATTTCGAAAGCTGAGGTCAAATTTAAAACGTTAGTTCTCCTTGGTTGACTTTTTGGAATGTAATTTATAGCATCTTCAGGGCTATAATGCTAACATACGAAACATAAAGATAATTCTCGATATTATTTATGCATGCGCCGATAATCTCTCACACGTATACTCGCGTCAATTACCTCTAAAACAAGCATTTACAAAATTTATTGCAAAAGGCACGCATTTCTGTGGCCTCACTCAAGAAAGATGACGATATTTCACACGTTAGTAGCTCAGTAAAGAACTTTTCATTCACAATTAGTTTAAATTATAGTAACAATGACGATGCTGGTTATTTATAACAACATTAAAATTAAACACATATGATGAAGGTATTGATAAAATGTCCGTGTGATAAATTTATTAAATTAATACGGACGTTGCTTAGGTTTGCTATGTCAGTTTATTTACCGCAAGTGCGGGAATTAATACTTACGTGTATCATCTCTCTTATTTGCTGCTTATTTATTGAATTAAGGCGACGCGTCACACCCACTCGACCGGTCGAATTTGTGATAATTTCCGACCCAAGATTTTTTGTTAAAGTCTTAGGTTATCAACTTGAAATTTTTGTAGAATAAAGAATAGACCTTTGCCAAGAGAGACTCGTACCTGAAATATGAAAAATTGATCCCGGAGCATAATTAAACCATCGGGAAAACGGCAAGATGTAGGGTATATTTTTATAAAAACTGTTATTATTATTGACATATCTGAAACTAATGGAGATGTATCAATCCCTCTTCTATCGGAATGCTAACAACCGTCACGGTTGTAAGATAGAGTCTGTAATTGGTATCTTTCGACAAGCTACCTGAATGGTTTTCGGCCATGATGTGCTCGGACCGTGACGCAATTAGTTCAGTCTTCTCTCACAGATCTTATATCAGCGCTGCCTGTACTTACGCGCCGGAGCCTTGGCTACGACCTACCGACGATTGTTGCCTTGTGCGAGAGTTATCCTGGTGCAAGAGACTCCTGGAGCCAAAACGCGTCGATCGGGTGCGAGTGACGCCATCTTGTGGATTTTGACAGAACTTTTCCTTACCGAAAGGTATGATGCGTCCTCTTAATGGTCTAAAATGCAGTGCTGTAAAATCATAACTATGTTTTTCATCAGTGGGATGCTGAGTAAGAGCACGGGCTACTTATTTATTTCAAACATCTGTTCTATGTATAGATAACCTATTATTTAAAGTGTCCAGTTTATATAATTTAGATTTTCTCACAGCATTTTCAGGGAATTAAATACACCAGCTCGCTGCTCATATTGGGCTCGATGTTTGCATATCCTACCTTAAAATAAGCGAATAATTATTATATAACGGAGATCAATATAAAGAGTATTGACGTAGTTATTTACTATAACGTTTTCAAGAACTACTTGATGTATTCCCTTCTCGGTCTTCATCAACAACTCTCCCCATTAAGCTTGTCTCCCATTATTGTTTTCAGTATCCTTTGGTGTCACAAAATGTGTCGAATAAGTCTGTCTCGTTTTCTACGCAGGTTTTCATTTTATTTTTTTCTCTCCACCACTTGGTACGAGATATTTATTGGTGATTTCTGCATCCATTTCATCGTTGCTATTCTTCGGTATATGTACAGTCGGATTCAAATGCATTGCAAAGAATCGAGCGTCGCCACTTACGCTTCTCAAGGAAATCGAGTTTCACTTACGGCGCTGTTATTCTTTGCTATGCAACGCTATCTATTAAGAGCTGTTTATTTGCACGTATTTAAATTGTAACAGTGGAGCAATTGCTTGTTTTGTGCTAACTTGTTATTACATAATATGATCAGCGCGAATAACAATGACATGCTGCGACGTATTGATTAATTGAAATACCAAACTTTATTATTAAACACAGATCGTTCCTGGCATACAATATACCTACGGCAAATACTACGTAATGTACCATTTAGAGTAACAGTAGTGAATGATAAATAATAATTATCCATGCTCAAATCGTAAATCCAAACCAAAACGAAAGTGTAATAAAAAATTAGCACAGTATAGGAAATTGGTCAACTATTACCATTTGAATACGTGCTAATAAGCAGATGAATAGATAGCGTTGCGTAGCAAAGAATAACAGCGCCGTAAGTGAAACTCGATTTCCTTGAGAAGCGTAAGTGGCGCCGCTAGATTCTTTGCAATACATTTGAATCCGACTGTACATGCTAATCTTGGGATAAATGGAACTCTGTCATAGGACCTTAACAATGTTAATTCATGGTGCCAGGAGTGGGGGTTGGAATTAATATCAGCAGATGCACCACAGTTCACTCCCTGCGAAAGTCATGACACAAATTCCATTCCTATACTGTGGGAGGAGTAAACATAAAATCTTTAGGTATAGTAAAATATCTTGGAATTACCTTAACATCTGATATATCGTAGGGATTACACATACAGAGCATATGTAGCGCACAATTAAAGAAACTAGGCTTTGTTAAGCGTATAATAGGAATGTCCTCGGATGAAAAAGTCAAAGAGAGACTCACGTTTGGAAGGTAGTTTATACGTTTGTGGGACCTGGGGGTATTCAAACCTTCGGGAAGCTCTATTTTATACAATCTCAAATTGAAATGAAATCATTGTATTCGTATAATTTGAGGTAATTCTAGTCATCAAAAACTGAGTTATGGATATGCGAGCGGCGCTGGCAAGATGCTCTTTAAAATCGTTCAACTTTATAATTGCTGGGAGCACTTTGTTAGAACGTAGAGAGTTTTCCCAGTGGATTATGAAACGTGAACAATCCAGGAGATGACGAGCTGAGAAGATTAGAAATAACGTGCATGTGGCGGCTTCAAAAATCGATGAAGATCAAATGTTCGGAGAAATTCATTTTCAAATAAGTCATACGAAGAATTCGATGAGAAGCTCAACGAAAACTGTGATAATCTATAGAGACAAACGTATATGGCCTGTTTTGCGGTACAATAGTCTAATGAAAACGAACGGATTTATGGAACGAGGAAAAAATATCTAGAATTGCAAAGGAAGACCAAAATGGAACGCACAAGGTGAATCACGAATTACGTCAAAGTGAATAGTTATGTGAAAACGAAGCAGTTGACCGAGAGGAGGGTTTAGTGGAGAGCTGTTGGACACCTATGTCAGTATTGGTAACGAATTGATTATCTTTGATAGTGATATTCTCACTCAGCATCGAGATACATTCGTTATAGTTTCCTCCATGTGAAGCCATGTATTATTTAAGCTCAGAAAATGAAAAAAAAATCGTTAGAGTGAAAAACATCATTAGGACGATGACAGTTCTATTTTTAAAATATACCTCTCAGCTAATCCGTGTAAAAGAGGAATACAGGTGAATAAATAAAACATTATTAAAAATCTTAAGATCATCAAGATCTGGCTTAATGGTAGTTTATTAATGATTCCCTCATTACAGAAGTAAAATAAATATTACGCACGCCTTAACAGACCCATGAAAGAGATTTTTTTGTAATTTTGAATGGGTAAAATATATGTTATTTAAATTAATTGCAATGGAATACCTTTTGGCGTGTATATAAGGTACAACATAGGTGATTTAATAATGTAATGTACAATTTCACTCCCCTCACATAAAGGATGAAAACTTTGCAACATTCGTTTCACAATAAAATCAATTTTTCAGAATTATTTCTTTTAGTATAAATTCTGATTATTGACTAAATTAATTAATTTACCGAAATAAAGAAATATTTATTACTTTTTTATCTTTGTCTTTTAGCTTTTAGTCTAATAGTCTTTAAGGAACAAAGTGTCTGTTGATTGCTCTGTGACCACAATCACTCATTCAGAATTGTAAAACGTCCGAGGCACATCATGATTATTTACTGTACATTTATAAATTCAAGTATGAAGCTTAAAGTTGCCATTATTGCTGAGACAAGCCCTATTATATTATTACTTTTGGTCTAAAAAGAGGTTGTAAATAAATTGGGAAGAATACATACATTTTATGACGGATAAATGTAAAACCCGTTACTTATGGATTGACTGTTCTTCATATGCTCACAGTCTTCAGGGTTTCGATCTTTTATTTCTTTCACCCTAATATGCAATGGATTTAGAGAGTTCGTTAGGTTGGTTGTCTTTGAAACCATTGCAGCTTTTATATGACAAAAATATCACCGAGAAGTTGCCCCAATGATTAAGGTTTATTTTTAATCTTTCAAAGTGTTCGAGATCCGTAAATTCCATTAGTCCTCGAGGAAAGTATTAAAAGATAGCAAATCCATTTGCAAAAAAAAACACTTTTATTACTCGTAATGACAGAGACACAGGTCAACTCATCTCAACAGATATCCAACTACAGAAACTATAAAAAGCGCGAACATACATGTGCCACCAAAAACACTCTCGATATTTCTAGAACAAAGTAAAAGATAAGCACAATTCGCTACCAGCCACAACTCAAAATCAAAATAAAATTTAAACAAAAAACATCACAGAAATTAAATGAATGACATCATAAATACCTCATAATAACAAAATTGTACAAATAACATAATAACAAAATTGTCGGCCCCGGTGGCGGCGGGGTGAAGTCCTCGCCTGCTAACCCTAGGTTCGCGGGTTCGGGTCCCGTCTGGGTAGAATATTTTCTGCCCGGGACATGGGTGTTTGTGTTTCGTCAGATGTTACAGTTATTCGCCTGATAAATTGGCCGTAAGTGCTGTATTCGGGGTGGTTAAGATAAAATAAATAAATCAAATAAAATATAATGTTTATTCATTCCAACATTCAAGATCATATGATCAGAAGAGTATAAGGTAGAGCTAAAGATTGCAGGGAAGTACGAAGCCGTAGACTATGAAAAATCCTCCTAGGGAGTAGCATGTGCGTGGTAAAACTGTTATGAGATCCACAAAAGTAAATTATTCTCATAGCGGTCTCCGATTAGTCCGTGGTAACGGATGTTGAGTCACTATATTCTGCTATGACGTACTCCGTATCCCTTTTCCTCTAAATGATGCTTGGGAAATCGCGCACATTTTATTTGCCCGCGTAAGAAATTTGAGTCAGTTTTGTTAATGAAAACCACGCCACAAGAGCTCTTGTACTGCGCAATTCTTTTAAGAAATTCAGAACTGATGTGTATCAGAGCAATAGAGAGAATATTATCATGACGCCTCACTACATCTCTGCGTCTGAAAGAAGCGATAAAGTAAGAGAGATACACTGCAGAACAGATAGGAAAAAAAAATTATATTCGCGTACTATAAGCAGCCACAATAGGAAATGAGCTCCTTTAAATACACTCCCATAATACACGTCACCATTTTACCTCCCAAAACCTTATCCCTTGCATATTTACACGGCTGGTGTCCTAACACCTACTGCCAGACGCCCATACGGTGGCTCGCAGGGTACTATTTAGATTTAGATGTAAACTGACATTTGTCGGGGTAGGCTTGAAGTTACGGAGTTGAGCAAATTAAAAAAAAAACTCATTCAAGAATAAAAGTCCGTCCATAGTTGAATGCGAAGGAAATGGTATTTCTCGTTTATTAGTACTTAATTACCACCGACATAATTAGCAACGCAAACGCAGCTATTTAAGTATCTGCTCAAGAAAAATGTAAATAAATAAAAGGCACTCACAGTTATAATTCCGAATATTGGTTTGCTATAGCCATCTACTATTTATATCTAATTGAACACCAATGAAAAAACGACTTCGTTTTCTTCCACTGAATTATTTCTACTTGAAAATGACCTCTATGTGTCGAAACATGTTGTACCAAAGAAATAATTCAGTGGAAGAAAACGAAGTCGTTTTTTCATTTGTGAATATCAACTTCCACATAGTTGAGCCTGATACCATTGAACGTATATCTAATTGAACTTTTACCAGCTGCTTTTAACTGTTTCGTTCCAGCATTTTCATTCACTCAGGCGTCCAAATGATTTCTCTGGTGTATTGCACTCATGAACTTCCTCTGATATATCTTTCATTCATTTCTTCCTCAATTATGGTTTAAGATTGGCTACTGTGTCGCAAAATGTGTGCAATAAGTTTTTCTCTTCTTTTCAGAGTTATCATTACCATCCAAAAAAAACCTTCAGCCAATCGTAAGACTTATTCGTTAGTGATCACCTTCGTCCATTTATCTTCATCATTCTTCAATTGCACTTCATCTTCATCGCTTTCAATTCCGTATGCTCTACAGCCGTTATTGTCTTGCCTTCTACATCTAAAAATTACCCTGCGAGCCACCGCATGGGCGTGTGCAAGGGATGTTAGGACACCATCCGTGCAAAGATGTAAGAGATAAGTTTTTGTGAGGAGAAATGGTGACGTGTATTATGGGAGTGTATTTAGTAGAGCTCAGTTTTTATTGAGATCGCTTATTGTTTGCGGAAAGAACGAGTATTTGTACCTATCTGTTCGATTATCTATCTCTGCCATTTTATCGCTTTTGTCAGACCTAGAGATGTAGTGAGGCGTTATGATAATATTCTCTGTGTCGTTCTGAAACATGTCATACAAGAGCATACTCTAAACAAATGTTTCAGTGAAGTATATATTTACCTCCAGAGTAGTCTTACTACCAGTTATTATCTTATCTCATGGAACAATTTCTTCCTTGCATGTATGGGATTAAAAGCCCATTTTTAGCACACTGTTAAAGCATGGCAATATCCTTATATTTTTGTAGGCTTTGTACGATTTCAACAAATTATGTTAAATTAATAAATAATTTTAAAAATAGCAATTTTTCGTCATTTTTAATACCTTTTTGTTCATAAACCGACTTTAATTTAACAAATCTCATTTTGTAGATGAATTAATTTCCTACGATTCTTTTGTGCATTACTTTTCACTCTGTTGCATACTTTTCTGAGTACATTTGAAAATTTGATTTTACTCTATAATTATGCATATAAAACGTGAATCGATAAAAAATTTTGAATCATGAAATGAGAGGACTCTGCCATTATGGCTCCATTGAGTTTTTTGCAGTGAAATTGTGGGTAAGTATCTCTTCAAGTTGGACTAAAAATTCGGTTTATTTTCTTGGCCTATTTGCTGCCCGATTTGAATATTTCTAGATTCTGGATTTTTCCCTCGACTATAATGTTCAGGTTCTCAATATACTGCTTGTTATACCGCTTATCTTACCGCTGTTGCCATTAATTCCTTCATATTTTTGGTCGTGCAGTACACATTTCACTTAAATCTTCCGTCTTCTTTGCCATAATTTCCATGTCATCATCAGTTGATATTTTCTAATGCGCTCAATTTTATATTTTTAGTTACGAACTAAAAGGCAATACTGTTATAAATGTAAGTGATGACTATATCTCTGGCGAAAATTCAAATTACTTTTTAAACGAACCCGTTTCTTCTGCAATTTCATTTCTATAGGGATGGAAATTATTGTACTATTGCTCTTGGTGTGCAATAACTTCACTTTTGGTTAAATCAATCTCTTTCTTTCTCCCATTCTCTTCCATTCTATGAAATAGTCCTTGGTGATTTATTTATGGTAGGGTATTTTACCAAGAACCTAAAAACATTACTTGTAAGTCATTGATTTATTTAATAACGTTGATGTGACAGATGAACATACGCGAACGAGAAGTTGAGCATCTTAGAAATGCAAATTTTCGCATTGTTGTCAGGCATTACCATATAGTAACGGTTTTAGACCAAAATTTTTTAGCATTGTGAGTTCATATATTTGTTGTATGTTCACAAATATTGTTTCAAATGAAGGTACATAATTACGAGAAACTCAATCTATGCTATATAAAATGCAAACTTTTCAGTATATTCTCCGACTGTACTTAATGTGTGGTTAATTTATTTTGGAGCGTGATGGTTTATTTCATGTAATTTTAAAATCTGTTATGTTTATTTTTCAAAATTTTTGTTGCTGTTATGGGATGTTTTTTAAGCAAAACTTTACCAATAAAAAAATAATAAAAACGTGACTTCCTTTGTCACGACTACGTTACAGCTTAAAATAAAAATATTTACTCCACAGAAAATACAAAAAAATGAAATTCTGTCACATTACATGTATCTTTTTCAAATTTAAGTAAAAAAGGCTTGAGAATTCTAATTCAATGAATAAATTGCCATGAGAAAAGCTCGGCCTGGACCGGTAATGGAACCACGGACCTTTGGTTTGCCGGACCAATACGCAGACCACTACGCTATCCAGACTTCATTAATCCATATTTCAATTCTTGTTCACAATTATTAGAGTCCTTTCTTTAAAAATTGATCCTTCAGATGAAATGAAAGCGACAGAAAAATTTTTCGTAAAATGTCTGTTCTTACAGGGTTAACTGAGGAACATTGTTGCCTTGACAATGCAGTCGACACATGTGCCATAAATATGGCATTATAACTGTTGCCTCCATAATTAAAATTTTAGATTCTAAATCACTTAAGGGAAAATTAAATCGCTCTTGAGATATAACCAATAGTCAAACAGAAATTAAATTTCTGACGAGTTGAAAGTGACAGTCAAATATTTCGTTCACACTTTGCGTGCTGGGATTTAACTTTAAGGTCCACTCAGAAAAACTGGGGGTTTTCCAGAATTTCCTAGAGTGTGAACTTAAATCTAGGTTGTTGAACTTTTATTTCTAATTAAAATTTATTATTTCACTTTGTGGTCTACTAGAAAGACTTCAGCCATATCATTACGTCCAGCTGCCAATTTATGTTGATATTCCATAGACGTCCTAGTACATCCATCTTCCTCCTCTGAAAATATGAGAGGACGTACCATTATGTCCACAGCACTCATTGTATTAACACTAGAACAGCCCTTGGAGCCATTTTGGCTCCTTTTACATTTTCAAGAGCTGTATTTTTGTTCTTTATACTTGATAATCATTATTCTTTTTGACTTAAAATTGACACACGATGCTCTGCAATTCCAATAGAAAAATAACTGTGGCTCATTGCGAGTACTTTTTCAGAAAAAAAGGTAATTTACTTCGAACAGCCAAGGGAGGCAATTTGGCTCCATTGAGGACCATAAATGCCATTAAATTTTTAAAGCGTAGAGTTTGCGACAAAAATCAAACAACTACATATGTATTTATTTGCTTCTTTAAATTGAATGATCAAGGGTATATTTAAGTTTACTGCGATAATCTGCTCCATGCATGATATTAGCGACGGAGCCAAAATGTCTGTTATAGGGTGGTAGAGAAGCTCGGCTGTCCTAGTTTTAAGTCTGGCTCTTGAATTGTCATCTGCAGAAATAGCGATTTTGTTTGCATATGTGCCATAAATGTGACATGCTAAATTAAATCTCTAAGACTTAACAGTATGACACAACAATACTCAGGGATTGACTCAATCGATCATGAGAAATAAAATAATCAATATATGCTAAGATAAAATTTAGCATCGTTCGCTTGCCGATATCTTGATATTTTAAACCCTATAGCCTATCTCACACGATACTCGATCCAGCGTTAGACCCAGTATGCTAGCTGGCTCTTGATATTGAGGAATAAATTCAGTTTGATTAGAGCCGTCGGTAGTTTCTCATGATCGTTGAAAATTTGCCGGTTGTGACGTTATGTTTTCATTAGTTTCGAAGATTATCCGTGCAATGATTTATAATAATTAGTCAAGGCAGCAGATGACAAAGAAAAAGCCAGATCATGGTGAATTCGCAAGAACAATATAAATATTTTCAAGGAGCATAGATGACGCTCCTTTCAGGAAGTGAAGGTCCCACAAGGAATTCGAGAAAAGCTGACCCGATTGGTCAACTGATTCTACATCTCACTGAGAGATGAAATGAAGTATTTCAGCGAGTATGATAGCGATCGTGTTTTAAGACAACAATATGGTTTAGTAACACGTGTCTCTTTAAAGCTATCAGCCTGGAGAGAATTTTAGAACTTGCAGCAGGTTATCTATTGTGTGAAACGGGCCGTCAACGACGGTTTCTATGACCAGTATACTGTTTATTAGTAAGAGGTGATTTCTTGAAAATTATTGAACCAAGAATACTAAAAATGTCGGAGATAAGCGAGCCGTAGACTTGTGAGTTTATTGTAAAGGAATACCTGTTTCGGAGGCAAGTCCAGAATTTATCCCAACGAGTCAGATTTGATCACTAGCGGGTGATAATCACAGTGGAAAAGGACGCCTGGGCAGCTTAACCTAGGCTTTGCTAGGGCTCTAACCTGGCTGCCCAGGTTAGAGCCCTTGGCACGAAATCGAGTGATCTGGGTTCGGTTCCCAGTCCAGACGAATGATTTTTCAACCGAAAATTTCACACAATCGAGAATTTAAGTTCTCATATATGTCCTTGGGGCCGATTTTTAGATATTTTTCATGGCTTTCCAATTTATCACAACCTTGTTTGTTTGATGAATCCTGGCCATTTAGGACAATAACACATGTCGCACGGCTGTAAGTCTGGCAGCGTTGAATAAATTCCTCTACAGAAATGTAGCTTTTTAATCGCACGTATTACTGTGGGTACTTCATGAAGAGTGCATTAAATTACTCAGTGAAAAAATATCGTACTGTGACCAAGGTGGATCTGCTCTCTGTAACTGGACAGGAGATGTGAACAAGACTGTACTTAAATGGAGACAGTACAGTTTTCCACTTTACGCAGCATTTTTGCGGTACAGTTTGCTGTACAGTTTTTGAAACGCTACACATAGAGCACAGTTTCAGTACAGTTTTAACCTCAGTAAAGTTCCTGCACTGTAGTGCAGTTAATTTTCAGTACAGCCCTCTCCGCAGTTCAGTCTCTACAGTACACTTTTAGTGCAAATCATCCTTTACAATTCAACCACGGTACTATCCAGTACATTTAGGAGGCATGAAACTACACTAACTGCTGAGTTTTGTTCAGTTTTAGCTTATACACTGTACACTTACAGTAGAGATTTTTTTCTCTGGGTAGTCTAGATCGTACAGAGAATGTGTAGAGCCGCTTTGGAGAGCAGAAACGGTGTTGACGGCCGTGTGCGCGGACGCCTCTCTGGGTCCCGGGATCCTTTTTCTCTCGCGGTAATGGACGAATATATATTTGGCGACTCTTTTTCGTCGGGATGGGTTCGGAGGACGCGGTGGTATTTGCGGGACTGGTGGGCGGTTTGAGGAAGACAGAGTCCCCCACCGACTCCTTACTCCGATTCCCTTGCCGATGGGATTTATCTCTTCGCTTGGGCCTTCTCTTCTTTCCCGCCCCTTTTCCTCGCCCCGGCCCACAATTCCCTCCGGCACCCGACTCATTTATATTTCAAAGCCTCTCTCCCTCTCCTTCAACCATCTCGTACCAATTCCTCTGCCCCCCTCCCTCCCCCCGCCATCAACCCCCTCATCTCTCCCGACTTCTCATCCCTTACTCTTTCTTTCCCCTTCTCCGAGGACGGCCATTCCTCATGGTCGATGCCTCTCCGTTTTATTTCGTTCCCTCTTTCCCCACTATCCTCGTCCTATCCTATCCTCCCACGCCCCGGCTACCGTACTCATTTACCTCTCGCAGTTTACTTATTTATCTGTATATAAGCCGATCCGTCATAAAAAATATTTCATCGTATTTTCGAAAAAAGTCAACTTATCAGGTGTTCAAACCTCTGTATACAACTGATTTTCCTCCCTTTTTCCACCTCTAGAAAGGAAAATCGGAAGTAGTGGTGAAAAAAGGAGTACTTGATATAGAGAGAAGCTAAAAAGTGTAGAAAACTGGGAGGATTTTCTCTGACTTTACACAAACCTACCTTTCACTGGTAGAATACTTTAAAAATGCCATTAACTTCAACAGTAAGCGTATTTACCTGATCATAATACACCATCGAACTTAAGACGATCTGCCCTAAACATTTTAAATTGATTTTCAAATTTTGAATGAGTTAAAAAATATTCGAACAGCTTTTTACATATGATTTCTTGTTATTCTCTCCAGCTCAAATTTCAATTTGCTTTCGCATTTCATTTACCTATAAAATATATCCTCCTCCGAACACTGATCTGCCCGATTGTACAGCGCAGTATCAAAAACGTTTTATAGATGACCAAACCGCTTTCAACGTCTGATTCTTCCACCATCCTATTTCACTTTCGTAGAAAACGTATTTACCCGGATATTAGGTAACCTACTCGAATATTTCAATCAAAATCTCGAAAAAAGGTTCAATGGTATACTACAAGTTCAGTGATTGTGAGAAACCTCATCCGGCTGTAATCAAACTTGATTTAGTTCTTAATATCAAGTACCGCCTAGCATAAAGAAACCATTGAGGAAAATCACATATGACTCAAATAAGACCAATTTTGTAATACCCGTTAGTAGTTAGAGACGCACATGAAGAGGGTCATGAAAAACTCATTGAGAAGGTACGAAGGAAGGCAGCCATGAATGTAACGACGAAGCATAAGAGAACAGAGAGGGTCAAAGGATTGGACTCTTTAGGAAGGAGATGACAAATAAATAGACCATACGTTCTGATTTGTATACTACAAGGAGATAAAACATAAAGTGAACAGAGAAGGAAAGTGTAAAATCCTAACTACATTGGTAGGAACGATCACCAACACTGAAATGAAATGTCGCTCTCTAAGGATTGATGTGAAAAAAATTCATTTCTCAACATCCCTATTTTGGGCTGGAACAGTCTTCCTGCAAAACTGTTTGTGGCCTTTCCTTGAAACATAAGTGATTTTATGAACAGGTGCCGAAAATTTATTTTGGATTGAATGTTTTGTATTCACACTTTGTATATTGATTTCTTTTTATTTATTTTGTTGGTGATTGACCATTTTATACCACTGTTCTGTATTATGTTACTTCAACCATCTAGAAAATGGTCAACTTGTAGCCCTCACAGTAAATAATAGTGGTACATGGTCTGGTGCTGGATTAAATGTCGTCTGTGACGGGCTTGAGGGTTTGAAATTTCAAGAAATCGGAGGGTAAACGATGCTAAATTTTTTCTTGCAATCAGTATGTATCAATTTTTTATTTCTCATTAGCGGTTCAATTTTTTCTCGAGTGTCATTGAATTTTAATTTAGAGGCATAGAGATTTAATATATCATATGACATTTATGGAACATGTGCCAAGAGCATCGTTGTTTCTCCATACAACAAAATGTATGCCTCGAGCATCGCTTCAAGATCCAGACTCTACGAGATATTTCACTGCCGCTTTCGATTCGTCTAAAATTTCATTTTTAACGCGCTAGAAAAAGAAACATAGTTGAAATGTTGAGCATTTTATATTTTAGTTCGATCAAAGATGGGGATCTGGTTGGTGTGGTGGTTAGAGTACTCGCCTACCACACGGGCGGCCAGGGTTCAAATCCCTGCAGTGGTGGATGTTTTTCAGAGGAACCCGATTCCTACTTGAGTGTCTTGTGGAGGGCACTTCAAGTAGAGTACTCCGTCTGTCGGATGAGACGTTAAGCCGTGGTCCCCTTGGCGCCTTCCGTTAACAGGATGCTAATGCGGACGCCGGGCTTCTATCCACCCTTCCTCCCATACCTATCCCCTATGCATTTAACTTGGGAATCATATGCAAATGTTATTTGTAAAAAGGGGTTGTCCGTACTCCAACAGCTGCGACGCCATAAACACTTGTTACCAAATAATGTAAGAAAACATCTGATTGAGAGTCTCGTATTTCCTATTATTGATTATGGGGCTTTGGTCTGTGATGGAATGTTAGTTGTATGTGTAAATCGTATCCAGCGTCTCCAAAATGCCTGCGCTCGATTTGTCGTTGACCTGCCTCGTGACTGTCACATTTCTGGACACCTTGCTTCCTTAAATGGGATGAAAATCAACCCCAGACGTGATTATCAGGCTGTATTACTCTTAAAAAAGATAATGTATACTAAGACACCTTCCTATCTGTGCAATAAGTTTTCTTTTGTTCACACCATTCACAGTCGCCCTCGCAGGAATCTAGATATGCTAAGAGTCCCTCAACACCGAACTGACAAAGAAAGAGGTGCTTTCTGGATATTTTCTGTCATTTTGTGAAACAGTTTACCATCCACAGTCACTAACTGCATCTCTGTCAAAACCTTCCAACTCCATGCTCGAAAATATTTTATGTCTCTCGATTCCTGTTGATTATGTTGTTATACTATTTTTGATTTTTTTCTGTTTTCATTTATGGTGCAATTAATTTTTATTGACTAATTTTTCTAATTTGCTGATGGAACTGAACTTACTTTATTTTTTTTACATCTTTCAATGTTTGTATTGTACTCTCGTAGGACTGAGAGTCCTTTTGTACATTGATCAAATAAATATCTATCTATCTATGGCGCAAATGACCTTAGCCGTCAGTCGCCTCCCCAAAAATCCAATCCAATCGATCAAAGATGCATGCAACGTGAATTTGTGAAAGAAGCAGAAAATATTTGTATTTTCCGTTTTGTATTTTTGTTTGAACACTGTAGGTGTGTTGTCACGAACGTAATTATCCTTTCATTTTCATATCGGCGAGATTTTCCTAATAATTCGTTTTTAACATAACGGCAGTATGTTTGTGAAAATGAACATAAAATTTATGAATAAGTATTTCATCGAAAAAAGTTTGCGCAATTTTTTTTTAATCTTTATTGTTACCTACTTTCTTTTCACATATTTGACTGATATTTCATTTTTGCTATTGTTAAATCATCAACATCAGCAGATATTCAATTTAAAAAACAGTTACCTGCAGGCTTCCGTTCTATCCATTCCTTAGATTTTCCTAAACATACTTGTAGGTCTTTTGTTTTTGTTCCCGTTTTAGTGGATCTTTTTACGATCTTCCCGGTTGGACTTTCACTGTTTTATTTTTCCATTTTATATTTACAGTCACAAAGTGTGATCTCTCCGTCTCTACCACATTTAAATAATGGCTATCCATGCAGCAAACTACCCATATTAAAAAAGATACTCTATAAATAAAGTAAGAAGGTTATAGACGAGATGATCGAATATATTTAAAAAAATAAAACATATTAAATAATATTGAATCTTTTTTCTGATGCCTTATGTGAATTTCGGCAAAAGTAGCCCGAAATGACTCAGTGCAGACGAAATTTTTTTATTTCGCGAGAATCCACATAAGAGTTCGAGTAAATGGCTGCGATAGATTACCAAAAGCACTCTTAAATGTGTTTTTAAAAGTTATCATTGACGGGAGAAGAAGATAAACGCATAAAAACAAAAAAACATTTACACAAAAAAGTGAAATTGATCACAGTAATGCTAAGTTGTTTATCTTAGTTGTTTAATGTTTGGTTGGTTTATATTCGAACGAAATACGACGTTTGCCGCATACGTGAAATCCAGAGCGCTTTATAGAGAAATACCCATATTAAGAAACATTTATAAACTATTGGAGCTGCCTAGAGTATTTACCCAAGGGAAACACGCTTCAATGCTTAAGATTCTCATATCTTGGGTTAAGGTGAGGGATGGCAACGCCAGACGCTATACGTGTGATAAGGACTCCTTAAGAAAGAAACCTAGAATATGGGCAGAATGTTTTTGCTTGCTTTGTGAATTTCGAGAAGGCGTTTGATAGGGTGGACAGAGTGAAATTTATTGAAATTCTGAAGAAATTGGAAATCGATTGGAGGGATAGACGAATCTTTATATGAACCAGGGTGGTTGGGTTGGAAATCACACTGAATCATTCCGAGCACGTAACTGAGGAGTCACGTGGTAAATTCACGAAGGGTTCTAGACTATGGTTTGTTCAAACCACCCATAAAAATTTCACGCAGCGTTCTACATAAAGTTTTTTTTCTGGGGAATATTGTCAATGAAGCTAGATATCGCATTTAAGGACACCATGAACGAATTATCAGATACTTAAGTTATCCATTCGTGTGGGTAAAACTTACCCAAATCTCCACCCATTCGTTGTTGTATCTCGTGGCTACGTAGGTACGTATTCGGAATCATTTCGAACGATTGCTAACCCAACCCCCCAGACGGCGCAGGTTGTGGATGCCTATGAAGAATATGAATGGACAACGATAGGTGTGGTGTGCGACAGGAGTGTCCACTATCGCCGTCACTTTTTAACTTGTATTCCGAAGAAATGTTACGGGAAGGGATGATAAAAGATTGGGGTAGACATAAAAGCATAAGAGGATCTGATAAAGTCAGTGCGATTTGCAAACGATGAATCGTTGCTTTGTCAAACAGCCAAGGGATTACAGTCAATGATGAATGCGTCAGAGATGCAGTGCAGGAGATGTGGCATGAAGATAAATTATAAAAAGACGAAGGTGATGAGATTCACTAGGAGCGAGAAAGCGGTGCGGAACATAAGGATTGGAGGGCAAAAATTAGGGAAATTTGAGCAGTTAACGTATCTGGGTAGTATTTTGGAGGAGAATGATTTGAGTGGTAGAGACATAAGATGGAGAACTGCCGAGACTAAGGAAGCTTTTTCAAAGAGGAGGGAATTGATGATGGGGATCTGACAAGGGGAGTGTCAGATAGCCGGATCTCAGATTTTATTCAAACTTGGTAGTTGTACAGACTGCTGTATGTGGTTCATGAATCACCCCACATATAGGGTTATATAACCAATAGTTTAAACAAAAAAGGCCTTTAAAAATTTCAAAATTTCCTTCAGACGGGCCACCCACATAACTGACAAGCTGGACGGGTGCTTGACGTGCTCGTCTCTGGTCTAGAGACACGGGTTCGATTCCAATACGGGGTATGTTTCTTCCACTGTTTTTTTAGTTTTTCTTTTACGGCATCCTAAAATGCACTCAATGTTTTTTTTATTTTTACTCGAAATATTATTTTTGCGCGAGGCAAATTTTTCATTTGCATACACGACGTCAGGCTTAGTCTCTTTTTTCGGTCGAAGGCAGCCTTCTTATTATGTCACTTCCTTATCTTTTCACGACGTATTTCCATGATTCCTTCATGCACATGATTTCCATTTTCTATAATTATTTTATAATATTGTCTTCATATTTTTACTATTCAAGCATAACTCTTAATAATATTCAAATTGTTCGTAGCTTGTCAGTTATGTGGGTGGCCCATCTAAATGGAATTTTGAAATTTTTAAAGGCCTTTTTCGTTTAAACTATTGGTTATATAACCCTATATGTGGAGTGATTTATGAGCCACATACAGCAGTCTGTACAACTACTAACTTTGAATAAAATCTGAGATCCGGCTATTTGACACTCCCCTTGTGAGTTGAGACGTAAAGAAAAGGCTGGTGAAAACTTTGTTACGGAGCCTGGCGCCATATTGGTCGGAGACTTGGTCATTGCGGAGGGATGGTGTACGTAGACTCGTGGCGCTTGAGATATGGGCGTGGAGAAGGATGGAGAAAGTGAGCTGAGTAGACGAACGTAGAGAAGGTGAGATTCGTGAGTGAGAAGCGTGGTAGAGGAAGGAGAATATTAATAATGGACGAAACAAGGAGATACGAGGGAGACGATATGAGGAATTCAAGAGAATTCCAATGGCGGGTCATCCATTCGAGCAAAACGGAACGAGGGGCCAGTGGGATAGAAAATGACCAAACACCTACCTATCAGCTGCTAGAATACCTACTCAAATGAATTAAGTATATTCATAAAGCTTATATAAAACCAGAAAATTAAAAGTACACAGTACTATGTAGCGCTGATTGTATATTTTTATTTACAGTACTCACTTATTACATTGTATTACCACTGAGGACGGCGAATGAACGCCACCCGAGCTATAGGGAGGTGTGGGATACTTCTGCCTTAGACGTCTCTCTTCGTACAGCATGTTATCCCCCTCCATTGGATTGGATTGTTGAGGAGGCGACCAACAGCTTAGGATGAAACCATTTGCGCCATGGGAGATAGGTAAGGGAGGAAGAGTGGATAGAAACCCGGCGTCGGCATTAGCCTGCTCTTAACGAAAGGCGCCAAGGGGACCACGGTTTAACGTCTCATCTGACAGACGGAGTACTGTACTTGAAGTGCCCTCCACAAGACACTCAAGTAGGGATCGGGTTCTCTCTGAAAATCATCCTCCTATGCAGGGGTTTAAACCCTGGCGGTCCGCATGGTTAGGCAGTACTCTAGCCACCGCACCATCTCGATCCTCTCATCCCCCACGATTCGCTCGTGCGCTATCTTAAAGCCGTGAAGCAATGAGCAACATATGTCAATAGTATCGTTATATACTTTTTTCATCAATGCTAATGCTTAGAATGATAAATGTTTAGGTTGTGATTGCTGTCAATTCAAAATATCTCCATTCAATTCTGTGGAAACCAAACTTACGTCTTGAGATCCTCGTACTGAATAACGTCAACGAATAGATTTTTAGGTATTTTTGTGTATTCAACGACACAAACCGAGGACACTCGAGGAGAAGCATTCAGTGATGCTTCGCGACTCTCTTCTCTTCAGTGTTCAACCCTGGGGTTGGTTTGCAGCAGTACGCCATTCCTCTCTTCTGTCTGCTTTCCTCTTCATTTCCGTGTATGTGGTGCAACCCATATCATTCACAATCTGCTGCATGAATGACATCCTTGGTCGTCCCCGGCGATTCCTTCCCTCTACAGCTCCTTCTGCTATAGTTAAAACGATGTTGTCATGTCTTAGAATGTGCCCTACGAGTTTGTCTCTTCTTGTTTGGATATGCCTCCACAGGGATCTGGTTTCTTGAACTCTTTCCAGTACCTCTTCGTTCGTGACTCTATCTTTCCAGCTGAGCTTCAACATCCTTCTGTAGAGCCACATCTCCAGGGCTTCTAGCCGCCTTCTCTCTTGTTTTCTTATCACCCATGTTTCGCTCCCGTATAGGGCCTTCGTCTTCGCGACTATATTGCCTTTAACATTGGAGGTCCAAGGTCCATCCCTGCATCACGCGTCGGTAGTTCATCCAAGAGTGGAGCATGCATCAACGCGGACACGATGAGAACAGCTCCTTAAGCCACTGATCCACTTCACCCCGAAGACAGATGGGATCCGCAAAGCACGATTTAAAGGCTTGAAATGATACAATTCCAAGTAATGCGCGGAATAGTAATATGTATACGAAATCGTTCGGCCCAACGCCATAGCACTTCGCCGCTCGGCCGCTCGATGGCGTTCCGTTCAGTGTCGCATGTCTCTTGCCTTGTAGCGACTGCCACCTTTGAAAGCAACTTTGAACTACTTGGTGCATTGAGGACGTGAACGAGGGAAATTTATTTCTTTTACGTGCGGATAACTTTATGATGAAAAAGCATTGATACTCTTGGCTCACTGTAATTGACAACTGAAAGTAGAGTGAATGCATGAAAATTATTGATATAAGATAATAGGGCTTAAGGTCGGCCAGCATCACATTGCATCCTGAAATTAGAGACTATGAATGCACTGAAGGAACATTACTCCTACGTTATGCGAACCTTCTTTACAGTACTAATGAACAGGTGATGATTTGAAATTTTTATGGATAATAATTTGGGAAAAAATTGCATAGAAATGTTTCATATTCGTCCAAGTGCAACACTCGAAAGGTCTCTTTCTTCGACACTTATTTCGTGAGATCTACTTATCTGATTTTTTCACGTTGTACTATTTCCATATAGTCATTATTGAAGAAGTTCTACGAGTATGACATGGAAAAACGCCTGATTAAAACCCTTAAAAGTGTAAGATAAACTTATTGGACACTAAAACGACGCCATAGCTCATTGAACACTATAATGGAAGGAAAATTGAAAGGCAAAAATTACAGATAGGAAGACCGGAAATGGAATATTTCACCTATTTTATGTAGTACGGCTAAGTGAAAAATAAGAAAAAACCGGCTGGTTGGTAAGAGAGGAGTGATGCTTCAAACCTATATAAAAGGAGATGACTATTGTATTTCTCATTCCAAGTAAATCCTACTTTTTAATTACGAAATAATGAATTTATCGTTAGATACATTAATTAATTGGTCGTTTAATAATTAATTTATCTTTTGATAAATTAATATCTGTTGTATACTATCTGTTTATACATTAATTAATTGGTAATTTATCGTATTTGTAATTTGGCCTTTGTAGTAATTTATCGACAGATATTGAATTCACCGATAACTTTTTATTCGAGGGAGAGAAAAGAATATCAAGACTATTTTTCAACTAAAGGATCAAATTATTGCGTAAAAATAACTTGTTACTTTAGTACTTAGATTAAAATATTGACTGAAATTAGCGGTAAAGTTTTTAATAAATGTTTTAACGTCTAAGAAAATTTTGGTGGTTGTTTGTTCTGGTCGGTTTCTGGTGTGACCGCGCGTCAATCTGCATCTTTAGGACCTGAGATGGATATCAGGCTGAGTATGACATAATTATTAAATTGTGCAACGTTGTTCAGTATTGTACAATATAATAATATTATATTTGACCATAAAGTAAGTAGTAACTGTTGTCTCCTTGTTTGTACCCGGCTTGATATCCATCTCAAGCCCAGACATGCAGAAATACATCTGCGAAATGTTGGAGGAAGGAGGTGTTTGAATTTGTTTATACTATCAAGATCCTCCAGAACATTTGCGTATACGCATGGAGTGGTCAATATCACTTACATTAAACCTATTCACAACACATACTAAAAAGTGAAATCAGTAAAATCCAATGAAAATCAGAAAAATATCAATGCAATCCACAAAATCCGTCGCGACAATAGTTAGACCATGGTATAGTTCCATGATTGGTATAGGTATACATCGTACCGATACACCTATCTTTGTTTGATACACTATTTTAATTAATAATTTAAAAAAATAAATGGAATAATTGGTTACCAAATTCTTATCTTTTAATTTTACACATTTCATCATTATTAAAAATCAATCAGATTGGCTGCATGGTAATATATTTTATCGATAGTAAAATGCCAAGGAAATTCGTTCAACTCAGACGGTACATCAGGTATCTAATTTTTCATGGTCTTATATCATAGCACATGCATAAATTCAGTTATTAATTTAGAATTTTCCTTGTCCTTCCCACGTTGCAGCATAAGAGAGAGCAACTTTTTCGCCGGCTTTCTATTCGGCATCATCAGGTCCGACTGTTAATGAGATTTTTGGATGCTATAATTAGTGTTATTGGTGCGCTATACATAAAGCTTAGTGTAGACCGGAGCGTTCTGATCGACTGAGGGGTCTAATGCTCTTGGATTGTTGAAAATCCGTTTGTACACAGCGTGGAGTGGGTAGCAATCTGCCCTGTCAAAGCTACTCGGATTATTAATGATTTCGATCGCCTCCCGTAACAGCCGAGAGAATTACTTGTTTTCCTTGGTGATGATATTGCTCTCTTTAAAATTTATTACGTGTTCGGACTAACCTAGCTTATACCAACTAGAATTGTGGAGAAAAGGTTGTCCACTGTAGTGGACAGCCATTGTGCCTCGCGGTGCCTTTGTTGTACCTTCATGGTGCCTATTGGAGGTGCCTTTGTAAGGTGCCTATGAGGTGCAGTGGAGGAATTGTACCAAGACCCCTTTGGAGGCACTTATTTTGTGCCTTTGGAAGGCACTGTCTGTATCTTGCCTTCGGGAAGGCGCATAAAAGGCACCTTTTAGGAGGCAGTGTGCCTCATTTGTGCCTTTATGGTGCCTATTGGGGGCGCTTTTGTAAGGCGCCTAAAAGGCACATTGATGATATAATACCAAGGCGCCCGTCTTGTGACTTTTGAAGGCAGTGCCTTGCCTTTGGTAAGGCGCATAAAAGGCGCCTTTTGGGGCTATTGTGCTACGTGGGTTATATACTGCAACG
Source organism: Ceriagrion tenellum (assembly GCA_963169105.1). Classification (NCBI taxonomy): domain Eukaryota; kingdom Metazoa; phylum Arthropoda; class Insecta; order Odonata; family Coenagrionidae; genus Ceriagrion; species Ceriagrion tenellum. Next base: position 40,081,444 of record OY720644.1, on the reverse strand, counting down.
TGGGAAGAACCCGAACATAATTCGAATTTACAAGAAAATCGCGGAAACCTTAGTAACAAATGCAATTACTGCTTGCGTTACAGTATCCGATGATGTGTTAAAATGGTATGCGGCCAATCCAAATACAATCGCAAACTGACCATCCTTTCCTTTTGGTTCACACTCCCTCCTCCATAAGGCAAGTACTACCCAGCAGTAGTCTTAATTTTAGTCTTTCCCAGGATGGCGGCTGCTGTTTAGTAAAAAGAGATCAATGTCCCTCATGTAAAGTTTATAAAAGGCCCTCATAGCGAGAAAATTCGTCATCGTGCATTTGTTTTCATTGTTATGACGAGTGCATCTACTGAGAAGAAATAATCGTGGAATTGTTTTAAATAAAAGAAGATTTAATATCGCTAATGGTTTGCTCCTATGGATAAAAAATTTAAGATGTCAACTTTTACAAAACCACTCGATTTATTAAAACAACGACCCAGGTTTCAATGTGCATTCACATCATCTTCAGGTAAATGGAGGCCGATGTGCAGGCCTTATATAGTAAACATTACCAGGTGGGGAAAGGGGGGGGGGAAGAACAATGCAGGAAGAGGGTGGTCACGGGAGGGAAGGGAGGGGGGCTAGGAGGACGAAGTGGAGGGGATTAAAGCTTTGAGGATGGGGGAATAGGCAGGGAGCATACGTGAATGCACATTGAAACCTGGGTCGTTGTTTTAATAAATCGAGTGGTTTTGTAAAAGTTGACATCTTAAATTTTTTAATGATGGAATACCACCAAGTGAGACTGACGAAAGTGAGTGATATCCGTAATGCTCCTATGGAACTAAAATTCCCATAGATTATTAGTTACATGATGTATTTTATACACTTGAAAAAAACATGCGCATGAGAAGCAAATAAGAAAACAACGATTAGTATTAGATACAATTTTACTTCAAAAAATAATTACGTTGGCATTTAAAAATATCACCATTAAAATTGGCAACGCGCTTGTACATCAAATATTACATTTCAATTGTTTGTTGCATGCGTTAAAATCAATTATGTATAATAAAAAAATTATTGTCTCGGAGAATGTGTCGTGAATAGGACAAGACATGTTACATGACATTTGAAAATCCACGAAGAGGACTGCAGGCTATGAGAATTAGAAGGACGAAGAGAAAACAAAATTGTGCTTAAAACGGATAGATTTGTCTCTTGTGCATCATACCATCATACCTTCCAACTCCCGGAGTTTCTCGCGTAATGCTGAGAGGTATGTGCTGCCACCTACAGCGAAAATTTCAAACTTTTTCCAGCCTATTGATGCCCCCTCAGCGGGAACTTGAAACGCAGCGCGGAAAACTTGCCCGGAGTTTTTATATTTAGTCGATTTTATGGGCCGTAAGGAGAACGGTGAAATTTCGACCTACTCGTGAATACATAAACTTCCGCTCTTTAAATTTCAATTCTCATTTTTATCTTTTGCCGTCAAGTCCAAAAAACCACGCCTTGACGTATAACATGCATTTATTTATATCTTGTTGCCTTCGTTCTCCTTTTATTCGTCTGGATCTTGGTTAAGTGCTACTTCATTTTTGAATGGCTGCATTTATTTTGTTCCTGAAATCTCTTCTTCCGTGCAAAATATCTATTCACTGAGAATTTATGATTTTATCCTTCCTTGTAGTGATTTACCCTTCATCTATTTTCCATAAAATATTTCAATGGATTCAGCAAGGTCTTGATTTCCTGGAAGTACCCATCATTTATTAATGTTTTTTATCATATGGTATCGGCATTGAACATCCAAAGTCTTCAATAAAAATTGCTGATGTTTTCTGCTGTCGACAAAGTATAATGACCGTGTATCTAAGCGTGTAGCTAAGGGCGGGTTTTTATGATGTCCGGCTAGCAATAACCGAAGGACAGCGTAGCCTAACCATTAAAATGATATAAGCAGGGAATTTCGTTTTTTTCTATCCGCTCAGATTATCGGTTAATTAATTTAGTGTTATCGGTGGTAGACATTTTTGGCTTTGGCTTTCACACTGACAAATTATTAACCATAGACGATGAGACTGTGCATAAAAAAGATAATTGTCGCTAAACTGGGTCTAAATTACATACTTATACTGAGGATTATTTTACTGAAAAAACTAGTTAATGCATAAAAGTTTGCATTAAATTTATCATTTTATTTCAGAATGAAGGGTTCAAAGAGGTAATATGCAATGTGGATATAATTTAAATTAATTGAATAGGTACCTTTCTCGCATCAATAGTTCACAAAGTTATTTTGTTACCATAGTTTGCACTTTTTATTCCATTGGCATTTACTTCGCAATATGTAGCGTAAATTATGGTGCATTGGGCATTTATTTCGCGAAATCGTTTTCATCGCTATTGCTCGGAGGGATATAGTTTAAGGGCCATAAAAATTAGTTGGATCCTAGATCACGCCAATTACTATCTAAAATAATAAAATCGTTAACATAAAATGTGAATTTTTGGAAACTTTTTTATTGTCCTTTTGTGTTTTTAACTAGTTAATAGGTAGTTAAAAACGAACCGTTTTACTAGTCAAAAACAAACAGGTCAATGAAAAATAAGCTCCGACTCAAATCATAATGTCAATAATATTACTGTTTTAGGTATTAATACGAGTGATATAGGCTTAAACCCGTTTATTAAGGCTCTAAAGTGATATTCCTCCGAGGAACAGCGATGAAAACGATTTTGTGAAGTAAATAGCTACTTCGCGATATTATATATCACATATCATGTAAATTTATTTACAAGTTTCTTGTAAACTTTGTGGTATTCCATTTTTTCAGTGGATTTAATGGTAAAATTTACAATACCACATACTTAAAAAAAAGAAGACCTGAAGATGACGCTTAAGCGTTGAAATCCGGGTCTGTGTTTTTTTAAGTATGTGGTATTGTAAATGTTACCATTAAATCCTCTAAATTTATTTATCCTTGAACTTCAAAAATGTTATTGACGAACTGAATACAAATATTTAAGTATTATGATATAAAACCAAAATTTACTGGACAAGGAATGAAAAAAAATCAGGGAGATAGTACGAGAGGAGCCGCTTATGGAAAGGTTGTGGCGTCTGGGCTGAAATGGTTTGGGTGCATAAAGAGGATGGAAACTGGCAGAATACCGAGGAAAATACATAAAATGGAAATTCCAGGTGAAATGTCTCGAGGAAGACCGCGGAATAGATGGTTGAAAGGCGTGGAAGACCGTCGAGAAACGGAATGAGGATAGGGGAACAGTGAGACAAGAGATATGGTGGGAGGATAGAAAAAAGTGGAAAGGACTGTATATGAAGCGGAGCCGGCCAGTGACTGTAAACTATAATATATGATGATAATGCTGATTTAAATACATCTTTTATTGAAGTAATTATACTGGAATACTACATCTTCACGGCTGTGCTGAGGAAGCAGCTTGTGATTTGCTTGACACGCATTTACGGAGCCTGGGGTGAATAGGCTCAAAAGGGACATCCAAAACAAGTGGGTGATCAGCCTTAGTATTTCTTAAAATACCTGCTTCCCTGTATTGAAGAAACTATGATTTTTTGGCGAATAGTGGAAAGGATCTCTGACGATGAAGTGAAACTGAGTTTCTACTTTTCCTTTGATAAGCCACATCTCAAATGCGACACAAACATTTGGGACCCTAAGCAGGATGATTTAATTTGTACAGTAAATAAAGCCCAAAGGGAAGCCCATCGCTTCGTTTAAATCTGGTGTGAGTGGACAGAAAATTCTATTCAGCTGAGAAATAGACTAGTTAGTTGGTTTGAGTGAATTTAGAACTCGCGGATTTCAGTATGCTATGGAGGATACTATATTGATTCCTAGCTACATCACTATAATTGGTGGAAAAGACAAAATAAGAGAGGTATGCTCACTGCCGACCTGATAAATGTGTGTATTTTCCTTCCTCTTTTCCGTTCGGTTGTTGGGGTACCAGGTTGAGAAGTAACCGTACTGCCTACATCCCTTACACGTTTTTGTGTAGTGTAGCTCAAAAAATAGTGGAAAATTGGTATAGTGCGAGAAATCCTTATTTCAGTTACAATGCAGTAAAGTAAGTGGTATGGGAAAATACAAGGGCAAATTCCTTGAAAATATTCTCCAAGTAGCCATTCTTTCCCCAAGGGATGCGGCATATGTATTAGTTCTTGGGTATTCCATACAGTTGGAAGCCTTGTGAGCGGTAGAAATGAATCGCCGAACGTATCTCTGGGCACCTGCACTTTGCGTTTAATGCCAAAACATCGACTATCGGCAATAAAAAGGAGGGCTTGGAATCCATGGATAAAAGGAAAGGGTGAATGAATTTGGGAGAGGCATTAGTTCAAAACCCAGTCAAAATTAGGTTGACCGCGTAATGAATTGCAAAACCTAATTTTTTCTTCAAGCTTTAGAAACCCCGACTCTGCTATATTGAAAAAGCAGCTCCATGCCTATTTTGCCAAGTTTTTCCCCTTCGTACATTTGCCTTAACCACTCGTGCAACCCTTAAACAAACAATCAAAGACGCGAATATCCGCCGATCACCCATCACAATAAAGTTGGTAGATTCGTAGGCGACTCAGCGACCTCCGCCATTCGTAGGCAGCATGAATGATTCCAATGTCCATCGAACACCACGTGGAGAACAATAGGGTACTTACCCATCAAGAGCTCCTCTTCCTCAAAAAATCAGGCCGATTCCCTTACGGTCTTCCCTCGATATTATATCGTCTGTTTCGAGTCTCCTCGCAAGGTTAAAAGTCCACCCCCCATTCTAGAAGCTCAGAGCTTATTGCCTGGGAGTAGGAAGACAGTGGGAAAAGGGTAATGGGAGTGGGAAAGGGATAGCGAAACACAAAACCCCTTGGAGGCTGACACCATGAGGCGGATTGACGTCAAAAGGACGACAATGGATCCCCGACTCCCCCAGTCCTCGTAGCTGTTGGGTTTCCCCAACAACGTTGGACGAGTCGCCGTCAGTCTCGCTTACGCGAAGACTTACCGCACATCTGATGAGAACCGGCGAAGCCCATTATCCAAATTCTTGGGATAGGGTATCCGCCGACTCCCTTTAACGGTGGACGTAGTGCGGTATTATATCAGTATTTCCCACTTAGAGGAATTTGTAACATAATAATTTAGGAAGAGGTACTTCAGCACTTAAGAAACAAGGTTCTGCTCCTACTCGCCAAGCTAGAACTCCAATAATGAAGGTTACGCTATCATTGCGTTTCAAAAGAAAATATAACCATCAAATGAGCTCTTTCGATTAAAACATAGATGTCAATGTGGTTGGTTCATTCACTTCATGGTCGAATTTTACAATTATTGAGCCTGATGGTCTTAAGCCTTACAATATAATTTACTTAACCTTCATCGCTATCACATAATCAATAGGATATTCCTTACCTCTCAGGATAATCTTATTGCGTCAGTAAGAATTATCATTTATACAAGAAATTAGTCACTTAGTGATCATTACAAAAACGGAATGACTTGAAGATGAAACACATTTTTGGCATACAATTCTTCCTCCCCGCTACGTTGTAACAAGTATTTCTCTTCTAAAACCACGGTTATGCGAGAAAAAAGAGAAAAATACTTTGCTATGCAAGAACGGTGTACTAATATAAAAACCTGAGACATGAAGGGGTATGGGACCTTTTGATGGAAAGTAAGTTATTTTGTTTTGGTACGTGATAAAATTGAGAATTTTGAATTTTTCGTTTCTAAAATGAAATGATCAAATAGTCGTTACATTTTCCAAAATTTATATTGAAGAATTAAGGAAGCTAAAAGGGATTTTTCTTTCATGTAATGTATTTTATTTTATATCCGGAGTTTACTTGCAGCTTACCGCTTTCAAAACTCTCCTATTTAGTGAACTTTAGGTCTCGTTTAAAGATAATTTTTTAAAAACAAACTAGTAAAGTTATTTTAATACTTTAAAACTGCTAAAACCACAAACGACTCTTTTGAAACTAGTGAGTGAGCTATAGTTGCTGTCCCTGGTGAGCCGGGAGAAATTAGCTCGGCATGGCTGCTCCGTTTCTTCGTTGTCCAGTTCACCGGTTGCCTACATACATATATACCAATCACGCCGTTCCCATCCGGGGCAGGAAGAGTCACTAAGTTTAACTGAAAAACTCATATTTGTACACCTAACTCTGCTTCAATAATTTCCTCCATACTGACCTATCCTTGCAAACCTTTTTTGCCTCATTTACCCCCTTACACTGCTTCATACACGCCCTCCTGTTTTTAAAACTCCTCATATTCCTCCTCCTAAGAATTTCCTCAACCAAATCCAACCACAACTTTCTCGGCCTACCTCTACCTCTCGCACCATTCATTTCACTCTTATATATGTTTTGTTATTCGACTCTCATCCATTCTCTCATCATGGCCAAACCAACGAAGCACACTCCTTTCCTATATGTCCATTACTGGAGCATCTAACCCACTCTCCTTTATTACCCACTCGTTCCTGACCCTATCCATCCTACTTTTGCCCCAAACCTTCCTAAGATAACTCATATCCACGGCGTTTAGCCTGCTCTTATGTCTATCCTGACATACCCATGAGTCACTACCATATAGCAAAGTGGGAAGAAGTACACTTTTGTACACAGCAATTTTCGATTCCTTAGACAAGCACTCATTCCTTGATATGCTCCTCATGCTACCTACCACTTTCCTTCCAGCATTCGCACGTCTCTTTATCTACTCATCTATCCGTCCATCTTTCGCGAAAATCTTACGTAAGTAAACAAAACATCCACTTGTTCAATTACTTCACCATTCACCCTCATCATACAGCTGTTCTCCCCACTCTCATTTCAAATACTACTGTTTTAGTCTTGCACGTATTTACCCTCAATTCCATTCTCTCCGTTGATTCACAAAACTTATCTAGGAGCTTTTGTAATCCCTCTGGAATCTCTGAGATCAAAACAGCATCATCCGCATATAGTAGAACTCGCACGTTTACATTTCCAAACAGAACACCATGGTTTTCACTACATGCATCTCGAACACATTTATTCATAGATTCATAAAACAGCCATGGTGACATTACGCATTCTTGCTTTACGCCCTGTTTTATTACAAACCAATCACTCAGAATCCCGTTAACTCTCAGGCTACCTTACTATTATCATACATCGCCATCTTAACATTCAATAACTGCCCACTCACTTCATAGTCCTTCAAAACCTTCCATAACTTATTTATATTTACCCTATCATATGCCTTCTCTAAATCAACAAATGCACAATACGCTTTCTTTCGGACGCCCATACATTTTTCTATTACTTGCTGAAGCGCGAAAAGCTGGTCACAACATCCTGTACCAAGAATTAACCCACACTGCACACCCCATATTCTGGTGGAACTCACTCTTTCGATTAAAATTTTGCTGAACACTCTTCCCGGGATGCTCAATAATCACTACATTCTGTCTTTCCTCCCTACCCTTTGTACAATGGAACAATGATTGAATTCTTCCAATCCACTGGAGCAACAGAAGCCTGTAAGCGTAAATTGTATAGGCCGTACAGCAACAAAGGAGTAAATTACACCCACATGTCAACATCTCACTGGATATCCCATCTATGCCTTGAGTCTTCCCATTTTTCAATATTCTCACAGCCATTGTAACCTCCTTCTTACTGATATCCTTTTCCATCGACACATTCTCACATACCACTTCAAAAGGCTCATCCTCAACGCCAGCAATATTATTGTACAATTCTTCAAAACATTCCGTCCAGCAGTCCCTGATATTGCTCTCGTCCCACATGATCTCTCCACTTTAGTTCTTTACCGCATTCATTCCCCTATCTCCACCAATCTTAGCCCTTTTTACCCACTTCCAAAACAGCTTTTTATTACCTTCAAAATCACTCTGCATTTTTTTAGCTTCATCCGCACGCATTCTTTCTTTGCTCTCTTTCACAACGATTTTGCATTTATTCTTTTTCTTTATGTAAATCTCGCATGCCTCGGTGCGCTCTTCCTCAGATTCGGCAGCAATCATATTCTTGTTGCCTATTATTGTAAATAGGAAAAATCATGAATATCTTTGATATAATCGGTGATATGACATCTTCCATGATATAGCTTCCTGATGAAATAAAGCCGAAATTATGCCATTCTGTTTGGCACACGTGAATAATGATTTGACATAATTATCAACTACTTTTTATAATTGCTTCCTTTGCATTATTTTACACCTTGAGTAACAACAGTTTATTCTTTTATATTTTATATAAATGGAAAATGTTCCAAATCTGCATTTACCATGAAAATCTGCTAGTGTCTGTAAATATTAGGTTTTGTTGAAGAGTACTTTTTGTATTGTTTTTGTTAAGTAATTTTAGAACAATTAATTATTAAAGTTTGCTGAGTACGTATTTAGCTGCCCTACAATTCGTTAACAACCATCGTTTAAGCAAATGATTGATATTTTCGAGGAAAATGTTGGCTATTTTCTTTGTATTAAAATTTACTTTTATCCTTATAGTTAGGTCTTAACGAGCGTCATAAACTTTTTGTTAGTAATAGAGTACTCAATGAACAAGAATTTGTTACTTGGGTGCAATAATTCTCCTAACTTCTTTTGCCAATAAGATCGATACATCCGGGATTTGCTGTGTACTTTTTTGAACAATTATTTAAGAGCACTACATTTTCCTCTTCGTACTGTGAGAGTGAGGAGAGTAATATTTTTTCAGTATGCAATTGGTTTTTTATGGATAATAGCATATATCAAAAAATTTGGAAGCGAGACACTACCTAAATTATCTCGAAGCATTATTTTTGTATCAAAGTTTGCCATAAATGGACTACATCATCGTCATACACACCTCCGCTATCTTTGAGCCTATGTTTGAATTAATCGTTGTTTAAGGAAAATATTATTTCACCTAGAAATCGATGAATCGGGTCTTATTTTAAAGAAAAATACCTACCCTTCCGAAGATGTCAAAGTATCAACCACTTCCGAGATATTTTACGAAAAATACCAGCCAGTTTACTTGGTAAATGATACGTGTAAGCTTCCCGAGGGACGTTATGTAAAAAAATAAGGAAACTAAATCCTAGATTTCGTCAAGAAATCGCAATGTGTAGATTGTATATTTCCTGAACTATTAACACTAGGACAGCCGAGCTTCTCTACCACCCTATAACAGACATTTTGGCTCCGTCGCTAAAATCATGCACTTGGTTAACTGAAATGACGAAATAACTTTTGAAAATTGATTTCTATTTGCTATACATAATATATCACTCAAATTTTTGCTACTTTTCTATTCCATAGAGGCACACTTTCAAAAAAGTTGGAACTTTGAAATGCCTTTCTCTTGGTTATAATCCTCACAGTCTGAATCGCCGTCACTGTTAAGAGAATCATCTTCAACTTCTGATTGATCTTCAGAAATGTTGCTTAGAATCTTGATAATGTTGATAAGGTTGTAGGCGTCGATTCAAAGACATTGCTGGAAAAGAAGCTCGTATCTCTTGTGAACAGATCTAGATTTCACGGCGAAAGATAAAGACTGATTGATGAAAATCCTATTTGGACAATATATTTGCCAGCGTGAAGCAATTTGAGCAATTGAGATCTGAAACTCTGAATGGATACAAAGTAAACACAGTCGTAATATGGTCGGGTTATGTCGGATTTTTCAGCTTCTGGGCATTATTTTAAAGACATTGTCGTGTAATGATTGCCACACATTTGTTGTGATATTGTAAATGGAAGAATGGAGCGGATCATCGCAGTAAACTTAAATATACCCTTGTTACCCTTGATCGTACATTGTGAAGAAGCAAAGAAATACATAGTTGTTACATGTTTGTCACAAACTGTACGATTTAAAAACGTAATGGCATTCACGGTTCTTAATGGAGCCAAATTGGCTCCCATGGCTGTTTGAGGTAAATTACCTTTTTTCTGAAGAAGTATTTACAATGAGTCCCAAATATTTTTCCAGTGGCATTGCAATGAAAATTAATTAAAAGTCAGAAAAATAATGATTATCAAGGCATGTAGAACAAAAATACAGCTCTTGAAAATGTAAAAGGATCCAAAATGGCTCCTTTTACATTTCCATCGGCTGTTCTAGAGTTAAAAAAAGTAAAGCATAGTCTCCGCGTTATTTTTTTCAGAATCACAAAAATATTTACCCAGTCCGTGATGGTGGAAGGAAAGATTTGAAGAGAGAAACAAAAACAGCATCTGAACCTAGTTCTCCCCTCATTTCTTCTTTAAAACCCTCGAATTTCTTTTCTTATTGGCTTCATGAAGTAGGAAAATAGGAAAATAATACCGGAGCTATGCTTACTATCAATTTTTCCGACGAATGATCAAGCCGTTCGAGAATATCGCTGCGATGGGAGAATCCTCTCGTGTACGAAGGTGTAAGAAGAAACCATACCTCGGCATTAGTGGAACCCTAATCAGAGAAAGGAGATGAGTTGGCTCTGTCGCAAGCAATCATCGGCTCTCACCCGACAGAAAAAAATGTCAATTCCCTTTTCCAACCGTTCCAATCCACCTGTTCCCTTCCCCCTCTCTTACATCCGAAAAAATGAAAAGGTTGGTGTAGAAAAAAATGGAACCAGGATCCCCAGACATTCCATTTTATTTTCTAATCTTCGCTCACACCTTCGGCAATCGGATTCGTATTACATACTTGACGTCATTTGAATGTGCCGTAGCCCAATTTGAAGAGGCTTCTCCCTTCGGTAAATCTCCTCCCTCGCCTTAAGCCGGGCGTCACACAAGGAACGTTTCCTGCCCCCCTTCCGTTTATATTTGCGTCGCCCCTTTTGAGCTTACCTTGAGAATGTGCTCTTGAGACTAAGGCTGCTGGAGTGATACTTTTTCTAGGTACAGATAAACGCGAAACTCTATTATCGCGTTAATATTATTGATATTTATAGATGCATGCGAATAAATTTTAGAGGTCTGACATTTCAGTCCATTTCTACAACTTGACATTTTTACACATTAATTACAATTCATCATAAGTTGATTTCATATGAATAAACACTCCACTCTAAACGAAAATTAAAGGATTTATATTGCTACAACGTCTTACTATCCATAAATAGAGTCCGTTGAGTTTTGGATGCTCTATCTTTAAGTCAGGACAACCGATTTTAACGAAAAAAAACATGCGATACATGATATCATTTCTACAATTATCGGTGCATATGGAATTTTTTTCCTATCCTAGCCTGTATTTTTACTACATATATGTTTAAAAAGACACAGCATTTGGCGCTCAAAATCAATTGGCCCAACTTTTCTATTCAGCCATTATCTTAATATTAAGCACAGGGACTGACGGTTTCGTTGTAAGTTAGCAAAGCAATTGTAAAACATGATAAAGGAATTGATTGACTATACATTATATTATAAATATATTATATCAGTGCGTTTTACTAATTTCTACGTTCATATTTACAGTGCTGGCGTCATCGCAGTTAAAACGGTATAACTAAAACCTCAATTGCATTATTTGCTTCATGATCAGCGAGGGTTTACAACTTTTACATCAGTTGTAAGGAACGAGTTGTCCTCACAGGTACCGTACGTAAGATACCCGTATGCACGATACCCGTATGCGAGCGCTAAGCGCCACAGTCCATGGGGTAAGGCCCAACTTTAAACACAGAGGTGTTTACTTTGGACATTTTCAAAGAATCACGAACTACCTGCGCAGTTACTTCAACGGAGTCACCCGCTAGTGATCACACAACTGTGTGAAGTTCACAGCGGAAAAATCATTCACCTGGACTGGGAATCGAACACAGATCCCTCGATTTCGCGCCGAGTTCTCTAACCATAAAATGTCCAAAGTAAACACCTTTGCGTTTAAAGTTGAGCTTTCCACTGTGAATTTCACGCAATTGTGTGATCAATAGCGGGTGACTCCGTTGAAGTAACTGCGCGGCTAGTTCCGTGGTTTTTTGACAATTAGGCTGAAACTATTGAGTTTTCTGTGCACTTTTTTAATATACATTCACCTAATGTATTTTGTTCATTTATTTTAATCAAAAATAATCATCATTCCCAAAGAAAACATTTGTAGAATCGAGTAGAATCCATAGAAATAAGTAGCCAATATATGTTTCAAGAGTTACTTGTCATAAATTTCTAGCGGATGGCAGATATTCTTGCTTTACATACGCCGTTATTCGTCCGTTCCGTCGTTCTATACTTGGGAAAGTAAGGAGAGAGCAGGGTTGAACAATATGGTTGTAATACGTGATTGTAGCCGATTTAACTCAGTGGAATTTAGATATAGTAAAAAAATATGACTTCGTATTTTCCACTCTTTTTATTAAAATACCTAACCGGTTTCGATGTTACAACATCAACTTCAGAGGCCGTGTGTTATGTATAGGTGTAATGGTTTTATACGGCGAGAATGTGGGGGATCCCAAGTTACCACGCTGTGCCCCCGGAGAGAAGCGGGCTGTACTCCTTTAAATGTGATTCTTCCGGATGTAATTGCATTTATGTCGGCCAAACTGGTCGGAAATTTAAGGCAAGAATGACTGAACATTTAAAATGTTTGACAAATCAGGACTATAACTTTGTGTTTTCAAAACATCTGCTGGTGTGATATCATTCCTCTAGTTTAAACCTTTCTATTTTATATTTGTCTAACAAAGTGAATAAAAGAATAAAATTGGTTAAAGCTGGTAATGACCACTGGATTTATTGTAGGTACTACGCGTTTCGACGCTTATGCGCCATCATCAGGTATCTGATGTACCTGGTGATGTCACATTAGCGTCGAAACGCGTAGTACCTACAATAAATCCAGTGGACATTGCCAAACATTAACCAATTTTATTCTTTTATTCTCTTAACAAAATGTCCCACAACATCTCGCCGGACTTCGTTGAGTTTATTCTCTAACAATGGTTACAAAATGGATTTTTAGACAATTTTTAAATTGTTTCGGTATTTAAAACATGTAGTCATAGGGTTTTAAAATAATTTATTCCTGAAAAATTGTCCCCCCTTTTTACTGTGCCTCTGCCCCTGTCTTAAATATTTGACGCTGTTGTTTAAATGCTTTCCTGTGGTAGTTTCCTCGCTTTGTTGACCAACCTAAACCTCTCCCCTCCTCTCATTGATCCTTCTACCACCCCACACCTCACGCCCAAATCCTCTCCGTAAATCTTTAAAGCCAATAGCTAAAGCTGCCACATTCGGTGACAGTTAAGCCCGCGTTTGCATTTTACTCACAAATAATGGTTCGGATTGTTTTCCCTTTTCTACTTCTTCGCTTTTGAATAACCTGATTGCAAGTTGCCTAATTGAAACAGTTGCCCAATTTACATCTTTCGTTATAATAATTCAGCAAGCGTTTTTGAGCCATACCCCAAACATTCTTTCCCAAATAGCTTTTATGCCACGCCTTCATTTAAACACCTCATTTCACAGCTCCGCCACCCACACTCTGGCCATCTCATTCTTGGTTGACTTCTAATTTATCTATGCATTAATAAGGTGTTGCTGAATCTCAGTTACCTGCAAATTTGTATGTGATATTCCAAAAAGTTTTCCACCCTATGGCTCAAAATTAACACATCTATCAAGAAAAATTACTTTAAACATTGACTCATTCACTAAATCTCAAGTCTACGCACAGCAAACGCCCAAATACTATTTAGTGGATTCTGTACTATATATCCATACATAGAAACTAAAATTCAATTATATAAACACGATATATTCATCTTCCGACTTATACGATACATCGCATTTCTTGATTACTCTATAGTGTGATATATTAGGAGTACAAAAATCAAGAGTTGGAGGTATACATTTGGGTATTGCAAAAAATTGCACAGCTCATTAAAACTTAAATAGATGTACGGAAATTTTCAATGTTTTTTGATAAGATATCTCCAACTAATCGCACATCGTATTCGATCCATTGCAGTATCGCACAGCCCCACCGAATTCCTTCCTTTCATATCGTCCCTCCCTCTCTCTCCTACCTGCTCCCTCGTGCTCAGGAAATTCAGAGGAGCGAGGAGATGGAAGGTGGAGCCCTCTTTCGGTAATTGCGTTCATCCTCCCGAAAAAGGAAAGACCCCCTCCCACTGCCATGCACCCTGTCTCCTCCGATGGCCCCTCGATTTCCACGTCTCGCATTTTTTCCGGTGCTTTTTCTTAGCGCAAAGGGGAGAGGGAGAGGTTGTTGAGAGAATCTCCGGGAGATGGGGCGAAGGGGAAAAAATAAAGAAGCGACGCCACTCGGCGAACCGGGAAATGATGGAGTTATTTTGGAGCCGCGGATAAGGTGCGCCTCCTTTTTCGCCCTTCTTTTTTTATCATTATCCTCCTCCTTCATCCTTTTCACTCGTCGCGGCGCCAGCATCGGAAGACAATTGGGAAATCAAGGGAAGGGGACTTCGCGTCGGGCCAATGCTGGCGCGACACGACAGGGCTTTTTCCACTGCGTTGGGGCACTGCGTGCTAACTTGGGATCTGGTGTGCATTTTACCATAAATACCGTTTTATACGGTGCATGTTATAGTACAAACCAATGAAATATATGGAGAGGGGACGACATCATCAACCTGAAGCCTGACAACCGAAATAATAACCATATTGCTCAACCCTGCTCTCTTATCACTTCTTTACGGATAGCATCTACCTGTAGATCTACATTCTACACTGCGAGCCGCCATATAGGCGTGTGGCAGGAGGCGTTATTACACCACCCGTGAAAAGATATAAGGTTTTGGAAGGTGAAATGGTGACGTGTATTGTGGGAGTGCATTTAGTAGTGTTCAGTCTTTATTGTGGTCGCTTATTGTGCGCGGAACAGTGTTCTTGTACCAACCTGTTCGACAGTGTACCTCTCTTATTTTATCGCCTCTATCAGACCTAGAGATGTAGTGAGGAGTCATGATAATATTCTCTGTGTCCCTCTGAAACACACTAATTCTGAATTTCTCAATCAAGCTAAGCCTAATGTGTAGCCTCCGAGTCTCAAGGGACTCCCACCTTAATCCCTTTAAAAGTTATGAGACACTACATATGTTCTCTCGTAGCAGTTTTTAACGAAAGGTGCGGCTTTTATTTGTATTTTATTACTTTTTTGTTAAATCTTTATGACCAGGGTTTCAAATGCTCGCAGCGTATTCAAGATGTGGCTTATGCAGAGAGAAGTAGCATCTTTCTTTTTCTTTTTCATCCGGGGATCTTCCTATTATAATGTATCACGACAGAATGGAAGAATAACGGCGTATGTAAAGACCGCTTTACATGATACAGTTTATGTTATAAACCATTGAGTTATGAGGGCAGAAAACTACATCATCAAAGCGAAGCGAGAAAACCGACATGACAACCATATTGTAAATGAAAAATGACGTCGTATTTTCCACACTTTTTATTTAAAAACATAACCGGTTTCGATGCTACAAAACCATATTCAGAGATCGTGTGTTAAGTATAGCTGCGATCCACATAATAGTAATAGGGCGTTGGCCGTGTGCAGACATGAGATGTAGCGAATGAGTCAATGCTTATAGTAATATTTAATTGGTGGGTTGGTTTTGAGCCGTAGGGTGGACGATTTTCACATACAAGTTTCACCTAAAATGCATTGAGAATTAGAAGTCGATCAAGAGTGATATGGCCAGAGCGTGGATGGCGGAGTGGTTAGTGTGATTGCGCTGGAGGATGTTCATCGAGGGTCCGATCCCCGCCTTTCGACTCTCGAGGTTTAGGATATTTATTGTTTTTTAGTATATCAAAGCTAAAGATTATGCATTGTAAGTAGAATTAGAATTTTTATTGATTACGGTATTTAAGCGTTAGAACGAAAAATTCGACTTTTTATTAAAACTATTATTTAAAAAATATTTAGTCAAAGAAAGACAATTAGCGGTTTGAATTCTTTGTTTCAACTTTCGTTTTGCTTTAAATTTGAATGCACAATTCACGTTTGCCTTTCAGTTTTGTTGCAAATTCATCTTAAATATTTTTTGTGCGTGTTGGATTGGATTGGATATTAGGGGAGGCGACCGACGGCCAAAGTCATTCGCGCCGTAGAGGATAGGTAAGGGAGGAAGGATGGATAGAAACCCGGCGTCGGCATTAGCCTGCTCTTAACGAAAGGCGCCAAGGGGACCACGGCTTAACGTCTCATCCGACAGACGGAGTACTGTACTTGAAGTGTCTTTGGATATTAGGGGAGGCGACCGACGGCTAAGGTCATTTGCGCCATAGGGGACAGGTAAGGGAGGAAGGGTGGATAGAAACCCGGCGTCGGCATTAGCCTGCTCTTAACAAAAGGCGCCAAGGGGACCACGGCTTAACGTCTTATCCGGCAGACGGAGTACTGTACTTGAAGTGTCCTCTACAAGACACTCGGGTGTCCTTTAAAAAACATCCTCTTCTGCAGGGATTTGAACCCTGGCCGTCCGTGTGGTTAGTCAGTACTCTAGCCACCACACCAATCCGATCCCCTTTGTTCGTGTTTGTTCGTATTTAGGACAGTTCTGGCGAGATTGTAAGGGCGGAGTGAATTCAAGGACTTTTCATGTGAGTTTTACCGCTTATCCCGCTCCTGTTGTTGTGATGTGTAAGCTGTTGTATAAACACCATTTAACATCCCGCAATTGTTGTTATGCGGGGTAAGAAGTTTGGAAAAGTGGAGACCGAACGACTAAATCTGCATTCTGGTGTTTAAATGAAGATGTGCCATGCAAGATATACGGAAAAGAATGTTTGTGTTATAGCTCTAAAATGATTGCTGAATTATAATCACGGAAGATGTAATTTGGGCAACTGCTTCAATTAGGCTAATTGCAATCACGGTATTCAAAAGCGAAGAAGTAATGAAAAAGGAAAAGAAAGCGAACCTTTATTTGAGAGTAATATACAAACGAGGGCTTAACTGCCACCGAAGGTGGCATCGTTAGCTTGTATATATTATTTTAACGTAGTGTCTACGTTTTAGAAGAAACCGTACATCTCTGGCTCCATAGGGAAAATTTCGTGCTGGAAGTGCATTAAAATAACAAAGAAATTGAAATAGAAGTATCTCAACGTACGAAACCTCAGCTTTTTCCATTTTGACTATCCAAATTTAGCCATAGTTTCTCACTCCTTTGAATCTCCTAAGAAAGTGGTTGTTGGTAGAAGAAAGAGAGCGGAAAGATATGAAAGGAATGCATTCGGTGGGGCTGTGCGATACTGCGATGAATCGAATGCGATGCGCGATTAGTCGTAGATAACACATGAGAAAACATGGACATTTTCCCGAAATTTTCCATACATCGATTTACGTTTTGATGTAATGTGTGATAGGGTGCGATATTCAGATGTAATTCATTATCAATCGATGATCGTACTCTTAATATCTCGTTACACAGAGTTACCAGGAAATACAATGTATCACACAACTCGGAAGATGAATATATATAGGGATGTGGAGTAATGTCGAGGACTGGTCGACTTTACACCACATCATTAGATATATTCATCTTTCGATGAGATGTTGTGAATGAGTCAATGTTTATAGGAATTTTTGTATAGATTTGTTAGTTAGTAGGGTGGACAATTTTTGGAATTTCGCATGCAAAGCTGCTGGTGACCGAGATTTAGTGGCACCTGATTTTTGCATAGAGAATTACAGGTCGAGCAAGAGTGAGATGGCTAGAGTGTGTGTGGCGGAGTGGCTGTGAGTTTTTTATAAGGTATCACTCGATATATATGTTAGTAGTAATTAATGTATGTAGTGGTGAAATCGCTTTTCATTGTCATTGGATAAACCGTACAGTTATTGGATACCCAAAGAAAATTGCGTGTTTGATGTACAGTTAATTCAATCATTGAAATCAAAATATCTTACCTTATTTGAAGACTTCAATTATTACCTTTTTGATTCTCTCATGGCCGATTGAAAGAGCGTTTAGTAATGGAATCAACAGCTATATTATCCACGAAGTTATGGACCTCATGAAAATATTCGGGTAGCAGGAATACATATACCAGTTTCATAACTTATCAACCAACAGTTTACTGCTTCGATTGTTTGATCAAATATCCCTTCGCTGGATAAAATTTATAGTGATTTATCCTATGTATAATCTTTAATGCACATAATAGTTATTCAGTTAGATTAAACAAACTGACCATTAGTCTTAAAAACAGCTATTTAATCTAGTAATTAAAACTCCAAGCGGTTCACCGCGCTTCCACCACATAGGCTACTTATGGGACTCATAACTCTGTTCCTTACGTTATGAAGCCATTTGTGAAACCAATAAATTTACCGAATGTTCTTGCAACGCTTACTGAATAGCTCTCATCGCTAATGGGACCCATAAGGAATTCTATGGAATACATATGTGCCATTCATGCAACTGGCCATGTAGCTAGAGAAAGAACTAGGCATTAAAAACTTTTGGTGTCAAATATTGCATATTGGTGGTAAGAATAACACAACTCAGTACTAATTTCCACACTCTTTTTTATACCTGACATTATGTGAGAAAACTATGGTCAATTGTATTTTAAACAGTGCAGAAAAACTATTGAGTTATTTTATTCTTACCATCATATTTATGGAATATCTCCACAGAGTAACGCGTGAAACTCTTTCATACATTGCATATTGGTATAATAACCACTGGCCATCTTACATTGTTGATGGAGAGGCGACTGATAGTTATTGGTCAAGTTACTCTTGCTCTCTTATATGTGACAATTTCGTATTATTTTAACAAATAATTGCTACTTTAAAAACTTTGACCTTTGGTTTGGGTTGTCATATTTCTGCAATCAATTCTTAGATAAAAGCGTGAGCGGTTCATATATCTCATCTTCATCTTGTTGCTCTGACTTTTGTTTTCATTAATTGCTCTGATATTTTTCTTCCCTGACATCTGTTAGAATTCATAGCATGAACTACCGATTATTTCGCACACCTCTGCTGGAAAAATTTCCTTCTATTTGATTTTCTTATAATTTCATACTTTTTAGCTTATCACGTTATTTTTCTGTCCTATTCCTCCTAATACCCTTCTTCAGCTGTGCGTTTTGTGCTAGATCTTACTCAATATATGTCACTTGTAATTAATTTTTGTTATAATACTTGACGCTTTACTTGGCAATTTATAGTTTCTTGCTAAGAAAAATAAAGGTAATTGTTGTATAATTTGAAAATGTTGGTATAATATAGTTTTTGGCCGGGGTGGCCTATAATTGGAAATGAAGCTATACATATAGGATTAGTTATTGGCCGCCGTAGTTTGAGCTACTTGATATGGAAAGTTGCATTAATTACCAATAACCACTTAGGCAGTACCTACTCTAAAATAAGCATTTTAAAAGATATAGAAGTTATCTTGTATCAGCGAGAGCCGCAGTGAAGCCTTAATATTTCTTATTTCCTTAATAAAATGAGGAGAAACTCATCCATAAAAGAACCTGCTCGGAAGAATAATGTCTTACTGAGGTATGTGACAAATGGTGGTCATCTCAAGGCATCTGTAGGCACAGAAATATATTTGGTTCACGTGTGGTCTTATTACTCTCTTCAAAACACCAAATGGCCAATGACTGTACTGTTTACCCTATAGTACATCGCATTCCACACTTCGCCTTGTCGCTCTGATATATCAATCCCTTCCTTCTAAATCATTTCACATTCTTACTAAAGGCAAATTATAATTCGAACGTCGCTAAAATAGAAATTTATCGAATAATAGGATGTACTCTGATACTTTGTATCGGTGAAAGTATTAAGGTATCGTGAGATGTAAAGCAATTGTTCGTGATTTAAGGGAATAAGTGTTATTATGCGAGTGCCTGGTAAAACGCATTTATTTACTCTATAAAAAAGGATATTTTTTAAGGCAAATATATTTTTAAAAGTCCCCGAGAACGCTTCACAATCGTAGTGGTGAAATGGAAACACAAAGAGAGCATGAATTACTTAGTACCCTATTACGATGTATCCTGATGTAGACCTTTAATTAGATGTTTTCACATAGAGTTGATAATTCCTAGTGCGCAAAATGTATTAATCCTCGCCTAAATCAAATTTTAGAGCAAATGATTTGGTGAATATGGTGAATTATGTAATAACTGAATGGTATTTTTTATTTTTTTTATTTATCATCACTATCCCGAATACAGCACAATGTGCCAATTTACGCCGGGTGGATAACAGTAAAAACGGACGAGACACAAACCCTCATGTCCTGGGCAGATAATATTCTACCCAGGCGGGACTCGAATCCGCGACCCTCAGGGTAGCAGGCGAGGACTTTACCCCGCCGCCACCGGGGCCGACGATGTATTTTACATTTAATGCGAATGGAATGTAATGTCGATAACAATCAATTTATTCCTCATTGAATTTACCATTACCAAATATTATTAGTTTCACTTTAGGATCTTGTATTGCGCAATAGGTACCCCAGAAAAATATTCCTAAATTATGATACAATAAATAGTTACTGAATACAAGCCTTGAATAATGTTTTGTTCGCTTTATTTGCCCCAATGTGCTCTATAATAAATATTACAATATACTCTGTGCGCTAAGCACTTTTTCGGATTTAAAAATTATGCTTTAGAGGATAATGTCGCTATAGCCGTCGAAAACGTTTGACAGAAAAAAATTAGTCGAATCGTACATCGTTTTCATTGTAAGGTATACCCTCTCGCTCCGCAACATTACGCAGCAAACAATTAATTTTATACAATCGAATGTAAAAGTTTTACAGCTATATCTT
This sequence comes from Ceriagrion tenellum, assembly GCA_963169105.1. Lineage (NCBI taxonomy): Eukaryota > Metazoa > Arthropoda > Insecta > Odonata > Coenagrionidae > Ceriagrion > Ceriagrion tenellum. The sequence goes on along the minus strand of OY720644.1, from coordinate 40,060,628 downwards.
TTCCACGCCTAATAAAATAGTATCACACATCAGTCTTGCAAAAGGTACAGCCTTGCTGATGATGGCTGTATTTTATTTCGTTTTCAATGCATTTTGAATAAAAGGATTTTCCTTAAAACCTTTTTGGAAGAAACTTATTTCATCTCAGTGTCCTCCTCATGTGAGAGTTAACTTGGCTGTATTACGGCATCATCTTGAACTCCCCGTTGGAATTTTGAATCTAGCGCTGAAAGGAATCATTAGCGGACTAAGAAAAATGGAAATACAGTGATATATCCACGGCATGGAATAAGCTTGAATATTATTTGAAGCTGTGCATGTTTCATTTACATTCCGCACAAGTAATCCAAACGTAACAGCTACAAATCTGTAGTAACACAAGATGTAATACAAGGCTATTAGACATATATAGTGTCATGTTGAAGAATAACAGCTGTCAGTCTTGAGAATACCGCTCTAGCCGTTTAAACCAGTTGACAGCAATGATAACTTTGAAACCAAGTTGATTAGTACATAATTTTCATTATGAGTTTTAGTATTGTACCTATTGTTTGTAGAAAATCTTATTTGTGCCGAATTTCTAAACAGTGACTAGTAGGTAGGTGAGACCGAAGTAAGGTTTATACCTCTGTGAAGCTGTATGAAAATGTTTAAAAATTAATATTGGTTGACAGGGATTAGCGCATGAAAAATCAAAAATACATTTTACTTCATCATCATTCGTCGTCGTTCAATCCTAAGATTAGTTGACAGCAGCCCTCTATCCTTCCCTACCTAATGCTAATACCCTTAACTCCTGGTATCTTTTCCTATGTACGTTCCTCTTTATTTGGTCCATCAACTTATTCTTCTTGGGACATATCCCTCCATTTTATCTTTAGTTACATTCTTCACAGACCTATTGTGTCTCAAGGTGTCTCCAGTCCATCTGATTCTTTTTTTCTGTATGGTGTTCCACATGGTTCTTTCCTCTTCTACTCTTCTGTACACTTCATCATGTCTTATTTTATCCGTCTGTCCATCCGCAAGAATTTTATTTACATCCAGTTAAACCTGCCTAAATTGATAGCTCACCTTTTACAATAGATAATAGAGACAGACGGGTACAAACAAAAGAATAGCATTTAAAAGCGGATGAGGAGAAGCGAAAGATGGTAAGAATGAAGAGAGGGTAAAAGGAAGGAAAGAAATTGGGTAAGAGAAAGGAAACGAGGGAGGAAAGTGGCAGGGGTTGTCGGCGGAGAGGGGTTTTTTGGGGGGAAACGTTCTCTCAATCTCCCGGATATCCATCTGGAACGACATCGCTTCTTCATTTTTTTTTGTTTCAACCCTCCCTAGATCCTTCCCCCCCCCCCCAATCCCTATCCCCATCTGCAGCCACCCCTCTGAGAACAGGGAACTCGGCGAGGGAGGGGATTCGGGTGGCTGAGGATCTTCAGGAAAAAGAAAGAGATGGAAAGAGAAGCATTCCCATATCCTGTGAGCCGCCCCAACTGATGAGAGTGACGCGGGAGTGCCGAATCCCTCGCCAACCCCTCCACTGATTCCTCTGCACCCCACCCTCGTACCCTTAAAAGACCCTTACTTGACTCGAGAGATATTTATACTATTGTCTTGGGTTGGGACTCGAACTGTATATTTACCGTACGGTTCTTCACTAATTCAGAATACTATATATCATTTAAAACTATTTAAGAAGTGAAGAGAGCCACTAACTATTTATCTCGAGCTATTTATTGCGAACTACTAATTACTCTAATCTCTATTTATTTCTCGTATGTTTCTTCACTGATTCAGAATACTATATATCATTTAAAACTATTAAAGAAGTGAAGAGAGCCATTAACTATTTATCTCGAGCTATTTATTGCGAACTACTAATTACTCTAATCTCTATTTATTTCTCGTATGTTTCTTCACTGATTCAGAATACTATATATCATTTAAAACTATTAAAGAAGTGAAGACAGCCATTAACTATTTATCTCGAGCTATTTATTGCGAACTACTAATTACTATAATCTCAAACAATTTCTTTAATGTACGGTTCTTCGCTAAATTAGAATAATGTATCATTTTAAACAATTTAAGTAGTGAAGACAACCACTAACTATTAATCTCGAACTAATAATTGCTCTAGTCTCTAACTTTTTATTTATTGTATGGTTTTTCGGTAAGATATATTACTATATTATTTAAATCTATTTTATAATGTTTTTAAGGAGATAACAAAATATCTATCACATGACTTCTACATTAACAGTAATTTTTTCTACTCTCCTTGGTGGCAACACTGTCCTCCAACATACTACGGTATAGACGAGAATACCAGAATAAAATAAGGAAAATAGATTGTAGAATAGAAAGATTGTTGTTTTCCCCGCGATTGATAAGAGACCATAATGGCTGCGTTCAGACTTTGAAGGAGGTTAGTTGACAGGTAGTGTGGATGATTTATTCATATGCCCCCTAATGCATGTTTCTAAATCGGCGGAGTAAAGTTAACACCATGTTTTGAATGTTCTCTGCATGACTCTTGTGTCACGTTTACATAGTTACATTAAAGATTTACTTCAGTATTTTCTGTAGCATTTTTAACATACCGATAGTGTGGTGCTTATTGGTGAAAGTTAATTTCTTCGCTCTAGTTCATGTTGGTGATAATTCACTCCCTGTCAAACACCCCAGTGGTGACTTTAAGGTTGATAAGTAAATGCATATGTAGATGAAGTGATTAGATTTGAAAGAGATAAAAATATATCACTCACATGAAGTGTCCTATGGCAGTAATTTATGCTACTGTCTAGGATATTATTTTATCGACTGGGTGAGGAGGGGTGTAAAACTACTGAAATGAAATAAGTTTCTTGAAAACAGCATCTTAAGAATAGCCATTTTATTCAAAATGCTCTGGAAACGAAAAAGAACAGTCATTACGTGACGTCTACGTCTACATAATACCCTGTGACCCGCCGCATGGGGGTGTGGCACACGTATTATAGGAGTGTATTTAGTGGAGCTCAATTTTTATTGTGGTCGCTTATTGTTCGCGGAAAGGACGAGTTATCGCATCCCTCAGACCTAGAGATGTAGTGAGGAGTCATGATAATATTCTCTATGTCGCTCTGAAAAATATCAGTTCTGAATTTCTCATGCAATCTAAGCTTAGCGTGTAGCCTCCGAGTCTCTAGGGACTCCCACTTTAATCCCTCTAAAAATTGTGAGACACTATATGTTCGCTCTTAGCAGTTTTTAACGAAGCGCGCTGCTTTCCTTTGTATTTTACTAATTTTTTTGGTTACATCTATTTGACCAGGGTCCCAAATGCTTGCGGCGTATTCGAGGTGTGGCCTAACCAGAGCAAAGTAGTATATCTCTTTGACTATTTCATGCAGTTATTTTCCCTACAAGTGGAGTTGCGATTCTTCGATAGGATAGTGTCTCATGTGGTAAAATTGTGATGGTATGACTGCGAGCGGCGATGAAGTATTACATCGAAAAATACATTTGTTAATGGAGTCCTTACGTTACTTTTTTTGCAAAAATTAATTTTTTCATTTATTTGTATTTATTGAATACATAATGAGGATCAAAATTAATAACGTACTTAACACGCTAGATAGGTGCTTATTTAGTACTTAAAATAATTAAAATATATGTTTTAATTTCCACGAATCACCTCCAATATTAAATATGTGAGTAAAAACGCATGGACTTTCAAAACCAAGTATTTTCCGCATTGCCGTACGAATTTTTTCCTAGTTATAAATAATGGTACTTTTACTACACCACAGTATTAAAAACACAAAAACACGACCCGGGTTTCAACACATACCTAAGTATTACCTTCTGATGATGATACTTATGTATTGAACACCAGGTTGTATTTTTGTGTTTTTCATTCTGTGGTGTAGTAAAAGTTACCATAATATATTGCCACGGAAATATACTAAAAAGTCTGTCAAAGATACTGTTTAATTCGTATTTATTTCCACCATTCCTATCTAAGTTAACTGGAGTATTGTTGTAAGCAGAAGGTGACCTGTAATTAGCGATACACACTGAGACAACTACTCACCATCGTCACCTCCAGAGAAGTCAACTTCCATGCATAAAGCTGCCTTGGCTTCAAAATTGCAACACGATATTTCCCCCCTTGGGAAAATTTACTTTAAAAACTCTTAAAGTAACTTTAAAACTTTGAAGTTTTTAAAAGTAACTTAAAGTTTACTAAGGAATTGAAAATTTTATCTAAATTTATAAGTCAATCCTAAAGTTTTCTTATATTTTTTCTTAAGTAAAGGCGCGGTGCTTTCTAAAGTTATCTTGTAGTTTTTCTTAAGTGTTGAATGCATTCTTAAGTTATTAAACAGAGTTGAGAGCACACTGAATTTTTAAAAGTAATTTTGGCCAATTTTATTCTAAGCACAAGACTTTTTACTTTGGATCTTATAGAAAGCATTTCAAAGTCATTCACAGCTTTTGAAGATATGGAAACCAGCTCAGGTAAAAATATTCAGTCTGTAACTAGTGTGGACCTAACGGTCTGCAATTGGTCTGTAACTGGGAAGAAATTGAAACTATGTTCCAGACCGTATGTAGTGTGTATCGTTATAAAAGGGTGGCTTCAAAGCTTTAGATTCCTAATTCCATGTACTGGCAATGCTTAAAAAATTTTCTAATCACAGAGCAGTTAAATTCCAATTTCGCAGAGTAGCTACAGATCATCAAATGAAATATTGCAGCTCTGTTGTAGTCCGAATCCACCCCAGAATCCAGACCATAGAATATAACAGTCCAGTTCCAGATTAGTTCCTTTCATTTCTCTAAATTTTAGACCAGTCCAGTTACAGACCAGAAATAGCTCTTTCAGAGCAGTTACTGACTAGTTCCAGAGTAGTTACTTACCAAATATTTTTACCAGGGGAGGTCCTCAGATGCTTCATCTGACAATGAACCTGGATACCTGGAACCTGTCTGGAATAACCAAATGTTTTGTCTCTTAAGTTTATTTTAACCAACCCTAAGTTTACTTAAAGTTTACTAAAAATTATTCTAAAGTTTACTTAAAGTTAATCTAAAGTTATTCTAAAGTTAACTAAAAGTTATTCTAAAGTTTACTTTAGGTTGGTGTTTCAATTCACTTTAAGAAAACTCAAAAGTTTACTTTAAGTTTCCTTGAAGTAAATTTTATTTTTAAAGGTTTTAAAAAATTTTTTCTTTAGTAAATTTTCCCAAGGGCCATACCACGTATCGCACTCGATGCATCGAAATATCGTCCAGCCTTTGTCACATTCTACACCTTTGCATTCACTTAAACCTTGCTTTATTCCTCAACTTCATCCACTCCTAATGCACCTACATGGACCGAAATGTTCCCCACAAATCTCCTTCTCTCACCTCGTTCCTGAGTAAGAAAAAAATACCTTTCCACTCCTTGTTCCCATCTCGGCAGAGTTGTCGGGGAGAAGGAGATTAGCTTGGGCTGTTTACCGGTGGGCGGCGTTGTTTTCCACGCTTAAATCCTCTCTCCTCCTCCTTCACCTCATCTTATTCTCCGCCACCACCATCTCCTTCCACGAAACCAACCCCCACAAGCCGTCTGCATCCCTCTGATTCTCATCCCCACTATTATCTTCCCTTGGTGGCAAAAAAAACCTCTCTCATCGGTGTGTAGGGAAGAAAAGAGGCCGTGGTGGTTTGTCGGGTGAGTGATGGATGTGGGAGGGTGGGAATTAGCTCGGAGAGGGGGGCGTTGGAAAAGTAAAGGAATCATTCGACGACATCCTCCTTGTACCCTGTCATTTTCCTCAAGGATTTGTGGTGGAGGGTTTTAGGATAATAGTGAACACATGTGTAACGTCATTTAATTGGGCCCAGGTAATGATATTTGGTCTGTAACTGCCATGAAACTGGTCTAAAACTGGTTTAAAACTGGTCTGAAATTGGTCTGCATCTGGTCTGAAACTGCCCTGAAACTAGTTTGAAACTGGTCTGTAACTGCTCTGAAAGACTAATGTCTGATCTAGAAGTATTGTCTGATCTTTAGATCTGGAACTGGTCAGAATTTTTTAGATGCTTCAAAATGTTTCAAACCCAGACAAGTAACTGACCTCTTCCAGATCAGGTACTAGTATTACAGAGCAGTTACAGACCAAATATTTTTACTTGAGGGTAGCGATGGATGGTACCCATGCAGCTATCATGGCAAATTTCGTCCCTTAGTGCAGTCGCGAATAGCTTCGCACTATATTTAATTTTTGCCTGCAATGGTTGGAAAAGAGCCAAGTTGGTCGCCATAAAAAGTCAGTGTTTGGTTTATTCACGTGAAAGTGGTATAGTAAGCACGACTATCGCCTCCTTTGCCACAATATGAACTTGAGATCCCCAAAGAACACCTTGTTCACAAGAATCTCGGTAGAAATTAGCCTGGTGGAAAGATGGATTGGTGATTTAACTGGCTAACACTCCTGACCGGAAATTGGGAGATCTTTGTTCGATTCCCTGTCGAGTCCAATGATTTTTTTCATGGCGAATTTTATCCCTTGGTGTATATGCACCAATGCGAGTGAATTACATGCACCAGTTCGCACGAATGCGAGTGAGGAGCCTTACGGAGGATTCGGACGCGGCTTTTGAGTTATTTGCCGAATAATACCAACCATTTTCAATAGGAAACGCTTATAGAAATGCACTTCAGGGAAGCTATTTAAATAGAAGAGTAGAATATAAACCATATATGATTTCAGAAATTTAACAGTGCGTAGTTGATGCGTAGTGCATTAACGGCTCAACTTTTTTAATAAAACAGTTACCGCAGTAATTTTTTCAGAATGGCAAAAATTCTTCGATGATCAAAGTGTTTACACTGTTTTGCGTGAAAGGAATGAACCAAGTTTGTGTTTGTTATTTGTGTTTTGTTAGTTGCTGAGAATTTTAGTTATATAAAGCAACATCTTTGCACTGTTGATATAACTATATGCATTTAATTCATCATTATTCATCATCATTGGTCGTACAAACCTAAGATTGGTTGACTGTATCCCTCCACCCTTCTCTATCTAATGCTAGCTCCCTCAATCCTGGTAACTCATCCTGTGTCATCATCATCTGGTGTTCTGCCTGCTGGCAGGTCCCGTACACCACTGCTGTCTCCATCCGCTTCTGTCCCGAGCTTCTTTTTTTGCTTCATCATAGCTGATGTTCTTCACTTGATTCACCAATTTAATTCTTCTCCTTCCTCTCTTTTTCTTCCCTTCAATTGAACCCTCAAGTGCCACAGTTATTATACTTTTCCCTCTCATCATGGCCCAACCAATTTCCTTTCCTTTTCCTTATTTCCTTTAGGAGCGATCTTCCTTCTTTTACTTTGCTCAAAACCTCTTCATTTCTCATCTTATCCACCCATCTTACTTTTTCCATCCTTCTTTACATCCACATTTTATTAGCTTCCATTCTATTCCTTTCTCTCTTACCTAATGTCCACGCTTCACATCCATACATGAAAACGCTCCATGAATAACATTTAGCTAATCTCTTTCTTAGCTCCATATCCTGGCTTTTATTGCATAGCAAGTTTTTCTTCTGGCTGAAGACCTCTTTTGCCATTGCTATCCTTGCTTTTATTTCTGCAATAGGTACTTCTCCAGTCGTCTGTCACCATCGTTCCTAGGTACTGGTAGCTTTTAACTTTTCCTATTACACCTTCATTTATTTTCACACTCGTATAATTTTCACAGTTTACTGGCATCACCTTTGTCTTTCCTAGGTTTATCTTCATCCCATATTCCTTCATCCCTTCTTCCAAAACCTTTATCAACCTTTGAAGTGATTGCATATCATCTGCGAATCTTATACTTCTTATCTTCCTACCTCCAATGCTGACTCCTTCCTCTCTCCCATCAAAAGAGTTATGGATCATGTCCTCAACATATATATTGAACAAGGTTGGCGACAGACAGCATCCCTGCCTTACTCCTCTACCAAGATTCACCCATTCTGTCATATCCTCATTTATTTTTAATGCAGCTTTTTGCCTCATATATAATTCTCTAATGAGTTTTCTCTCCTTCCATACCAACCCCTTCTCTTTTAGAATTTTGAACATTTTATTCCATTCAACCCGATCAAAAGCCTTTTCCAGATCAATAAAACAAAGTGCCATTCCTTTTCCTCTCTCTATATACCTTTCTCCAGTTATTCTTAACAAGCCAATGGCGTCCCTTGTTCCTTTCCCTTCCGGAAACCAAATTGTTCCTCCCCTACATTTTCTTCCATTATTCTTATTAATCTCCTGTTCAAAACTCTCAACATTATTTTGGCTGCATGTGTAATTAGGCTTATCGTTCTATGTTCAGTATATTTCCGTGTACCAGGCTTATTAGAAATTCTCTTTATTCGGTCCTTGAACTCATTCCTGAGTCTTCCTCTGTGGACTTTGCCCTCTGTTTTACCTTCAACTCTTTACAAATCCATTGTGCCTCAGAGAGTTTCCAATTTATCTGGTTCTTTTTTCTGTGAAGTATTCCATATGGTTCTTTCATCTTCTAATCTTCTGTAAACTTAATCATTTATTACTATCCGTTTATTTGATATTTATCATTCTTCCAAACACCATGTTTTGAAGGGTTATAGTGTCTTCTCGTCTGCTTTTTCAACGGTCCATGCTCCACACGAACTTTTTCATGTACTGTTTCCAAGTTTGTATTCCTAACCTCTTTGAACGCAGCTGTTGTCTTTTTACCTCGAGTCTTTCTTAAATTGAGCTATTGTTATCTTGATGCATGTCGTACTTCTTCCGACCCTCGTGATTGTACTTATGAGAGAGCTGAAGGAATCCAATTGAATTCTTCTTATAACTGTTAAATCTGAAAAAGAAAACTCGAATATTGTCTCTATTATGACTAGGGAATATTCTTGCTCAAGCCACCTCACAAGGTTCGGTTCCGATTTTAGAGCGCTGGTTTCTGTTTTGAGCTAAGAGTTTGTATAATGTCTTTCACAGTGTTTAAGCAATTCATAGTCCCCAATTATAGGATGTTTAAAAGAATAAAGTAAATAACTATGTTGGGAATTAAGATACAACATGCCAAAGAAGATTGTGACCAAGTATGGGAACAAAACATGTTCCATCTTTAGAATAAACTTAATCTACGCCTATGTAAAATATGACGAAGAATTTAAAATTGGATTCAATTTGAAACTTTAAGTGTTCTAAGGGATAAATCCACGGGACAGTTCGTTGGTGGGAAAAGGAAATTACTAGACGAATCCCCGGTAACGTACGCAGAGCGTTTAATCCCGTGAGATAAGCCATTGGTAAAGGAAGGGAATGGTTCCGAACCAGTTAGGAAAAGGGTAGAAAGGGGTACTAGGAAGGGTCTAGGTAGGGACTGTCCGAAACCCGGTCAAAATTAGTTTGACCGCGCTTTTTGGCAATTGTGGCCTGAAGTCCACTTTATGAGTAAAAGCAGTTAGGAGCACCATCCGCTGTAGTCTGTGCCTTCGTACATTCGCCAGTAGCCATTCACACCCCCCTCATACGAACAGCGAAAGACGCTTGATTCCTCGGGTCACACGTGTCCTCCCTGCCACACGTGTCGGTTGGATCCTTGGAGCAAGCGACTCCTACCACACGCAGGAGGCGCAAGTGACGCTGTTACCATCGGGAACCACGAGGAGGTCGTACGAGCGGCCGCTTGCTCATCGAAGGCTCTTCTTCTCGATGAAATGAGTCGATTCCTTCGCGAGCCTCTCTCGATACAACGGGATAATCTGAAATTATGATAACTATCAGCATTGAGAGTTTTATATCATGAAATATTAATACAAGTCAGAACTTCAAGGAAAATGTCCTCACCAGGGACACACCACCGACTAAAGCTCACTGAATTTCAATCGGATCCTTGGCACGCGTTACGGGTCCGCAGAATTATTCGTTGTTTCAATTACCTACATCAATAGGTCATCATTTTATCTATAAAATTGATAGCTAACATTTTAACGTGCTGGTAATGTGAAATATAGTCAAGCCTTTATCTCCAATTTGGAAGTCAGTTTAATTAATTTGCGTATTCCACCTACTGATAGGCAGGTTTGTGGACAATACTTATTCTTATGTCCTAATTTCTCGCATATCGTTTTGTTTTTGCTCCTATGCGTGATCCGCCATCAGATCCCTCTTAAAATCCTCATATCGTCTTCCTCTTCTCATTTCGTCCAGAATACTCATCTTCTTCCTTCCCCATTGTCCTCCTTTCTATTACCCTCTTCAACATTCCATCTCTTTTCAAAACGTCCTCCATCTGTTTCTTCTGCCTCCTCTAAACCTCCGCCACTAGTTTCCTCTTCCCTCCAGCCATTTCAAAAACATCCTCGTTCGTCCTCCTCGTCACCCAGCTCACCCTCTTCATCCTTCTCCAGACCCATACCTCAAACGCCTCGAGTCTATGTATATCCTCCCTTCGCAATGACCTGGTCTCCGTATTATACAGAGCCACGCTCCATATCAGAGTTTTCACCAGCCTTTTCTTTGCGTCTCTACTCAGGCCCCTTACATCAATGACCTCCTCTTGGTAAATGCTTCTTTAGTCATGGAAATTGTACATCTATTATCCCTATCTCTAAACCCATTCTCCTCCATAATACTACTCAGATACGTAAACTGCTCGACTGGCTCTATTTTGTGCCCTCCCACCCTTATCTCGCTTCCTTGCTTTCAGAGAGTCTCATCATTATCGTCCTCTTATTATTTATCATCATCTCATTCTTCTTGCACTGTACCTCTAACGCATTTATCATGGACAGTAACCCATTGGCTGACTGACGCCAATACCTGATTATCTACGAATCTCTTGCATTTTAGTAAACATTCACCAACTGATAGATTCTCTGTGTTTTGTAAATACATTAATGATCATAGTTTTAATGAAATTTCAAGAGATAGTGTGGTGAATCTTGGTTTAAAGCTTCCTTTTAGGTCACGGTGCTACGGGAGTTCATGTACTGGGCGAATTCATCCTTCACAGAATTCAACTTTTTTTCTTTTATTTAATGCTCTTTTAAGTATAGCCAGGAAGTGATTACAAAATAATTACAAGTTAATGTATTGATTTTTTTATTTCGTTTTAAATGGAAACATTTGGTTCCTAATGTAAAGGTGGAAAATTTTATTGAAAATTTAGTAACCACCAACTCAACAAGATTTCTTAAAATAGTCACGGTCGCTCATATCCGAGTACTCTTATTCTTTACTGAATAAGAGGATGATAATAAAGATATCAAAGGGGCAATTGACATTAGCTACTTTCAAAATTGGGGCGCATATACCTTATACAGGATGGATTCGTCAATTGATAATGTCGTGACCAGTACGCCACATTCAAAACATATCTCGATTTTAAAATGGCATCTTTGGAAATTTTTCGCTGTTGTGACTTCAGAGTTCTGTCATCTTCAATGCTCGGAATCCCCAAAGCCTACCTGAATAGGGCATCTGGTTGACGACGGGAGGCAAAATACTTTCGATCCTTTACCTCAGGCTCACTCATCCTCTAGAATTCCATTCCTTTAACGAGTCATCGGATGGATAAAGTCCGATGTGAGAGTTTCACACAAAATTATCGCATCAAGGGAATTAATTCGTCTTTACTCTCCCTTGTTTCACCACCCTAGGCCATTAGGTGAACGAATTGCTGTGAGATGATGACCGGGGATCTCTCAGGAGCTTAATGGCTGTGCTCGGATGCTTTTTCCTCGATCAGTCTCTGAGGAAAAAAAATAACTGCGGATGATCCTACAAGGAATGATTTGCCGTACAGAACTTTTGATAGACCCAGCTAATCACCTGCTCTTCGTAAGAAAAAGAATGGCCTTCACGGGGTCTGTATACCACATACTAAATAGCTTCCGCAGACGCCTATGCGCTTTTATTTTACGCCTCTACTTTGCTACTTGAAGTAAATCTGTTTTCGCCGGCCTATTAGATAAGAATGGCTATTCAAAATAAGAGATATAACTTTTCGCTTTCTGCATGACTATTTCGACTGCGGAAGAAATGTGACTTTGTAAGATATCAGGTGATCGCTCTAGTAGGTACGATGTACAGGCATTCACATATGTATGTGGGCAAGCTCAGTCACGCCATTCGTGGCTATGTGGAGAATTTATTATTTATGTTGGCACTACCTGGATGTTAAGCGACGTGGGCAGGTTCCATATATTGGGTAAGGTTTATGAAATCGAGAAAAATATGGGGATATCCGAGTGCCGGGGTTGAATGGAGGTAACTTGTCGCCCCAATCGAAGGGTCTATGAAAGAAACGCTCAAGGACAGGTTTGCCTTTCCTTGCTCATGCTGCCGATATTTTCCCTCCAGCCGAAATCCACAGTAATGTTCCGCTGCTTAAATGACTCGTGCGAATAACGCGCATTATTCCTACTCGTTCTCCGCCGAGTTTCTGTGAAGTGTGTCAGTTATGGAAGAATTTAGCTTTGATACGTTTGCACTAAATCTTCAACCCGCAAACTTCAAGTGGCTTCATTTCCATTTGTTATCTGTGTAAAGTATGACCACTCTCGTCGATGAAAGCCAATAACATAGCAATGCATATCACAAAAATAATAAGTAAATGGTCCGAATATTCCCTCTAATTTCTCAACTGCATACTTCGTCTTCTTTAAAATACTTCATATATTTAATTTATTTATTAACTCTACACAGTTACGAAAGTTTCTTTGGAATCAATTACTTATTAATCCTGAATATTTTTAATCGTACTGAGGACGTTAGGACGAAATTATTTAGTTTGTATCAATCCCAAATCCCGGCAAATTTTTTGTATCTTTAGATACATAAATATAAGATATATTTGGCGATATTGGGATAAAATTCACCAAAGAGATGATAATTTCAATAGTATGACTTTCTGTGATATTCAAGCTCAGAATATTGATCGCATCCCAACTGCAGACACCCCGTTCTCTCTCTCTTTTAATAAAATATGAAAGTTGAATTACAGAGCAATTCCGTGATTCTTATAACATTGAGTGTGAGGGACGAGAAATTTTCAAAAATTAATGACAAAGTATATACTTTAGTTTTTCGTAACCCATAGATGTGAAATACATCAAGCAAAATGCAATAAGAAACAATGAGAATATTTATCACCCATTATGACATTTATCTTGTTCTCCAAATTCGTTTACTGCATGGGAAATGAAGTTCATAAGTCACAGTACGTACACCTAATTTTTCTTCTCTGAATCAAAACTTCTTTTGATTGACATCACTCAATGATTTGGTTAACATTTGCTATGAGCAAAACCACACAGTATTTGAAACTGCTCAGAGAGTATTTTTTGTAAAGATAGTGAACACTTGAGAGGAGGTCACATACTTTGTTAGCATCCTTATTATTCAATTGTTTCACGTATTTGACAATTTTCACGGCTTCATTCAGTGTATCCTTGTAATACCTAGATATAGTACTCCTTTCCTGTTACCACTAGCAGCAATCAGCTGAGAAACTCATCAAAGCTCTCTTATAGGTTATTGTATAACACTGGTTCTGCTTAATGCTAGTAGCAATATTATCCAGAGTGAGAGCGAATTCTATGGGTTTAAAATTAATGCAGACCAAAACCTTCTAAGAAGAATCATCATTATACCCTTATATTTGAGTTTGAACCACTGCACATGCTACTCATGTTAATAAGCATTTTATGGGTATAAGGTGTTTCTTCTAGCACAGGAACAGATAATGTTAAGACTATGGATGTCACTGCTGAAACCGCCTCGGACACAATTAATTACTTAGCAATAATTTAATAATTAATTAGTTTTCTCAAACAATGTAACGGCTTGAGTATTTTATGAGAGCGAGTATAGCATTGAAACACACAAAATTATAATTAATAACAACAGCACATATTATTAAATATATGTCATAATTTCAAAGGTGGGCTTATTTAACTTATTTAACTTATTTAACTTTTAACTTATTTACTTTTTATTAAACATTTTACTGCTTTTTACTAAAACCAAATCTAATCGAATAAAAACAATTTATTAGTTAAGTTTTGTTAAAACATCTGACAATAATTTTAGCCATATAAACAGTTTGTGCTTATAATCAAACTTTATAACTAGAGCAACGCTCGGCAACCCAGGACTTAATAAAAATTAATGCTTACTACAACAAGCCATAATTATGTAGGATTCTTGTAATAGTTCATATAGCTAACATATGGGAACATTAAATACACAGTTAAAAGTTAAAAAAAAAGCAAAATACAATTTTTGCAACCACTAAGTGTTACATAACTAATTGACTTAACTCCGTCGTGTTTAGACTCTTTTTTCATGAAATCAGATTTAGAAATCAAAACTGTAATAAAAAATTACAAATTACGCTTACTTTTATGTGATAATTTTTCAGAGTGGAGTGCGATTCGTGACTCATTATAGCGCACGCGGTCGACCGGACCCCGGCTACTGTTTGGCGGACGGCAGGTACGCGGCTATTGTTGAGCTCTCGAGCGGTGCCTTAATCTCTTACCCGCCTTCCTTGTTTGGACAGACTATATATCGTTTATAATGTATTTCCTTATACTTCAGAAGGCTCAAAACTTTTTATTTACCGTCACTGACACAAGTAGTTGAGTGAATCAACAAATAAAGTGCATGGCAGATCGTAAGAACTCCAGTGACTGCAATCGATGGAGGCAAACTAATAATGTGGTCAGACACACAATAAACGTTATTGATTAGGTCAAACTCATTCAATTGGCTGAAAAAACTTCATGGATTGAAACCGATGTTAAAAATATTGTGCGTGAAATTTCCTGCGCAGTCCTCTTTGGCTCATTAAATGATTCATGAGAAGAAAGCAACAGCAGAAGTAAACCGACGCAACTTCACACAAAAAGTAATAGCATGAGGATCAATTTTTATCGTAATATTATTAAAAAGATGAGAAATGAACTCCATCAAATGTAAATGTTATGCCTTCGCCTTCTGTATTTCCACTAAGCTCGCGAGTTAAGCTTCACCATTCCGAAGTAAACAATAAACAATTATTGTTTACCTACTAACAAATTGAGGATGGTGGGATCAATTATTAATTTCGTACACAGTTAAATCCTTTAACGATCCTCTCTGGGTTATAGGCACTATAACTTATGGGAAATCTCTTCTTCTTCAGTGTTCAACCCTGGGGTTGGTTTGCAGCAGTACGCCATTCCTCTCTTCTGTCTGCTTTTCTCTTCATTTCCGTGTATGTGGTGCAACCCATATCATTCACAATCTGCTGCATGAATGACATCCTTGGTCGTCCCCGGCGCTTCCCTCTATAGCTCCTTCTGCTATTGTTATAACGATGTTGTCTTGTCTTAGAATGTGCCCTACGAGTTTGTCTCTTCTCGTGTCGATATGCCTCCACAGGGATCTGGTTTCTTGAACTCTTTCCAGTACCTCTTCATTCGTGACTCTATCTTTCCAGCTGAGCTTCAACATCCTTCTGTAGAGCAACATCTCCAGGGCTTCTAGCCGCCTTCTCTCTTGTTTTCTTACTACCCATGTTTCGCTCCCGTATAGGTCCACACTCCAAACAAATGCTTTCATCATCCGTTTCCCATTGTGTTGAGCATCCTTTCTAGATCTTCTTTGGTCTCTGTGATCACAGCAATATCATCTGCATATCTATCTTCTGTCCATTAATTTTAATCCCCACCTCAGTAGTTTCACGAACTTGGTCTATAGCTTCCTGGATGTAAGCATTGAATATAAGAGGAGAGAGAGAGTATATGGGAAATACACAATTTAAACAAACTTTATCCCGAGTTAAACAATTGCTTCCTTCATTCATTGCGCTTAAATAACGCTAAACAAACAGTACACAAGCAGACCGCAGCAAAATAGGTTACATCAGAAGCACTGTAACTTTAAGGAAATTATGACATAAACAACTAATGAACACGAAAGTACGTTTATTCTCGGAAACTCAATAAAAAACAAAACCTCGGAGCAAAACATTCTTCAAGACGTGTTTCTGACAGTACAATATTGTCCACAGGCATGTCATATGTGGATCCCAGAAGTGAAGGGGTCTAAGTGACATTTAAAAAAATATAAGTTAGGTACAGGAATGGGATGTGAAAATATAAATCTTTTAGTTGGTAAAGAGATCCAAGTGATTTTCATGACAGGTGATGCTATCTAGGGTAATGCCTCACAACTACTTAGTGGGTTGTACCAAACATTTTCAACTTTGACTTTAAAGATGAAAATTTTAAAGATGCAAGGTTTTGGCAAGTAAAATGGTGACGTGTATAATGGGAGGGTGTTTAGTGGAGCTCATTGTATGCGGGAAGAACGAGTTTTTTTTACCTCTCTGTTCGGAAGTTTATCTCTCTTATTTTTATCACTTCTGTCAGACCGAGAGATGTAGTGAGACCGCATTATAATATCCGCTGTGTCGCTCTAAAACACACCAGTTCTGAATTTCTCAAGCAACCAACACCTTGCGTGTAGCCTCCGAGACTTTGAGGGACTTTTTCCCACCTTAATCCCTCTACAAGTTGTGAAACACTCTATGTTTGCTCATTGCAGTTTTTAACTAAGCGTGCCTCTTTTATTTGTATTTTATTAATTTTATGGGTTAAATATTTATGGCCAGGGGCCCAAATGCTCGCGGCGTATTCGAAGTGTGGACTAACCAGAGCAAAGTAGCATCTATATTTTACTTTTTAGGTTTACATCTACATCTACGTGATACCCTGCGAGCCACCACGAGGGTGTGTGGCAGGGGGTGAATATCACCAAACATGCACTATTGACATGCAACTAGGATATTTAAATGAGATGCTATAAAATAGGGTCGCATGGAGCTAGATGGTTAGATTCTACATAATAAGGAAGAGATTATTGGTTGTTATTACATGCATCATGCACTACAGACTACTCTTACTATAGTTCACCTACCTATCCCTTTGCTACGCTGCCTATTGTTCTCTCTTATACTACGCGGGAAAAATGACAATTTAAATCTATCGGTACGACAATCTATCTCTCTAATCTTGTTAATATGATCAAACCTAGCATAATACGCAGGGGATCTCAATATATATCTAACGTCATCTGCGAACAAAACGGTTTCGAATTTAATTAAAAGGTTTAACCTAAATTTTAACCTGCGTTCTGATAGTAATTCCCATCCTAGTTCTTCTATTAAGCTCGTAACACTTATACAATTATCATAACGGCCTTTAACAAACAGCCTAGCTGATCTCCTTTGCACGCGCTCTAATTCTTTTATCATACCTTCCTCGTACGGATCCCATATACTAGCGGCATATTCTAAATGAGGCCTGACAAGTGTAAAATAGCTTCTTTCTCGTACTCTCTTATCGCATTTGCCTAGAACCTCCTAGTTTAGGAGGTATTCAGGTTGCTTTTTATGGAAGAGGGAGTAAATTTAGGGCATGTTGTCGTGATGCGGCAGCTTCAAGAAGCGGAGGATTTTGAAGAAAGGTGGTATACGAGCAAAAGAGAGAATCTTGATGGTTTGGACGGTGTTCGTGTCAAGGAATGTCCAAGAGGGGATGGAACCTCAACGTCGGAGAGCTGTGATGTGACCCCTGGGTGGGTGAGTCATGGGGAAGAGGGAGTCAGAGAGAAGAGAATGCAGTGCGAAAGATCTCGTTATTTGGCGAGATTTCCGTCGATAATCCCGGCTTTTCCGCTCGGTCAAGGAAAAGAGGCGAAAGTAAAAACTTGGGGGAGTTTGGAAGGTCTGTAAGGGATGAGTGGTTGCGAAACCAAAAAGGTCCGTGACAGCAGGCGTCCGATTGTTTTCAGGCTGAGGACAAACATCTCAGTTCCCCTTTCTTATTGTCCATATTGCTCATTAGTATTCCGAAATTTCACTGATCACTTCAAGCTTCTTGAATCAGAATGGTACTTTGTCAAGAAGCTACTATAATGGGCGTCATTTGAGCATTTTAATTGGGGGAGCATATGTTACTGGAGGGCGCGGGTTGATTCCTAGATTATTAAAGACTTTTGCGAGCAATTTCGGACTGCTGAGTTCTTTTCTGCAGAGTTCCTGTGAATATTCTCAATTTTCTCTATAAATTTCTATTTAATTTAATGCGAGAACGTTTAATCGCTTTTACATTCACAAGAATTCTTTGGGATAGATTTTCTTCAAATGAACAATATAATTCCCTCTTGCCGAAGTTTTTCAATTTTCTTTTTGCTTTTTCAGGACTTAAAAAAATAATGGAAACTCATTGACTATGTAGGCATTGGACAGAGAAGGCTAAATAAATTTACTTTTAAAATTCCATTTAATTCCTTTCGTTTCATAACTTCATTGAGACAAATTAATGTCAGTGACAAAAAATGCGCCGGTGAACTTTGTACTCCGAAGGTTACGAAAATTTGTTACTTTCAAAATATTGGGGCCACTGCCACCATTAGCAACCCCTAAGTTGCGCCTGTGGCTGCTCTTCATCTGTTTGCATACCACCCTAGTAGAGTGGTTATCAAAAACACTATCAAGGCAGTATGCAGAAAGTATGCGCAATGGCGCGTGGCGGAGGGTTACTACCCTTGTAATGGGAAGGAGTGCAAAAATGGAGGAGGTGAGAACAGGGGTGAATATTTCGTGAACGGTATTCTATGTTTCCGTTACGTTATTTTTATTGTAACCACTAATGAGGCGTGGGAAGAAGAAATTTATAAACCTATCAATTCAGCTACGTCTCTTTCTTAATTTGTCGCTTCTGACAATTCTTGAGATAAAGCGCGCGGTCAAAATTATATCCTGCGTGTCGTGCTAAAGCTCGCCTGATCTGTATTTTTGGAATAATCTATGCCTAGCGCGTAGTCTCCCTTCCGTCACTTGTATAACACATTTCCGTTCGCCAGTAGTTTTTTATTACTCACAGTGTGGCTATTCTTTGTATTCGGCTTATTTGGTACATGGAATATATCAAAGGTGGGTCCTTACGTTTGCGATGTATTAAGAGATGTTTTCTTAAGCGCAAACGGTAAAAACAGTGTAATCAGAGCTGCTGGTGGAGATAACTAGAGGTAATTTTAAAGTATGAACGATCAATATGAATAGCATTTTCTGGAATGCGACAGAAACCCTTGCAAATCGATTAAATCGATTTTAAAGTATGAACGACCAATATGAATAGCATTTTCTGGAATGCGACAGAAACCCTTGCAAATCGATTAAATCGATTTTAAAGTATGAACGATCAATATGAATAGCATTTTCTGGAATGCGACAGAAACCCTTGAAAATCGATTAGGATAAGAAGACGTTAAAATTTAATAGCAGCAATGATTTGGCGGCTAAGTTGTTCACATTTCCTTCTTCCTTTACTCGAGAATAGCGGAATGAATTGATGAAGAGGAAGAATTTCAAATGTAAAACGTAAATAATGATCCAACGAATTAGAGGGAATTGATAAAAATTTTTCTCAGGTGTTGTTTGGACTCTTATTTGGGTAATTATGCACTGTTATCTAAATGATTGGCGTGTATGTATCCCGTTTTAAATTGTGATTAAACGGCAGATATGATCAAATAAATATTGTTGAATTCATAGCTTTACTGTTATCGCTAATTATCGCCAGTACCTATGACTTTGATCGTAATCCGTGCCATGGGAAAAACAGTCACCCACGCTTAATCATTCTCCGCGACTTGGTTTCTGCCGGTGACTTTGTATTGACATAATGAAACGTGGCTCAACATAGATTGTCGTCATTCCATCCCACGTATCTGGGCGCAAGTGTCAAGTTCTAGCACGATGAATTTTCCCGTGAAAACAGGACTTAATAGAGTGAGAAAACATCTTCCTTTTAGTGTCTAGTCCAAGGGACTTTCTATTTTAGTCTAGGAGTTAAAAACCGTAGATTGGTGTTAGTCCTTTGCAGTAGGGGTGTCACATTGACATCAATGTATTGGACTATTCGATGGTATTTGGCAGAGAAATTAAAAGCATCGAGTAGTAAAATAATCCGATGAAAATTGTGAGAATGGTGACTACTTTTTATTGATATTGAAAAATCGAATACTTGATGCAGTATCTCTACACATAAAATTGTTCGATATAGGTATGATAACCGACATCGATATATCTAACTAATACCCGATGTTTTTAGGCCTATACATCGAAAATATCGAGTAGTAAAATTTACCAATGAAAATTCAGTGTGTGGTTAGTACTTTTATACACAACAAAAAATCGACTACTCGATATTTTTTAGTCGATGTGGCCTCCCTAGCTGCCCTTTAAAAAATTCATTGAAAATGAGATTCACATTTAAATACGATTCAAGATTGTCGAAGAATCTTTCTTTCTGCTTCTGGCGTCCTTGGCCCCCATTTATCACGAGTGCCTGTGGCCGCGTAGAAGTTTCGGCTGATAAAGGTTTACGGTTTATTGTCACCATGGGACTTCCACGTTTGCAGATGCCACTCAAGGCGTCAAGGGTCATTAGCCGAGGGTCTTGACCTTCGGATTAGGGTGCCATTCCGATAGAGAAGATGCCAGGCTTCGAGGAAGGCTCACACGGAGTGCCGCGGCCGGCAAAATGGTTAATCTTTCGATTAAGAGCCTCCATCTCTTACCATCCTATTATCCACCGTGTTGGAATGTTTTCCTTTGATACCGTTAATTAAATTTTCTTCTTCGTTGCATATTCGAACTGAGGTACTAATAATGTTTTTTTTTCTATTTACAACGAAATTAGTCCCAAATTTCTAGTTATTAATTTATGTGATAAGTCGTTAATTGATAAAGGCCGTTCATTTGAATTCTCATGTAGTATCAAAATTTAAAAATTGTTCTGAATCTCAGATTTTCTAAAAAAACATTCATCACTAGAATAGCCAAAGTATTGCATCAATACCTTTGATACGGAACTTAAATTGGATATGCATGGCATTCTAAGTGGATATTGATTTTTTTTCACTTTAACTTAAAGACAGTGTAGATATTAGACAGTTTAAATGTTGCAAAGACACCAACCATAGGGAAATGTGCAATTGACAAATGTTTTCTCCTCTGAAGTTGCTTCCGTGCAAATGTTTACTCACAACTTTAACCCTTAAGTAGGCGCTTTTTGTCGCGTAAGTAGGCGCGTGGGGTGTCGGTAGACCCCCACAATTTGCATTTTATTACTAATGAATTTGAACATCTTCTGCAACTTTTCATCAAAATACTCAATTTATACATCATTTCTCAGCATATTTAATATTTGTTTAAGAGTATCTAATAGTTTATTCCTAATAAACTTGGTTTTCTTGAATATCTACATTTTTGCGTAAAACTTATTGGGACTCTATATTCTTGGGTGTAATATTATTATAAAATATTTTTATTCTTTTTTCACTATTAGAAACACTTGTAGACATATTGATTAAGATCTTATTTTAATTTTGTACAAATTTCTTATAAACAAATAAATGATATTAAAGTTTGAATTTTGAAATGAGTATTGAATCTATTTTTCCCGTTTACGTTGAGTTCCCAGGCAGTATCGAACCGTTAATGTAATTATTTTTCGATACGTTGTTATTTACCATTGATTTATTTCCTATGCCCAACATAATCAGTAACTAAACTCTAGTTATTATTTTGGTTCGTTAGTTGCTATTCGGTAGAGACATAAAGGCTTAATATCTAAGCATTCCCCGGTTTGGAAAAAAGCTTGATTGTTTTGTTTTCCATCTTCTATCTCTTCAACGTCATGAACTTTGTTTCCGAATGTCGTCCTGTAATGCTTCTTATTGAATTTTTTTTCTCTGCTGTGACATACTCACTATTGATGACGTTTTTAACTTATTAACCACCAAGTTCTCATTTTCGGAATTATTTTTTATGCTGCTGCTGTGAAGGCTTTCCGGGCTCCCTTCTGCGTTGTTCCATGGTCGTAGACGACAGTTTCAATAGCATCGCAACTATATTCTTCAGGTCTGAAGTGACTGAAAGAGCTATCTATCATTTTGGCCAGTTCTTTTTGGGACCCGTTCCATTTCACTCGATCACCGTTCCCTTTTTATTGTTGGTCATGTGTTATTATTTTTAGCTTATTCTTGGTGTTTAACCCTTTGAGTGCCAACCGATTATCTAGGTACTATTCTAAAATTGCCGAGGCATTTTTGCTGATTTTGCAGTAGTTTAGGAAAAAAATTGTCTCAAATACAAGTGAAGTTAAATATTCAAAAACTCAAGGAAAACTTTATTATATATGTGGTTTCACCTTTTTAATATATTATTTGACGATTTTTTTTACAAAATCTGCATCTGCATCTGTAATCTGCATTTAGGAGCCATCTGTGAACAATCAGTGAAATACCAGCATCTGAGAGTGACATTGCAGGAGGAGCGCTGTCGCGCTCCTGGCACTTTTCGCGAGAGACAGGAGGAGCGCGCGCGCGATAGCGCCTCCCGGCACTCAAAGGGTTAAAGAACTTGAAAAAATCTAGAAATACTTCGTACAGCGTAATGAGGGCGCTTAAAATGTTGGATGAAATAAAAATGGAAGATAATATTACCAACTGTTTTTATGGCTTCGTGAATAGGTTAAATTTATCATCATCATCATCTGGTGTTCTGACTGCTGGCAGGTCCCGTACACCACTGCTGTCTCCATCCGCTTCTCTCCCGAGCTTCTTTCTTTGTTTCATCATAGCTGATATTCTTCACCTGATCCACCAATTTAATTCTTCTCCTTCCTCTCTTTTTCTTTCCTTCAATTGAACCCCCAAGTGCCACAGTTATTATACTTTTCCCTCTCATCAGATGGCCCAACCAGTTTCCTTTCCTTATCCTTATTTCCTTTAGGAGCGATCTTCCTTCTTTTACTTTGCTCAAAACCTCTTCATTTCTCATCTTATCTACCCATCTTACTTTTTCCATCCTTCTCCACACCCACATTTCATAAGATTCTATCCTATTCCTTTCCCTCTTACCTAATGTCCACGCTTCACATCCATACATGAAAACGTTCCATGAATAACATTTAGCTTTTATTGCTTGCTTTTATTTCTGCAATACTTCTCCAGTCGTCTGTCACCATCGTTCCTAGGTACCGGCAGCTTTTCACTTTTCCTATCACACCTTCATTTATTTTCACACTTGTATAATTTTCACAGTTTACTGGCATCACTTTTGTCTTTCATAGGTTTATCTTCATCCTATATTTAAATATTAAATTTATGTAACGAGAAAAATACTGCTAATTACACAGTTGGCATCAGCAGATGTACTTTTGGGGTATTATAAAGAACATCCTATCTCTTAAAGATGGGAGCGAAAATAATGATTGACCGAAATGAACGAAGTGCTGAAAGGAACGGTCTTTCAATAGATGTCGGTCCTCGGTCATCCCGTTCAATCCGTGGACCCGTTCCTTCGGACTCGTTCATTCGCGGACGACCCACTTCTAGTGTTGACTCTTACGAGGGTCGCTACGAAAGTTTTGAGACTGACTGTGTTGCGGGTTGCTGGCTGCGGGTACAGAAAGCGGCTCGACAGCGGCGTCCTTTCCGAGTAACGCGTACAAGGTGCAACTTGCTCGGCTTATCGCTGTCGCCAATAGGTCTTCCTTTGTTTCTGCCTACGCAGCATTCATGCGTTGTGAGAATGAAGTCGGCAAGACAGCACTTTCGTCCAATGGTTCTTCATGAATTTAAAAGTGGTTCAAACGAATCTGAAAGCCTTGATCCTTTGCAACGGGCTTTCCGGGACCTTGCTGCTTCCCGTGTGACAATTTTTCGGCGTTTTCAAGAATTTAAAAGAGGTCAAACCTCATTAAAAGCCGAGGAGAGGAGCGGGCGTCCTGAGACTGCACTGACTGAGGAAAGCATCGCCGCTGTGGAAAAACTGGTGCGCGAAACCTTTCGTGTGTCGTTTAAGGACATTGAAGGGTCACCACAAATTGCATCGCCGGCAGTTTCCAAAATCCTGCAGAAAATCTTCCAGTCAGGAAAGTTTCATCTCGATGGGTGCCTCACACTTTGACGGAGGCACAAAAGCGCATTCGCATTGAATGGTGCGAATAAATAGTGAAAAGATTTGACAGAGGCAACTCCAGGCTCGTTTCTGACATGGCTGCTGGTGACTAAACGTGGATTTATCAGTTCGATCCTGAAAATAAGCGCCAGTCGACTGTATGGAATTTTCCCGACGAACATCAACCAACAAAAGTGAAGCGGCCTCGAAGCGTAGGAAAGAAAATGGTTGCAAACTTTTTCTCCCAAAGCGGTCATGTCGAAACTGTTCCCCTGGAAGAGCAAAGAACTGTTACTGCTCTGTGGTACACAGCAGCATGTCTACCAAAAGTTTCCGGAAAGATTCAAGAACGGCGGACGAAGACAGGACTGCGGGGAATCGTCCTACACCATGACAATGCGTCTGCGCACACGGCCAACCTTATAATTCAGTTCCTGGAGTTCACAGAGTTTAAACTAATGACTCACCCACTTTACAGTTCTGACCTGGCCCTGTTTAAATATTTCCTGTTCCCTACACTCAAAAATCGAATGAGTGGAAAGAGGTTCTCCAGCCCTGAAGAAGCTATAGAAGTCTACAAAAGTGTAATATCAGCACTCGAGGAAAATGAGTGGAAAAACTATTTTGACAAGTGGTTTACGAGAGTGCAATAATGTATAGAATAACGTGGCAAGAATTTTGAGAAAAAATAGCTATCAAAATTATTTCAAGTTTCTTAGTTTTTGTGTATCTCAAAACTTTCATAGCGACCCTCGTATGTACGGGTAGAGCGCGACGTATTCTGAATGCTATTGCGAGCTTCTTCGTCTTTCTCCACACGAAAATATTTTGGTCAGGCTCCGCAAAAGAAGTTTTCTGCTAACAAATTTCGTCAGCACACATTGTGTGCGCTTAGGTGCGCGAACTTTAACACATTGAATGGTAAGCTCCCAACGTTGTGGTATGATATCAAAAATGACATGCGGCACGAATATCGTCTATTATTATATATATAGCTATTCAAGTCGATTAGATATTCGATTCATTACAATACCGCGAAAGCGGACGGTTCAGTCGATGGGTGGAGTAAGAGTGAATCGATTGGATATTTGGGGAGGCGACTGACAGCTAAGGTCATTTGCGCCATAGGAGATAGGTAAGGGAGGAAGGGTGGATAGAAACCCGGCGTCGACATTAGTCTGCTCTTAACAAAAGGCGCCAAGGGGACCACGGTTTAACTGTACTTGAAGTGCCCTCCACAAGACACTCAAGTAGGGATCGGGTTCCCTCTAACAATCATCCTCCTCTGCAGGGGTTTGAACCCTGGTCGTCCGCAGTTATTATAGCATATATTAGTTAAATATGTGAAAAAAAAGTAGGTAAGGATAAATATTTCAAAAAATTACGCAAACTTTTTTCGACGAAATACTTATTCATAAATTTCATGTTCATTTTCACCAACATACTGCCGTTATAGCAAAAACGAATTATTAGGAAAATCTCGCCGATACAAAAATGAAAGGATGATTACGTTCGTGACAACACACCTACAGTATTCAAACAAAAATACAAAACGGAAAATACAAATATTTTCTGCTTTTTTCACAAGTTCGCGTTGCATGCATCTTTGATCGATTGGCTTGGATTTTTGGGGAGGCGACTGACGGCTAAGGTCATTTGCGCCATAGGAGATAGGTAAGGGAAGAAGGATGGATAGAAACCCGGCGTCGGCATTAGCTTACTCTTAACGAAAGGCGCCAAGGTGACCACGGCTTAACGTCTCATCCGACAGACGGAGTACTGTACTTGAAGTGCCCTCCACAAGGCACTGAAGTAGGCATCGGGTTTCCTCTGAAAAACATCCTCCTCTGCAGGGATTTGAACCCTGGCCATCCATATAGTTAGCCAGTACTCTAGCCACCACACCAACCCGATCCCCAAAATTTACTTGGATCCAAGTGAGTAACCTGAAGCACAATCTTGGCTTTTACACATGCTCTTGTTAATGTATTTTTCAGTTGTGCTTATAAAATCAGAAACAACTTTGTCATTCATTTCATTTGTCACTTAAAATTACCAGTCTCTAATGATGGAGAACGTCCTCAGGAGAGCTACTGTGATCTTTGCCCATGTAGACCAGTTTGCGTTTTGTTGAATGAAAACGCAAAGAGAACTGTGATCCCACTCCCGAATCCTTGATGAGTAATTCGTGGACACATGAAAGTAATGAAATGGGGAAGGATCAAATGGTACCCAAGCTATGTCAACTATAATTTACTTGACTCCTCGAAGTTGATATGTAAAAACCAAGTTTTTCACTTAGACCACACGAAGTCTGAGGACCGTGCACCTGTTGCACATTGAAATGTGTGTGATCATGGGATCCCTGACAGGATATCTTTCTTTATTTTTAGATATAAAGAATGGATGAATGGAGGGATATTTGGGCAGGCGACCGATGGCTAAGGCCATTTGTGCCGTAGGGTATAGGTAAGGGAGGAAGGGTGGATAGAAACCCTTCTCTTGACGAAAGACGCCAAGGGGACCACAGCTTAACGTCTCATCCGACAGTCGGAGTACTCCACTTGAAGTGCCCTCCACAAGACACTGAAGTAGGGATCGGGTTTCCGCTGAAAACCATCCTACTCTGCATACAGGGATTTGAACTTGATTTGAACATGCTACTACAGGGATTTGAACCCTGGCCGCCCGTGTGGTAGGCGAGTACACTAGCCATCACGCCAACTTGATCCCCGAGTGAATCGATTCGGTACGTCACATCACAGCAAGAAGTCTCAACTTATTTCGTTTACCGTCTTCGAACCTTTTGGGGTTGAAAACGCTTGAGGAGAGAAGGCCAAAAAGAGGGAGGGGAGGGAGAATTCTGTGGAAGGAGCGCAGAGTAAAGGGGAAATGGAATTTTTATCTAATTACCCCCTAAAGGGGTGTAAAAGTATGAGGAAGCGTGTGACTCTTAAAAAAAATTATAGAACGACCTTTTTACGTATCGCGTGATTGAGGAAGGGTAAGCGGCAGGAAAGGATTTGAGATGAGATGGGGGGATTGGTGGAAGAGAGAAAGCCATTGAAGGGGGAAAGTAGGGATGAAAAAAGCTTTGAAAAAATAAATGGAATGGATAAAAAAACATCATTTGTGGTTTCTTGGGGATCGGAAGGCCGGATACCCATGCAGGGATGGAAGCGAGGAGAAGACAGGTAAATTGAGACGACTCCTCATCTCCTACATTTGGAAGGAAGAAGAAAGAGAATGAGGTGAATATGGGATGGATGCTGTGCGCTCATTAAGAATTCCGTTAATGCGGTTAACGATTCCCGTAAAACGACGTTCTCCTGGATAAAAAAGCGTGGCCTTGTGGTGTCTTTGCATCCGGTACGTATTCTAATGGGTTTTGTGGTGCGTCTAAATGTGTGTGTGAGGCATCATGGGTCGATGGCTTCGAAAAAGTTGAGAGATTTCGTCACTGCCACCTAGAATTTATATAGATTACACAATATCTATGAATTTTCTATTAAGTTAGGTAACAATACAATGAAACTTGCGGCGAGAGAAATTTACGTTGCTCAACGCTCATAAACTAAGAAAATAATTCGCACTACTCTACACAACTTCGAGAAAAAATCCTCAGTGAATTACTAGATGAAAACCCCAAGTCATTCTGATGTTAGGCGAGGGAGTTTCAGGGCGAAACTTCGTCAGTAGAGTCTTTATTGGACACAACCGGCAAGGTGGTCACCAACAGCATTGACAAGGCCAACTCATTAAACCACTACTTCAAAAGTGAATTCACTATTGATTTCCCACCGCTGTAAGGTGGGAAAATTATTTTTATTGCTTGTACAATGTTAGGGAAGTTTATTCTCTTACTGAAGAAAAAGGCAGCTTAGATAGTTGAATTGTCAATAAAGATTGCCGTAGAGGCATTTTTCACTGAAATTATAAAATATTCCGCGCTGCAAATGCAAGTCACAATTTTAAAAATACGGCGAAAACTGCATCTTAAAAATTGTAAAATCGTAAAAATTTTCCGTTTTGGAAAAGTTTCTATCTTACTTAAAGCACTGCATAGGGATAATATATTCTTTAAGAGAAATGAACTGTTTCAGCATTTTATTGACCAATTTAAATACACGTATTGACAACATTACCCTTAGATCGTTCACACAAAGCAATCACAATGGGCTGTTTAATTCTCTTGCTTCAAGTATCTTTTTTCTCTGCGCTATTTCTAGTCATTTACTAAACTCAGTAGACTAACATTGTTGTTAACGAAAAACATTTTGTAATTTTTTCAATACTCTGAGCAAATTCTTTACTCTTATTGTTCAGTCTTGTAGTCACATTGTTGTCTTCTTTTTCTTCAATATCGTTACATCCTCCCCATCATTCTCACTACACTCCTTTTCGCACACTAGGAAATCAGTATTAAAATCACAGTAAGTAATCGCTAAAGTTAATCTATCTTTGCTAAGTCTGTCACACTCATTACATCCAACTCCATAATAGAAGAGAAGTCATTAATGTCTGTATTTGAATTACCCTTATGTTCGTTGCTTATGTCTCCATCACAGAAAAAAATAAATATAAAATATATCTATTGTATCATTTATATTTCTATATGGTCAGTAATTTCCACCAAACATACAAATGTACTTTAGCAGAATGTTGTACAATAATTTTTGTGACTTACTTGAGAAGTTATAAAGATGTGCACTCAATCACTACGTTTACCAGTCAAACACAGATCAATATGAACTCGGAGCATTCTGAGCCAGCCGACTCGGACCGCCTGGCTTATCAATGTGAAATGAACTGAAATATCGATTTAAAATCTCAGACTGGCAGAGATTGCGGGCCGAGTTAACTCGCGTCTTATATCGATCCCTCTAAACCGTTGCGTTTACCATACCGAACTGAGGCCGTTCAAATCGATCTGAGTTCGATTGGTAAGCGTAGTGAGTGACACGAGTAAGCTGTTCTCCAGCCTCCTTGAGGCAATCACAACGGAAAACGCTTCCGCAGATATCTATACTCTTTTATTTTACGACTCTGCTTTGCTTCCTGAAACAAATATGTTTACGCAGGCCTCTGAACTGAGGATAAAGAAAGCGAAAAGTTACAATTGTTGTAAATATTAATTTTGAATACTTGTCGTAACTAACGTAAGCAAAAAGTTACGACAATTATTGTAAATTAATATTTACACTGAGCGAAAAGTTACAATTATTGTAAATTAATATTTAAAATAACTGTCGTAGTAAATTTTCTCTTTCTGCCTTTCGCACAACTATTTCGACCGTGAAAGAAACAAAACTTTTTCATAGATCAGGTGATCGCCACAATGCGTGCGATGTATATTTCTTAACCCTAGATAGGTGACGCCCGGTCTCTCAGACCGACAATCATATCTTTTTGGTGACTCTGGCGAAGTATGATATTTTAATGCTTATGCAATTCAATGGCTTCCTATTTAATACTGCTCCTCCAATAATACGAGGCAAAGCATCACTTTGTCTAAGCATATCGCTTCTTATAGGTACACTCGGTTCCACAAACTGTGCGTCGCCCATCGTGTCTTAAAATAGTGCCTATTTTGTTGTGCTATATACAGTACGATATGTTTAAAATGTGGATAAGTGATTTTTGACATATTATGAAAATTTATCCCTATTATGCAGCCATTCCTTGTAGCGAATAAACTCCACCTTCGCCGGCGAGATGTTGTAGAACAGCATACTGAACAATGATACTCAAACGATATCGTACTGTCTACCGAATTAATTTCAAACTCTTACAACACGTGTTTCAACTGTCTAGCAGTCATCGTCAAAAGTCTTACCTGATAATGACTGCTAGACAGTTGAAACACGTGTTGTATGAGTTTGAAATAAATTTGGTAGACAGTACGATATCGGTTGAGTATCATTATTCCTTGTAGCGGTTATTTTTCTCTTATGAAGAAAAACAATGCTCAAGTATTCATTTTATCATAGAACAAAGATTAATTCAAGCTGAAGTATCTTTTCTTTTTGCTGTTATAATTTTGAGTATTTTTTTAATTTAACGAAGAATTCTGCTATGCAGATATAATTCAAGATAAAACCGATGCCTTCCTTTTAAAAACTCCAAAGTCATAATCGGTCTAGAATAACGTCGCGACTAAGCATGTCCCGATAATTCATGTCACTGCCGTGGGCTTAAAATCTTTGCACATATTATAAAATGGGAATCCATCATCTCTGTTTATCATGTAAATGTTGAATATGTGTGTTTTTGACGTCACTTTGAACATTCTCATGAACCACAGTTTTCATTTCCAGTGCCATCAGTGACTGGAAATGGAGGGGAAGGCTGCGACCGAAGTCGGAAACAAATGAGTGACTTCGTCGAGGACCCTTTGATAAACACCCATATAAATGCTAGCCAATTGTTTGCGACACCAAAGGCGAAGTATAACTGGTACGAGATTCAAAATCCGAAGATGAAACCTGGGAAACCCGGTGAAGGTGATGAATGGTAAATATAAAATAGACAAGATCGAAATAGAAAAGATGAAATAGAAAATAGAAGCTTAAAACAACGACTTTCTGGAATAGAATACACAAAAGAACATCACAGTAGATTTGGCAAACCTTGAAACTTAATGAATTTTTAATATGTATTGTATAGGAGTATAAAAGACCAAGAATCAATAAGTCGTCAATTCAAAATCTCGTTTCTGGCTTTCCGTCTTCTCTCTCTTGGAAAATATTCTTCTAATTAATAAACAAACTTGACGACACTTTCACTTAATCGGAGAACTTAACTTTTGTACTCATTTGGAAAAGAACACTTTGCATTTTTCTGCAATTATTTAATTTGCGTGACACGTTTCACAGCTTTATTGCATCGTCTGGTAAAAGTTTTTGGGTGCTTTAGATTTAGAACGGCGCGGCGATCGCCGGCGATAGACGGCAGTTGCGCAAATCGATCTTGCTTTGACTCTCCCCATAGTGGAGAGCCACCGATAGCCGGCAATAGACGGCTATTCCGCTAAATCGAAAGCACCGCGGCGTGACGATCGCCAACTATAGCCGCAAATCGAAAGCACCCTTTGTATAATATTTCATATTTTATTTAATAATTGCTATGATAGTGATGTGGTGTGCTGGGTGTGAAGAAAAACTTACTTTTGGGAGGAAAATTTCATTTGTTAAATAATAACCTTACGCACCTCACAAACCCTTAATCAATGTTTTCCTGCCTTCTCTCCCAAAAGTTAGTTTTTTTTAACATTGCGTTACTATCACAACAATTAGTTAATAAAAATAATGCAAACCATGAATATATATATATATATATATATATATATATATATACTCTAAATCAGTTCTCATCCATTCGCTTCACATCGGCCACTTCTCCTTCTCAAATCACCTTTCTCGATGTCGACATTTCCATCACAAATAATCACCTTTGAGACTTCGGTCCATATCAAGCCCTCTAATAAACAACTGTATTTGCATTACAGCAGCTGCCATCCCAAACACACTAAGCACTCAATTCCTTATTCGCTGTCGATCCGTGGCCACCGGATTTGCAATTCCAAAGAAAAACTTCATGAATACCTTGATAAGCTTCACAATTCTTTTTCCAATAGAGATTATCCCGAGCCACTTCTAAAAAAACGTATTTTACCCTCCTCTGCTAAGTTCACCCCACGTAAAAAAGACACCCCCCTGGACGCCCTAAATCTTCACATCACATACTTTCCTGGCGTCCAAAAACTCAAGACCATCCTCAAAGACTTATTCCCAATTTTAGATACTAACAGATCGACAGCCAATCTCCTACCCAAATGCCCCACAGTATGCTTCAGACGTCCACCGAACCTAGCCAATCTTCTCCGCTCCAATTCTTCGCTAGAGGGTATATCGAATGACACTCCCCGTCCCACCACACAGAGATGCAACAAACCACGGTGCAAAACGTGCAACATGTTTCGCCCCCTTTCCTCGTTTCAGAGTCCCAACACAGAGACGCCGTTCGACATCAAAGCCTCCGGCTCTTGCGACTCCCACAACTTAGTTTACGTGTTACAATGCAAACTATGTCCCGGTGTTTATGTGGGCGAATGTATTACACCCCTTAATATCAGAATCAATAATCATCGGTGCACTTGTAAAGACCCATCTTCCACTTTCCCCGTCCCTACTCATATGCGGAAACATGGCTTGTCTTTTGACAAGTGCTTCGAGGTGGCAATATTGCTCTCCCTTCCCCCGGACGCCCCGTTAATTGAAGTGCGCCAGAAGGAGCAGGCCTTAATCTGGTTGCTAAAATCGTACGCCGCGCCCGGATTAAATAAATTACATTAATTGCACGCTTCCCGTTCTTTTCCATTTACCCCCTGCCTTTCCTCCCCCCCCCCCCCACCCTCACTTCGGAATTCCACTTCGACCCTGTCCGCTCTCTCCGGCCAAGACACGAGCTGGTAAAAATTTCCCCTTTTCACGAACCGTTCCTCAACCGCCGGGAAAAAACCCCTTCCGCTTCCCCCCTCCCCTAACCTACCGCCCCTCCTACCCCTATCCTACCAGCGCACACGACATTTGTTCCGTGATACGCCTTGAAGACGGACTAGTTCCGAAAGCTAGCTATGTAAGTGTGATCGTCTCTTTTTTTGTGTGTCTATCTCCTCCATCCTCTCAACATCGTGTGTTCATCGCCGCATGGCTGACTCCAATCCATCAACGTATTTAAATATATGTATATATATATATTATCCATTATATGTATCCATTGTATATATATATATATATATAAATCCATTATATATATATATATATATATATATAATGGATTTAAATGTTTAGAATCGTTGCCTAGATAATGTTGCCTCAATTTCCACATTTAGTTCACTCAGTCCTTGGCGCTTCTTAGAAAAGTCTTCTTAGTCGAATCGTAAATAGCCGTTGATAATTGTTGTCAGCGAGAGACTGTGGTGAATATTCAATAACGATTGAAGAGATATGAACTACTTGATGCAGTGAATAATAGCTGACTATTTTCGAGACCTAACAGTTACTTTGTAAATGCTAGAGAAGAAATATCTACTACAGGAAGTGTGTAAGAGGCATATGAAACTTCCATCGTGAGTCTTTTCTCTGCTGTGTGGATCTTTTACTGTTCATTTACAGCTACATTTTTTAAATTTTATTATCTGTTGAGAGCCTCGGGAATCAGAAGGTATGATCTAGATAGATTGATGCGGATATTAATGTGTAACCTACTATTTATGTGTGGCCTCGAAGTAGGTTCAACAATATCTCCTTTATTTGTTATTAAAATTATAGTTATTGGCGCAATTTCTCATCCATTGATTATATTGTCGGATCTTGGTTTTTCAATCCTTATAGTACTTGTATCCGTCTTCTAATTTATTCGACTTTTTTCACCTCGTATTATTATTAAATTGCCGTATAACTATATTCACGAAGTGTTAAGAAGTTAATTGTGTATTTTTTTCATTAAATTTGGGGAGGAATATAATATATCTGTAGACCGGATAGTATAAAAAAAGTGTGTAAATACGTCCCGCGTGTAATACAACATTTTTTTCCACTGCATTATGATAACTGGTAAGT
The DNA here is from genome assembly GCA_963169105.1 of Ceriagrion tenellum. Classification (NCBI taxonomy): domain Eukaryota; kingdom Metazoa; phylum Arthropoda; class Insecta; order Odonata; family Coenagrionidae; genus Ceriagrion; species Ceriagrion tenellum. The sequence continues at coordinate 40,026,967 of OY720644.1, read as the reverse complement.
AATACCGGTAAGACGTGATTATTTACGATCTGTAGACTGTATTTACATTTGAACTGCCGTCTTTCATCACTAGACGGCGACTCAATCGATAAAGTTGTTTGTTTACGGAATACTAGGCAACAGTTTTTGGTGACGAGTCGAGAATCCAAAATGTTTATTCATGATGCATATCATTAAAATGTAGTCCGCATTCTTCGATGACCCTCATTTTCCTACAGCGCTTGCGAGCTAACGCACTAATTTTTCAGTTTTACGATGTTTTCCATGAACAACTTACTGAAAATCTGCTTGAAGTTCATACATATGGTGGATATTCTTGCTTTACATTTGATAATTCGTCCATTCCGTCGTGATATCCATAGAATAGTAAGGAAAGAGCAGTATCAAACAATATGGTTGTTATTTTGGTTGCCAGAATTCAGTTCGATGACGTAGTGCCCTCTCCATACACCTCATTGATACAAAGATTTGCACCTGACTGAATATCCCATTTTATTAGTTATATATTTGTCTCATTGACTTCCCTCGGAACTTAACCTTCTGTCATACCTTTCCTTATGTTCCATGCGTATTTAATATGTCAAACATTTTGTACAAGTAATCTGGACATAGACCTTTAAATATTACTTTATTATTTCTCTTCTTCTGTATTTCTGTGAACTCTCTTCATGTTTTTCAGTTAATAAGTGAGTATGGAGAGGGAAAAATATTGTTAGGACGTTGGGATTTTTAGAAATGCGATGTATTTTTGACAAAATGATACGGCCAGTGATGATAAAAAAGGCATTTCATGAATTTGGATCTTTGGATCCTTTGGGCATATTTGAAATTTAATAGCTCCTCCATATTGGTATCCTGAGCGGGAAATTAATGCTCCTCACTTAAATGCATGATAACTGAATTATTCCCGAGTCTTTTGACAGTCTGTTGAGACATTCTGGCCTTTAATTTTTGACAAAATTTGCTCGAGAAAGGAGCGCATTTGATGCGAAATCAGCAAGCTGACTTTATTGAGGAAGATGGAAGGCTAGCGGGCGATCCGAGCGAAAGAGATAATATCTTAATGAAATGCCTGCGTTCTGTATTATTTTCCCCATTCTTTTCCTTCGGAATTCGGTGAAAATGCCCTCTCTGGTTCCCCAAACGAAGTCCGCTTGACCATTGACCCTCGTTTCTGCATCCCATTGAATGCTTCTTTTTCTCTCACTACCCTTCCCAACTCTTCCACTCAAATTAGCCCCCCCCTCTAGCCCACCCGATATCTACATGAGGGGAAGCGTTCACTACTCATTGACGAAAAATCTTTTGAAAACATTCCTCGGCTAGCCCCCGAAATTAATGTCCGAGCCACATTCTACCGATGGTAGTTCACATCAAGGGCAGAGTCACCTAGACACCACCACAACAATTATGAAGTGGAGTCGTCGCAATTCGCCATATTTGAGAACACTTCCTCTGGGAGTCACTCCTTTCACCATTGCGAGTGTTTATGAATTTTATTAAATTTCTGCCGGGAAATAATTACAAGCGAAAGAATAAGAAATTTAATAGGTCAGCCATAAATATTTGATGGAATTTTGATTTGATGAAGATTTTTTTATTTTCCACAAGTCCAATTTTTTCTGCTTCTTTTTCCACTTGCTCACAAAGATTTTCAAGATTGTGAATAAACTTTTTTCGTTATAAAATAAATTTCGGTATCCTCTGCGTATGCACATATTTGCCTGGATTTTCCGAATATTGTTCCCTTCTGATCAATCACATTTATATCCTTTACAATATACCTATAAAATTCATAAATATTTGCTGCGAATATTCTTGTTCGTTCTACCTGTTTCTAAGGGTGACTAAAAGATAGAGCTGTATACTTAGGACCTTAGTAGACTCAAGACTATGATACTTGCTTAATTATTTTGCCAGATAACTAAGATATTTTGCGGAGTAAGAGTTATGACAAATAAGGGATGCTTACACGGAAAGCAATTACAGCGCTGCTCTAAATGAACTATGATTTATCAAGCAAACAGTAGGTAGGTGATCCAATGAAAAATTGTATCAGAAGCTTATTTGCTCTGTTTCGGCCCCGTCATTTATACGTCGCCAGCGATAGAAACCCCAATCAAAAATGTTAAATCAAGAAGGTAAACATATGATTAAATAAAATGCCCCATACTACGCTACAAAATAGGACCAGCAAGGGGAATGGTACACCTCGGAACGGCCGTCTTGGCGCAGCCGGCTTTTCGGCAACCTTTCGGTTAACGACTGGTCTAAAACTTTTGAAAGCACTCCTAAAACAATAGATATGTAAAGGTTGTTTTTTTTAATGAAAGATGTGAATATAAGAAAAATAAAGATACCCTAGGATTTAATGCTCCGGTCATACCATAGTCTCTTATCACGCTTTTGTTATCATTCGAAGTAAATGATGATAATTGAGTTTCTAATTCGTGCAAAACATCAATCATAGAGTCCAGTGGTTTATAGAATGAATTAATATGCATATTTATTTTAATTTGTCGCTGTTTTGTTATAAGTGTGCGGTATTCTTTGAGTATGATGATACTGCTGAGAATGCTCCGTCGCAAGTCCTATCCGGTTGATCACGTATTTAGATTTTACATCCCGTTGTAAGAACTTCGCTATTGTTATCTTTTATACCCTCCAAAATTCAGCTCTCTGCTCCCTTCACTATGTAGACCAGTCGTTAGCCGAAAGATTGCCAAAAAGCCGGTTGCACCGAGACGGTCTTCGCCGAGACGGCCCTGCGCCGAGGTGTCCTAGACCCAGCAAACAGATGGTGTCACAGAGCTGATGGGAGGATTAGGCCAGGAACATCTAGGCTCTTGAAGGACACGCACTAGCTTAAGGTTACCTGAAAATAATCAGATCAGGTGAGTTACAGTAGAATGCGGAAGATGTTATTTTGATTTAAACATATTTCTCCGAGAACTCGTAGAAACGGTAAATAAGAGATACAATTTTTAACTGAAGGTACCAAATTTGCTTTCAATGTATCGTTCGGCATAACAAAAATAACGTAACACTAACTTAAGACATAATTAAAATACTAGTCGCTGGTCCTCTCACCCCCTACTTGTTCACATCTACTCTCTTTCCATAACTGGTGTTCTTCAGCCACTTGTCACCCGACTATGCGGGAAATCGTAGATTCGTTAGTGGAGAGATTTATAGGGAACATATCATGCGGATGATGTATCATAAAGCAAGAAATCATCCCGTATCCCATTATTTTATCAGCCTAGATTACTAATGATAAATGCAGCTTCTACGTTATTATTTGGGAAGGCTGTATTTCGGATTTTATCTTCCCCTACTTTCGCGGGCTATATTACTCAAAAATTCTTTTAATTTAGAGTTCTAGGCAGTTTACTTTCCAATAGTCTATCATGCTTCAAATATTTATTAGAACAGTATATTTTAGTTTCGAACAGTAACTGGGTACCTAATGTTTTGCATTTCCAAAATCAGCCATTATGGCAAGCTTCTCTTTGTTCTGTCCATTAGACCCCTTTATTTTCTTCCCCTGCTGCGCTGGCCTAAAATCCTCCTCTCCATCTCGGAATTCAACGCCTCTTGAAATCAGTTCCGGCCAACTACTATTTTTCTCCTAATCTTGGTATCAATATTGAGAAGAACGCTTTGTAGTCTTCTACAATTATTTAGTTTAAAATTATCCTTTTCGATATGGACATTAATGCCAAGTCCTTCTTCCTGGTGTTGTTGAGTTTTCTCCTTATCTTTTTCCGAAGTTTCCTCTCCTTACTCACAAAATTAAACACTTCCTCATTTGTGTAGATTCCATTCAGTGCACTTTCTTAATTCTTCTCCGCATCCATGCCTCTAATGTTTTCGGTACGTTCTCGTCCTCTTTTCTCACAGTCCAATATTTTTGTACCATACATTTCCTCTCAAAATAAGCTCTTTGCCAGCCTTTCCTTCACATAATATCCCAACGTCCCCGTCAACAATTCCAACCTGTGGTTCTAACCTTAAAGTTCTCCTTCTATTAATTTTACTACTGAGCAGATTCTCCTTCCAGGTATATGCAAAGAAGTCCAAATTTTCAACTGTACCTAGTTTTTCCCTCCTGCTAGTAACACTAGACTCGCTCTCGTCCTTCTTCATTGTTTGAAATCAAGTGGGGCAAAGGGTAGCCTTTTCTGATCGCAAGGTCTATACTTCCCAATCTTTTTTTCCATCAGTCACCACCATAATTTCTCTCCGGACCGTGTTAATTAGTTTTGGATGAGTGTTCTACCTCGCCAATGTATTCCTTTTTTCATAATTGTATTTGGTAGCGTTTCCATTTTTACCTTGCCCAACATATTTTTGCAATCCACAAAGGCCGGAAAAACGCCCTGATTACAGTTTGGGTTTCTATCTATTAGTGTTATGATCACCACCATGGTATGTAAAATTGCCTACTCCTTTTGAAACACAAACTAGTCATCACCATATTATTACTTTGCAGAATATATCCGTAAGTTAACTGCCAAATCTGTGGTAAATTACGAAGAAAGTTCGAGAATTCTGGAGTATTTGGTATTATTTTATATTTTAACGCAAAAATTGGACATAGGAGTGTTTTGATATTAACATGAATTCGTTTTTAATTAGTTTTGAAATTAATTTTTTCTCGCAAGAAAAATCAGTATCCAGTGGGGTAATATAAATAAAATATTCAATTTTTCTTAAAACCTAATACGATAGCTTCACACAACTAGAACGTCAGAAGACGTTAAAAATTAACTGAACTAAGCATTTATAATCATGTTAAAAGGAAAAAAATAACCTTTCCTGCATTTACTTAGTAGTTTAGAGACAGCGTAAACTTATAACCTAAGGTTATATTTAGTCCATAAACGTTATAATGGTGCCTAAAGGAACAGAAAAGTCGGTATCAACAATTTAAGTTGTTGAAGAAGACTTTCACGACTTGTGAAACGTGGAGCATTGTTTGGGGAAATGGATTCAAAAACGGACCAGTCGGTCGAATAAGGAGAACCCAATGGATGAAAATCTTCGATGGCAGGCCAATAGAGGGCTGGATGGCATGAAAAGTCCCACTATTAGGGTTTTAAGGCGTTGAAAATTAACTAAACTAAGTAAAAATAGTCATGCTGAAAAGAAAAAATAATAGAACCTTAAAATTGTAATTTGGCTTTTCTAATTGGAAAAATAAGAAGTAAATTGAATTTTAAAACAAGTTCACAGAGCTTAGTTTGTTGGGAAGTGCAATGACTTTTGTGTAGGGGTCTGAATTATAGTGTTTTCGGCGGATAACGAGAGTTTTCGAAACGTAGGAGTTATTTTATTCATACTATTTGTACTCTGGGATATTAAAATGAATTCGTTGGAATGGAGAATTAATTTACGCTACCTTTCATTCAGGAGAGAGGCATCTGATTGCAAGAAAGGATTTTTATCTTTCTGATGGAATACAAGGAGGATATATAGAGCTAAAAAAGAAGCTTTTCCTCTTTAAACCCATGAAACTTAACTGTGAGCAAATGTAATTTCTAATGCCGTTAAGCCGTGAATGAAATTTATTTGATTAAATCTGGAATGCCATCTGCTCAAATCTTAGTGACGTGGAAATAAATAAAAAAGAAGAAATTGGCAAAAATTCTTATTACATAAATTGTAGTACATTGGTAGTAGTACGATAGAAAATTACGCTCTACCTACCTGGTAAGAGCTAACTTTTTCATAGTTGTGTTGGGCGGCTCATTCACGCATCATCAGCAGAGAATTTGAAGATCAGTCTGTAGCAGCTGACACTCCAAATTCAGCCACAGCCAAGTAATGCATTCATATATTATTCTTTATCTTGGCATCCTTCATAATTTCCCTGTAGTAGCACACATGTAAGTTTTAATTACAGAAGTCGGAACACAAAAAAAGATTGATGTTAAAATATCAACTATTTCACTGGCTCAACCATATAATCAGCCAAATTAATAAGTTTATTTTGATATGGATTATATGGAGAACCCAGGTATAGGTCAGAAAAAATTGATATATAATGTACTCCCAACTTCTTTGGTCACAACCATTATATTTTAACATTAGCATTTAACATGAGTGAAGAACAATTGCTGTGGAACTAACTTTACACGTGATCATGGGTATTTACTCAAAAATTGATACATTTAAAAACAACTATGATGTTGGAATTAGACATTTTAAACTGTGATCCACAGAGTTTTGCTTTCTTCAGTCAAAAGTAAAACGTAATCATGATATTAACCAAGAATAAATTTCATCCTCAATTCAAGACATCTTGGTTACTGGTGAAAATCCATTGGTTATCGATAGAAATAACAGTAGACTGACAGATTTTCCCACCAGCAGTGCTGCATGCGTCTCCTCTGGAGTTGCCATCCAAGAAGAACCTGGCATTAACACTTACGACACATTTTCAATGCCTGCAAGGCAACAAATACGATAATTTAATCGAGGCAAAGATTTAACTGATGACACATTAAGTTTCCTGGTACCCGACCAAATTATTTGAAATATCTTGGTATTGAAGTAAAAATGCTCACTGACCTTAGGCTCAGGTGCAGCATAGTTGCTGGCTTTCGGCTCATTGTCCATTCACAGCCATCGCGGAACACCATACAATTCTTCCAAAGCGTCACCATTTACTGGCTAAGATGGCAAAAATGCGTACACACTCAGTCGTGAATGGTATTTCCATTTATTTAAATTCTCACATTTGTAGCATACGTTCTCTGACATATATACACAAAATCAAGACGGGTACCATGCATCCAATCTCCTACGTATGTTGAATATTCCAATTGATATCGGGGGTCATCTTGAAAACTTTTGAGGCGTGTATAACATCGGAATGTCGCACACTTTCACAGCGATATCATAAACAAAGAGGTTCCTTTACAACACTTGAACCAAAAACTTACATAAAAAGGTACGTTGCACGTTCAGAGCAATGTTTACGTTGATATCAGTTGATATTCGAATGATTCAAAGCAATAATGTGTAATTCCATAGGCCCATGACGGCGCGCTGTGATTGGTGCCTTTCATTAAGAGAGAGATAGTGAAATAGTTGTTAGAGACAAATATATGAAAATTGAATGTTGTTAACTAAGAAAGTTAATTAGCTTAAAAATTATCCATTATTTTTTTGAGTCCTACAAAACACTTAACCTTATTTACTACTCTTCCAAATGGCTAATCACGTATGGTCACGTGACTGTAAAAGGCTCAGCTGTTTTGCATCCGGGAAATGCGAGTGCAGTTACTCTGGTGTGAAGTTTAAGCTTCGGAGAGTAGTATCTCGGTGACTGTGTGGCATACGGTAGGGTGATCATTCGTATGCATTTACTATGTGCGGGTAATTCGCTGGATACATTGATACAGTGATCATGTTGATTGTTATCTATTTTAGTTTATAATAAATCTGTTTAGTGCGCGTCACAACTTTCCTTGACTTGATGCTCCATTGTCCGAACGGTTGACGTCTATCTTCGAGCGGATATCGTTATCAATGAGTTATATTATTTTATATGTATATTTTCAGTGAGGATGCAATCACAACCCTTATGAAAGACTGCAACATTTCCAGAGGAGTCCTGGGAAACATATGATCACTTACCGAATGCGTGTGGAGTGCTTTCAAGCCTGACTGGAGAGTGGAGAGCCCTTCAAATGTGGCTTAAAATGCAGGACACGGGTGGTTTTCAAGGGGACATCGTTAGTGCAACGGGAAGGAAAGATGCCCGAATGGATTAAATGTTTTTGGGAAAATTGTATTTTGTGATAAGATAAAAAGTTGGAACTCTATTTTATATATTATTTTATGTATACTTATATGTTATTTATATGGACTCATTTTTTGGCTTAGTTTCAATTCACGATTACGTTTTGGTACATTTTTCTAATTTCGACTCCAAAAAAGTTAACCAACATTTCTTCAGCAGTAAGATCTGCTATAATCGCGTTATTCCTTTGTATGTTCTGGCGCTCTCTTGATTTTTGCATTCTTGGTCCGATGCCTTTCCTGACGATGTCTTTATTTCTAGAGGTATTTTTAGATCAGGGATTTATTTTCTCACGGTTAAGTTCTCCTACATATTCCGTCCATCTCTCCTGCATTTCTGTTTCTCTATGATTACATTTTCCTGCACGAGATGTATGGGATAACGCGGACGGAATAGATATAGCTTAGACTATTCGTTAAATTATCTCACCTGCAGTCTTGAACAACTGGCTTATTTAAATTCCATAAAATTCACCGATTTCGACAAAGGCACAGTGGCTGAATTGGTTAAAGCACTCGGCGCCGATCTGAATGGCTATGGTTCAAGTCCCGGTTCAGGAGATTTTTTTTATCTTGTGGTATTGAGCTCTTGGGGAACAATTTTTTTCGTTTTGATCGCTGAAATGGAAATAAGAGGAAATTAGGGGTTACAGTAGGCTCAAGGTCGTTAGAGACGGAATGATTTTGCTTGGCGGGCGCCTGAATTGACGTGACCCTCAAAACAGCTGCTGCCTAGATCTTTTTTTCCGACATTTCTTATCGTTTCAAATCGTTTAGAAGATTTTTACAATTTTTTCTCGCAAGAAAAATCAGCTTCCAGTGGGGTAAGGTCAATAAAATATTCAATTTTTCTTAAAAACTAATACGATAGCTTCACACAACTAGAACGTCAGAAGACGTTAAAAATTAACTGAACTAAGCATTTTTAATCATGTTAAAAGGAAAAAATAACCTTGCCTGCATTTACTTAGTAGTTTACTTACTGAGACTTACTTACTTTTACTTAGTGAGACATCGTAAACTTATTACCTAAGGTTATATTTAGTCCAGAAACGTTATAATGGTGCCTAAAGGAACAGAAAAGTCGGTATCAACAATTTAAATTGTTGAAGAAGACTTTCACGACTTGTGAAACGTGGAGCATTGTTTGGGGAAATGGATTCAAAAACGGACCAGTCGGTCGAATAAGGAGAACCCAATGGATGAAGATCTTCGATGGCAGGCCAATAGAGGGCTGGATGGCATGAAAAGTCCCACTATTAGGGTTTTAAGGCGTTGAAAATTAACTAAACTAAGTAAAAATAGTCATGTTGAAAAGAAAAAATAATAGAACCTTAAAATTGTAATTTGGATTTTCTAATTGGAAAAATAAGAAGTAAATTGAATTTTAAAACAAGTTCACAGAGCTTAGTTTGTTGGGAAGTGCAATGACTTTTGTGTAGGGGTCTGAATTATAGTGTTTTCGGCGGATAGCGACAGTTTTCGAAACGTAGGAGTTTTTTTATTCATACTATTTGTACTCTGGGACCTTTGATTTACTGCTACAAAGTGTTGTTGGTGAGATTTTCCTCTTGGTAAGACCAGATCAGGATTTGTGCGTAGTATTTAACTATTCTGATAAATCAAATCCGGGGTGCATAATTTGAGTGTGACCTATCGGTTGGTCAGTGAAAAGAATTTTATTCAACATAACTTAATATATGTCCATACTTCAGACTTAAAAATTAGCCAGGCTATTGTAGAACTGCTGTGTCGTAGAAGTTGATCCATCGGCAGTATGTCGAAGAATCGAATTTAGTGATGTGGAAAATCGGAAAGTCCATCGCGCGGGTGTAACGGATGACTTTCTGGCTGTTGATTAAGCCCTATTTAGTCCCAAAGTCTTGTTAGGTCGGTCGGGTTTCACGGCAACATAAAATTATGACAACTTCATTTTTACCAAGATTACGTACCCTATCTCCCTATATACACATGCTGGGTGGGATCGAGATCGAAATCGAAAAACGAATCGCGCGGTCGAATCAAGGGAACCCAGTGGTTGGAAAAGCTTCGACGATAGACCAAGAGAGGGCTGAATGCTTAGAAAGAGCAAATCATTGGGGATTTAAAGCTTTTAATGAGCAAAGAATAAACAACACTAAATATTAAGACTCACGTTTAAAGGAAAATTATTGTAAAATTGTTCAAACTGAAATTTGACTGATTTCATTGATCAGGTGAGGAGTAAACTGTCTTTAAAGACAAGATCTCGATAGCTATTTTATCGGAAAATTTGTTGGCTTCCTTTGGAAAGTAATTTCTCGTTCAATTCACTAGGTTGAATTTGGGGGTGCCCAATAGGACAGGTATGGTGAGTTCTGATGTGGCACTTTCTGTTCTCGGCACTCTTTTTGGCGGAGGTGACGACTTCCATTTGTGCTGTTTTGGTCCTCTGGACGGGTGAACTTTGCTAAATAAGTTACCGCCAGAAATTTCGGCTTCTTAAGAAGCTGGAGTCTTATCTTAGCTGTAAAGCTTAGGGGACTGGTGTAAATTCTTGATTTATACTATACGATGTTGCTGATATGCTGGACCGGCAACCCTTATGTGAAGTGATACCGTAAGTTACAATGAGGATGATGCGTAAACACATTTCGCCCTTTGACAAGCATTTTTCCTTTGTTTGTGATTCCTTACTCGACCGACCATGTGCAAGTGGGCATGCTTGACGCCTTGTGGATAGAGGAACTGAATGCTAGAAATTAGAAATGAAGCTGAGGGGTCTTAAACCGCAACAGTTGGAAACGTGTTGTTTTAGGCTTATAACGAATGCTGTTTCCGCTGCATAAAGTTGGAACATTACTGCCCTTAGCTATAATTCGTGTTATATTGTAACGTATGGGTATTTTCGTATCATGTTTGTGTTAATTACAGTAGGGCCTTAGTACGATTCCATGTACTGTTTAATTGCACATACACAATTGCAATTGTAATACATATTCATTCGAACTACATATCCATTTTGGCCCCTATGAAGTCCCAAGGATTTGTCTGCGGGTTTCACGGCAACATAAAATTATGACAACTTCATTTTTACCAAGATTACGTGCCCTATCTCCATATATACACATGCATACTCATGTTCATATCTGTACTCACATTTACATAGCTAACATATAACGTCACTAACAGTAATAGTGACCTAGAAAATCACATAGTCTGTGTAAGCCTCATAGCTCACTACATAATAGTTAATATTTGAATTAGTCGACAAACGTTGGATGGGCGCCTATAGAAATGGACATGTCGCTATAAAATATTTGGAAGCTTTGACTTTTGCGATGTGGGTCTTGGTTGGGTGGGATCGAGATCGGGAAACGAATCGCGCGGTCGAATTATGGGAACCCAGTGTTTGAAAAAGCTTCGACGACAGACCAAGAGAGGGCTGAATGCTTAGAAAGAGCAAATCATTGGGGATTTAAAGCTTTTAATGAGCAAAGAATAAACTACACTAAATGTTAAGACTCACGTTTAAAGGAAAATTATTGTAAAATTGTTCAAACTGAAATTTGACTGATTTTATTGATTAGATGAGGAGTAAACAGCCTTTAAAGACAAGATCTCAATAGTTAGTTTGTCTGAAAATTTGATGGCCTTCTTTGTCAGGAATATTACCTTTATTACTGGGAACTTGGTGGTGCCGCAGGACTTGTTATGGGAGTTCTGATGTGGCATTTTATGTTCTCGGCAATTTTTTGCAGAGGTGACGATTTCCACTGGTGCTGTTTTGGACCTCTTGACGGATGAACTTCGTAGTATAACTTTCCGCCATTACTTTTGTCTTCTTAAGAAGTTGAAGTCGATTTTTTTAAGTCGATGGAGCTTAGTGGCTCAGTGTAAATTCTTCTATGATATATTACACGATATTGCTGAGATGGTGGATCGGCAAACTTTACGTGGAGTGATACCGTAATTTACAATGAGGATATGTATACTCATTCCGGCCTTTGACAAGCATTTTTCTATTTTTTGTGATTCCTTACCCGACCGATTAATGTGAGGGGTTTTAAACCGCAACTATTGGAAAAGTGATGTTTTAGGCTAATAACCAATGCAGTTTCCGCTGCATAACGTTGGAACATGACTGTCCTTAGCTGTCATTCATGTTATATTGTAATTTATGAGTATTTTTTTATCATGTTCGTATTCATTACAGTAGGGCCTTGGTATGATTTCATGTACTGTTTAATTGCTAAAATATTTGTGACTTGCTTGTAATAATCTTGTGGACTCCAAGGCGCCTCAGAGCCTGTCCCCTCAGACCTTCGACATACTGCGCACAAGGACAATTGGTAAGATTTTTCGCTTCTTCTCCTGCCGGTGCCTTTTTATCAGTATTTAAGCAATAAAGCATTTTAATTGTTACGAATTGAAAAATCAGTCTCGCTAATAAAAAAGGATGGGATAGTCGAATCATTGGCAGTAATTGTCATTAAGTCAAAATGCCGAATTCAGCTATTGGAAAAATTGAAATTCAAAGTTCCCGGTTGCAAAAGAGTACTTACCGATTGGAGATGTTTAGGTAGTAGACCAACAGATGGCTCAGTCGAAGTACAGTGAAAGCAGTATTGTGTTTATTAATTTTATACAATAAGGAGGCAGTATTAGGAAATAAAGATGAATTGAAAAGCAGTCATTATTTATTTAAAACTATTTACAAGTAAATTCAATAGCTCTGAGTCGCGTCAAATATTGTAAATGAATACACTTTGAGGTCAAGTTGTCGATATGCAGTATGGTGCAGAAGTAATAATCCGTCCTCGAGTCCCTTTGACCGGTTAATGCTGGCAGAGCATGATTGGTTCATGGCTCGGCATATGTCTTAAATCGGCCCGGTGCGTCGCTGTACGATAGTGCGAAAGCACTGTACGGGCGCATCCTTGTAGCTGGTTGATCTTTCGACGCCGTCGGGCCTAAGTATCCATGAAGCTTGCATTTGCGGCGTGGCTCTACTCAGCATGAACGAGGCGGCACGTGAAAAAATCGGCCGTGATGGGTACTTCTTGAGGGTCGGGTGGGGAGTTCAGTGATAGGGGGGGTCGACCGCTGTGGTGATGGCGGACGACCTAACAGGGGAGGGGTGGGGTGGTTGCCTGGAGGGGCGGCCGTCTCACCCCTCCTCTTGGGGAGGGAATTTTTCAAAGGGGGGGGCTATGTCGCTCGTTTTCTCAACCAATAAATACTACAAACTATCATCATTTTCATTGAATCTTCTAGACTTAATCTCCAAAAATCCTTGCTTTTAAATCAAAATTAAGACAGTAGACTGGAGAAAGGAAGTTCATAAAAAGTTGCCCCACCCACAGTCCCCATACCTACAAAATTTGCCATGACAGGTAATCTGGTGGCACATGGCTACATAGCGATTACTAATTTTATTTTCCCCTTCTTTATAGTGTATTAAGTGGTTCAGAGTACTAAAACCTCCTTTGATGCTTTTCATTTTATTAAATCCTTGAAACAGTTAGTTAATTTCACTTTCGTAAAATAGGATCCTAACTTTCTCACATTGACCTACGTTATTATCAATATTATCAATCAAGGCACCTCAGAAGATCCACTATGAGTCCGTTGAATTCCCTATATATTTCTTGGCACCCACTTTCAGTTCTTCGTGAGTCTCCAGTTTCGGATTTTTTTGCATGTATTCACTCGCCACAAGCACTAATCTCACTTTAATTTTTTTACTATTGCTTTATTCACCGGACATGATTTCTATTTCCTAGGTGATATGTAAAGCAGAAAAAAAAATTGCCATCTGCGAGCCGCGAACCCGCACCATTATATTCTGAATAACTTCGGGACGGGTGCCTTAACTCCCATGGCCACTTTGCCTTCTTACATTAAGTATGTATTGCTAAGTATTTGACTGGCATTTTTTGAGGTTATAACAGCCTCAGATGCAAATTTTATTTTATTAAATATTAGAATGGAGAAAAACCTCCGAGGACTTAAATAAATAAATTTAACTTAGCCAAAAATGTTCATTCATTCAATTCATTGTTTAAACAAAAACATTCCCTTCAGAAAAATAAATAACATCTATAACAGAATTCCAAACATTTATTTTGTCACAAAATACAAGTTTCCCAAATACATTTAATTCATTCGGGCCTCTTCCCTAGTTGCATTAAATGATGCGCCCTTAAACACCGCCTGTGTCCTCCATTGCAAGCTGTTTTGAAAGGAATCTTTACCCTCCACTTAAGGCTGGCAGACTCCACACGTATCCTGGTGTTTCCCGAAGCGCCTCCAGCAGTGTTGAAGTCTTACAGAAGACTTGTGAATGCATCCTTACTGAAAATATAAGTTCATGAATAAACAATTAATTCATGATTCGAGAAGAAACTACAATACCTCATTGAATATTCTTAATGGTAAGTTTGAGCATTGTTGTCCCATCGGTCTATTTTTACATTCACTTTTATTACAATTACTTAAACTTGTTACTTAAACCTATTGTCCACTTAAAAAATTACTTAAAATAAATAACTTAAACAGTTACAATTACTGTTTAAGTATTTCATGCCCGTCTCTTTTTTTTAATCCACGAAAATATCTCCAAATCTGGGTTCAAATTTTATGTTTACCACAGTCAACAGTAAATGCATAGTATTCAATCGGTCATAGTTATCGTCCGCTATGTAAACGTATGTCAGTCTACAACTTGCTAAGGAATCATTTATGAGTTCTCAATTCCAAATTTTTCATGTTAACCCATTAATGCCCAGACGTATCTCTAGATACGTCATACTTTAAAAATTCATAAATACTCTTTAGTTTGTTGTTTATGCAATTTCTTTACCAAATATGACAAAGAAAGCCTTTAAATGGTATACAAGTGATTTCGATTATTTTAGCCTATGTTTGCAATTGTTGTGCTCACTTACACATGGATGGTCATGAACTACTAAGAAATCGCCACGCTATGGTCATGTGAAAATTTAATTTTCTTATTAAGCATTGAGTTATCTGAATCTAGTTTCACCTATTTTAGGTGGGGCTTGGATGTATCAGTTGTACAGGGATGGCTAAGATATAGAAAACTGGGACACAGGGTCACACTGCTGCAATTTAGACGAGATTGTGCACTCTACATTATTGGACATTTTGGTACTCCAACAACTAGGAGGCCGCAGGCTACAATAGCTGGTGATGATTTTAGGACAGATCGCCTTGACCATCTTATTGTAAAGGGTGAGGTTAAAAGTAAGGTATGTGTAAAATGTAAAGGCAGAACTCTGTATTTGTGTGCTAAGTGTAAGGTATCTTTGCACCCAGAATGTTTCTTTGCGTTTCACCAATGAGTTCTACATATTCATGATGTGTAACTTATGTAAATTAAAACATGCCATTCAAGGGTAAAACATAGGCTTAATTCTGTTCAAAAGGCATCTCTTAATAAGGCTGTCAGCAATTTAATGCAAAAACATTTTTTTCGATTTTGCAGTTCACTTTAAAAATTTAAATTTGTTAAAGTAAAATTTCAAAATGCATATGTATATTTTACACATAATAATACTTCGTCAAATATTATTTGATGTATAAAATTCAAATTTAAATATTAAAAACTACTGATGAAGACTTGTGATGAATTATTTTGCAAAAACGTGCATCAACACTATTAAATGATAATGTACATTTTTGACCCCTCAAGTGCCCAGATGTATCTTAAGATACGTATAGGATTAAGTACTATGCAAATGTTAGAGATTTTTTAAAACATTTTTTCCTGCATTAGATATGATGTCTAATCATAATTTAAGCGACCAAAGTAAAATATTTTGAAAAAAATCTTCTGGGCATTAATGGGTTAACTCCAAAATATTCCCAAGTACAATTTTTTGTAACCATAGCTCGTCGCAAGGATTAAAACTACGTATGATACACAAAAGATACTTCATTTCTGACCCCTTTACAAGATCCTGAATTTTTGAACGTTTTCTTTGTGAATCACCGCGGATTATTTGCGGTTACCTCTTGGACATATTTTCCTAATTAATACTAAGGTACAAAAAGAAATTTATCAGGTTTGATGTGTTGGTAAGAATTAATCCTAATGAATAAGAGTAAATGCAATTTTCCAATTAGATGTGGAAAGTGGAAATCCAAATGGAAAATTGCAATTACTCTTATTCAATATTACACTAAGCCGGCGACCAAAACACCCACGGAAAGGAACCTATGCTTAACTTTTACCTTGATCACGTAGTAGCAAGAAGTTTCAATCGACACATTCTTGTTTCTTTCTTATGAGAGGAATATTGTATTATTTCTTTTATTTTGCATCTAAGTGGTATTGTTTAAAATAGAGTTATGATTTTTTTCATTAAAGAAACTCCTCTTTGAATACCAATAAAATAATTGAAAGTTAGCAAATATAATTTTTACTACATTAAACTTGATAAATTTATAATTTGAAGTTTGAGTGGACCGAATTACATTTTTCCGGACTTAATGAATTGCAAAAATATGTTTGACAGAATCAATTGGGAAAAATTTAAGATGGCAATTATGCAAAAAAAGAAGACTGGCAAGGTCGGACAATCAACCAAAACCGATAAACACTCCCAAAGGGGAATATATGGTGGTGGTCGATTGAGAATTAGGGTGGGAGGTGGGCAGTATAGATCTTGGCGTCGATAAAGGCTGCTTGATATCCTCTTTGCTTTTTAACATTTCAGAAGAAGGACAGCTAGGGTGTTGTTACGAGTAGGAGGGCATAAACTTGACTGAGTTGAGAAATTCAACTTCCTCGCTTGACCTAGGAGGGGAATCTCCTCGATAGTAAAAACAATAGAAGAATTTTAAAAAATGAGCTCCAGGTTAGAGTTGCTGACTAGAATCTTGATTAATCATGTTAAGGAAAAGCTGGCGAGGAGTTTATTTTGTGTGGATGACACACAATCTT
The DNA here is from genome assembly GCA_963169105.1 of Ceriagrion tenellum. NCBI lineage: Eukaryota > Metazoa > Arthropoda > Insecta > Odonata > Coenagrionidae > Ceriagrion > Ceriagrion tenellum. The sequence goes on along the minus strand of OY720644.1, from coordinate 40,010,205 downwards.
GGGCTATGAGAAAAAAGACGAGAACATACCGTGAACGCTTTTGGCGAGGGTGTGGAGAAAAATTGAGAAAACGCAGTGAATAGAAAAATAGGCAAACGAGGAAGTATTTTGGGAGTGAAGAGGACACTTCTGAAGAAGATAGGGAGAAAAATAGCGGTTGGCTGGATCAGGCAAAAAGGGATGTTGAAGGCCGTGATTCAAGGGAAGATTTTGGGCTAGTGCGACTGGGAACGAAAAAAAGGAGGTTTAATGGACAGAAAAAAAAAGATTTTTTGCATTGCGTAGCATGATACATATATCTGGACAGTTGTTGCTTGCTTTGATAAGTATTTTTGTAATGCATTCATCAAAAACTCATTGGCAGTATTTTTGTCGATACAGTAAGTCCTCGGAATGCGTCTTATCGATTTACGCCTGATTCAGTGTTACGTCCATGCAGACAAGGGTCGTCGGAAGATTTTTCCCTGTTCAATGCTAATAAAAAACACCGTATGTGCATATGTTTGCCTTTATTGATAACTGAGGCTTAGTCATCCTCGGAAATCAAAACTTTCAAGTAATTGTTCACTAATATTTTTATTATTTACGACCCGGGTTTCGTCACGTAATGACATCTTCAGGTACAAACATTATTCCACATGGGTATATATACATAATCAGGTGCAGAGGATGGAGGGGAAGGGAAAGGGGAGGAGAAGGAAAAACCGTTGGAGTATGGTGTATCGTGTAATGGGTAAATGGCAGGTAGGAGGGGGTCGGGGAGGGGGGGTGGAAGCGTTGGGCTGATTGGAGAAAATACCGGGCGGCGGGAAGGGGGGGAGGAGTGGGAGGGGAAAAATAGGAAGAACAAACATACTTTTTCCTTAGAAATTTAAAAAATGCCATGTATACACAGGTCGACGGTGATTAGCAAGTCCAGACTATTGATGAGAGTACAGTTCAAATGGAGTGGATGGCTCTTTGTTGATGCTCAATGAATTACTCGGAAAACCTTGAAGAGGTGAAAGATTATATACAATGTATTCACAAGTCAATGAGATTAGCAGACCGGGCTATTGTACCTGAAGTTATTGTATTTGTACCTGAAGATGTCATTACGTGACGAAACCCGGGTCGTAAATAATAAAAATATTAGTGAACAATTTCTTGAAAGTTTTGATTTCCGATATGGAGAGGTTCCACAAAGTGAAGCCTGAATTTATTAGTCATCCTATTTGAAATAGCTATTTTTTTCGGGATAAAGGTAAAAAAAAAAAAATTTTAAATTAACACCTTGATTTATCTTGGGATTTAAGTGGTCTCGAATAACTAGATCCGTTTTGCGTTCTTTCGACTTACGTCGCTCTTCCACTACACACACCTCGGACGTAAATCCAGGACTTACGGTACTCGATTATTATATATTTTGGCATTCTATTTTTGAAGCAGCCTAAATTTTGTTTTTTTCGTTTGATCGCTTGAACGAAATCGTTTCGTTTATACTTTAGGCTAACTGAGAAAACTAAAGGTTCGCTCTCACCGGCTAAATATTTTATGCCATCTTTCCCACACCATGAAAACTAATCTTGTAAGCATACCTTGTTTAGATCGGGTAAAGTCAGGTATTTTCATTTAGCCCAACAGGACGCTTATTAAAGAGTTAAAGAGCAAAATAGAGAGACTTAGTGATGGTGGGGGTTTAAGATAGTAAAATATGTGACATAAACGAGATAATATCATTAAAAATAATAATTATGAAAACTTACAATTCTAACCGGTAGATGACGGCCACCATTGCCGCCATGCGTCCACACTTGCCGCCAATTGGTGATGGCTGCCTGAATCTCCCTACTATTTCCTGAAATTAGTGAAGAACAAGTATGTTACAATTAAGAAATGTGTAAAAAAATCGCATTATGTGTGATCTTTCTGCTAATCTATAAAAATTGGAAATTTGAGCAAGACTGACATGTCCTTCATTTAATGAGAATCTCAGAAGTTGTTAACAATTAGGTATTACCCCAAGCTTAAATAACATAAGAGATGCGACATGGGAGAAGAGGCACCATTGCTATGAAAACTGTAACCAGTTGGCAGTGCCTTCCCTTTAGAGATACTCACGAGTATTGTTAACGGCGTATAAATTCGTTTGGAGGTGCTAACTGATGCAAGTTTTCTTTTTAGTCCTTGGAGTATTGTAGCGTATATGAAATAATTTTTAGATAAGCACAAATTAACTTCAACACTCTAAGATCATTCAATTCAAATGCACTCAAATTGACACTCTTTATCTAAATATTTTTCATTCCTATCCTAGGCAATGACGTGGTTCCTTTTTGTTACGATCTGTACCTCGTTATGGTCAAAAAAGTCAATATGATTCTCCGATTGTGACTCCTAAAGCTGCCTCTGTTACAGAAAATAAACCTTTTACTAGGGTATTTGAGTCATACTTACGGTAAAACTTTCCATAGGGGACTGTAAAACTACTATAGGGTCTCTAAATCGTCAATCATTCGCGACTTAGTGGCTGTGACTATAATGAACTGATACCGAGATTCAAACGTCTTCGCGGGTAAACCATTTTATTAGACTCCCTGAGTTTCAATTTGGATTAATAGGAATTCCAAGGAAGGAAGCTGTGCCACTACCTTGCTGCAACATTACTTAGAAAAATATATTTTATTTAAATCTGTCGACTAAGAAATTTGCTTATTCGCTGATGACTACATCCTGTATTGGAAGATCAACGACGAAAGCATCCGTGACTTTCCCCAAAATGACATTCATAAAGCAGAAAAATGGATAGTATACGAAGCGATATGTATGCGATAAGTATTGCAAAAAGCTAACAAATAACCTCCTAAAATAGTTAAAAATGAGAGTTGCTACTTCGCTCTTGTTAGGCCCGATCTCTCGAGAATTTGATTCGCTAGTACCTGCATTGAAAGATTTAATTGGGAAACTAATCAGAATCCGAAGTAAGGTCATACATAAGGTTGGATGTAAGTTGGGAGCCGCTAGAGACTCGGAGGCTGCACGCAAGGATTATGTTGCTTAAACATCCAGAACAGGTGTATCAGAGCGACACAGAGAATATCATTTTTACGTCATGCTAAATGTCTAATTTCGAGAGAAGCGATAAAATAAGAGAAACACATGCCGGGCAGATAAACACGAAAATTCATACTTTCCACAAGTGTCCATAATAAAAACTGGGCTACACTCCAAACATTCTCGAAACACACTTCACAAACTCGCCTCCCTATAACCTACTCACTTATTTCTTTACTCCACTAGTTCCCTAACACCCCGTACCACTGTAAATATGACCAATCCTGCGTATTCTGAGAGGACAGCCAGAGTGAACTTCGAGTTACCTGAGCGAGAGAGAAAATTCATTACTTTCCAGGATACGGGCCTCATATGAATGCTGAACGACTCTAGGCTAGGAATAGAACGAACACTATTCAGGAATTTAACTCTGATGGTTTGGTACGTCATTTCCACTGTTTGCATTGAAAAATATGAAGTACAATGGAATTTAGCATAATGAAATTCACTGTCAAATTCATGGTTATCATTATCCTGAAATATGATAGTAAGTTTTATGATCGCAGTATGTTAAGAATTTTGCTATTAGAATCATAAATACATTGTAAGAGTAAATGCTTTGAATATAGGACTACAAATCAGGAAGTAGTAAGTAAAAAACTTCGTGTGGAGCGTGGCACTCTATGGATCGGAAGCATGGACCATTGGAAAAGCTGACCGGAAAAGACTGGAAGCCATCAAAAGCTGGTGCTGGAGGAGGATGCTGAAGATAAAATGAACGGACAAAAGAGAAATGATGAACTGTACAGAAGAGTAGAAGAGGAAAGGACCATGCAGAACACCATACAGAAAAGAAGAACCAGGTGGATTGGACTCACACTGAGAAACAATTGATTTGTGGAGAACATAATTGAAGGCAAAATGGAGGGAAAAGTTCACAGAGGAAGACCCAGGAATAAGTTCATGGATTAAATACATAGGAGAGTACATAGAAAGAGATGCCATGAGTTAAGAGAACTAGCATTAGATTGGGAAGGATGGAGGGCTACAGTCAACCAATTTTAGGATTCAACGACCTTTAGAACGATGGATTAAGGCCGTTTTACACGATGAATGATCGTGCGCAAGGTCATTCGAATGATCATGCGAATGAACATCATTCACCGTGTAAAACGGAAAATTCGGCGAATTTTACGTCATTCGCGTGATCATGCGAATGAAATTAGAGCATGTTCTAATTTGCTTGAATACTTCCTTGAATGAAATTTGCGCGCGGCGTCCATCTTGTCCACTGCCACCACCTCGGAATTTTAAGGTCATATATAACAAATTTGGAAGCACATTAATCCAAATGATCACTCAAATGATTAATATGTGCTTTGAGAGAACGCAAATTCACACACATCAATTCTCTAGGGTGGGTCATTCGGTAAAACCATATGAGATTTTTAATGAATAAAAACGTCGTTTTTCTTCTAGATTGCATCGATATTTTGTTTAATTTGCAATTTTAGAAGTATGAAATGTTAAGCGAACACCTAATCTTGGATTACAAGGTGAAATTATTTGTTGAATCTTGTTTTCTCGGAGGGCAGATTTTGGGGAGTTAATTTTGGCTGCGTGAAGCTGGCTGTTATGTTGCCTATCTTCAGGAAAAAATCAGGGGTTAAACAACCACATTTGGTTGTCACTCTTAAATGAAAATATTGGCTTTCCGTCACGTCCTAAGATATTTAATTATATTTATAGGGAAATGAAAATGCTTTAAAATAGAAAGTTATCGCCAAAGTCAAGAAACTAGTTGTCTTTCAAAGATGGAATATTTTCGCGGCAGCATTTCAAAGAAGCTGGAGGAAACTTCGCCACAACACAAACTTCGACCAACACAAACAGACGCTGGTAAACAAAGCAGCTGGTCGGAAATACTGCGCGATTTGATATGTGCTATCGATAGTCGCACCTCTGCGCATCGTTTCTGCGCCGAAAATTCGCCGAATTCATTCTCCGTGTAAAGCAGACGTTTCAAGCGATCTTGCGAATGAAATTAATTCGCATGATCATTCGAATGACCTTGCGCACGATCATTCATCGTGTAAAACGGCCTTTATAAATTCAGGCTGTCCAGGCTGGACTCAGAAAGTTCAAACATATGAAGTTAAAAAATGAGGTAAATAATCATCAAATCTTTAAGTATTTTCAATGCCACAGCTTCTGATGAGAAATACTTTCTTAATGATGACTCTAAGTTCATAGCATATGGCGTCGGTGAACTGGCGAAAGAAAAAACTCGGGAGTAAGCGAAGTATTTTCTCATAGGGAAGGATGGACGACGGCAGGGAACCAATTGAGGATTTAAAGACCAATTAATGTGTCTGTCTCTGAGCGCATGGCACTGGTTTGCGCCTAAGGAACTGGTTGAACAGATATGATGAATACGCGCCACTATTGAAGCAAAAAATAGCATATGGAGTAAATAAAGAATATCATGAGAAGTTGATTTGCCCCAAATTGAAATTCATATACAATCGAGAAAAATAACAAAAATTCAGCTATACAATTAAGTAACCCGTCTGGTTACCACTATACCGTACGTATTTTTATGCTGTGAAGGATCTGCATTTCGTGGAAAAGCATTTTTTAGCTAGTTTGTTCCTTAACTCTATATATGAGAATGGTTTACGCCGGGAATAGTCCCTTGTGGACGATGGAAATCCACTAAAACCACCGTCAATCCACCAGCATACCGAATGGCAAAATATACTATGAAGTCATAAAGAAATAAAACTTAAAAGTGTCTTTATTTTTATCGTGCGTGCTTCGACGGCTTAGTTAATTTTTTCCGTGTAGTTACTCACTAGCAGAAAAGACTATCCTTGCAATGATAAACTTTCGTGATTGACCAGTATATGGTGTGCTCATCGGGATAAATGCAAGAAACAAGCAAAATAAACGACAAGGTGTTAAACAGTAAATAGAATTTGGTAAATAAATTTTCATGAAATGTTCTTTGGCGGCACAATTCTAGAAATCTAACTTTGGAAAGCATTAGAGTGCATGACAATGATAAAAAATATACGCCAACCAGGTAAAATGATAAGAATTGAAATGACCGGGATGTAAACCCACATCTCCCAATTACCGGTCGGGTTTGTCAGCCAGTTACACTTCCAATCCATCATAATCGTCATCATGTCCTGTATCTCCTTGTGGAGCACAGGGCCTCAACAAAAGCTCTCCACTGGACTCTGTTTCTGGCAAACACCTTCACCTCTCCCTCAGGACTTCCCCTCCTGCTTGGCCTCTTCTATCACTCCATTTCTCCCTGTTATTCTGGGTCTTCCTCTTATTCTCTGGCCCTGTTGGTTCCACTCCAGGGCCTGTTTCACTATATGGTCTTCAGGCTGACAAAGTACATGGCCAATCCATCTCCATTTCCAGGATTATATTTCAGTTTCTAATGGAAATTGTCCTGTCTGCCTCCACAGTTCTTCGTTTGTGATTGTGTCAGGACATCTAATGTTTAGGATTCTGCGTAGACATCTGTTTACAAAGGTTTTTGATTATTGCATTATGTAACTGTTTTAGTTTTTTTTAGGATGATTGAAAATTTCCATAATTTAATGGTAGTCTCCCCCCCCAAATAAATTCCAGGGATCGCCCATGACTGAGCTGGACCTACTCCTGCATTTATATACGCCGTCTTACGAGTTTAAGTGAAATGAGCAATATGCCAGTTCATGCCATTTATACGAAACATTTACGAAGTGTATCAGCATGATACTTAGTATACGAGACGTCCTTTGGATCCCCAGGCGAAATGCACTTTCCAGGTTTCACATGCATAAAGGAGCACTGATTTTACATTTGAGTTGAATAGTCTCAATTAAGTTATTGTCATCAACTCCCTGGACTGCCCTACGTTTCTCAAATGCCAATCCATCCTCCTCCAATGCGAATTTTTACCGAAATTTAGGCGAACTAGGTGTTAACGTCTCGGGTCCACATTGTTGCACAAGAGACGATGCTTGTACTCACTTAGCCGCTGCAGCGGTGGATAAACCCGTCACTGTCAATTAAGACTACTAATTTGACAATTTTCCAATTAATGTAGGTACAAATGATACTGTACTTGCGGTTGTAAAGATATACTCCTAGGAATGAACTTCACCTTAAAAAACCAGTTGATCGGGATTAGAACTCGGATTTTGAATCCGGAACAGTGTCCGGTTTCGTGTCGGTGGACCATATTATTTGTACGTACCATCATTGGATCGGAAGCACGGACCACTGAAGAAACAGATCAGAACAGACTAAAAGCCTTCATAACCTGGTACTGGAGAAGGTGCTGACGATTAAATGGACGAACACAATAAGAATTGATAAAGTTTACAGAGTAGTAGAAGAGGAAAAACCATTTGGAACACAATAGAAATGTGAAGAACAATATGGAGTGAACATATCCTGAGCCACAATGGCTTTGTGTAAAACATAATTGAAGGCAAAATAGAGGGAAAAGTGTATCAAATTCAAATCCAAAAAATATCCAATCCAAAAAATAGACCAAATAAAGAGGAAAGTACATACGAAGAGATCCCAGGAGATAAGGGAACTAGCATTGGACAGGGAAAGGTGGAGAGCTGCAGTCAACCAATCATAGATGGAACGACCAACGAAAAAGAAACTTTAATGTAAGCAGAATACGTAGAAGGAATTTCACCCTCTTGGGACGGAATTATGAAACATTAACATGAAAAAAATACTGCTACCATGTTAGTTATTTAAAAGTGCTACTTAAGCATTTTTTTAAATTGCAATTTATTTGATAATAAAATTTACTTTGCAATGCGACATATTTTATTGTACGTATTTATTTTAACATTATGCTTTCATAATAATATTCACACAAGGTATACTTCAACATTACCTCCACAAAGTACTGGAATTCCCAAGAAGGGACATGTTTTTTAAAATTTGATGTTGTGATGAAACCCATGTACCTGACAAATTGGTTCAATAAATGTTTTTAAAATTCCCAACTTTTTCTTCATACTGCAGCTGAAACTATTTATTTCAGAGCTCACCCAGGCACGACATCGTCAGTGAATAGCATCACATATTCATCAACTCGAATTGTGTGACCGATTCAAATCGTGGGACCAATGGAGACGCAACTTTCCTCACACTTAATCCGAAGCATTACAATGCTGTCTAGTGCAGAACCTAAATGGAAAAGCCTCTTAAAAAGCAGGTCTTTCAATGATTTTGAAACTCAAAAAAATTGACTTGCTCGTCCATAGAGGGTTAATACATGCTGATATCTATATTAAGTAATCGACTAGATTGTAAAATTACAAAATTGGTGTAGGAGCCCGCAAGCGCTAAAGGAAGATCGGGGGTACCAAGGATGGCGGGGGTAACAAAGATGGTTAGTTCATCTGGCGTAGGCAACAATAGTAAGCCCCCTCACCCTCTACATCAGCGGGGTGGAGGGAAGGGAAGGGTTGGAGGAATGGGGGCGTCGCAGAAGGGTTGAGTCGCTGGAATGCGACAGATGGCGATTTCCGTTCTTTGCCTTTAATTGCTTCCTCCATCCTCCCTCTACCCAGTCTCTCAGCCAGACAAGTTTCCATCTCCTTTCCCGATGGCAACGCTTCGTTATTAATAATGAAATCTTGAATCAGATTATTTTCCCATTCAGCCAAGGGGGATGCTTCCTTATTCCACCCCCATCTCCATCGAATCCTCTCTCCGCCGAGACCCCCTTCCTCTTCATCGGACCCATTTTCTGTTCCTCCAATCGAAGGCTTTAAATCACCTTTTTTTAAAAACGTCTCTTCTCTCTCTTCTGTGTGTGCCCGTGTGTTTTTCAGGATTCGTGGATTTTGGAATTGCCGCACACATACAAAAAAATCTTTATCTCCGCTCGATGTTCCTCTGGGAAAAACCCCTTTTCATTTGGGTTTCTCGGTAGGAAATTGTTATTTTAATCTAAATTGGACTATTTTTCAAAAATTTCGCCGAGAGAAATGCGGGTGTTCCTCGCGGAATGGAATTTTTTGGGAAAGGTCTCGAATGTGCCCTTTTTTTATTACTTCTCCTGCCAATATGGATTCTGTATTTAAGTATTTAAAAAAATCGTTTCTTTAATTAAAAAAGAGAATTATGTTTTTCATTCAATAATCATCAGCTTAATGGGTTTTAGCTTAAAAAAAATACCTCATTTTGTCACTCATTTCAGTAATTTTGGATGAAAACATTTAAACTTCGCATTCTCCTAAATAATATCGGTTTTGATTGAAAAAATTAATACATTTTTGTAAGTAACAAAGTTAAATAATTTCACAAATCTCATTTTTATTTCGCTATTATGCTTATGAATATGTACGAGCCAAGACAATGTAGAAAGAAAGTTTTTATAAGTATTAATTGATGTAGCGATGAATTTCTACCGCTCATCACTATAGTCATATTTGAAAGGGTAGTGAAAAATTATTGGAACCATTTATCATTGAAAAAAATAGCTACTATTCCCTACACGTTTAACATAGCTTTTCTAGCCAAGATAAAGAGAAAACCAATAAGAATCTTCAAGAGTAATGATTAAGAAAACAGACAGTGAAGATAAATTTTTGCAATAAAAAGCAAATAAATTTTCAGCGTAGTATTGTAGTAAACAGAACATTATCATTGGAAGTTTATAGATCTGTTCCCGGACATACGATATTGATTTAAGTATTAAGGGGCCATATTCTGCTAAAGAAACAGCCAATTGAAATTTATAATGCTAAAACCTTAGCCATGAAAATTGATGTGTTTTAGAGGAAAAATTACCATTAAAATGGTACCTAAAATGTTTTATAAATCACTTTATGCCGGATATTTGAATGTGAATAGAAATTATTTTCGGGATTTGTGTTTGAAAAGGGCACCTATACTTTAAAAAAAATCATTAAAATCAAGACTCCCGCATGACTTCTTTACTGAAAATCAACGGTCGCAAATGCGTTTATCTGAGCCAATCTCTTTCCAAGCTCACTCCAGCAGACATCAATTCTACTTCCGATGTCTTTTAATTGGCTCTGCCCAGTGCACATTGTATGAAACAAATAAAAAGTAACCTTGTGTTCGTGCTTAGAAAAAAAACCAACCAAATGAAATTGAGAATGCGACAGGAGGTAAACGCGACGCCCCCAAGCAGGTAGGCCAACGTTATATGCAGTGCATAATGCTTTCAATTTGAGTTTTAACCATATGTTTGAGGTGGAACGAATAATTAATGCTTATGCTATATATGATCTAAAAGTACGTCACAAAAATAAGTGACGGCAGCTGTTTTCTTTGAATGCCTCGTCCAAAAGCTGAGAACTGGATCTTTATTAGTTAGAAGAAAGTTTTTCAGAACTCGTAAGAAATTTATACCAATATACTTTTATACATGATTGCTTTCGGGATAGCTTACGCGTCGAGTCATTTTTTCGAGACATGTTTATATTTATTTTTATGATTACAGCTGGATCTTTCACAAAACGATCGTCATAAAAATGACACAAAGCGGAAGCTATCTCGAAAGCGATCATGTATTAAGACCACTCCAAGGAAGCTATCACTACAAGTCAACTTTTATTACGTTCCAGTTCTTGGCTATTGGTAAAAAGAATGGTTATTGCATTTTAAGGCTATATCCAGAACTAAAAAGTTCTCCGTTAGTTCTAAAACCGACTTCTACCGTAGAAAAGGGAAGGACGAACATCGCGGACACCCTTGAATAAACGAAGGACTTGAGAAATGCCTTTTGGTATTAAGTCCAACGATGACATTATCTTGACCCTCCAAGTGGTGAGGAAGTGAACGCTTGTGCAGCCAATTTAAGTGGAGACTGAGTGATCATCGGGATAAATGATCCACCCTTCTTCATCTTGAGGGAAAGAGGATGGGGTACCCTTGGGGGGAGAAATCACCCCTTAATACAGGGGAACCACCGCCAATAAATGACCAGAGGGACTGGAATTTAGAAGAAAAAGTAAAGCGCCGTATTAAATATATTCGATATTCCAAATTGGCTCGTACCATAAATTACAGAAGAAGTGCATCACAAGTTACTGATCATGGGAATCGGTGACCAAGACCCGACAGAACATGGCCTCTCAGGTCGTCATCCAGCGAAAACCTGGTCGGAAACACAATATGTAGACGTGGCTAATTATCCGGGATGTCCTCCGCGTTGATTCATCTTCGTATGATAGTTTCGCCGGCGTTTCAGCACGCGTCTTCAGGTTTGAAGAGTGGATGCAAGCTCCTGCCCGTCTTTTATAGGCCTTGGTTTCCCGCGTTGCGATCTGATTGTCCGCTCGGTGAAGGAGTCGTTTCCAGGCGTTTAGGATCGGATAGCCGTCCTCCCTGTTCAATGTGGTCGTTTTAGCTATCTCGATTGCCTCTGACAGGAACATCCAGATAAGGATGAATCGACGCGTAGGACATCACGGAAAATTAGCCACGCCTTCTCCACCACCATGTGGAAGCCTCCACCAATATTAAACACAAAAAACACGTGGAACTTTCTCACTCTGCTTAGATCAGGGAAATCATGTGAAGTGAAAAAAGAAATTAAATGAGACGAGATTAACACTAGAAGGACGGGACTTGCTTACTACCTAGAAGGACGGTAGGGGGTCAAAAATGACCCCTTGTTAAAAATTTGGTTTTTAGAGATAAGTTTATTCAATTATTGTTTAAAATTATAAAATAAAACCAAAATGAGTAAATGCAAGACAATACACAGTGTTCAACGATGTTCTGCAAAAAAAGTGATGGGGGTCAAAAATGACCCCTTCCCGTCCTTCCAGGTTAAACGGCGCACAGGTGCTAAAGTTACTAGAATAATCCAAGGAAATTAGTGGATATTAAAGAGCACCTTAAATGGATAAAAGTCACAAATTCAAAGTAAAATCCGTGCAGAACTAAAGAAATGACGAACGGTGAAAATCGAAATCGAAAAGGGGTCAAAAATGACCCCCTCCGTCTTTCTAGTGTTAATATCCTCGGATTAAGTGAAATCAGACGGGAGACAAAGATGACTTGGTATATGAGGAATATAGTGACAGAGAAAGAACTGGCTTACATGGAGTAGCTCTGACATTACGAGGAGACTGAAAAATTATGAAAAATACTCACCATGTAAATGACAGAATACTTGTGATCAAAGTATCGGCCAAACCAATGGACTTATATATTATGCAAGTCTCAAGAAATCTCATTCATATCTCAAGAAATTTTGAGGAGGAGTTGGAGTCCATGGCAAATGGACAAATAGATCACACACTAAAATGTGGTAAAGATAAGTCAAATATAATCGTTATGGGAGATTGCAATGCAAAATTTGGTGCCTTCCTAGACCAATTACGTGCGGGGAAATTTGTATTAGGCGTATCAAACGAATAGGGTGAAAAACTGCTGTAATTATGTAATAAAAATGATCTAGAGACTATAATGATACCTAAAAATGGAAATGCAGACGACTGTACCAACTACAGATCTATCTCCCTACTATCCCATGTATTAATATAGATTAATCTTATCAAAAACAGAATACAGACCAAAAACAGAACAAGACAGACCAATACGTTAGAGAAGAACAGTTCAGATTTTGGAATGGAGAAGGGTCAAGCAAAGTAACACTAGCCAGCACACCAATTTTAGGACGAAGATTAGACGCGAATAAAAGAACTTATGTTACGTTCAACGATAAAAAAGAAAAATTAGACGTGAATAAAAGAACTTATGTTACGTTCAACGATATAGAAAAAGCATTTGATAGGGTAGACTTGAACTTGCTGTTCTAGGTTAAGAATAATATACAAATTGACTGGAGACAGACTTGAGGAGAATTAACATCAATGGGAAGAAACAAGAAGTAAGAAGAAATAGAGGAGTAAGACAAGGTTGCCTTCTGTCACTTAAACTTTTCAACCTATTCATAGAAGAAGCAATAAAAAACAAAGTTAAGCAGTTAAGGCATAAAAGTAAATGTAAAACCCAACCAAACACTTTAGTTTAGCTGACAGTATTGATGGGTTTGGTTGGACTATACTAGCCTGATATGAGTATCTTATGAGTTTGAATTATTAATAATCTGATTTTTTTTCCTTTATTGCCGTTCTTACCGATATTGCCGTTTGCTGCTGTTGTTTTTCAAAATTGTTGTTCAAGTCGACTCAGAAAAAGATATGAACTAACTATAAGAGATTCTTGGTAGAGAACTGAACGAACCGAGAATTAAAATCATTATACATAAAAACCGAAATGATGGGAGTAGATAAGTCCGACAATGATATATAAGCTTCAATAAAACTAGAAAACTCAAAAATAGAGCAATCCAAAGAATTCTGAAACTTGGACAGTCTTATAACAAATGCAAATAAAACTGTATAAGAGGCGAATAGAAGGATTTCACAGGCTAAAAATGCATTGTAACGGAAGTGTAACCTCATAGTTAACAACCACATCTCAATTGACTCGAGGAAAAGATTTTCTATCTTTTCTTTGAGAGACTTTCGTTTGGAACGTGCTCACTAATGGCTGTGAAACATGGACCATGAATGAAAAGAAAAGGATAGGCTCCTGTCAGCTGAAATGTGGTTCCGGAAAAGATTAACCAAAACAAATTGGCTCGTGAGTAAAACAAATGAATGGGTGAAAATTGGGTGCAGAAATAAGTGAAAGAAGAACGCTTCTTCAAACAATTCCCTCCTGTTGAGGTCGCTCACCAAGAAAATGAAAGAGTTATCTCCAATTGAACCATCACGAGACTACACACGTTTATTACCAGCAGAGAACTACAGGTGCAGATACATTATAGAGCAAAAGAGCATCGTGGTAGCGCACTCCATCGTGCCAACTGAGAACGAAACACAGATTATATACACTTTAACAAAAATCAAATGCATTGGGCAATCAAACGTACTGAGTTCCTCAAAAATATACTGGAGGGAAAGGTACGAGGGAAAAAGACAAGCGGACGACCGAGAATGTCCTGGCTTAAGGGTGTAATGTTAATGATTAAGTGTAGCTCCTTTAAAGAGACGAAAATGTCGATTTCCATGAGAGAAATGTGGATACAAAGCCAGCGACTAGGGTTACCCTTTTAAACAACAGAAATGAACACAAAGGGAAGAAAGTTGCGATGGAGAAACTATTTGACTCAACCCGGTCAATTGGCGAATAGGTATTACACCGGTTCCAAACACCATGCTCGGAGCTTTGTAGAGGGAAGCCGAGATATACAAAAGTGTAGATCGCCTCGACGCGACAGTTATCACAAGACCAAATCTGTGTCAAAAAATGAATTGTTTGACACCAGAACCGCTGGGCTTTGATAACCCCTTAAAACCGCGGCTGGGACAGAAATGTCCCATCGGAAAAACCTGGAAAAAATCACAAAAATGCTCGCCAAATTTTAAAAAAAGTGGGCAAGCATTGATTAAATTTTATCATTAATCCATTAAGCAATATTTCCGAAAGAATTATTAAAGAATTCCAAAACCACTACTTATATAATACGACAAAGAGATCTATATCCTTGACGTCCTTGGCGGGTCCTTGACGGGACAAAAATGCCCCACCGCGGTTTTAGGTATTTCCAGTTTTATCATGGAAACTACGAGACGGAGGATAAATAGTAATATTTTCCAAAGTAAACAACTTAATAAATGATTGAAAGCAAAAAACTCCGAAATTTTTACGAAAAATATTAATAGAGAGACAGCTCATCAAAAGGTAAAATGGGACAAAATTGTCCCGTCCGCTGTTTCAGTGTGTAAGATAATTTTGGGGACTTCCCGATTCAACCTGCAGCAGCCTGCGCCTTGGGTTCTGAAGTAGGCAAATGGCACAATAGACCAACCTTATAGGTAAGGACTTACGAGTAAAGGAGAATCACAAGCGGATTGACCAGTTCACCATTGACATTAATATTATGACTGACAATTGGTACATCAGATCAACAAATAAATATGCCCATCTTCACTCACTAAATGGATGATATGACGAGAGTGGATGACGACATAGACGAGATAAATAAACGTATGGCCCTGTAAAGCTTTAAAGCTCTTCGGTCGTGTAAACAACATAATTTAGGGGCAATTGGTTCCATTAAGTGATAATTATGAACAAAATCAGTTGCAATAAAATTTACTTTCAAGCACCCGACTTAGTCCCTGACATTTCATAAGCGTAAGTGAACTCAGATTCAAAGTTTTTACTTGGTGGAAGGTCAACATTGTAGTAATTACCAAACTTCATGACCTCCACAGATTTATTGTTACAGGTACAATCAATCGGTTTTGACAGTTACGCCATCATAAGGTATAATAGATTCCTGTATGTCTAGAATCTAGTTCTCAGATGACTGCGTAACTGCGGAAACCGGTAGTACCGGTAATAATAAATACGTGAAAGTCACAAAGTTTGGTTAATTACTACAGTAAGCGAACCCTTTTTTTCTTTTAGGCTGTGAGATGAGAGGAATTATTGAAGTCATGCTTGAAGATGGGTGATGTGGGAACGGAAACGTAACTGCGGAAACCGGTAGTACCGGTAATAATAAATACGTGAAAGTCACAAAGTTTGGTTAATTACTACAGTAAGCGAACCCTTTTTTTCTTTTAGGCTGTGAGATGAGAGGAATTATTGAAGTCATGCTTGAAGATGGGTGATGTGGGAACGGAAACGGAATTGAAGAGGGACTGAGTTCCCGAAGAACTTTCTAAACTTTCCTGTTAAGGAACACTCCTGTACAAATCGCTACTTCTCCTTGGTGACCTCCTCCGGATCTGGATGGCTTGGAATGGTTACCACACCACGATATCTTGGGTCAGGGCCGCGTGGAAGTCCTTCCGCATGCCCGGACCCTGCTCTCATCTGCAGCGGTGCTGAATCTGCAATCAATGCCGCCACTCCCAGGTCCGTCCTGGTCACACACTTTAATTCCAGCGACTGAAAGTTTGCCTTCCAGTTCGGTCAGAGTCTCTTCCTTTCACTCTCTCGTCCGTCACAAACATGCCGATTCGTACGATCTGCTCCACACATTGTTCAAGTCATACATTAGTCATTCCTTGACGCTCACTAGCCCTTATATAGGTCTTGTGGTAGAGGGGGAGGGGTGACATTCCACCAGGAAACACAAAGGGGGAGTTCACTGCGGTCGTCACGCTCAATTAACG
This sequence comes from Ceriagrion tenellum, assembly GCA_963169105.1. Classification (NCBI taxonomy): domain Eukaryota; kingdom Metazoa; phylum Arthropoda; class Insecta; order Odonata; family Coenagrionidae; genus Ceriagrion; species Ceriagrion tenellum. The sequence goes on along the minus strand of OY720644.1, from coordinate 39,993,955 downwards.
CAGAAAGGGGGCGGGGTTTCGGAGTTCTTCTATAAAATGGGACCCAGTCCCACTCCGCCACTGGACTCATACACACCTTTTTTATCCACTCCATAACTCCACAAAATCATAAGATGGTTTAAACAGGGCAAAACAACAAAAAAACAGATAAGAAATGACTGTGGGTCAGTCAATCCAGAACTTGTGCTTCTCATTAGGCGAAATTTTGGGAAAGTTTGAGCGAATTATCATTTTACCTAGAAATAAATGAATTTGATTTCATTCTAAAGAAAAATATATCACCCTTCCATTGACACCAAAAGGTAAGATTTAAATCTATCTTAAACTCAAACCCATAACGCATTACTTTCCGAGATGTTTGCCAAAAAATACCAGCCCTTTTACATGGGAAATGGTACGTGTATGCACTTCAGAGTAACCTTATATAAAAAAGAAGGCGTTTCCTACACTTGGATCTCGTCAAAAAATCGACACTGTGTAGTGGGTGTGTTTTCTCAACTGTTTTTGAAAATTAATCATATTGTCACCGCAGAAAATTCTTCGGGATCACAATAAACCTTCCGTTTTGATGGAGTTTCAAACGTACCGCGAGAAAAAAATGAGTCAAGTTAAAGGCTTATTTAGATATTTCCATTTGATTACTCGCAATTTCTGTCATGGAAAACTATTTTATTGCACCATTAACGATGCAATTTTAAATTCGTGTGTCTCTCAGCCGTTGAAATGAAAACGTATTTATCGAATATGGTCTATATTTAGATTAGGGAACTATTTCGCTCGCACTACCTTATTGCGGGTGTCCTTTGCCGGTACAGTGTGTATGTCAATCGTACTACCAAGCCATCTTTTTTCATAGCGAATTTTGAAAGGGGTCTGTGCGAACTAGTAGTTAGCGTCTCTTGTGTCACAGGTGACTGCGGATGTTCTTAAGAAGACACTGTCGACATGCAAACTTGTACATGCAATGATTATCAACTGAAAGAATGAAATTAATTTAACGTTATTATATACTGGTCAAGGTGTTTTAAGCTCCCATTTCAAAGACAAAAACAAATTCTCAGTGTACCGAATGATGAAATCAAATAATGACAGACTTTTTTCCTGAAGGTGTAGGTAAAATCGAATAATATTTTTTCCAGGTCATCTATATATTCACATGAAGTATGGTTATCATACGTTACGAGGGCTATATACATCGGTCGAAAACGCCCTTTTAGTTCTTGTTTTTGTCGCTGCCTTGGAGAGATCTTCGCTTTCTCCTCCATTCTCTGCTGTGGAAATCAGCGCCACTGACGACACAGTGGAAAATCCGTTGCAAGGATTCAGGAGAATTTTCAGTGACGTTATAAAACACAATTTTCAACACTTTAATAACTCTCCATAGAGATATAGGATTCTCATTTAAAATAAGTGTAATGTCTTTAATAAATAGATGTCGTACGCACCATGGCGACCACCTGACAATTTTACTGATTTTCGACAAATTTACGTTTTTCTGTGGCCGATATAGTCATGTGAAAGACAAAGAGCGAAAAGTTACGGCACTCATTTTAAGTGATGACTCCAGAGGCCTGCGCAAACAAATTAACTTCAAATGGCAAAGCGTAGTCGCATAATAAAAGTGCGTGGACGTCTGTGGAGGCGTTTTCAGCGGTGCTATATAGCCTTCCTATCGTTTGTTTGAACACTGCCCAAAAAAGATCTCCCCCCCCCCGCCCCAAGCAAATAAAGTACTGGTCAGGCTAATCGTAAAAAGGGATTTGTTGAAAGAGTACTTAAAAAGTGCGATGATAAAGTTAGAGAATTCGGCTACTTCTCCGTTGTCAGATCCCACTTAGAATTCGCTGCCGGTGTTTGGGGTCCTCATGAGATAGGCTTCAAAACAGAGTTAGAACGCGTACAGAGAAGATCAGAAAGATACATAAAGGCCGATATGATAGTCTCGTTTGTGTTACTGACCTCTTGCAACAAATTGGTTGGGAATCACTTTCAGACAGTCGAATTAAAATTAGACTCAATCTTTTATGTAAATTTTAAATTGACCTATTTGCAGACGAAGTGTTCAATATCCTACGAACTCCAACATACTACGGTAAATTAGATCATGAGAATAAAATTAGGGAAGAAGATTGTAGAACAGAAAGGTTTAAAATGTCGTTGTTCCCACGATCGATAAGAGACCATATTGACTGCGTAAAAACTTTGAAGTAGGTTAGCTGACTGGTAGTGTAGCTGATTTATTCATATTCACCCCAATGCATGTTTCTAAATCTGCCGAGTAGTTCTAACACCATGATTTGCGTGTTCCCTGCAAGACACTTGTGCCACGTTTACAAAGTTGGAATATATATATTAGTACAGTAGTTTCTGTAGCATTTATAGTATACCGATAGTGTGGTGTTTGTAGGCGAAAGAAAATTTCTTCACTGTTGTTCGTGTTGGTGATAAGTCACCCCCTGCCAAACACCCTTGTGGTGTCTTGTAGAGTAATAAGTAGATTTATTGAAATGGTTAGCAGGAGAAGCGGCTCTGGTCAACAGAACGGCATGTGTTTGCACCCATTCAGCCAGGGGACGCCAGCCCCTCCCGGGTATTATATCGTATAGAAAGAGGGAGAACATTTGGGAGATACGTATTCCACCTCATTCACATCTTAACACCTTTCGATAAGCCGAGACGTGTGGGCGAGTAGATGAACCGAAAGATAAGATGCACGTGGACCTTTGCACCATCCGTCCACGCTTCTGGAAGGAGAGGTATTTTTTTTGAAAAGAGGGAAATATCTTCCGCTTTCTTTTCATCTTAGCCTTCCATTAGGGATTAGTTGAGCTATCTTTGCCACGGCGTGGGTTCTATATCTTTTTTGGGGTATTGAAACGTGGTCCCCGCCATTTGTCCGCAAAATTCCCCAGGGAGCGTAGAGCGTGAGGCTGGACATCGTGCGCTGAAAAGCGACCCTTGTCCACGTGCATCATTATTCCCTCTTGTCAGATATACAAAAAGGTGGACAAAGGAGTTCGCTGTGCTTTGGATTTCTTGACCATACCGACACGCTTCCTCCATCGCCCGTGACAACGAAGGGTTTTGGCGACTGTTCAGCGCACGCCTGTCTTGGAGACGATTTCCCAAGAGATAAGGAAAGAGGCTCATAAGTAAAGCTGTGCGAATGCTTGGAAATCTATTCGAATCGACTCGAATCAGGCTTAATTCGATTCGGTTCGCCTGCGAATCGGGATGCTTCGAAACCGAATGATTCGTAATATTCGAATCAGATAGATTCGTCTTCGAATCGTTACATGCATTCAAAGGTGGTACTCATTCCGGAATTGTGCACCGTCCGTTTAGAAGATATTTTCTTCTCCCGAAACGAATATTAAAAGGACCACACGTTATTCTGTGCTATCCTTTGTGCCACTGTTTAGAATGTATAACCTCATGTAAGGCCCTGAAATTTAGTCAAATCTATATTCCTCTCACTCTGCATAACCTTTTGTATTTTATTTAGAATTCGATTTCGATTCGCAAGCGAATTATTTTCGGGTGATTTGATTCGATAAGGAATATTTAAAGAAATTAGTTTTAATGCGATTCGAAATTTATGTGGGAGATTTGATTCGTTTCCATTCGAAATGAAAATCCCTGATTTGTACAGCACTACTCATGAGTCTACAATAAGGATGAGAGAAAACTAGACGCGAGCAGATAATGTACTGTGGGTTAACACCATTCAGACGGGACTTTGCGGCATATCTATTTGTACCGACAGGGGTCAATTTGACCCCCCACCCCAAAGAAACAATTTGTTTTTTGAACAAAATATGACATTTTTAATGGAAATTAGAAGCAAATTGTTACGAAATTGTCACATATATGAAAGTAGTGTGCTTAGTTAGTTTGGCCATGTAGAGAGAATGGATGAGAGTCGAATAACAAAGCAGATATATAAGAGTGAAATGAATGGTGCGAGAGGTAGAGGTAGGCCGAGAAAGTTGTGATTGAATGTGGTTGAGGGAAGGTTGGATTGGAGGTTGGATTCTTAGGAGGAGGAATATTACGAGTCTTAAAAACAGGAGGGCGTGTATGAAGCAGTGTATGGGGGTGAATTAGGCAAAAAAAGGTTTGCAAGGATAGGTCGGTATGGAGGAAAAAATTTAAGCAGAGTTAGGCTAATCTTTGTGACTGTGCCTACCCCGGGAGGGAACGGCGTGATTGGTATGTATGTCTGTAAATTGTTACGAAAATTTCTCCTATAAATTGTTATGCACAATTTTGCAAAAATAACGATTTATACCTTCGTACCATGATTGGACATATAACATATGGGATGTGGCACATGAGGACTTGGACACAGAACTTCTGTCCCGTGTCCAAGAAATCATGCGAAGTAAAGGTGTATCAGTTCTTTGTGCGGCGATCCACTCCTAGGTGTTAACGGTCGGCTGTTGAACTGTCTTTGATACATCAACGAAAAACAATCAAACTCCATTCTATAATGAGAAAACTCGAATAGAACAAGGGTGAGATATGAAAAGAAAATTCATTTCGTACTTTCCACACTGTTTTATTGTTTCCGACCATAGTTTCGACAAATTTTTGTCATTATCAAAACTTTGTCGAAGACACGGTCGGAAACAATAAAACAGTGAGGAAAGAAAAAGTCATTTCTATTTTCATGTGTCGGTTTTCCACAAAGTAAAGCCTGAAACTTTAACTTGTAAGGGTGAGATAGCCTGGGGTCACTCGGATATGATGTTAATTTTATGTTACCTCAATGCATTCAATAGGCCTGGATGGAAGATCTCGGCAAAATGCAGTCATTTCGCTCGAGGGGAAAGATATCCGCGATTGTCAACCAATAAATAATCTACTGGAGTGATATTGGCACTAAACAAAGGATATGGTCCGGTTTCTTTTACAGTTTTAACGTGTTTCCACTGTAAAATGCCTTAAACCTATGTGAAGGGACTCGTTTTATTCATATTTTGGATATTTAAAAAAAATGAAGAAGGTTGGAAATGAACATCAAAATCCTATCTCTCAACGCTACTTCTTTGAACAACGGACTTGAAATTATGCAGAATGAATTGATTGAGCTGGTTAAACTATGCAAAGATTAGTATTTTTCTATTTGACAAAAAATGACATTTTTCAGGTTAGTGTAAAGCGGGCAATTAATTCAATATCTTGTAGGAAAATTGTTTCCTGCGGAAATTAATATTGGCTGATTGATTTTTTTATTGAATTGGTTTAAATTGAATTGGTGGTTTGACTGAATTTTATTCTCATACGCACAATACTTCACGTTTATTTCTACCTATATATTGCATTTTCCTTGCAAGAGAACTACTCAAAGAATTCAAATGAATAGGTTGGTGGGAAAATTTGCTAATGCATACAGAAAGTAGTGTTTATTCCAACCATGAATAAATTTAGCAATTAATGTAATATTTTTATTCCAAATTAATATTTTCTATGGCAACTATTTGCAAGGCAATAATGTAAATTTAATTCGTTAGTTACTATTTTTGTTTATTGATTCTATACATACAAATACCAAGATATTTATTTCAATAATTATGAGGATTCAGTAACATTTGCCCAATACTCATAGTGAGTACATTTTTTATATTGTTGTCACAATACATCCCTAATTTAAAGTTTTAAGAAAAGAAGCAAATTAAAACATCAATAAGTGTGTTATTGCAATATCTAGATTGACCAGTCTAGTCAGTAGGATATATGATTCGGGCATTTAGCCTGAAAATTTACTTAAGTCAGTGTTAGTTCCATTACCAAAGAAGGGCATTGCTAAAGAATGTAAAGATTATAGGGCAATTAGTGTTTTCGTTTTATCAAAGCTATAACAAGAATATTATTAAGAATAATAGAAAGGAAAATTGGAGGAAATATGGGAGAAAACCAGTCCAGGTTCAGAAAAGGTAAAGTAACACGAGATGCAATAGGATGACTAAGGATGATTGGCGAAATGTTTGAGGGGAATCGAGACCTGTATATATGTTTCGTTGACTGGGAGAAGGCATTCGACAGAGTCAACTGGGTTGTGCTAATGAGGATTCTTCAGAATACTGGCATAGACTGGAAGAATAGAAGATTAATAAAAGAACTGTTTACAAAACAGAAAGTTGTGAGAAAAGTAGGAAATGATGAGACAGGTGAGATGGATATTGGTAAAGGAGTCAGACAAGGATGCTGCATGTCACCATCTCTCTTCAATATTTATACTGAAGAGCTAACCAGTCCAGTTAAGAATTATAAAAAGCAAGAGGTGTAGTGGTAGGAGGAGAAAAAAATAAGGACAATGAAGTATGCAGATGATCAAGCACTACTGGTGGAATCAGAAGAGGAGCCACGGTATACGATGGAGAGTATTGCAAGAGTGGGGAAAGAATACGGAATGAAAACAAATGTTGGAAAGACAAAAGTGTTGAGAGTAAGTAAGAATGAAGCAATAATTAATATACCCTTAGAAGGAAAAATTGTTGAAAGTGAAATCATTTCAGTGCTTGGGAAACTTGCTTGCGAAACATGTACAGTGAAAAAGAAAGATGAAAAGTACTTAGAATGTTTCGAAATGTGGCTGCAGAGAAAAACGCTTAAGGTGAAGAGGACGGATAGAATGAGAAATGAGGAAGTACTAATGACAAAAGGAGAGGAAAGAAAACTGCTGAGGGAAATCAAAATGAGGAAGACCGCTTGGATGGGACAAGTATTACGCCAAAATTGTCTTTTTAGAAGAATTATTAAATGAAAAATCTTAGGAGAGCGAGGAAGGGGAAGAAGAGGAATGGGAATGCTTGATGACATAAAAAAATGGTCGAAGTTACCGGCAAATGAAAGATGATGCTCAGGACCGACTGCGATGGAGGGCATCCAATTGAAACCTGTCAGAAGACAAACTTCACTAGGAAGAAGAGTGTTAAAGTCTTATTTGTTGCTTATATTAAGGACGTTCAATAATACACTGTACACTAAAGTTTGATCCTTATATATTTCCCACAGCACATCTATAATTGGTGACTTTAGAAGATGAGGAACTGAAGCATCCCTATGAAAACTCCCAAGACCAGTCCGCAAAGAATTTGATGCACTATTATTTATCATTTATTCAATGATGAATAATGAGGCAACGTTCTTTGTAATCCAAAGAGCTAACATTTAACAATTCTTAAAACTACGGCTTGAAATTGTTTTGACGCCCTCTCCCTGTAAGCGAAGGAAGCTAAAAGAGGATTCAGTGATACATCACAAAAAAGTAGGTTGTAATATTATCAAATAAGACCGAATTAGCTTAGACGTCTGTAGATTTGACTTAGCTCAAGACATCTGTATCTTCAACTATAACCGTTTAAGTGTGATAAAAGTTTCCGCCAGGCGTTTTAAGGTAACAGTTATAATAACACCGGTATTCTAACGAACGATTTATAACACGAAGTTTCATGAACCAGACCACTGGACTCTCAGTGGTCAACCTGCAAAGCACCACTCTTTAGATCCACATTCATCTTTTTCTTTCTTATAAGGTGAATCTGTCCTCAGACAGGTTTCAACTAAATTTCTCCCTCCGTGCTCATGTGCCAGGCTCTAGCCTCAGGGACACGTATTCCAGATTTTGTGAAAACTTGACTTTGACTCCCCCCCCCCCCCTAGTTACAACGGCCACTTACGTTCACTCGCCACTTTCTTCCCTCCCCCCACCTTTCCGTCCTCTTCACCACCCTCCCCCTTTCTCCACTTTCCACCAATGCTTTTTGCCCTCTTCAACACCCATTGGTCATTGGTTTTCTTCCCCCCCTCCTTCTGTCCCTTCAGTATTTAATCCTGGCTGTCCTCCCCTTTCGTTCACTTACAACCTCGTGTTGCAAGTGCTTTTCCCTTCAGCTCGCTGAAGAGGGCCACCTTGTGGCCGAAATACGCGTATCCGACGCTCACCCTCGTTTGTTTCTGTGTGTTTTTCTTTTGACCACGCTCTTTTTGAGCGATTTCTCCCAGAAGTTGGGCCCGTCTGTGTGTTGTGAGTGAGTGATTTGAGTGCGTGTGTGTGTGATTGCGGTAATAACCAGGCATCCTTAGTAGGGTCCCATTAGCCCTATGAAGGATATCAGGTTATAACCCAGGCATCCTTATCAGGGTCCCATTAGCCCTCGAAAAGGATCCCAAACTGGGTTGAGTGTGTGTGTGTCTGTGTTGGTCACTGGCGAGGAAGTAACATTCCCGTAAACCATCACAGGAGGGTATTCTGGTGGAGAGGCTGTGGTTGGTCCCTGCTGTGGAATCCCCTTTCCCGCAAACCAACACAGTAAGTGTATTTTTGTGGTACATGTTTGACGAGTGGTGCCATTTTTACGGCTATTGGAGAATTTTATGGTTCCCATAATGATTACTCAGCTTACAGGAGAAAAATGCCAATTTGAACTAGAATGGATACTCATTCTTTCAATTAAAGCTGCCTATTTCAAGCAAAAAAGTCCTGAATAATGGAAACAAATAGAAAATATAGGCGACTTACCGAATGCTTCTTAAAGATATTAGCGAATCACTGCCGTTATTGGCGTCAAAATGCGGCAGTTCTATGCAAATGGCGCTGCAGTCCGCTCCTATGTCTGGACAAACGTGATAATTGAAAATATATTCGTGGAATTATTGGTATACTTTGCACCTTACTTTTGGTTTGCAATAGGTAAGCCATTTTGTCTGCGGAAGCAGGATTTTTATATTGAATAAATAAATATTTGCAACACGTCATTTGTTTGACTAACGTAGTCAAGCTAGAACCACCTTAAGGGTAGGGATACGGAGGAAGTCTCGATATTTTACTCTCATCGATACATTTATTTCGATGCCAATAATTTGCCTACCCGATAATTTTATTTCAATAGTGTACTCGAAAGAGTACTCATACTGTGGTATCGAAACCTTAGGTTTCGAATGGTATAGTGCGCTAATCAACCATACTAAAGGAAACTGACATTTATACTAAAGTTACAGTAAAAGCAGAACGTAATATCAGGCAAACTGCTATATATATAATTTTCGTTTATTTTTTAAATTCATAAGGTTGAAAATAACAAAATCAACTCTAACCTCACAATACGTAACTTTGTCAGTTACTATCTTTCGGCTTAGCAAGGCAAGTTGTGCACGAGGAGGAAATATGGCCATACACAACAAGTTCAATAAAGAAATCTAGAGGTAGCTGCAATGAGGATGGTAAGTTGGATTTGTGGAGTAACGAGAAAAGATAAGATGATAATAAGTGTATTTGAGGATCGGTAAAAGTAGGATCCATAGAATAGTAAGTGCAAGAAAGGATACGTTGGTATGGACATGTCTAGAGAAGAGCAGAGGACTACGCTGGGAAAAGATTTGAGAAAATGGAAGTTACAAGGAAAAGTAAATAGGAAATACCGAAGATGATATGGAAGGACAAAGTGGCAGAATAAACAAAGCAGACATGCTGGAGAAAAGAGGATTGAGGCAGAAATCTATGGAGGAGAAGAATGAAAGAAGGCAACGCCGACCCGTTGATAGGGGAGAGGGGAAAAATACTTCCCATTGTTATTTATCGATTTGATAGTTAATAATAATAATCGAAAATATCTTTGTCTCAGAAACTATGCAATATCGATGTGCATCATTCCATACTCCATGAGAGTAAATTATTGATATTGCTGTATGGATGCCACATTGACATCGATGTATCCGACTACTCGATGTTTTTTGGCCGAGACATCGTGTAGTGAAATAATCCGATGAAAATTGAGTGAGTACTTTTATAAACATCGAAAAATGGAAAGGTTTTTTTAGTCGATGTGGCATCCCTATATCGTTGTAACGGTACCAATACCCTTTCTTATTGATAACAAATCAAAAGGTAAACTTGAAAAATTTACACTTAAAGAGTGATAAAGTCTCATTTGTTACTTTCATCAGATACGTTTAAGCAAAATATTTCTCACAAGAAAGTTCGATTGTCATATGTTCTCCACAGCGCACCTTTTTACGTCGACGTTTTTAGAGATAAATTGTAACGTTTTCCTTGATAAAATTTTAAGATCCATTATATTAAGGGTTCTATAAACTTTTCATTATCATTTTTATATTGAAAAATCAATTAGCGTGCTTTTGATCCGAACGAATTCACAACTAATATTTCTTTATGCCCCTATCTGCAAGTGTTTTGGCGCCCTCTCTGAGCAATTAAAGGATTTTCTAAAGGGGACAAAGCGATACATACTAGTTGCCATAGTATCACATAAAACCGGATAAGCATATGCAATGATTACCATAACAAAAGTTTCCACCAGGAGTTTAAACGGATCAGTGGTAATAACAACGGTATTCCATTAAACAATTTACAACATTTAGTTTCATAAGCTTGACCGGTGACCTTTTAGATACCAGGTTAATGAACAAAACACCACCCTTTAGCACCGCTTACACCATATATTTACAAATCGGTTAACTTGTTACTCAGGACTTGGAAAGATAAATTAGCTACCTTAGAATGATCAAGTCACTTTGTGGGCTCTTTTTAACCAAAATTTGCTCAGATGAGTGAAAGAAACATTAGATGTTGCGAAGAGGCTTCTATTTACATTTTTTTAACCAGAGCACTCTTGATAGAGGGTTGGGAGTTTTATATCTAATGCCAGAAAGAACGAAGTTTTCATATCTTACTTTCGAGTTTCGTTTTAGCATTGTTTTTGTTTGAAATTTCAGTTTTAGGCTCAAAGATGGCAAATTTCTCCGCTACTTCAGCAATAAAAATTCCTACTTGCATAGCTTTGAATGGTGACTTATCCCCTGGGATTTTATGGCTTGGATCAAATTAAAATATGATTAAATTACAGCGAGCTTCAAGCCAAGGAATTTTTCTATCGTCCTCTTCATTTGCGGTTTATGACTGCTGCATAGTTTAATCATCTTGCACGTTACACTGAGTGTATCCTCAAAAAAGCAATGTAAAAATCATTAATTTTTCTTTCCGCTGAATTCATCGAAGATTTTTCTTGGAAATTATTTTCTGAAGGTACTAAGGAAGGTTGCAGCTTTTAGCTTGGAGGGAATCTGCTTTTGAGAATTCTTTCTGAGTCCTCTGCCTCAGCGTCTGGTCTTTAAATGACAACAGTTTTGATGGCCATTCTGCAGGCGTTTTCAGGTCTGAAGTGGCAGAACAATTGCGAGTATTCTTCAGTGTTTCTTAAAGTCTCACTTAATACTATCATAAGATAAGAATACCCATAAGCAGATACACTTCATAATTCTGTGTTACTCTGGATATACATCGCCATAATAGGAGACTCATCACTTAGATATGTCTTCCGAAGTCACTCTTCACGTAACAACGGTCTTTCTCTGAAGAAATAGAAGTTTACATCCCCATTCACATATGGCCTTCCTTCAATTAAGGGTTGACGTGGAGTGCCCCCTGCTGGAATGATAAAATGGAATCAACACGCCTGGTTTGATTAGATAAGAATACCTATAAGCAGATACACTTCATAATTCTGTGTTACTCTGGATATACATCGCCATAATAGGAGAATCATCTCTTACATATGTCTTCCCACGTCATTCTTCACAGAATAACGTTCTTTCTCCGAAGAAAATAAAGTTGACATCCCTATTCACACATGGTATTCCTTCAATTAAGGGTTGACGCGGAGCGCCCCCTGCTGGAATGATAAAATGGAATCAACACGCCTGGTCTGATTCAAAAGTGCCTGACCCACCTCAAGCCTTCGCTTCATTAGCAAAAACTCGACTGTCTGGAAGAGGGTGGGATTTTTCCCTATCCAATCCTACCCCTTGCCTTTTCCTCCCTTTCGCCTATCACCCCTCGTTTTCGTCCCCGGAATCTCTTCTCTCCGAGGCCTCTCGAATAAAAAAAAAATCCCGCTTAATTCACGCGTGAACGTGTTTCTTCTTCACACCAACCCCTTTTGAAATAATGCAGTCAGAGGCGCAGAAAAACACGTTTGTGTTCGGCTCCGGCACCATCTCTTTTCCCCCCTTTTCCCGCACTAGAAACGACCGTAGGCATTCTCCCGAATCATTATAATAAAAACAACTTAAGGGCATTCTCGCTTTGTCCATGATGGGGGGAGGGGGAGTGGATGAAGTGGGTTTAGCCCAGTTCCACAAACACTACTTCTTTTTTTCCCGCCTTCCCCCATTTCCCCCGCCCCCCAAAATGCTCCCTAAAACATCGCATTCGACAGAGGCAGAGAGACAGAAAAGTCGACAAAGGGAGTTGTTGGGAGATTTCTTTCTCACCTTTTGTGAAAAGCCCACCTTTTCTCCCCCTTTTTCTGTGCCCAAGCGGTTATCCCTTCTCTTTCCTCATTCTTTCTCTCTCTCTCTCTCTCCCGCCCGTCTCCTTCCCCTTTCTGTCCTTTCCATTTTGTCCTTTCTATCCCAAGTCCATTCTTCCTTTTCTCTCTCTCGGGATTTCGCCGTGACCCACACCTTCCCTTCATTCTGGTCCTATAAGCTACTCTCACAGTGCCAACCTAACGAATGTCACAGATCTTGACTTCGTTGTGACTGCATCTACATCTACGAAATACCGTACGAGCCACCACTAGGGTGTGCGGTGCGGGGTGATTCCACACCAGGCATGCAGCACTCATCCCAGTTTAAATCAGAACCGCGCACGTTCCCCCGGAATGCCAGGCGCAGGCCAAACGCATTCAAAACGCAGTCAGACCAGAAAATAGGAGAGTGATTCGTAGAAGAACACGCTACCATACAATACACTACTCAAGATATAACTACTGGTTAGTATTATTAATGCGACAGATAAATTGCACCGCAAGGGATTAGAGTAGTCCAAGACAGACCCCTGTAACTCTCCTTCTGATCAGGTTCCGTTTTTGAAGCCGTTTCAACCGTCCGCCCCCAGTCCGAGGGTCAATCCGTAGCATAATGATATTATTAGATGTTGTAATACATCGAAGCAATTTATGCATTATTCCGGGTGTAGCTGAACTTAACGTTAACTCAAAAAGAGTCACAAAATGCACGAAACGGCTCTCCAAGGTAAGCCTCTCACGTGGGCCTTCTAGCAAGGCAAGGCTAATTCTAGGGCTCTCGGATATGTGACGCCAGGCACGCAAACTCAAGCATCGAGAACAGGAAATGGCCAAATGAAAGGAACATGGGCTTCCCTGGCACCTTAAATGAATCTTTAAGATGCGACCGATCATGAATTCGTTATTATATTCTAAGCCCTAGCAGTCGATATTGAACAACCGATAGCAGCTAACGAGTCACAAGAACAATGACTATGAAAAACTCGATCATTGCTCTACAAATTACGCCAATTTCTTAAAATAACAGTTTTTGAAATATTAAACGAGTCATAATAGCCGCAACAATTCGCAGTCTGCGTTTTATTAAATCTTATAAAAGCCTTAACAGATTACGAGAAAGAGATGAATACTCCACACTACGCTTGTTCCGTGAAATCAACGTACTCGCATTGCTAAGCGAGTCACATTAAGTGGAACTAAGAGCAGTGGGCACCAAAAAACTTAGCGTAATTCTTTTTACAGAGCCTTAAAACATTACACTAATTATGCTCTCTTAAGTAAGGCTGCTCCTTTCGCGCACCCCTCACCCTTACTGTCTGATTGAACGAGTCACAAGAACAGTGGCTGTAAACCATTGAAGGAGACGAATAGAGCATACTGGTAGTTAGTAGCAAAGCAGAATTGTAAAAAAAGAGACGTCTGCGGAAGCGTTTTCGACCGTGATATGCATCATTAGTGGTTGTTCAATTCTGAGATTGGTTGACCGCAGCCCTGCACTCTTCCCTATATAATGCTAGTTCCCTTACCTCCTGAGACCCCTTCCCATATACTCTCCTCTTTATTAGGTCCAATAACTTGTTCCTGGGTCTTCCTCTGGGGACTCTTCCATTTACCTTCAGTTATGTTATTGTCTTAGGGTGTGTCCAATCCATCTTGTTCTTCTATTCTGTGTGGTGTTCCAAATGGTCCTTTCCTCTACAACTCTTCTGTACATTTCATTACTTCTTAATTTGTCCGTCCATTTTACCTTCAGCATATTCCTCCAGCACCAGCTTTTACAGGCTTCTAGTCTTTTCTGGTCAGCTTTTACAATGGTACATGCTTACGATCCATTCTGAGTGCTACGCTCCACAAGAAGATTATTACGTATTTAAAATTTTAAGATGTCAACTTTTACTAGAACCACTCGATTTATTAAACAACGACCCAGGTTTCGATGTGCATTCACATCATCTTCAGGTAAATGGAGGCCGATGTGCAGGCCTTATATAGTAAACATTACCAAGTGGGGAATAGGGGGGGAAGAGAACAATGCAGAAAGAGGGTGGTCACGGGAGGGTAGGCTAGGAGGACGAAGTGGAGGGGATTAAAGCTTTGAGGATGGGGGAATAGGCAGGGAGCATACATTTATTAACAAGAAATTCATCACAGTAAGCTTGGTTTTTAAAAATTTCTAGTTGTTCTAAAGCATTCAGCTTACGTCTGTGAGTTGCAAAATGGAGAGGTGTCATAGTAAAATCACTTTTACGTCCGTGGATTAAAAGATGTCGGGCGAAGTTGCTTCCGTTAAAATTAAAATTTCTAAAATCCATTTTATGCTCCTTTTGTCTAATTTATTATTACATATTGTAACAATATGTTATTACATATTTTTTGCTGGTTTGTAGTCCTATCTTCATTGAGTACATCAGTTGACTTTTTCCCATGAACGCCTTCTCCGCTTGATGTCCGTCACACCTCTTCCGTCCCACGTGACGGTATATACTTCCGAGATGGAGCATACAGCGTCCTTTAAAATCCAGTGAATTTCTGACGACTGGTCATGTTGGTACTCATGATGGCAGTGTGAACGGCGCATGGACCCTGCCCCACCCTTGGGGTGGCTCGCTAACGCTTTAAGAGCCGCTTATGCCTTCCTCTTCCAATCCTTTGGCCCATTGCCTGCACTCGCGTCCCGCTCCGACAACACCTCTCCTTTGTGACGGGAAGTGTAATCCCGAAAAAGGAGCCGAACCCCTGCCTCCCTGTGTCCCTCCCTCTCTCGAGGCTGGGCGACAACTGCCGCCATCCCTCCACTCGCCCATTCCGCCTCTTCTTGCAGCCTCACTGGCCGTGGAGTTTACATCCCTTTCCTCTCCTCACGTCCCCATTATATCCTTTATAATCCCAGCTCTCCTCGTCCCTTTTCTTATCCTTCTTTGTCCGGCCACTTTCATCCCTCCGAAAAGTACATATACCTTTCTCCCACCTTTCTCTCTCGCCTCACTACTTTACCTCATTACACTCCGTGCCGGTCCAAATTATTTAACAATTTCATTTGCACGCCTATAATAAGAAAATCGTTTGCAGAATATGATTTCCTAAACTGTACGTTATGTTAAGATATATTCTGTTGTTATACAGGGTGTCACATAAATGTCACGCCACAGTGACACTGGAGCTAGGGCAGCCTAAGAGGAACCGAACCAGCCTAATATGACCTCAGTAAAAGTTGCACGGTTTTCGAGATATTGCCAAATTAAAGCTTTTTCAAAAATTTCACTTTTTTTTACATTTCTAGTCCCAGAATTCACTTGAATAGCTCTCAATTTGGCTCTCTGATTGGGCTACTGCCACAAATTAACAAGCAAAGTACTCTATCCATCCCATTTTTTGAAAGCCGATAAAGTTAGACAGGTATAGCGGCTTTCGCGTTTCTTTTGTTTGTTCTAACCCCATGACCCCCCTCCCTCTCGGGCCTCTGTTCCAGGTAGAAGTCGGCACATGAGTCACAATTGGAAGATTAAAAGAGCGGCCCTAATGAGAACGTTAAATTATCCGATTGAATTCTGGGACTAGAAATGTAAAAAAAGTGAAATCTTTGAAAAAGCTTTAATTTGGCAATATCTCGAAAACCGTGCAACTTTTACTGAGGTCATATTAGGCTGGTTTGGTTCCTCTTAGGCTGCCCTGTGACATTTATGGGACACCCTGTGTAAGGATCTTATTAACATGGTAGTATTGGACAACCTATTAGTAAATCAATTGTTTCAGTTGTCTTCGAGCTTCGAGATACTTAGACAAATTTTTGTGGATTTTTCTCGTAGTGTGCGATGACTTTTTTATTTTAAGCGTAATGAATGTAATGTTAACCGCACTCTATAGTGCAATTTTATGAGTATTTCAATCCAATAGTCCTCATTCCCTTAACTTATCCTTCTTTGTCCGGCCACTTCCATCCCGCCGAAAAGAACACATGTACTTCCACCTTTCTCTCTCGCATTCTACTTTCCCTGAATACACTCAGTGCCGGGCCAAATTATTTAACAAATTCATTTGCCTGCTCCTAATAAAAAATTAGTTGCCGATTACCATTTCCCTAAACTCCACTTTATTCAGTGATTTTAAAAGGATTCTTTCAGCATTATAGTTTCTCATTGCCCGCCAGGAAATCAATGGTTTATGTTTAAGTTGTCTTCAAGCTTCGAGATACGAAGAAAATATTTTAAGGATTAATCTAATTTTAGGGATTTTATTATCGATAGATAATTAGGGATTTTAGGGATCTCATCGTAATTCCTTTTTTATTATAAGCATAATGAATTTAATTTTAATAACACTCATTTGTGCAATTTTGTGCGGTTTTTAACCCAATATTATTATCCCACCGAAAAGTACAAATACTTCTTTCTCTCCCGCATTCGACTTCACCTTAAAACACTCAGTGCTGGGCCAAACTATTTAACAATTTAATTTGCCTACCTCTAATGAAAAAAGTATTAGCCGATTATGATTCCCCGAAATCCACGTTAATTTTATAGATTCACAGTGGTTGTAGAAGGATCTTTTCAATATTGTAGTTTTTCCGTGCCCGCTAAGAAATAAATTGTTTATGTTTAGCCCTAGAGTGGTGATACCCGGTCCCTAGGTCCGACAATATGACATTTCTGGTGACGGAGGTGAAGTATGAAATTTTGCAGTTCATGCTCTTTATGAGATTCCTATTTTTAACTGTTACCACGATATACAAGCAAAAAAAATCTCTTTTTGTACGCATACTACAACATATTGCTATTTTCGGTCCCACAGTCCGTGCGTCACCACTCGTGTCTTTAAATTTTACTAATTACGTTGCGCTTTATAAAATATGATGTGTTAAATATGTGGATGAGCAATTTCTAACATATTATGGAAATGAATTATTTTTGGGTACCAAATCCTAATAACGGGCGCTTTTCTCTTATGAAGAAACACAATGCTCTTGTCTACCCATGTTCCCGCATGACATAGATTGAATACAAGCTGAAGTATCTTCTCTTTTTGCTGTGAAAATTATGAATGAATATTTTAAAATTCACGTTTGAACGCTGCCATTTTAGGACCATCTCGAAAAAACTGATATCATCTTTTTAATAACTTCAAAGCCCTAATCGGTCCGTGAGAGTATATGTCTTACAATATACCGTAGAGTTAAATTGTCACAAGCTTCGAGGTACGAAGACAAATTATTTGTGGATTATTCTCATCGTGTGCAAATACTAATCGTAATTTTAAGCGTAATGAATGCAACTGTAACCGTACTCCTTCGTGCAATTCTAAGCGTTTTTCAATCCAACAATAGTCCCTACTCCAGAGCACGTGTGGGCAGATTTACTTTAAGTGAAAAAGCAGAGTCGTGAAATACAACTGCATGGACGGCTACGGAAGCATATTCGGCCGTTGTATACAGGCCACCTTTCTCTAAGGAAGCCAAAATCGCCGTGTACAAAAGTGTACTTCCTCCCACTTTGTTGTATGGTAGTGAAACATGGTTATGTCAGAATAGACATAAGAGTAGACTAAACGCCGTGGGTATGAGTTATCTGAGGAGTATTTACGGCAAAAGTAGGATGAATAGGGTCAGGAATGAGTGGGTAATAAATGAATATGGGTTTGATGCTCCAGTAATGGACATATATGAAAGAAGTGTGCTTCGTCGGTTTGGCCATGTTAAGAGAATGGATGAGAGTCGAATAACGAAACAGATTTATAAGAGTGAAATGAATGGTGCGAGAGGTAAGCCGAGAAAGTTGTGGTTGAATGTGGTTGGGGAAATTCTTCGGAGGAGGAATATTAGGAGTCTTAAAAACAGGAGGGCGTGTATGAAGCAGTGTATGGTGGTAAATGAGGCAAAAGAGGTTTGCATGGATACGTCAGAATGGAGGAAATTATTGAAGTAGAGTTAGGTGCACATATATGTATTTATGAGTGAAACTGTGTGACTGTGCATACCCCGGAAGGGAACGGCGTGATTGGAATGTTTACAGCCCCCTTATCGTAAAGTCCTCATAGTCTCTAGGATGGGTCGTCGCTAGTATTTCTGGAAAACAATGATGAGCCTGAGGAAATAGCTTGCAAGGAAAGCTTGGAAATAACTAAGCATGCCACTGAAAACGAACTATGATTCAAAACATCCTCTTATCTCTCGCATTCATGGTACCATTTCATCCAGTCTAGGAAACATTCACTGTATCTGTATGTGAAAATAAGGCAACATTCTAAGCATTGTACAGCATTTTTCTCTCATGAATTTACGCTCGAGATTCAGTGAAAAGTATAGTACCCACTATGGATTATATGAAATAATACTAATGTAATCTGATAATATCTATCCGAGGAGAGAACAACGCTTGAATTCTACCGTCAAGTGTTTCGAGGTCAAAAGATATGCAGAGTAAAAATGGAGAAATCAGGTAATACTGAGTGTAAACGCATAAAAAAAGGTCTACTGAATTTTTAGCGTAAATTTTGCTTTATAAATGCATTAAAAAATTCCGTCACGTCTCTTTTATCATTAAGATTAACCGGCATCATAGTAGGTATTAGTTTGCTCATGGTCCGGCCTTTTGTTTCGCTTAATTTGTTTTCACGACTACCCGGTTAGAATCCTATAGGAATAATTGGCATGCATAAAAAGTGATTGCGATAATAAATCGAAGCTAGAGAATATGTGAGAAGTTAGATTTACTGTGCTTATAATACGTGTCGATCAGGTAATCACCCGAACAAGCCTAAGATTCTCTCGGTATTGGCAACTAATCTCAATTCGAGAAATTGGTTTAAGCTACTCGGACGTCTAGGTTAAGGGGAGAGACAGGAATCGAGAAAAAGGAAAATTCTCGAGTCCCCTCCTTAAAAGAGTCCAAAAGAAGAAAATAAGAGGAGAGAATAAAGTTGGGAAAAGGGATAACGCTTCGATCGAAGGCGGCTCGAATCAAACGAATGATTTAATTCTCCCGAGCCTTGAGTGACGACCCGTTTTATCGGATCAGGAGGAGAGGATTTTTCACGCTCCGAACCGATTTCTACGAGAAAATGAAATAAAAGTGACTCTAATCCCCTTTCTGCGAATAAAAGATCTCAAGACAAGAACGAGTCTCTCAGCAAGACTGGCTCTAAACAATTCAATCCAGCACTTGAATACTTCCCGCACTCGATGACGGTCGAGGAAAACGCCTTTGGTTGATCTCAAAATGGTATGAGTCGCCTGATAGCCCAAAAAAAGACGTTTTTTATTCCCTCTTTAACCTTTAAAACCTTAGTATATCAATTAGTGTCGAGTAGGAAATTGACAATTTGGAATTATGGAGATAAAAATCCCTTGATGCATTTAAAAGAAAGAAGCTGTGCCCGGTATGCGTTGCAATGTCTCTTTTTCTTTTTAAGTAGACACACATGTATACAAAGCAGACACAAACGAAGTTGAGACCTAGTTCAATGCATTCCTCGTGCCTACACAGGAATTCGTACCGCACAAATGATGGCATGAGTTTCCATTCCATGCATATGTTGCGGTTTCCAAGTAAATAAAATATTCTACTGTTGAAGTAGTGAAAAATGTAAGATTTTCGAGCTTTAAATTCCAATTTTAGGAAAAAGCGGAGCGTTTACAAAAATCGAGCGCCGGAATTACAAAGAAGGAGTAAAGAAAGAGACCACTGCTTCAAATATTATTCTACTTACAAATTAATTACGTATCTTTGAACACAAATTATGTCTCACTGATATGATTCTTGACATAACGGCAGCGAAACATGGACAGTCAAAAAGAAAGGTGAAATGTACTTAGACCGTGTTCCAACCCGTAGGGTGCATCCTATGCACTTACGCCCTTATGCCCTATCCTGTACTTCACGCACTTTCTGCTCTCCGCCAATGTCTCCCAGTGTCCAATGTCGGAACTATATCAGAACCGCCTCAACCCGTAAGTTGGTCTGTGTACTTCTTCCGGATTGAATTGTATTATCCTTTCGTCTGTCCCTAGTATATCAGAAGAACATCCATTAGTCACTCAGAATTGTAATTTATCGCAAGACATCGCTTTGGAAATTCGCATGATTCACGAATGGGAAATTCTTAGGGCGCAAAAGGGCGCATCGTCATACACTTAAGCCGTGTCCCAATTCGTTAGGCGTTAGGGAGGATGCGGTTAGTTAGCTAAATATTTAGATGCCTTTCGCTAAGGGAGCTTGATTTGGGACATCCTTTGCTAGTTTTGCCGTCTACCGAGCTGGAAACGAATGAAAAACATATGAGTAATTAATAAAGGACTGAAGGAAACAAATGAAACCTGAAATAAAGACATTTTTGACGCCTGTGGCTACCTTCGGGTGCGTTGTGAGATTTGGAAAGTGAAATTACATTTTTTTCATCCATTTCGTTGTCTGGAGATTCGTTAGTTTTCGGGGTATGTAAGTTTGTGTAGGTGTTCTGGGATTTAAATTCGTTTTATTTAAGTGTACTAAGTAAAATTTTTCTTTTGTAGTCGGGTGTTGGTTTGCGAAATTCTAGAGAATTCTTTCACAACATACAAAATACTTGCCATGTTTGCCACTTTTCAACTACTTCCTTGGGTACGAGCGGTGCGAGTTTCCTTGTACGACGCATGCTGCGCTTTGCATGACGGGAAATTCAACATGGAGGCGGATTTAGGATAAACTCCATCTACCCTAAATTTCACCCCCGAGAAAGGCACCTAAATCCGCTCCCCCATGATGCCTAACGAATTGGGACACACTTCAAGATGGCGTCCTCCCTAAATCTGACGATTTAGCTGCCTAAATGGCGAATTGGGACACAGCTTTACCTTCTATGTGCACTAGCGCCCTTGCCATGATGCGCTCTAACGGATTGGAACCACACTATACGACGTGACATCCGGAAAATGACAATCGAAAAGAGCACATAAGGGCACGAAGTGTGCATAATATCGGATTGAAACACGGCCTTAGAAAGTTTCGAAATATGATTGTGGAGAAAAATGCTTACGGTGAAGTGGACGGATAGAACGAGAAATGAGGAAGTACTAATGACAATAGGAGAAGAAGGAAAACTGCTGAGGAAAATAAAAAAAGAAGAAGACAGCTTGGTTGGGCGTATATTACAACAAAACTGTCTTTTTAGAAGAATTATTGAAGGAAAAATAGAAGGAAAGCGAGGAAGGGGAAGAAGAAGAATAGGAATGCTCGATGATATAAAAAATGGCCGAAGTTACAGGCAAATGAAAGAAGATGCTCAGGACAGACTGCGATGGAGGGCATCCAGTTGAAACCTGTCAGAAGACAGATTCCACTAAGAAGAAGAAGATGATGATATGATTCTGGTGATTGCGATATTATATCTCACTGATATGATTCTAATGCACGGGATCAAACAACTCGTAAACGATCTTCCTCGTTGCTTGCTTGTCGTTCCTTGCTTGTTTGAGAAGGTCGCTTGCTAACTCTAATTTTTTGCAACGACTCGCGCTCCGTCTATTGTACAATTGATTTGATAATTCAGAAACCTTTGCGGGGTGCGCGCACAACAACTCACCAAAGTTTCATCGTAATCTGATGAAAGGTGTTGGAACCCATAGAAGACGAACAAACAAACATGTCATTTACTTTATATATTAGAAGAAAGATTATCAGACTGTCACTTCACTGAGTGAGCCTTATACTTTCACTCAAAGCCCACTCACACATCAGGTAAAAATGAAATGGTTAGAACACTCAATTGGGATGACTATCATCAGGATTTGCTCATGAAATTATATCAGAAACCCGGTGTAAAGTACAATGTCCATTATGAATTCCACGCAAGATAAATAATTTATACTGAAAATATGTAATCGAGAACGATTAAAATGCTTAAATTCACTCATCGAGTATACCAAGGTAAGAAGATAAGCAAAGAGCATATGGAATAAAAGATCTTACACCTAATGTAAATAGACAGAAAAATGTATTTAAATTTTTGTGTTGAAATATTGATTTATAAATGCAGTTGCAGTCATAGCTGAAAATTACGATGATCCTAAAAGGTCACCAAACGTAATGGACCAAGTTCTCTAAGAATACAACATGAAATTAAATAAGACGAAGACTAAAATCCTGGTATGAGGAAGAAATAAGCTGAAAGTCACCTTGGGAGGAGAGAAATTAGAGCAAGTGGATTGCTTCACCTATCTCGGAAGTACCACCACGTGAGACGGAAGAAGTACAACTGACATCAAACTGAGAGTAGCAAAAGTTAAGAAAGCGTCCAAGGGCAAAAGACAGCTGCTGTTTTCGAAGAAGACAGGACTTCAAACCAGGAAACAGTATGTGAAAACATTCGTGTGGAGCGTAGCACTCCAAGGATCGGAATGGACCATTGAAAGTGCTGACCAGAATAGACTAGAAGTCTTCGAAACCTGGTGCTGATGGAGGATGCTGAAGATAAAATGGACGGACAAAATAAGAAATGATAAAGTGTACGTAGGAGTAGAAGAGAAAAGGACCATATGGAACACTATAGAGAAGAGAAGAAGATGGATTGGACACACCCTGAGACACAAAGAGTTTGTGAAGAACATAACTGAAGGCAAAAGAGAGGGAAAAATCCCCAGAGGAAGACCCAGGAATAAGTTCACGGACCAAATAAAGAGTTAAGTACTAGGAAGGGATACCTGGCAGGAAGACTATAGGAAGAGATACCTCGATGCATGGGAACTGGAATTATATGGGGAAGGGCGGAGAGCTGCAGTCAACCAATCTTAGGATTGAAAAAACCAAAGATGAAATGCAATCCGTCACGACTATTTTATCATTGAGACTACTTGGCGATATAGGTAGAATTTGGTACAGCCTTTTCTTTTGCCTACTTTGACTTTATGACTGTGGGAATAGGATCTGATAGGAAATCTTAACGTGCACGAAAAGTCTGTGTCTTAGGATGACTTCTTGTGTTACATACATCGGAGATATTCCTGGTAAATATCCTGTATCCTTTTCCGTTTTACAATTTGCATTGCTGGCAATGCTAACAAATCATAGATATAATGAAAAAAAGCAATTCTCTGAGTAAAAGTAATATACGAAACACCCATTATTGACCTTTTAATACAACTAAAAAAACAGTTTAGCTACCTTTTGTTTCGAAAACTTACTTCTAATGTCGTTCGGTAAGGTATTGAAAGTGCTCATAAATGTATCCACAAATGAAGCCTCATTAAGCCGAACAGATGAAGAAATTCAAAGAAATACATCTGTGGCACTCGTATCGTTTTTAATTCCAACAGTATCATCAAACTGGCCAGTAGACGAAGGATGGAAACGAAATTCATGGAAGGGAAGAAAGCATTGGACTCTTCGCCCGCTGCCCCTACAAATTATCCGCCCCGAACTGAGCCACTCAAGTGTCTCGCGACTAACTCGCTGAGGCGTGACTCACGCCGCGTGAGGCAGGAAGAGGACGGAGACTCAAAAGTAGTAGAAGAGGCACTTACAATTCGCCAATTCGTCCCCTTCCCCTTAACGTTCGGAGAATACACTCTCCGTCTTCAAGAGGGAGTTTCTCAAGTGGATGGCGGCTAATGGCTAACACCCTTGGTTGGAGCGGGTCCGTTTTCCATCCCGACGCGTAGGCACGAAACTCGCACTTCAGATAGTGCGAGCGAGATAGTTCCCTAATCGTAATAGAGACCATATTCGAATTATACGTTTCAATTACATCCGCTGTGAGACACACGATTTAAATATTGCATAACTAACGGTGCGATAAAATAGTTTTACATGACAGAAATTGTAAGTAATCAAATCAAAATATCTAAATAAGTTTTTAACTTGACTCATTTTTTTCACGCGGTACGTTTGAAACTCCATCAAAACGGAAAGTTTATTGTGATTCCGAAGAATTTACTGTGTTGACAATATGATTAATTTCAAAAGTAGTTGAGAAAATACTCAAACAACACATTGTTGATTTTTTGACGAGATCTAAGTGTAGAAAATGCATCATTTTTAAGACAAGGTCTCCCTAGAATGCGTATAGTACTATTTCCCATGTAAAAGGGCCAGTATTTTCTGGCTAATATCTCGGGAAGTAACGTGGTAATGGGTTGAATTTTTGGAGCCAGTGGAAGTATAATACATTTTTCTTTCTAATCACACAAATGAGAATTTCAATTCTTTTATTTCTAGGTAAAATGATATTTCGCTCAAAATAACTTAAAAACGGATAGCAAAACTTGTCAGCATACGCTTTCAGAGAGAATGACGTGATAGTAAGTATACAAGACGAAAATGTTCTATCCGTGTAATTGTACTGATCACTGTAGCAGAAATACATGTAGACAAGAGACGCGATACCGAACGGTGAAGTCAAAGTCAATCTGTTATCTTTTTTAATCACGTGTCTTTCTAATCTTCAAGTTAGCGTCAGGTACTAAAATCTACAAAAATAAAAAAGAAGTTGTTAGATGTGGCTCAAAGGTAAAGGAAGCAAGAATAAGTAAGGGTATTAATATTGCTTTTTTCAGGTAAGCAGTAGAACTGGTTAAATATCCATCAAATTTCAATCGGGAGGATGGATACCCACTTGCCTCAACCTGGGAGAGAGTGGTCAAACCACAGCGAGGAGTGGGCAATGGAGACACCCTATGGTCCTAGATGAACTGGCAACGAAATACATAACAACGGGAAATAAATAATAACAATAATTACAAAATGTCCAACGGACCTGAAGACGCCCCCAGGAAGAGGGGAGAAACTGTTGTCAGAAAAACTAAACACGCGACGAGAATACCTGAAAAGAGCAATATTGACAAGTATATGAGTCGCGGAAGCCTTCAAAGCAAAAAGTAAGGGTATTCCTTATCACCATATTTATTCAGTTTGTATGTACAAGATGCTACATACAGAATAAGAGAAAAGTTAGAAGAGACATAAGTTTAAGTAAAAGTGAATGAGGAGAGAGTGGACATGCTTAGATCCGCGGATGATAGAGCTGTGCCTGCAGAAAATGAGGAGGATCTGTAAAAAATATTGAATGTAATGAACAGGGTAATGAAAAATGATTACAACATGAAAATTAACAAACTTAAGACAAAGGTTCTAATCTGCGTTAAAAACAAAAACATAACAGCTAATATAAAATTGGAAAATGTTACCCTTCAACAAGTGAAAGAATTGAACTACTTGGGAAGTAAAATAACGAGGGATGGAAGAAGTGCAAGATATATAAAATTCAGAATCAACCAAGCGAAGCTGGCATTTAATAAAAAGAAAACTCTACTGACGTCAAAAAGCATCAATTTAGAGATAAGGAAAAACTTAATGAAGACCTACGATTGGAGTGTTGCGCTATATGGATTCGAATCGTGGACGGTAGGGGAAAAAGAAATGAAAAGACTGTTATCCTTTGAAGCATGGTGTTACAGAAGAATGCTGAAAGTAAGCTGGACAGGAAGGAAAACGAATGAAGAAATCCTTGAAAAAGCTCAAGAAGAAGGAAGCATAGTAAGAATCATTAAACAAAAAAGAGCTAAACGTATTGGACATCTACTACGGCACAATAATCAAGTGAAAAGGATAATTGAAGGAAAAATTGAGGGAAAAAACTGCAGAGGAAGGCCCCGACTAGACTTAAGGAGCCAAATTATGAAGGATATGAATTGCAGGACATACTTTGAGCTGAAGCAAAAAGCTGAGAAGAGAGATAAATGGAAGTCTGCTGCCAACCAACTCAAGGGTTGAAACGGAAGAAGAAACTAAAATCTATAATGGACGGATGTTCATACGGACTGTAGTTCCGAAGTCGCTGTCATTTACACCTCCCAATTTCGAATTCGACTGTAGTTTCGTAATGTCGCTTTATACCTCCCAAATATAAAGCACAAATTTTCCTTTTACGTTCTTCATTACGCGCAACATAGTTTAAGTGTTTCATGGGATATCGGTCTCATGAATGTCAAAGAATTTGTCCATTAAAAACGTCCACACATCAGTTATACTCTTTAGTTTGAATAAGTTGAGTTGGTGGAAAAGTAAACTACGTGATTGTGGGTATTGACTTGAAGGCAAATGGACAAATTCATCATCCCTGGTGTTCTGCCTGCTGGCAGGTCCCACTCACAAAAGCTGTCTCCAATTTTTCCTATCCCGGGCCTCTTCCTTGGTTTCCTTG
This sequence comes from Ceriagrion tenellum, assembly GCA_963169105.1. Lineage (NCBI taxonomy): Eukaryota > Metazoa > Arthropoda > Insecta > Odonata > Coenagrionidae > Ceriagrion > Ceriagrion tenellum. The sequence goes on along the minus strand of OY720644.1, from coordinate 39,967,454 downwards.
GAACTTCTTTTTATCTTCACTTCGTCTGTCATTTTCAGCCTTCTTCCTCTTCTCTTTTCTCCCTCCGCTGTTGCCTCAACTGCTGTATTTAAAACCACCTTTCCTCTTAAAATATGTCTGATCCAGTTCCCATTTCTCTTATGTATTGTTTTCAGTGGTTTTCTTTCCTCCATAACTCTTCCCAGCACCTCCTCATTCCTTACTCCATCCACCCATTTCACTCTCTCTAGCGTCCTCCGCCCCCAAATTTCCAAATCATTAATCCTAGCCTCCTCTCTTCTTCCCAAGGTCCACGTTTTACATCTACGACACAACACTCCACACATAACATTTCACCAGTCTCTTCCTCAGTTCTACACCCATACCACTGCAAAACACATTTCAATTCTTATAAAATGTTTCCTTTTCCACAGCTATTCTTGACTTAGCCTCTACTTTTCTCTTCCAATCTTCCGTCTGCATGCTACTGACCCGTGCTTTGCGGCTCAGACTGGATTAGATCGGCCGCGCTACGACCTAGGTAGCGTGCTGCCCAAACTTCGGGTAAACATCCAAGCAGTAGTGGACTGATGTCATCAGTCACGGGACTGGGTGAATCGCATATTAGCGAGGAGCAGAAATTACCCAGCAGAAATTGCAACACGGCTGGTTGTCAAACGGGGAGAGTGCTGTTAGTCTCTCCCGTAAAATGCGTCGGGTCAACTATACATTGGCCTGGCGAGAGGAACTGGGGGAGCATTCGGGTTCTCGCCACGCCGGTGGATGGCTGAGCAGTTGGAGATTCTCCTCGACGTCGCTTCGGCTCCGCTCTGCCAGCTCACGTAAGCTTGGGTTCCTTTCCCTCCCGTTTTTCCTTTTTTAATTCTCTCCCAACTGAATCCTTTCCTTGCCTAACCTTCACCGGGTTTTCTGTCCGAGTGCCGTTGCCTATTTGTTTTTGCTATTCCTTGTTGGTTGATAATAAACTGTTGTTTTGCCTAACGCGGAGTGTTTTACTTCTTACTGCCACCATCCTTACCCACCACCCGTGTAGGGTTAGTTCACTCCCGAGAAATCTGTACCTTCAAACCTGCTCTACTCCTTCCTCATTTGTGATAAAATTCATATTTCCTCCATCATTCACTGTCATACCTTTCGTTTTCCCTAAATTTACTTCATTCCAAAGTCTTTCATTCCTTCCTCTAAACTTTTTATCATTCTCTGTAATGCCTGGTTTATAATCGGCTAAGATCACCATATCATCAGCGAATCTGATACTTTTTATCTTCCGTCCTCCAGTTCCTATTCCTTTTCCATTATACAGGGTTTTACCGGCCATCTCCTTAATGTAGATATTGAATAGAGTTGGTGGAAGGCCTTGCCTTAACCCCTCTACCCAGGTCCATCCATTCTGTCAATTTTCGATTAACTTGAATGGCCACTTCCTGGGTCTTGTACAGTTCCCATATCAGCCTTCCTTTTAAACAAAATTCCTTTTAACAAGTATGTTTACAAAAATAAATAATTTTATCTAGCAAAATATATCTTCGATTTTTTCATATGTAAATAGCCAGTTTTTAACTTCTTTTAAAAAAGAAGCAAGATTATGTGCATATTTGTAATCAGAAGGTAATATGTTATACATTTTGGGCCCAATATAAAAAAAAACTTCGCCAATACAGAGACAATTTTTGCCTCGGCAAAGGTGTCAATGCACTGCGAAAATTCCATAAACCTGGCCTATTTGAGACAGGAATTTTAGAACCACTCCTCAGAAAAAACAGTCGAAGTACTTTGTACACGTATATACAAATGCCTAAGTGGGAGGAATTTCAAATGATAAAATAGCGGAAAGGATGGCTCATGACGACTGTTATTGAGCATTATCCTGATAAGCCTCTTTTGCAAGATAATAGCTGACTTAATAGAATTCAAATAAGCTCCTCCCCATGCAATCAAGCCATAGGTCAATTTGTAGTTTATTAATGCATTGTAATATAACGTCTAATTTTCTAATGGACATTTGTTACGAAGCAGATAAAAGTTTGTTAACGTATACTGCAACTTATTTGTTACAGAGGCTATGTGTTGCGTCCACTTTAAACCTTGGTCTAGATTACAAAATGACAAAAAATTACAAAAAATTAGCAAGGTCATTAAAAGAACGTGAAAGATAGCGAAAGAAAAGTTAAGGAATGGGAGAAAGTTGATAGCGGGACTTTTTGTGCAAAGAGAAGGTCGGCGACAAGTTGAGTAAGAATTTTATTGTTGTATGATGCAGAAACTTGGACTAAAGAGGGCTATATTCCCCGGTCAAAAACGCTTCCGCAGACGTCTATGCACTTTTATTTTACGACTCTGCTTCGCAATTTTAAGTAAATCTGCTTGCGCCGAACACTTGAGTAAGGATTTTTATTTAAAATAAGTGTCATAACTTTTTGCTTTCTACATTACTATTTCGCCGCGGAAGAAACGTGAATTCGTCGAAAATTATATGATCGCGTTCGACGTATATTTCTGAAAGTATTTGCGCTTATTGTGAATGAGAACCCTGCCTCCCTGAAAATTGTGAAAATGCTGAATATTGTGTATTATAACGTCACTGTGAACATTCTTGCGAAACTTTGCATGGCATTTTCCTCTGTGCTATTAGTGGCGCTGTTGTCCACGGCTGGAAATAGAGGAGAAGGCGAAAATCTCTCAGAGGTTGCGGCAAAAGCCAGAACTAAAAGGGTGTTTTCAGCCAACGTATACAGCCATCTTAAGGAAATGACGAAAATTGTCTGAAAATGTTTGGGACGAGAAGGTATACTGACTAGTATCTGCTTTGAATAGCAAGTGAGGACAGAGTAATTCTGGAGGACATTTTGAGAAGGCAGAGTAGGCGTTTGGAATAAGTAAATAATAATGAAGGAATCCTAAAGGCCATGAAAGAGGGAATAATGATTGGTAGGCGGTGATGAGGAAGAAAGTAGATTGGCATTTCATTCGAAATGAAGAGAAGTAAGATGTAGACGAAGAAAGAAACAGTGCGCTTGTAAACGTGTTATAATCATCTGCGCCTTTAAAAATAAAGAGGATTGTTACCATTTGCCATTTAAATCTATTTGAATCGGAAGGTTGCTTTCACAAAAAAATACCTATGCATTAAACGACTATCTCAGCGGGAAAAAATCCACAGTCGTCGATAACGAGAGGAGATTTGAATATTTCTACCAAAAATCCATCTTTATGTATGCCACTAAAGCTTTGATGATGACTATGAAAAAAATAGCTAGAATGTGATGAGACCTCTCTATCAGTAATGGACTATTTCGTGAGTGAGGTACAATATTAATCACACCGAAGGCAATTCTTTCTTCGCCTGGAATGTTTTCTGAATCCATAAAGCGTCACCTTGCCTCACTTTTATTTCATTGGTAAACGTCTGGCGTCGGGTTCGGACAGTAATCACATCTCGAGACCCATCTCAACCCTTCAAATCCGTCGTTTCGTGACCCAAAAAAAAAAAGTTACGACCGAGATTTTTAATCCCTTCACTCTCCCTTGTCTCTCACACACTCTTTGCATTCTTTTACGCCGATATCTCTCGCCTGTCAAGGAAAGTCTACTCCGCACAAAAGAGACGTCTCCAGGCCAAATCCCTTCCTTGGCCACATTCACAGCAATAAAACAATGTCCCCCGATTTGGCAGTAATTCTAGTACTTATATACAATCTGTAGGTCTGACCCAAATGGTTCTGCAAGCTTCTTCAAGCAAGCAAGTCTCTCCCAATACTAATGATGAAAAGGTATTCAGTGACAAAGAGGAATAGTAACGTTGTAATGACTATGAGTCATCAACGTTGTTCGCGTTAATAGAAGGAAACACTGTGTTGCTCAGTAAAAATAGGCAGTAGACTTTTATTCTGTTCACTAATGAATTATTAAAATTAATTTAATACGAGTTTTGGCGTCAATACCATCATAGTTTACCCATGCGTTGCCTTGACGCTTTTATTCCTCATGATCCCGTGATCAGCAAAAAAAGATTTACATTGTGTAATTTTTTTGTGTAACAAATAACGTTCACGGCGTTTTTCTTCAGAGAAGACACTTTTTGTTTTAATTCTACAATTAGTTTCTGAAGTCTACATTTGGCAATCCGTATATATTATTTCTCAAAGGTGTTTTTTGGTCGCAACGCCATAAATCCCAAAGTTATTCATAAAAACTAATTATTCAAACATAGTTTTAAAGTTTATGTTCCCCGATATTGATGAAAAATAGACAAATTGTTTAAAATTTAGGTTTTTGCCATAAAAATGATACAACGCCATCTGCTGACAATATAATCAACTAGTATGTTGGCAATGGTTACGTGTTTAAATGACTGTAGGAGGCGCCATCTATTAACACATCGTTTAGTTACATTGTTTACATTCTACATGCAATCAGTGTGACCATTTACTGTTTACGTTTACGTTATGTATCTCTAACACAAACATAAATAACATATAATTGTCCATGAGAAGAAACAGGTCAAAGAACACGAAGAAAGATGGAAGAAACAGGACGAAGCTGCATACCGTGCGAAATATTCGACAGGTAGAGGAACAGGAAGAGAGATGGAAGAAACAGGAAGAAGCTGCATACTGTGCGAAATATTCGACAGGTAGAGGAACAGGAAGAAAGATGGAAGAAACAGTAAGAAGCCGCATACTGTGCGAAATTTTCGTACAGGTCAGCTAGTTATTCATATTGATCATATTTTTTAAGAGGTTGGTGATGTCGCTGCCATTCAGATTTTGAGTCGTCCTCAGGTCTGGAGATGACACTCCTCAGGACTGAAGATATTTAGGTCGTAACAATGAATGCTCAGAAACGGAGTTAACAAAGTTATTTCATTCCTCCGTAATTGATATCTTCCACGAAGTCAAGCCTCAAACCGTTTTCTTTATCAGCGTGTAGTCTTAGGCGATTAAAATTTTGTAATCTCACTTTCCTACCATAGTTAACTTATATAAATTCCACTTTCTCAGGCGAGATATTGTAGAACAGCATTTTCAATGATACACAAAAGATATCGCACTGTCCACCTTTTATTACAAACTCGTACAACACGTGTTTTGACTGTCTTGCAGTCATCATCAGGTAGTACACAAAGGATATCGTACTGTCTACCTTTTATTACAAACTCGTACTACACGTGTTTCGACTGTCTTTCAGTCATCATTAGGTACGACCTGTAGTACGAGTTTGTACGGCCTGTACAGGTACGACCTGTAGTACAACCTGTAGTACGAGACACGTGTAGTACGAGTTTGTAATAAAAGGTAGACAGTACGATATCTTTTTTGTATCATTCCTTAACTTATATGTCAAATATAGTTGTTTTCGAAAACAAGAGCCTAATGTATAGGTGACATTCATGGGGCACGAAGGGTTTACCAAGAATATAGTTGTAGGAAAATATAGGTAAAATGTCTTAGAGGAATTCCCAGCAATAGATACACATGGACCAAACAAAGAGGAAATTACAAAGGAAGAATAAAGGGAGCATGCATAAGATATGGATTAATTGAGGGCTGCAGAAAAAATCAATCTTTGGATTGAACGATCAATCACTACGCGTACCAATCGATCTCAGATCGGATCATCTCGATATGGTAAACGCGACGGGCTAGTGGGATCGATCTGAGAAAAGGGGGGATTCGGCCCGCTTTCTAAGCCAGTCCGAGATTTCAGATCGATCTGAACCAGCGGGTCTGTGGCGCTCCTCGTTATTCTTTTGGTTGTCATTGGGAAATATTATTACAATCATGACAACTGTATTGTTCTAGGCGTGTGTTGTAACCAGTTGTAAAAAGTGTGCAGTACTGGCGAGAGAGGTGACATCGATGATGTCGTAGAACATCGCAATCTACCTCCACTTAGGCAATTGTACACACTCGGAATGCGACTGAAAATTTCAAACTATACACTTGTTTACATACCGGGTCAACATCACATCGTGTTTCAACTGATAGATTCAATTGTTCACTATCAACATTTTGAGTCCATGTCCGCTTGCTCGGAATTTTCAGATCGGTCTGAATTCAGATCGATCTGAGATTTATTGGCAAACGCAGTGTATGATGGCGAATTTTTGCAGGCTTTATATAGGACAGTGAAGTGATAACTGATTGTAAAATTAAAATAAAAAGAAAGCCATGTGATTGAAAAGGACAACTCAATGACTTTATTGCACGGTATCGCTTCTTTGGTCTACATAAATTACAGAAACAAGGAACAATTTCTCACCACTTCATTGCCATCCATAAAGACATTGAGGTAAAAAGAAAAACCTCAATTCATAAATTTTCTTACCCAAGTTTACCCTGGCTTAGCCTGTAGGTCGGAAGATGACAGGAAGTGTAGAAGGGAATGCATACAGCCCAGATCTGAAGATGACACGAAGTGTCGGAGCCCGGTCCGCGGCAATTTATTCTCATAATTGGAGTTTACAAGGCTATTTTATTCTTCCATACGTTGGTAGTACGGAAGGTGCGCGAAAAGACAAGACTGATTCGGCGGCCTGCCCACTAGTTCCTTCTCGACCGGCGGTTTCTGGTCCGGGTGAGTGCGGAGGGCAGAGCAAAGAGATAAATAAAGGCAAAGTGAGGAAGGGTAGGGGAAGAGGGATTTCCGTTCTCGGGCGTCATTCTAAAGGCCGCTCGTTGTGACAACGAAGGAAAGGGAAACCATGCGAGTAATCCCTGTCCGGCCAAGAAAAGCCCTTTGCGGCTCACCCGCCACCCTTCCCCTCTTTCCTCCCCTACTCTCCCTTTACTCAACTCATCCCACTTTTCCATCCAAATCCTTAAACTACTCTCACCCCATCCTTCCTGTTAATAATACCCATAGCCTCACACTCCCTCTCTCTGCCCGACCGGACTTTTAACCACTAATACCCAAACCTCAATACTTAACTGTCCTCACCACAGTTCATCCTCGTTTTCATCCCCATTTTTCTCTCACAGTCCACCTGCCTATCCACAGCCCCTTGGAGCTCAAACTCTCTTTCTCCCTCTTTCCTTATGTATACTTAACCTCCATCTTGACCCCTGACCTCCGCCATCCCCCCTGTCCTATTGAATTTACTCTCCCGGATTGGGAAATTTGGCGTACCTCAGGGATGCATGATCTGCCCGCTGTTCTTCTACATTTATGTCAACGGAATCTACTCCAGAGTTGACAGCCAAATGCTGACCTAGGTAGGCGTGCAACTTGTAAACTGTAGAATTCAGGGATGGAGGTACTGGATATTTTAACTGACGCAACAAATAAGTATCAAATTATGCACTAGTTATTTCCAGCTTATGTAAGTTATCTTAGCGCTAGGCGGCAATTAGCTTATGTTAATTTATTTTTATATGTAGTTGTTAATATCTTACATAATCCAACATACTACGGTAGATCAGATCATAAAAATAAAATAAGGGAAATAGATTGTGGAACAGAAAGGTTTAAAATGTCGTTTTTCCCGCGATCGATAAGAGACCTTAATGACTGCTTTGAGACTTTGATTTAGGTTAGTTGATAGGTAGTGTAGCTGATAAACTCATATGACCCCAAATGCATGTTTATAAATCTGCCGAGTAGTGCTAACACCATGTTTTGCATGTTCCCTGCATGATTTTTGTGTCACGTTTACATAGTAATATTATAGATTATTTTTGTAGTTTCTGTATCATTTGTAACATACCCATAGTGTGATGAATGTAGGTGAAAGTAAATTTCTGCACTGTAGTTCATGTTGGTAATAAGTCACTCCTTACCAAATACCCTTGTGGTTGCTTACAGAGATAAGTAAATGTAGATATTGATAACTTATTGCTAGAGTGATTCGAAATGGTTGAAAATCTCTTAAACAATGCGATGCAATGATTTGGTAGCTTTTTGGAGTGGTGACTTTCGGTATACCTCAGGGGAGCATGATCGATCCACTGTTATTCCATACGTATTACGTTACGTATACGTCATCAACTCAATAGTTAACAGACAAACCATATTTAATGTTGACCAAGAGAGGCAAGCAAGTTATGAAGTGCAGAATTCTGAAATGATAGGTACTTGATATTGTTATTGGCGGACATGAATAGTATCAAATTATGTACGAGTTATACCCAGATGTAGTCAGCGTATGTAAGTCACTTATTGCTCGAGTGATCCGAAATGGTAAAAAAATAATTTAACAATGCGATGCGAAACTTGATCTAAGAGGATGATTTCGTAGCTTCTTGCTCCGAAACTAAACTTGGAGCATCTTTCCTGAACACGTTTCTGATTCTAAGTGAGCGGTAACTAACAAAAAATATAAAAAAGACGATTTTTAGGCATTTTTTGATATTGACCAGGTTATTTCACGGCGTCTTGAATGTATATTCGAACTTCATTCAAGAAATGGTTCAATTGCACTCTTTAAAAAAAATTTTAACGTCTCTGTACGGACAGTAGTACAGTATTCTACACTTAAAATCAATATTTTCTGGTGAGAGCCGTATCAAAGCATGTGATTGACTTTCCTAAAAATATTAGCTGCAAAAATAGCTTATTTAACTTAAAGAACTTAGTGCTGTTATATATGATAATTACACACGTTCATTAATGATGTATAATAATTTCAAAAGTAAAACCAAGTCACAAGACGTTCCTTAAGCAGCGTTAAATTTCCTGAAAAGGCACAATGCACAAAGTAATATTGATGCTCCATGTGTCGGCTCCAACCTATTCCCAACACATCGCACTGCTGGTGTAGTGGTATCATGCAAGATTCCCATTCTTGCGACCCGGGTTCGATTCCCGGGCAGTGCAATTATTTTTGTTTCGCTAACATCCATACACTGCCATAAAAACTCTGTTGTCTGATCTTTTGTGAAACACCCACGCCTTTCAATGAATCCTTCTTGTATTTTCATGAGACTCCACGAAACTACATCGTAGTCTGCATTACGAAGTATAACGTCAATACCGGAATCCCAGCTAAAGCACAAGAGTCGTGATTATTTTTATCGTATGAGGCACCACAGGAGGTGGCGCGCAGGATGTTTGAGCGTACACGTCGAATTTAGCATAGATGAAAGGCTAGAAATAGGTCAGTTAGTGGAAAAATGGACTGTGTATTTCAAAAGTCATTTGTTGTCAGGGTAAGCCATAGAGTAGGTAGTCCAGTCTGTAGGGAAATTTGAAGGTTTTTTCGTGATACAGGTTAAGAATAGTCAAAAGTTGTAGGAAAGGGAGAGTTATATATACCTATATATTTTTAAACTTCGAACTAGACGTTATAAACAAATTACAGGGGTTCAAAGTTGGCTAAAAACGGTTTTTTAACTCTACAAGCCAAGGTACTCACTTTAGGAAGAAATGTTTCTAATGTTTTTTGTAGACAATTAAAAAACGCATAATTTGAGCTATGTTAATTATTTTTTCGATAATTATTTATTGCAAAAACTTTGAAAAACCCCCCAAAATGGCGTTTTTTTGCATATCAATTATTTATTGCAAAAACGACTTTTTAAATACTTTTTTGCTTTGTAATTAAGGCCCTCATTATGACAAAAAAAATAGGATTTATAAAGCCAATTTGGTTAATTTGTTGCTGAGTTATTCCATTTGTTTATTAAAAACATGTCTAATGATCAATGCTGTAACTTTTTATTGGACCAACATACAGGGTCGCATAAAGGCTCATTCTCTTTGTAAAGGTCCAAAATTTAATAATATTAAAGAAAAATTGAAAAAAAAATTATTTTCAATCCCTCAAATAACGCTTACAAAAAAAGGGCGTTTTTGTTTTATAAATAAATGAAGCTGGGGGCCACCCCCATAAACTGTAGATAATGTTTTCTTCAAGATTTGAGTAGCTGAGGTCGAAACAAAGAATTAAAAAAAAAAAAGTTTTTTTTCGACCAATAGCAACCAAGATAAGAATTTTTTTTTTAACCACTGCTCCGTTGTTTATAACAATTAATAAATAAATCCGACGGCATTTGGACCTCAAAGACATATTTTCAATATCTATTGTCAGATTTACAAAATATTGACTTGTAAGTGTTAAAAAACATGAATGAAGTATAGCGAAGAAAAGCAAGGCCGGCCGGCCGCGGTGGTGGGGGTAGCGCGACGTGCTCTCCCGCGAGCGAGAGAAAACTGAGTTGGCTACTTCAAATCTGCTGCGCTCGGAAAAATATCTCGTATCTCGGAAAGTTCTGAACCAATTTCGATGTTTTTTTTTAAATCTGGGATAGCTTCAAATTTTATTAACAATGACATTGTTAGTTTGTAAAAAATATTAATACTTCCAGCTGAAATGCTATAAATGTAAAATTATTTTTAAAAAACGCCCTTTTTTTGTAAGCGTTATTTGAGGGGTTGAAAATAATTTTTTTTTCAATTTTTCTTTAATATTATTAAATTTTGGCCCTTTACGAAGAGAATGAGTCTTTATGCGACCCTGAATGTTGGTCCAATAAAAAGTTACAGCATTGATCATTAGACATGTTTTTAATAAACAAATGGAATAACTCAGCAACAAATTAACCAAATTGGCTTTATAAATCCTATTTTTTTGTCATAATGAGGGCCTTAATTACAAAGCAAAAAAGTATTTAAAAAGTCGTTTTTGCAATAAATAATTGATATGCAAAAAAACGCCATTTTGGGGGGTTTTTCAAAGTTTTTGCAATAAATAATTATCGAAAAAAAACTTAACATAGCTCAAATTATGCGTTTTTTAATTGTCTACAAAAAACATTAGAAACATTTCTTCCTAAAGTGAGTACCTTGGCTTGTAGAATTAAAAAACCGTTTTTAGCCAACTTTGAACCCCTGTAATTTGTTTATAACGTCTAGTTCGAAGTTTAAAAATATATAGGTATATATAACTCTCCCTTTCCTACAACCTTTGACTATTCTTAACCTGTATCAAGACAACGTCATAAATGACCCTTTTTTCTCTCCACAGACTGGACTAAGGGTAAAAAATTTTCCGTTTCCTTAAATGCATTTTATGAAGAGGATTCAAAGTGTAAGGCCCAGGAGTAGCTTAATCTATGGCAGCAAATTGGATACATCCCCGAAATGCAATGATGAGAACTGTCAAGCAATAGTCGTAGCAATACTTAATTAGCGTAGTTAAAAAAATAAAATTTCTAAATTCCACCACTTAATTCACAGCAAGAAGTCTAACGTCATTATTGGAACAGAAAGTTGGCTGATTGACACTATTTCTGATAGTAAAGTCTTGCCAAAATTGTTCACCATTTATAGAAAAGGTAGAATTAGCAGAGTCGTAGGCGGAGTATTTGTAGCTATAAAGAATACAATCGTCTTCCAAGCAGAAATCGATCCAAAGACCAGCCAAGAATCTGTAAGGAGCTCAATTAAATGCCCTAAATCCTAAACAATATTTGTGTGCTCGTACTACAGGTCACCCGAAACTGTTGTCACTTCAATTATTGGACTAGAAACACCGATAAACAACATCACATCCAGGAATACCGAAAGAAATTTTATAATAGGTGGAGATTTCATTGTATCCTCTAGCGATTGGAATACGTACTGTTTTATAACCAAGAGAGAGACAAAGGCATCAAGTTTATATCGTTAACTTCCTCATGAAACGCTCTACTTCAGATCAATAAGGTACCTGACAGAAGAGAAAATATTTTTGATTTATTGGAATAAAATATTCCACATCTAGGGAGACATTGTCGAGAGAATTGGTAACCATAGGGTAGTTAGAGGTAGTTTTTCCTCAGATACTTATCATAGATATCTTAGATAGATATCCTATCACTTAAATACTAACCAAATAAGAAAACTGTACTTATTTTACAAGTGTTTTTGATGGGTTCAAGTGCCACCTAAAATATTTCTCTTCCGTCTTCCAAGAATCAATAATGAAGCTAGACGGGGACGCTGCTTGAAAAGCTTTTCTTTCGATCGTGCATTCAGGAATAAAAAAATATATCCCAAGTAAAGTAAGAAAAGAGAGCAGTAGGCAAGATGGTGAAAAGCGAAAGTGAGAAAATCGTTAACACTAGAACCGCTGGGCTTTGCTAACACCTTAAAGCCGCCGCTGGGATAAAAATGTCCCATCGGAAAAACCTGGAAAAAATGACGGAAATAATGTTTTCGTGACTGTGTAACTCAGGAAAATGCCCGTAAAATTAAAAAGAAGTGGGAGAGCATTCAGTAAATTTAATCTGTAATACTTGAGCAATCTTTCTGAGCGAATTATTAAAGAATTCCAAAACCAATAATAATTAAATGCGACAAAAAATTAATATTCCATGATGGGACAAAAATGTCCCATCCGCGGTTTTAGGTATTTCTAGTTTTTTCTCGGAAACTATGAGGCGGGGGATGGATATTATTCTCCCAAAGTAAACAACTGAACTGAAAATTGAACGCCAATAACTCCCAAATTTTTACGAAGCATATCAAGAGATACACAGCTCATCAAAAGGTAAAATGGGACAAAAATGTCCCGTCCGTGGTTTTAGGTATTTCTAGTTTTTTCTCGAAAACTACGAGGCGGGGGATGGATATTATTTTCCCAAAGTAAACAACTGAATAAATGATTGAACGCCAATAACTCCGAAATTTTTACGAAGTATATTAAGAGATACACAGCTCATCAAAAGGTAAAATGGGACAAAAATGTCCCGTCCGCGGTTTTAGGTATTTCTAGTTTTTTCTCGGAAACTACGAGACGGGGGATGGATATTATTTTCCCAAAGTAAACAACTGAATAAATGATTGAACGCCAAAAACTCCGAAATTTTTACGAAGCATATTAAGAGATACACAGCTCACCAAAAGGTAAAATGGGACAAAAATGTCCCGTCCGCGGTTCTAGTGCTAAGAGAACAGAGAGCATACCGCCCCAAGATGAAAAACCTCCCCGTAGATTTACTCACGGATGATCGCGAGTCAATAATCGAAAAATATAACGATGCTAATAAATGGACCAGCGACGTATCAATATATAGCGACATACAAATGGCGATACGGTTGTCCACTAATATGCTGCAACACAGTAAGAACCCAAAAATTCTAAATTTCAAGAAAACTGCGGAAGCCATTGCAAAGCAACGTTATGTACACCCGTGTTAATGGGGGATTATCACACACGTTTTCATCATTTATGCCGCTTATCGGGGTGGGCTCAAGGACTTGCGGGCCGGGCCGCAGAGCACAATAGAAGTCCTATGCTTCCCTCCACCCTAAAACTTCTTCCCTCTAACCCCTAATACATTTCCCGCAACTCAATCCATATTCTCACGTGTAAGTGTAGCTGCCTTTCCCCCCCTCTGTCACACCTTCCTTGGGTCTCTTCCGGCTGTGATATTTTTCCATGCTCACAAAGAGATCATGGCCCGAAACACGTTCGTATACTTTCCCATACTTGGCACAGCCTATTTCGCATCATTCATGTGCTAATTGTCTCCGAAGCGCGACAACTCCCGTGATGCACTCTGACAAGGGATGGTATGGGAAGGGCTAAGGCTTGTATTCGACAAGGGGGCGGCCTCAAGGGTTGGATGTGCCAAGCGATTAAGTGCCCCTCTTGAGAAAAAAATACTATTCTGTATCAGTTACTACACCGCTATCCTCCGGGCCCAGTTCGTCCCTTTGCCTTTAAGAATATTATGATTGGAACTCTCACTTTTGAAGAAATGTAAAAATTATTTTAAAAGAAACGGAACTATCCACGCAGTTATCGCAACGCTACCCGCTAGTGATCGCACAATCGTATGAATTTCACTATGGAAAAACAATTCCCCTGGACTTGGAATCGAACTCAGATCCCTCGATTCTGCGCCGAGCGCTCGAACCAATTAAGCTACCCAGTCGTTCTCTTCCATGGGGGCTTTAAGGAGCATGTTGTCCTTACCGGTACCGTGCATGTGATGCCAGAAGTACCCGTATGCGAGCGCAAAGCGCCACAGTCCACGGGGTAAAGCCCAACTTTAAACACAAGGTGTTTACTTTGGACATTTTCGAAGAATCGCGGAACTAGCCGCGCAGTTACTTCAACGGAGTCACCCGCTTGTGATCATAAAATTGTGTGAAATTCACCGTGGAATTTTTTTATCATGTTATTCATATCATTTATTATATTTAAATCATATTTTCTACAATGAATTTCACATAAAATGTAAAATAGTCATCCTGGAGAATTCTGATGAAGACTTTAGCGGTGTTTCACGATGATATCTGGGAACGCTTCCGGGGATACACCGCTTTGAATGTCTTTCACTGACAGCAATCATGTCCTCGTTCAGGAGGATAAATTTGCTCAGGTCAGGTTCGATCTGAAGACGTCCAACTGAAACGAGGACGAAACTGTTTTATTCCAGTTTTGTCCCAACATAATGGCATGTAATTGTCCTTCATTGAAACATCGCAAACAGTTCGGTAGCCGGAATTTAATTCTCAAGGGTAAATTGCTGCATGAGAACTTGGACACGGGACAGAAATCCCGAGTTTAAATCCTCAAGCGCTATATGCGATAAGCGCGATATATGTTGAAATGACAAATCATTGTGTGTTGGTATGAAAATTTGTTCTTTCAAAGTACTTATGTACAATAAGAAGTAAAAAGATATTTTAGGAAAAATTAGCATATAATTTCTATTAAAAATGTCAATTTTTCATTCGTAAACAAAATACTTCTAAGGGGCCAAACTGATCCCTTTCGATACTGATAGGCATACCACAAATGCTTCTCCATTTCCCAGGTTTCCACCGGGTAGGTAGTTTATAAGACTCAGTTACGCCCGTGTTCCAATGAGAGTCTTTAGGTCGAAGAAACTACCTATTCGGTGGAAACCCGAGAAATGGAGAAGCATTCATCTGAACACCGCGGAAACTTACGATGAAATATGGTATATCGCAACATTTGGTCTTTATATGATAAAAATAAGCCTTTTTAAATTGAAACTACTGTAATTAAATGATCAATGAAGATACTTCCTCAAAACTTTCTATCATGATACTGGTAGCGCTAGGTTAGGCTACTTGGAGTTTATTTACTACTTCCCTAACTAGTAGATAATACAAATTATTTCATGTCTATAATGTACAATACAATTTGTGTATGATACTGAATGGCAGTGCATGACTTTGATTGAAGATAAAAAGCCTTTGAAAACTGAAACAGGGTATGGTGATAGAAAGTACATGGAAGTACTTACAACACTTACTCTCGTGAAATCTGCAATACTGGATTTAGCAGTTTTTTTTACCTCTACTTCTTCCCTCAATTGCACCAAGAATGAATGTAATGACCTGGTACCTAATCGCCATAAAGAACGGAAATAAAAAAAAAAACACTAGGTAAGAGCCGAGGGCCCTCCACGGTATTTACCAATCTCGGCCATCTTTCCCATTAGTGTCCTTTTTCCGGAGGAAAAAAAACGAAAAAAAGTAAGCAGAGGGCTCCCGAATAATGCTCTTCCCGTCCATCGAAACCTAATCTCGCCGTTGCCCCAAGGGCCACGGGCAGAACATCGACTGGGATACTTTATAACAGTTATTAAATTAGGAGCTCCACCGGATTTTCGGAGTGATGAAAGAGCATGCGGCCGATTCATCGTGGAGATTCCGCGGAGAGGAACCGGAGGGAAAGGAAGGGACGGAGAGAGAGAGATTTGTTGCGGCTGATAGGTATGTGGGAAGATTGGACAGAGTAAAATTGGGAGGAAAACGTGGATTTCTCTGGAGGGATGGCGGATATAGGATTTGGGGAGCAGGAAAACGAAAAAAAGCACGTGAATTGTTGCGGAAATTGAGGATTGTTGGTGAATTTGTGGGACTTCGGCCTGGAGAAGGAGTATGGGACGCATGACAAATACGCTCGCGGGCGATTGTCCGTGCTCACTCTGTCTTTAGGGATCGCAGTATTCCGACCATTGAGGTAGATGGAGCGAGCATTGCGCTATCAAACTGTATTCTGACGACCGAAATAACAACCATATAGATTATCCCCGATCTTCCCTTACTTTCCTTTGGATAGCATGACAGAGTGGACGGATTAGCGGATGTGAAGCAAGAATATCCAAAATACACTCAAAAAAATGAGGCAGATAACTCTTAAGGTAGTTTGAGCGAAATATTATTTTACCTAGAAATCAATGAATTTGGTCTCATTTTAAAGAAAAATATATCACCCTTCCATTGACTTCAAAAATTTAACCCCTTACCACATTACTTTCCGAGATATTTGTCAAAAAATACAAGCCCTTTTACATAGGAAATGTAAGTGTAGGTATGCACTCCAGGGAGGCCTTATTTAAATATCGTGGCATTTACAACACTTAGATCTCGTAAAAAAATTAACAGTTTGTAGTGTGTGTGTTTTCTCAACTATTATTGAAAATTAATCATATTGTCACCGGAGTAAATTCTTCGGGATCACAATAAACCTTCCGTTTTCATGGAAATTCAAACGTACCGCGTGAAAAAAATGAGTCAAGTAAAAGAATTATTTAGATATTTTCATTTGATTACTTACAATTTCTGGCATGTAAAACTATTTTATTACACCATTAATTATGCAATATTTAATTCGTGAGTCTCACAGTTGGTGAAATTAAAACGTATATATCGAATATGGTCTCTATTATGATTAGGGAACTATCTCACTCGGACTACCTTAAGGCAAGTAACTCTTGAAAGATCATTACGAGCACTCGTAGTTACTCCTTGCCACAGACTTTACCTGGTTTTACCATAGTTTTCACCGGGAATGCAGACTATTATTAACTTGCCGGCCCCAGTGGCGACGGAGTTAGGTCCTGCTAAATTGGGGGTCGCGGGTTTGAATCCCGACTTTATAGAATAATCACCACTCAGGGTACATGGGTGTTTGCATTATTATGTTTTTGATGTTATTCACTCGATATAAATTGACCAGATGCGCTGTATTCGGGGGAGTAAAGATAAAATAATAAAAAATAAATAAAAGATAAATTTCAATAAACAAATATTATGCTCAAGAGTAATGCTTATTAAAGAAATAAATAGATTCTGATTTATAGTGACTTATCGAAGGAAAACATCGTAAAATTGCTAAATTAGTGCATCAGACCGTAGGCGCTAAAGGAAATCGGGGCTAACACAAATGGCGGATAGGCCACGCTCACGTTCAAGCTTTTAGCATAGGCGCCCTCTCAATCAACCTCAATGATTTCGACAGTCAACCTCACTGGTATAATGTTAGCAGGTGCGCAGATGGCCTTTTTACTGTGGAGATCTCATATACCGCGAGCTTGCTACAGCTTAATGTTTTACTACCTACGATTCTCAAGGCCGCAAAACTTCATTGCCAACTTCAATATTTTCAATCTTTTATCTCACTTACTTTCTTGTTGGTGGTTTCCGGCGATACTTTATGGAATTTACTAAATATTTTGAATGAATAGAGTAAACTTTGTTTTTCCACAATGAATTTTATAACTTGCGGCCATGGTTTCGACGATTAACGTGATGATGACGTTAATCGTCGAAATTTTGGTCGCAAGTTATTAAATTCACTGTGGAAAACAAAGTTTACTCTATTCATTCAAAATGCATTCCAGTTCTCTGATACTGTTGATAATTTTTAGCGAAGCTCTTTCGATAATTTTTCAACACAATCGGCGTGTCTCGATCCATGTATTTTGGGTCTAAAACAAAGTCGTAATCCACGGCTAATCCTCGAGTAAGAGGTAGCTTAAGAGAATGGAGAGCATTTTTGCTGAAGGAGAAAACTGACTGACCACTTTGAAACTGGAAATCAAATGAGACAACCTTGGTCGCTCAGAGTGGAGACCGCTTTCCTATCCCATATGAAACTAGCTTATAGCTCTTATGAGATGAGGATCCTCTCATGGGTACCATGTTTTGATAACACTGCAGACAAATATTCGAATTTTTCGACTTCTGATACACACGCAACTACCTGCTAAAACTTATCAAGAGTTGAAATTTCTCAAATAGCTGCTGCACTGTAAACATACCACCGATGTAAGATAGTTTGTATTAATGCATTTACAATGCACAGAGGTACGCACGTGCTTACGTCAGCCACCAGCATTCATATCGGTTCTCCCATCCTTTGAACCAATCCGTGGATCCAAAATTTTTCCAGAACGCTCAAAAGCCCAAACATTTCGAGGGTCCAAACCTTAGGGGTCCTCTTCTTTCCTTTACAAAATGGGCGGCTGTGTCTGATGCCTAATACAAGCTCAGGGAGCCAACATATATGTGCAACCCGTGCATCACACTTCCATCCCCTCTACAGTATATTCGGTCATTGTATACTGTGCATATAAAGGGGACGGGATACAGAGGCGTGACCAATGAATGAAAGTGAATATATATGCTAGCTATACAACAGAATCCGACATAAGCGTGGAGGAAAGAAAAGAATGGGAAGACCACAATGCAATGGGGTTGCGGTGGCTAGTTTACTGGATATGTGTGTGGTGGTGACAAAGTAGGAGGGGCCAGCAGGGCGGGAGTAAATTTTAAGGTCCCTCTTCATCTCAAAAGGGTTGGATACGAAAGGTCAGAGGAACGGACCGGGGAAGAGTTTACACATTTTGGATGCGAAATCCGACGGCAGCTGGAGTCTTTGCAACCGTGTGATTATGGTAAAAGTACAGAGGGAGGATGCATATGAACCTGGACACCTTGTGGGCGAGCCCATGAGGTCCATAGAGGTCACGCGAGCGCAGAAACTTGGAGAATGGCGCCATTGACATTTCTGTCGGTGGTAACATTTCATCCAGGCGGCGGTGAGGTGTAAGGCGTCCGTGAATTTCATAGTTGTTATCTGTATCTACGTACTTCACTGTAGGCCGCCGCATGGGCGCGTGGCAAGCGTGTAAGGACACAAGCCGTGTAATGGTGTAGAGCAGTGATCGGCGACCCGCGGGTCACATAGTGACCCACTGGGGAAATTTTAGAGACCCATTTTGGATTATCCCATCTGTATAATGTTATAATATTCTGTATTCTAAGATAATGCGTTATCTAACATAGAAGTGATGTGAACTCGATTGTTCCAGGCTTTACTTGGTGAAAATCTATTCTAAGAATCCAAAAGAGATATGGTACTTGTTCGCAGTTTTTATTTCAAGTCGACCGGTTTCGTCGCATAGGTAACATCATCAGGTCTGGTCGACTTGAAATAAAAACAGTGAAAAAGTGCCATATCTCTTTTGAATTCTTAAAAGTGATATGACCTACCAGCACAAATTTTTGTGAACAAAAATTAAAAAATGACCCACTTGAAAAAAAAACGTTGCCGACCACTAATGTACAGGATGAGGTATTGGGAGGTGAAATGAAGTGTTTTCTGGGAGTACTTTAAGTAGCGCTTAATTTTTATTATGGCCTCTTATTGTGCGAGGAAAGAGCAAGTTTTTGGGCATATCTCTGCGTAAATATATGTCTCATATTGTATCGCTTCGGTCAGACCTAGAAATGTAGTGTGGCGTCAAAATGATATTCTTTGTGTTGCTCTATTACACACCTATCCTGTGATATTAACAATTTTTCGGCTCGCGTCCGCGTAAGTTGTAGGGAGAAACAACAGTTTCGCCGGCTATCCTGTAGGCATCCTTAGTAGATGGAAATCGAAAAGGTTTTCGGTCCATTCACAGGCAAAGTTGGCTGGATTTGTTGCCGATTTTATGTCGATATCATTTGATCAACGCCACGTAGACCTCCAAACGAACACCACCTATTCTGTATGAATTTCAAGCAACTGATGAGTTGTATAAAGGATAAGGTTTTGATAGATGTAATGGAGAAATGTATTATAGGAGTACCTTAAGTAGAGATCAGTGTTTTTATGGTCATTTATGGTGCGTAGAAATGAATAATATTTGTTCCTATCTGTTCGGAAATGTATCTCTCTTATTATATCGCTTCTGTTTGACGTGTAAATGTAGCGCGGAGTCAAAATGATATTCACCGTGTTGTTTTGAAACAGACCTGTTCTATTACATATTGGCTACTTAGTGCTTCAGATTATACTCGATTTTACCATTGCTTTCACCGGGAATGCAGATTAAAATTAATTTAAATAAATACATACAATATGTTAGATGAATCCATGTGAAATATGTAAAAATATGCTGATTCATAGTAATTTATCGATGGAAAACATTGTAAAATTGCAAAATTATTGCGTCAGCCCGTACGCATAAAGGAAAATCGGGGTTAACAAAGATGGCGACAGGCCACGCCCACGTTACGGCATTCAGCGCTGTCCGCCATAGCAAGTGCCCTCTCCATCTATCTCAATGAAATGGACGGTCAAAGGATTAATTTTGAGAATAAATATGCTAAATCGCCAAATACCTCATATTTATGGGTAACAGTAATCTCTGACCTGGGTAATTAGTTAGGCGTTTCATAATGGCGTGTGGTATGTAATGAATATGTTCAGTGGCATACTTTTGCTGATGCTTTGCCCAATGAAACTTGCCATTCCACGGAGTTCCGACAATGATATACACTATGAAAAAAACAATACCTGCTACAATTTCGTGCCGATTTCTTGTGTTAGGAAGAAAATAATGGAATCTGCGTGAGATTAGTTTTACAGACTACAGTTTTACAATACAGTTTATGCCCCGTTCAGACAACTGTCGCACGGACTAACGTAGGTAAGTACGATTATAGTGTGTACGAGGCACAGATTTAGCCTCAACTCCTCATCAGGGCGTCATCGCGATTAGTAAATGAATAACACGTAACAACATATGCTTGTGGCGTTTTTAGGCTTTTGATATGTTTTTTCAAGAAAATAACACATTTCTGTCCTTATTCATTAAAGTAATATCATCTACATTACTTCAATGATTGCCTTTTTAATACCGTTATTCACAATTTCCGGTTTCTGCCCGTCACGCAGGCGCTATCCCTGTAAAGTGACCTCGTAAGGAACTTAGGATTGTCATGGTAGGAATTTGCATTCATATTAGGAATACTGACAAACATTTTACTGGCCATCGTAGGTATGGCAGTAGTCTAATCGGGGTATGAGTGAGAGCACGTTGTCGTCCCAGATTACGCCATTTCCAAATTTTCGATGGCATGTAAAAGAACCACTCCGGTCCAGCAAAGAAAATATAAACAGATTAAGAGACGAAGGTTGCTTCTATATATTTTTCCCAAAATACGTGCCAAAAGTTGTGCATCTTCTATGTCCCGGCGTCTTAAAAGCAGGAATATTCTGTCTCTCCGTCTCTTCCCCTTCTAATGAATCCATTATTAACCACTACTTTCCCCTGATTCCTTCTTCATGTGTTCAGAATAACATAAATGAAAACCTGCCTCAGTAAACGGTTCTCTTATTGAAATTGAGTTATACGCTATTTTCGAAAATGGATGAAACTTGGCAATATACTTTGATTAGATTAATTCCTGTCAAAAGTTTACTTAAACCGTAGTATCTTCAAGAAAAAGTAAAAAACTACAGTATAGCTAAACTTTTATAAATAGCTACAGGGGAAACTGCCTGCATGGCCACCTCCATTAAGCGATCACCTCCGTTAACGCCGTTTTTTTTGGGAAGGGAATGCAATCCCTTCCCAAAAAAAACGGCGTTCAAGATCACGGTTCAGAAAGTAAAACCTCAGATCACGGTTTGTGGAGAACGAACAAATGCCACAACTGCCGCCCAGGAAACGCCTTTGCTTGCAATGGTGGCGCATCAACAATCCAATTCTTATCGATGTTTCTAAGATCTACGCAGTTAAGATGGCAGCTGGCCCAACCATACTACCAATCACCCTTTCTTTATCGCTTAATAATAGATAAAATGAGCAAAGGACTCAGTCCATTTCAAAAATCCTTCTCAGGTCATTATTTGTGGTTTCTTCCATATCCCCTGCAGGATATGCGAACTTAATGAGAAATATTATTTCATTCCAAGCCAAACGTTTTTTTTGAAAATGGTTGAAACTTGGCAATATACTTTGATTAGATTAATTCCTATCAAAAGTTTACTTAAACCGTAGTATCTTCAAGAAAAAGTAAAAAAAACTACAGCATAGCTAAACTTTTATAAATAGCTACAGGGAAAACTGCCTGCATGGCCACCTCCATTAAGCGATCACCTCCGTTAACGCCGTTTTTTTGGGAAGGGAATGAAATCCCCATACTTATAAAAATGCATGTTTTCCCTCGCTTCGGCGGTCACTTTCTTAAGCAACTACTATTTCATGGGTCCGGTAGTGGCCGCTTAATGCAAGTTTTACTATATGTACATTTACAACAGGTCTATGAGATGTTTGATAATCATACCGTTATCATACTAGAGACTCGGAGGCTACACGCTAGGCTTTGGTCGCTTGATAAATAATGAAATAATAATAATTATTGTATTTGAAATATTAAAAGTACAAAAAAAGGACAAAAAATAACAAAATTGCTACTTGCGACAAATAATAATAATAACAATTGACAATGGTGGCAATGATAACAGAAAAAAATACATTTAAAACAGTTACAAAGTGTTTTTTTTTAATTTTTAATACAATTTTATTTTCAGATCTTGGTCCTGCTAAGCCAAAGACTTGTCAGCAGGTGCCATCGTTATGGTGATCGGATATTTCAAATATGTGTTTTAACGTTACAAAGAGACATAGTAATTCATTTTCTATCCAATCCTTTATCCTTATTTTTACTTCTCTTTTTGCACTTAATGTTCTTAACTCTTCTGGTATTTTGTTAAAAAGTTTAGGCACAATAATCGCAAAGGTGTCATTACCCGATTTAGTATTTTTCAGTGGTACCATATACTTTCTACAAGTTCTTAACCTTTCAGAGTTCTACCTGGGACGGAACTTATGACGGACGGATGAATTTAGAACTGATATTTTTCAGAGCGAGACAGAGAATATTATCATGACTCCCCACTATATCTCTAGGTCTGACAGATGCGATAACATAAGAGAGATAAACTGCCGAACAGATAGGTACAAAAACTCGTTCTTTCCGCGAACAATAAGCGACCACAATAAAAATTGAGCTCCACCAAACACACTACTATAATACATGTCACCACTTCATCTCCCAAAAACCTACACCTTTACACGGCTGGTTACCTAACACCCCATGCCACACACCCATGCGGCGGCTCGCAGGGTATTATGTAGATGTAGCCTAAAATACCAATGGAATTCCATGACATACTAACAGCATTATGATGCTAAATCACGACAATTTTGCAAAAAAAACGATATAAGCCTTGTTCAATATAAAAATTTTAAATTTGCAGAATATATTCACTCAACAATAATGGTTAATCCTCAGGAGTCCTGGTAAGGAGAGTTGAGGGCCTTGCTTAGGCGGGTGAGAAAAGCACAGGGACACCGTCATGGCTAACCTGGAAGGGCCAACCACGGCACACGCGTGCAGAAACTCTCGCAAACCCTACGCGGAATCACGCAAGAGCTGGAAAAAAATATCTAGGGTTAGCATCCTTGTGTGGTTTGGGGGACAAAGGCCGTTGGTCGCCAAGTTTGGATCGGAATCGGCTATTGTAGCGGTTGGGAACCAGACGACCTATATTGCTTTTCGGGTTCGTTGTGGGACTCCGCCCATTGCTCTGAGGAGAGCTGAGGGAGGATGAGGGCAGTGTATTCATGTACTATCAAACAGAAGAGGTAGGAGAACACAAGGTACGGTATATGTGGAAAAAGGTGGCCGAGAATAGAGCAGGCAATCGGCAGGGGGGTGGGTGAGAGAGAGGGTTGAGAAGCGGGAAGACACTCCGCTAGCAAACTTCGCAGAGATTTTTTTTTCTCAACAAAGCCATGCGTCAGCTTTCAGGAGTCGCTCGTCCGAAAACTCAATCTTAGCTGAATTTTCCCTTTCAGTTTAAGCACGTGAAGGAAAGTCCTTCAACCTCTGTCTAGAATAGCCTTTTGTGAGAGCTTTCCGGAAAATTTCGCATTACTCGAACCCATTTAGTAAAGATTCTTCATTTTTTTTCCTTTAAGGTCTCCATGAGTTTTGCCCACACACGCAAGAATCGCTTCAGGATTCCATGAAATTTATCTCGAGGTACAGAAAACTCGGGGAGTGGTATCACTAAAGTTTTATTGGTTTAACCCATTAGTGCCCAGCGTTTACATTTGTAGGCGCACCGAAATCGAAGTGCTTTTATCCTTAAAACGCTGCGACGACAGATGAACAATGTAGCACAATGTTAATCTGGCATTGCTAGAGGCGTGGCTTGTCCGGTGACGTCGTTCACAGCGGTTGTGGGTTAGTTATCGGCAAGTGAAAAGTGAGTTTTTTAGCACGCCATGTCGTCTCGCAAAAGGTGAGTGTTTTCATAGAGAAAAAAATTGATCTGTCTAAGTACTTCAGTACTTCATAGTCTAGAAACATCTGCAACAATAATACGCTGTGGAGAATGTGGAAAAAATACCCGCAAAATCTGCATAGTTTGTAAAGTGGGTTGCCACATTCAATGCTTCAAAAATTTCCATGAATAAAATAAAACCTAGATTAAATTTTTTTCATTACAACTTGTAATTTGTCGATTTACTATTGTAATCCTGATTTTTTCGCAGATACCATGTGTTTAAATAAAAAAGAATTGATCAAATTTGAATATCTTGCCGAAAAACCTCTTACCCTCCGTGCCCAGTGCCTACAAATGTAGGCGTTCAATTAAAAAAAAAACTATGTGTGATATTGACGAATGACTTGAGTTTTTATCTTAATTGAACGATAAGAAACTTAATTCAACAGAAAAATATTGAAAAAAATGATAGGTTTATATCGTGGGCACTACACCAATAATGGTGAAGATATAATACAAATACAAATACTTATTTAATTACTCTGGGTAGTCACCATGAAGAGCTTAAATATGATAAATCATAAATTGAATGATAGAGAGTTTTGGAAAAAATATGAAACTAATGCGATAAGTTATATTACTTACGAATATGAGACAATATTCATGAAAGGTACAAAGATTTTCATAAAAATTAAATAAATTTGGGACATGAATTAATGGATTAAGAAATAATTTTTTTACAATATAAGGGAACAATCATATATTTCAAACTTGAAATTCTCAATAGAAGCTGCTAGTGTTTTTTCCCTACAGTTCGCTGAAGAGGGCCACTTTGTGGCCTAAATGCGCGTATCCGACGCTCACCCTCGTCCGTGTTTGTGCGTGTGTATTTTGACCACGCTCTTTTTGAGCAAGATTCTCCCAGAAGTTGGGCCCATTTGTGTGTGTGTGAGTGAGTGAGTGATTTTGATTGTTTTTGTGAGAGTGAATGTGTGAATAACCTGGCATTCTTAGTGGGGTCTCATTAGCCCTTCGAAGGATCCCAGGTTATAACCCCAAGCATCCTTAGCGGGGTCCCATTAGCCCTTGCGAAGG
Organism: Ceriagrion tenellum; assembly: GCA_963169105.1. Lineage (NCBI taxonomy): Eukaryota > Metazoa > Arthropoda > Insecta > Odonata > Coenagrionidae > Ceriagrion > Ceriagrion tenellum. Next base: position 39,942,037 of record OY720644.1, on the reverse strand, counting down.
ATCCTTTTTGTGGGAAAAGTGTGTGTGTCTGTGTTGGTCACTGGCGAGGAAGCCGCTTTCCCGTAAACCATCACAGGAGGGTATTTTGGTTTAGAGGCTGGGGTTGGTCACTGACGTTTTCGTTAAACCAACACAGTAAACTTTAATTTCTTTCTTTTGACGAGTGGTGCCTTTTATTACAGCCATTGGAGATTTATTCTTAATATGTATTTTGTACGAGGCCATAGAGATCAATTTTCCTCTATTTGAATTGAATTTAAATTTTTGACATCAGATGGTAACAAGTTCCACAATTAACAAGGCCACGATGGCCAGGTAATTATAATAACAATAACAAATTTATTTACAAATAGTTTACACGCTGTAATTTCCCCTTGGATGGGTTACAAAAAATTTACAACTAATAAGGAATATTTATACTTATTTTTTTGGTCATAAATCCCTCATAAATATAATAATCACAAATGAATTTATATATTTACCTTCAAACAAAAATCAATTTTTTATATTATAATATAATAATAATTTAATTCCTTTTCAGGAATTACAGAGTGGTAGTACAATAGATAACCCCTGAGGAATAACCTGTGTTGGGGCTACTGACAAATGCACCATGCAAAAAGCGATAGCAAAAAACAAAATGGTTAACAATTTACGATAAAACGTTTACAATACAGTGAAGAAACTAATTCAGAATAGAAAAAAGACTCAAGAGATATAAATAATTAAATAGTGGTTAATAAAAGAGACACATAAATACAAGATCAGAATACTAAGAATTTCTCATTTTTTATACAAGGCCTGTTTGGACGGCATACACGTACCATATCCCACGTAGGAAGAAAAGACAAGATAATGGCGGCGAAGAATTGCTTCTTGTTACAACTTGCAAGGTACTAGGTACAATCTTTAATAACTGTAACAGGGTGTGTCGTATATCGAATATATTGCAAATACTACCTTGAAAATGACTGCGCAAGACAAAATCTTGGTCGGTGAAGTAAGTAAAATGCTTGCAAGTGGACACTAAGCTTTTCTTTTCCTTTAAGGTAATTTCAGCGAGATGGTTCCCTAGTCACACTGTAGGTCAAATGCGAGTCATACGTTTTTATCTCAGCAGCTATAGGAAGAATGAATTAAATATTACATAATTAATAGTAAAACAATATACTTTTATGCGACTGAAATTCTACGTGATTAAATAAAAATATCTACATTTCTTTAACTAGACTCATCTCCTTCACGGGGTACGTTTAAAACTCCTCAATGGAAAGTTTTTGACAATGCTGAAATAATAACTGCAAAAACTTAGTTATTTATTCTCAAAAATAGTCGAGAAAATATACAAACTACACACTGGTAATTTAATGACGACATAAATAAATAATGACAATGAATAAGGCTACTGCTTCATTTTCGTACCTGAAGATGACGCAGTAGTGTTGAAACTAGTTGAGCCAAAGAAGAACTATATATGGATTTAAACATAGTTGGTATTGTAATTATTTATTCAATAACGGACTTTCACAAGGTTACGCCAGAGGGGATTAAATTCTTCTTATGTTGAAATCTAGGAGTAAGAATTTCTCACTATTTATACAAGGCCTCTTTGGACGGCATACACGTAACATATCTCACGTAGAATGGCTGGAATTTTTTGGAAAATGCCTCGGAAAAGAGTGCAGTAAGAGGCTGATAGTTTGGTATTTTTGGAGGGATGTGATATTTTCCTTTAAAATTACACAAATTTTATCGACTTTCTAGGAGAGATGATATTTCGCTCAAACTACCTTCGTGGATGAGTACCACAAAGTGACGTCTGAAACTATTAAGCCTTCCATTGACATTAACTTCCATTTACGAGACTGCCATTAGCTCCACTGTAGCATATACAACAGATCAAAGTGTTTCTTCCGTGCGGCTTATAAGGCCACTGCTAGAGATGTAGCCGCTATTTGAAAAGCCGCCTTAACACGCGTCCAGGCCATTTTCGGCTGTCAATCTATCGCCTATCAGCTTGACTAGGACATCCGAGGGAGACCTAATTGCGCTGCGTCGCGGAAGTTTATTGTGCTCAGGGTTGTTGTGTGTGCTAGAGTGCCTTTTGTGTGCAACGGAAACGCTTGGGTCATAATTACGCCCTATCCCTCCCTTCCATCTCACCCACTCTCCTCTGCTTAACCACAACGATGCCTTATCTGAACGTCCCATCGAATTTTCTCTTCATTCTGTCCGTACTCATTTATCCTTCCTTCCCCTCCTCCGTATTTGCTTTCTCATCACTTTGTCTTCTTTAAACTCCACTTTCTCAGGCGAGATATCGTATAACAGCATAATGAGTAATGAAGCTCAAAAGATTTCGTACTGTCTACTATTTTTTTTTTTTAAATTTCACCTCTTGCTACACGTGTTTCGACTGCCTCGCAGTCATCATCAGGCAAGACTGCCTGATGATGACTGCTAGGCAGTCGAAACACGTGTAGCAAGAGGTGAAATAAAAAAATTAGTAGACAGTACGAAATCTTTTGAGCTTCATTATTTGCCTTCTTTACTTTTCCGGCGGCTCTTCATCTAGGGCTTCGTAGGTAATCGAACAAAACCTTTCCCAAAAGGATTATTCAGTAGCCAGAACAAGGATTTTGACGAATATTTACGCTTAAGTTGAGAAAGTTTATACAGTCTCCTCCCAATTTCATAGTAAATTTAATGGAATTGTGTAGCGAATTTAGAAATTTTGTAAAAATATCTAGCTGGCGCGAGCTGCCTGACCACAAACATTTCATCGTCTACATAGCGGTACCAATAATGTTATTAAACTGTGAATTTTTGGAGTTGAATAACTTATGTTCTAAATTGTCCATAAAAATTTCGGCGACGAATGGTGACAGCGGTGACCCCATGGAAAGAATTTTGGTTGTAATACCTTCCGTTAAACATAAAATAATTTTGCTCTAAACATAATTGTAACAAAAGTTTGACTTCATTGACTATATGAACATCATTGTCCAATTCCGTTAAATTCACTATGGAATTGGGAGGAGAGGACATTGACGAAAGTTGTCCGGCAGAAAAGTCCAAGAATAGTGACACGTAAGAGTGAAAGTAAAAAAAATAGTGTTTGCAATTCACTCTACTTTTACTATGGAATGCATAAGCGGGTGGACTCATAAATAAATGATACTGTACATATGTAGAAATTAAGTGATAGGCACAGAGGAGTGTGAAGTGGACATCTGCACCACTTTACGCCCACCAGCTCGATTGTGTATGGCTGATCCAAAACTCTCATTTTGCCATTTACTCAATGAGAATACAAAATATTATTCCTAGCTATAACACACGTTTATGGTTTAAGGTTCACATCAACTTCTACATACTACCCTGCGAGCCGCCGCATTGGCGTGTGACGGGTTAGATCACCAGCCGAGGGAAGATGTAAGGTTTTGGAGGATGAAAAGGTGACATGTACTATGGGAGTGTATTTAATGGAGCTCAGTTTTACTGTGGTCGCTTATTGTGAGCGAAAAGAACGAGTTTTTAGAACCTAACTGTTCGGAAATATATTTTTCTTATTTTATCACTTCTGTCAGACCTAGAGATGTACAGAGGCGTCATGTAAATATTCTCTGTGCTGCTCTGAAATGCATATGCAATATAGGTGGAGTAATTTTTCCTCTTTGAAATTTGTTTTGAGCTCCAAAAGATCAGTTTTACTTGTTTTAGGGGCTAAAAACCATTACCATTCCCTATAAAAATGGAAATATCAAGAATATTTTGTTCATTTGTACGCATTACGCCTGAAATTTCTGTGGGACGAGGGTCATATTTTTCTGGAAAAACGATTTTTTTCTTCTCGTTCGTCAATGTCCTAATCATTTGATGGATATTTAATGAGGCACTGGAAATCTTTCAAATTTTCATGCTCGCTTAGGAGGAAAGTAAAATATTTATGCATTTGGCGACTCGTTAATAGCTTGCGACCTTTTACGTTAGCACTAGTTCAGAAACATGAGAGAATTTGTTAAAAATACTGTTTCATCTTTTATTTCGGAATTTGATATCACATTGCAAAAAAAATATAAAAACACAAGCTGATAGTCATCCTAGCCTGTTTCAATACTAAAATATTGCCAAATGGTCTTGTTATGAATATGTGGACACAATCACTTTCATTTCTGGATAACTATTTAACATTTCCATCATCATCATCGTTTATTAAAGGGTTTTGCCCTTTTTAAATACATACGTACTGTAGGTACAGTGGCGGAAGAAATTAACGCAAAATTTTTCGCGCGCCAGAATGCGGCATTTTTGGGAACTTCTAGGAGCAGTACACACTTCAAAGACTGGCAACACTGAGGAAAACATCGTCTACCGCAAATATTTGAAATCCGCCTTGCAGCTCACATTTGTCGCAGCCTAGAACTTAGTCATCAGTCGCCTTATTTTTGAGCTTTCGTCTCATATTATTCGCACATTCAGTCGCGGTGCATCGCTGTTTGTTTCAGCATGGTTCTTACGTCGAATGATATCATTTATACAGAAAGACTGATTATAAAAATATTCACTATCCCACCCAATTCAGTATACTATATGCTAAACTCTTCATCTTCTACCACCAATGGATATTTATTGTGGTCGACTTTCCGTGGATCTTTTTGAATGACGCGTACTGCATCTGTTTCACCGAAATGATATAAATCGAGATTTATCCGCACCAAATATCGATACAAAAAAGATTTAATTGAAATAAGTATAGCCTACGTGATGTAATTGTTCACGATTTTCCATTTGTAGACTGACGAAGTTCCTTTAACGGATATTTATTAAAGTCAAAATGGATATTTGTTAATGAATCGTTCTTGTCCCAATATAAATCCGTCCTTAGTTCGTCAGAATGGGATTAAACTATGAAAACATACGTAAATGTATATCATTTCACGAAATAAAAATAAATGTGCTCGCATCGATACCGAATAATCTAGGCATATTTTCCCGATATTTCTTTCATCTTAACACAGGAAGCTTGATGACGAGCTGTCCACTGTTAAGCTTTATCTAGTAAATGCAGGATATACGAATACACATTCAGAAAAGTTTACCCAAATTAGGTGTAGTTATGGATAACATATGGATGATTGCATAATATCTTATATGCTTAGCTATAAATTCGCCGCATATATGAAATTAACAAAATGCCTTTTAAAAGACTTCAGTTTGGAGTAGAATATCATTAATGAAATAAATTACTAGGTAACGTTAATGTTGTAGCTGTCAGATGTATTTGGATAGCTAAAGAGTGGTCCGTGTTCGATTTTTAATGAATGCAAATGAGTTTTTATATAAACTTCCTCATATTGGCGATATGAATGAATGTAATGTGTAGCTGCAATGACGGGCTGATAATATGAAATTTTTTAAACACAAAAGAGATAAAATTTGCCGAATACAAATAATTTTACTTGACCAGAAATTGAATGAAAAACTCAAAAATGTCTCGACCAGGGGTGGGATCACGGTTCTTTTCTTCTTATGGTCGTTATTGTCATCAAAAAGGCAAGCCGCATTGGTAGGGCAATGCGCAAGGTCATGGGAGCGCACTCCACTGCTATGTAGCACCCGATCTTTCTTGATGACGATCACGTTTTCGAGATCATGAGCGTACTCGAACAAAGTTATTATGAAGAAACATGATTGCGATTCAGGTTTGCAACCCAGTAACAACTACTGAGCTTTCTTTTGTCAAGGCGACTTTAAGATGATGTTTCGTATCCTTTCGGTGAATTTTTTTGCGTCCATATGCGTTACTGTGAACTAAGTTACTTATAAAATGAGTGGTGGTATTGTCTACGAACGTTTAAAATAACTAAAGGATAGGAAAAAGCATAATACTCTCTCGGGAATACAAACAGAAAGAAGTAGTTCTAGAATTTCACCTCATCAGCCCAGACCATTCCAATCACACGCCATTAGTTCCCATCATGCATGGGTTTGGAGGCCAGCTACCTTAAATCTGAGTTAAAGCAACGAGCAATCTTGGAGGACTCTTGAGGATCCCTAGAGGTTTCCCCGTGTCGATACAAAGCTCCACCAATACTAATCCATTCAAAATCGGAATGTATGAAGGGCGCATTATACTGATTGGGAAATAGTATGCCTTTAATAAGAGCTTACTTTCCCCTTGTGTTGCGGGCGATATCTTTTCTGCCATAGATAATGTCTCGGACGCCAGGCGTTTAACTCACAGGAAAGAAGTGGTATTTGACTTCTCTTACGCCCTTAAAAGTATTCGACGGGGGCTTCCGATTTTTTCGAAGCGCGACGAGCCTTTTCTTTCTGGTGCAGCAAGTATTTGAAACCTGTGCGTTATTCACAACAACAAACCACCCCGAACATCACCACCCGGAACTTGGCCAAGGTTTACTGATGACTACTTCATTGAGACGAGCGACGATAGACGAACAAGCAGAGCGGACAGCGCAAGCTGAGATATTGTTCAAAGTTTTAGCGGCCTCTCCCAAAATTCTTGGAGGAAAGAAAGATCTTATTAGCCTTTAAGTATGCCTCATTTTTCTCCCAGACGGAGGAATCGGATAGTAGGTTTGTAAAAGGCAAAAACATTAGTCGAAAAATTACCCGAATAGGTGTTGCGCCTTCAACTTTCACCCACTGATCTTTTATTTGGTGTTTAAAAGTAAAAAACCTATTTCTTACTACTATGAAACGAAATTCATTAAATTCATGTCCGCTATAATAAGAACTATGTTTAATCAAATGTATATCAATATTCATTTTTCGCCCGCAACTAGGAATACTTACGAGTTCATAAATGCCAAAAATCTAGATGGTTCAAAACAAATCATGTAACATAGATGGAGCGGGCTGCTCGTAGCGCAGAGTTCATTATGAGCAAAATGCGAGAAACAAACGTTTTTCGACCCCCTCAAACGAAACAACCCCAAATTAAGTTGCAATGAGGAAAATCGTGGAGGAAGAATGGAAAATGAACCCAGTAAGATGATACCAAAATGTGGACAACTCCATGTCACAGAGACTTAGTCAGGAAATCGAGTATGGAGGGGGATGGATTGATTATAAGGCTAATTAACATCCACATTCTTTATGTAAATACCAGCATATTTCTCGATGATCAATTGCTGTGATCATTTGCACACATAACTCAAATTGAGAGAATTACGCATACATTTGAACCTTTTCCACTCGTTCTAAATAAAGCATTATAGTGTCCCTTTTCAACATCCTTAAAATACATTACCACTAAAAGATGAAATTTATGATTCTGTAAAAAGTCTGTTAATATCTTCATGTGGGAGCACTCACAACTTTAACTTCCATTGAAGCAATAATATTATGACACATTAGAAGAGGAATAGATTCTTTAGGAACGTAGCAATCGTATAATCTTTGATGGTGCACATTCCTAATTTGCACTCCATTGACTACTCTGCGGATTTATGAGAAGTATACAAATGACCATGGGGAAAATATCTAATCACTGCTTATTCGCTACATGAAAAAGATGATTTTTAGTATTTTATCACTTTCACAGGGGAAGATACGCGATGCATTTTTGTCGGAGTATTACTTACGCATGGGTATAAAAATGCTCCTCATAAAATTTAACTTCATAATTTTAGCCAAACATTTTTCACTGTGAATATGTCAAAAGGTATTTAAGTGATTCATTAATTTACCTTATCCTTTAAGTATTATCCTCCATCCTATAAGTTGAACTGTTGAACTACACGGTTAATGTATTGCTCATAGCAAACCTAGAAAACAATACTGGGAAAGCTTCAAATACCGTTTTCAAGATATTTTGAAGAAAATTCCACCCTTGTTTGGTCTCTCTTTCAGATAAGTGATCGGTATTTACAAGTTGGGCAGATAGAACCAAACTCTAATTCCTAATAATAATAATTGCCCTCTTTACTAAATCATTTCAAAGTAATTTAAAGGTGAATGTAGCATCAGGTAAGTTCACTAAATCGAGTAACTGACACAATCAAAGATCCGGTCTATTCCCTCCTTCATGAATAGCTTTTCATTGAGTGGTGAATTGGCGAATAAGTGGATATGAGCATCATACGACAGACAGGACGTAGAAATCAAGTGGGGCCGAGTACCCGAGAATGGGAAGTAAACATCTCATTCGACGACCAAGGAGACCGCTCTGATTCTTTTGCAAAGCCCGAATATGTGTAAAACTCACACACTCATGGATGAGGTCAATGTCCATTCCCTGGGCCTTCCGCAGATTCCTGCGAAGTTTTGGCTGCAATAAAGTCACATCGCGTAGGCTAATTATAAAGGCACTAAAAGAGGCCACGCCAGGATTTGAACCCCAGGCATTCTTGGCCGCAGACGAACGCTCTCCCTCTAGGCTACTTCATCGATCAAGACTAATCCGCGTCCAGTGGTTCTTACTACAAAACGAAAAAAGGGAATTCTAATGTTTCCTGTAAAAACTGGACCAAATAAAATGTTCTGGAGTTTTGAAAGTAGTTTTCAGAAAGTAAATAATATTACGTTAGGAGGAATTTAGAAATTTATGTGTTTGAGACGACCTGTATGAACAAGGGCGGAAACTTACGTAGGGTTTTAAGGTATTGGAAATACTTTTAGAGAAAAAATTTCTCTACATGGAAACCATTCTATTCAACCAGATTTCCTATACTTTATCTTGAAATTCTCAGGTTACGCCAAAATGTTAATTGTAATGCATCATATTTCTCGGAAGTAGTTTAAGGCCTATTAAAACGATGTTCATCCACAGCTATTCTCTGCACGCGGAAATACGTTTTATTGTAAGTGAATTTGATCTGGAGAAATTTTTATGTCCCAACGAATAATGCTTTCATCGTAATATTTCTTAAGTTTCAATCAAGAAAATTTTTTTTAACGGTCCAAAGCTCTAAAAATAATATGGTAAGCATCTCTACATAATCAACTACGACTTCGGAACCTCGACTGAGTGCGGATCGAAGCAAGCTCATCACGTTTATAACTCCTAGACGATGTCGCGAACGTAAACCTTATTAGTATGACTATTTACATGACGCGTAAAATCGATATCCATTCATAGAGAGTTTGAATATTCCCGGTATCCATATGCTGTCTCATTGTTGTCAAGTTGTCGAAGGAAAAGCGATTTCAATTAGTTTCCGTGTACGCCGCATTCAGACGCCAATGAGTTTTGCGTTAATTTTTTCCGCCACTGTACATTTCACAGTAAGAATACAATTAAAACATTCACATTACCGTGACGGACAAACACATAAAAATATTTTATCTTACTGGTCTGCTCATTAGTCTAACTGCATTTGCCACTTTTCCATGAGGAAAAAATTCTTAATTATATCAATAAGCATAAAAAGAATGCACACTGAATCACACGGATATTACATCTAATCAATTTTCATCATATTAATTAGACATAATTTTTTCAAATTGTAAAATCATGAGAGGTTAAATGGTGACGTGGGAGTGGTGATATAGGAGGTCAAATACTCAGCGATATATGTGAGATGCTGTGAACCACCATTATCAAAGTTCAGTGAAAAACCTTAGTACAGGGAGTACTTTATTACAACTTGTTTTAATGACGAAACTATTTGATTTTATTAATCACTTAGAGGTATAGAGGAAAAATGCATAAGCCATAATCTTGAGGAAATTTATGATTAATACTCTAATTTTAATTTCTGGAGTATGCATAATGAATACGAACGGCTCATACGATGCGGTGCCACTGAGCTTGCTATCCTACACGTCAGGATAGCGATGAGAACGAATTCATATAAACGCCTTCCAAATCACTCAATGAATTAGAACGTTTTGGTACTGTGATTTACTAACCAACTCAACCTGCATTTGGAAGATCCGAGTTTGAAGCTAGTTCAGTTCAAATGTTTCTTTCGTGGCAAATTTCAGCAAAAATGGTCTTAAATCTTGAATTCGTTTGCGTATCTTCGTACATAGTTCGATTGTGATCGAATTACTAACTGAGGATTATTTTGGGGGTGGTCAGTTAAAAATTAAACAGCCTTTGCCAACGTTTCGTAAATATTTATTGACACCATCAGGAGTTGGGGCTTAAAACGCACATCACGATACGTCATCAGGGCTCATCACGGTTGTGTGTGACGCTCAACGCTCCTTTGCGAGCCCATATTCAAATCGCACCAAATCAGTCTTAGTTCTGCTGGTGTCTAAAAGAGTAGAAAAAACGTTGGGAAAAGCTGTCTGTATTATTTTTAATTGGCCAAAACTAAAAAAAAAATCCTCCTCGTAATAAATGATCGGTGAAAGAAGAGATTTTATTATAATGAATAATTAAACTTTTTGCATAAATTTTGAAAATCATTGGCAAACGTGTGCCCTTACCTTACCACGCGACCTATTGTTGCCCACCCTGATTCAGCGTCATCCACCCTCACCTGCGCCCTCGGCGTCATTTATAAGTTTCGGATTAGTGTCCTGTCTCGCCAATTCTATTCCCATTTCCCCGAGTTTCTACGTTAGTTTTTTTCAAATTTACCCTGTCAGAAGCTTTTTCAAAGTCAATGAAGCATCATTATTATTTTCTATGAAGTTTATTATCTATGTGCTATATTTTACACAGCTTTACCATTATTTCCTAATGCTCCAAGCTCAATGAAAACCAATGATACTCGGGAAATCAGGGCTCATCACAGATGTTTGTGTCAATAAATATTGATGAAACGTTGGCACAAGCTATTTGACTTATTTTTTTACTGAAGAAAACTCCAAAAAAATATCCTCAATGTAATAAGTGATCAGCAAAAGAAGAGATTTTTTAATATGAATCATTAACCTTTTTGCATTAGTGTTAAAAAGCAATGGCGACAACGGGCACCTTTCCCCTCACTTGCGCCCTTTGCGTCATATATAAGTTTCGGTTAGTCTCCTGTCTCGCCAATCGATTCCCATTTTCTCGAGTATCTCCGTCAGTTAATTCATATTTCGAAAGCGTTTTCAAAAATCAGTAAAACATGATTATTTTGGTCGATGAAATTTATTATCTTAGATCTATATTTTGTACACAGTGGTAATGATTGACCATTATTTTCTAATGCTCCAAGCTCAATGAAAAAACAATGATACTCGGGAAATAAGGGCTCATCACTGTTGTTTGTGTCAATAAATATTGACGAAACGTTGGCAAAGGTTGAATTTTTTTTAACTGACCATAACTCCAAAACTAAAGGCTGTCAGCTTCATGGGGCGATCACTTATGAATCTGAAAACCGAAAATCAGTTTACCTTTCTTCTCGGTAAACTCGAAATGGCATTGTTAATGGCTGGCGAACTGTCACATAAAGAATTAATTAGCCGCGCTTTCTTTCGAAAATACCCATCATGCCCACTGTTGGCTAATCGATGTCCCCCGTTTGTAAATCCGCCGCGTGGCACCGAGTGTCATTCAAAACCATTTCTCCCTCACTTACAACACTGAACCCTCCGCGTCTCTCCACCCTACATCCCCTTCATGAACGCGTGCCTTTCATTCGAACGGGTTTTTTGACGAGGAAATGGCTTCTCTCTTTGTCCGTGCCTCCCATCCGCGTAAGTGGGCTTCCCAAGCGTGATTTCCTTCACACGCGTTCACTTATCAACACGGTGTCCGTGAACCTGAGGCAGCTTAATTTATTCTTTTGAGAACATTGCTAGTTATATCGGCTCTTCATCTTTGGAACCTTCGGACAGTACATTAAACTTTGATGATGACAATTTTTTAAGCATTCTACCGGTTAAGGTCGTTTTTGTTGAATGTCAGAGAATTTCCTGCCGTTTTTCTACACTTTCAGGGGCCTATCTCGCTCTATAGTGCTCGCAGAGCTTCTGTGCACTGGAGAATTTATCCAAGCCTAGCTGCCCATAGTAGATGAGCAGTTATTGGCTGCCGGCGTCCAATCCCGTAAACCGGTTCTTAGCTCAGTGCGCGCCGCGTACGAATACCGACCCAAGTGGCGACCCAAAAGAGTCTAGTCTTAGCTCACTTTAAATTATCCTGTAGCGGGTGCCAGGCTTTCTTAACTGAATTAAATATGGTTCGAAAAATTTTTATATCTATCCCAGCGATAAAAATGTTGGTTGTTATGATAATTAGTCGCAATTATCGTATTTGTATTTTTCAAATTGTTGGTGAAGAGGATTTAAGTTTTGTTAATTTATCGTGTAACCACGGTGATACGCGCCGATGGGGATTAATTTCTAACCTCACTGCGACGACTATTGCAATCACTGCAAGTTTTGACTCGATATCTATAGTAGTTTCTCGTCCAGAGTATTTCTATTCTAAAGGCCCTCGAGTCGGCGAGGCATAGAGTTCGTTTTTGCCGATTCTTTTAGGTTGCCACTTACAGTATTCGTACGCGGCGCGAACTGAGATAAAAACCGATTTACGGGATTGGACGCCGGCAGCCAATCGCTGCTCATCTACCATGGGTAGTTAGGCTTGGAGGAACTCTCCAGTGCACAGAAACTCTGCGAGCACTATAGTATATCCTTTTCGCTTCAGCTCACGATCTATCCTTATTCATCCTGTCCATAAAATCTTTTCTCTTTCTTCCTCTTCCCCGCTTGCCCAAGATCCTTCCCTCTATCTCATTCTTGAACAGCCATTATTACATCCTCCAGCCACCTACTCTGCTGATCTTGAATTCCATTCAGAAGCTTCCTTCCCTCGCCCACCATCTCAACCACTTCTTAGTTAGTCTTCCTCTCCGTCCACCTCACCTTCTCCATCCTTGTCCACGCCCACATCTCAAATGCCTGGGGCTTATTCTCGTCCTCTTTCCTGATTGTCCACCTTTATGCCCCATGCAATGCTACGCTCCATATCAAGCTCTTCACCAGCTTCATCTTCACATCCTTACCCAATGTCCCCGTCATCAGCTCTCTTTTATTACTAAACGCCTCCATAGCCAGCGCATTTCTCTTCGGTATGTCTTTGCTACTATGTTCGAGCCATTGAAAAAAATGGAAACGTTTAACTGACTAATACATAGACTACTCACTGCATAGGCTGCATACATAGAAAGCTGGCTCATACATAGACCAAACGCATCCAAAAAATAACGTTACGCAAACAAAGCCAAGCGCATAAGAAATATACTATAAAAAAATAAACTAGGGATAGAAAACGGATAAATTTATTTTATTAATTAAAACCCTGACTTTATAAAAAAATCTTGATCTCGAGAAAAGGATAGGAGGTATATAAAAAACATTCCAACTTTGAGCGTTCAAAGTTGGGTTAACCTTACGCTAACGCGAAAAATTCAAATTAAAAAAATTCCCCGCCATGTTTGAATTTCTTACGCCAACGGTTTGCTTTTTGGGGCAAATCCTTCCTACAATCCGAAGGCTATCGCTCTGGCAATAGTTCTTTGCGTTGCACAGTGGATAATTTTGGAGCATTTGATACAGAATTTTCAAAATGGTCTGAAGCGGTGACGGCAGGTTCTTATGAGTATGGCGGGTTAGGAAATATACATAATTGCTGTCTACTCTAGCGCTTCTATAAGTTAGATAACACACGGCTTGGTCACTTCCGTCCCGTTTCCACTAATTCACAATGAGATCTCACGGGAGGTTCCTTGGTTAAGTCGTAGCAATTGGTGACTTCAACTGTATGCCTTACGCAATGAAACCTACATAACTACTGCCAACGTTAGCACGGCGAGAAGTGGGTTGACCCAACATGCCGTCACTGCCGTCTCATTTCAATATTTTGCATTGAGATACCAAGGTAGTTTCCACGGTGAAGTCATAACAATTGGTGACTTCAAGCGCATGCCTTGCTCAATGAAACCTACATAATTGCTATTAAATGCTAGCGCTTCGAGAAGTGAGATGACTCACCACTCCATTACTGCCGTCCCTTTTCGACTCTTTGCAATGAGACCCCAAGGTAGGTTCCAGGATAAAGTCATAAAAATGGGTGGTTTTAAGCTCATGCCTTGCGTGTAAGTGCGCCTAGAGGTTTTCGCGAAGTGATTCCGATCCTTTGCTCCGTTCCACCTCGTCTATTCCTCTTCCCCTCCATCTTATTCACTCACCCCATCCACCTCAACTTCCCCTCCTTGCCGCACATCACTGCAACGGGAACTTTTGCGAGAGCTACACGAATATGTCTTCTTCTTCTTCTTCAGTGTTTAACCCTGGGGTTGGTTTGCAGCAGTACGCCATTCCTCTCTTCTGTCTGCTTTTCTCTTCATTTCTGTGTATGTGGTGCAACCCATATCATTCACAATCTGCTGCATGAATGACATCCTTGGTCGTCCCCGGCGATTCCTTCCCTCTATAGCTCCTTCTGCTATTGTTCTAACGATGTTGTCGTGTCTTAGAATGTGCCCTACGAGTTTGTCTCTTCTCGTTTGGATATGCCCCCACAGGGATCTGGTTTCTCGAACTCTTATCAGTACCTCTTCATTCGTGACTCTATCTTTCCAGCTGAGCTTCAACATCCTTCTGTAGAACCACATCTCCAGGGCTTCTAGCCGCCTTCTCTCTTGTTTTCTTATTACCCATGTTTCGCTCCCGCATAGAGCTACACACCAAACAAATGCTTTCATCATCCGTTTCCTTATTTCCAATCTAATGTTCTTGCTGGTGAGTAGGTTCTTTCTAAGATTGAATGCAACTTTGACCTGATGTATTCTCCTTACAATTTCTTTCTTGCTTCTACCATCTCTTGTTATTCTGCTTCCCGAGTAGGCAAATTCCTCTATTACTTCTAGCTTCTCTCCTCCAATTCTCATTATTGGGGGTTCATATTGTCCTTCATTACTGCAAACCATCACCTTGGTTTTGTACGAATATGCAGAGAGTCAAAAAAACATAGCCCATTCCGCCGGTACAATTTACTTGTCCACCGCCACCCATAAATACCCTTTTCTTTTCCATTTACGTCACTCGTGGCGTCGGAATGCGTGACTCGCGCGAACGCACGCATTTACGAATTCAAATAAAATGATTTTTGTCCCTTTCTTCAACCGCTCCACGTGAAAACTCTGGCGATTAAATAAGTGGCGGGGTAAGGTTAGGTTTTGTAGTCGGCGATGAATTGGGATTTTGCCCTTTTGTGCGAGAATGCAACACGGAAATATGACGCACAGGGCTATTCGATGGCGGAAATTTTTCTGGGACTCTGACTCGAAAACGAAAAATAACGAAAATATTTGCGCACCATATTGTGCATGAAAAGGACGGAAACGTATGAAAAATGCTTTCAAGAGAGGCGAAAAAGCACATTTGGTGACAAAAAAGGTCCTTTTTTCTCTTTATCTACATATTACGCTCTTTTGTGTTTTTATGAAGTGTCAATTCTCTTCCTCGTGAACGAAAGGCTTTCCGCGCACGAAGGGAACCATGTCCGTTCTCCCGAAAATGCGACCCCGGCTTTGACTGCACACATTTTTAATTTTCTACCACAACCCCGGAACACTGAGTGCTCTACTGTTCTAGCTTGTGAGGGAAATTGTCGTGTCTTCATATGATCAACCTTTATAATTTAAAATAAACTCTGAGATAATGCATCAGGTCTCTAGGCAGACGTGAATCAAGTTTCAAATTGAAAGATTGTTCGTTCGTTTTTAAGAAATGGACGGCAAAATATGGCACTATATGAAGGAAATGTTTTACCTACTTTTTTATTGAAGAGTAAAAGATATGTGTTCACAGAGCCAGCTTTTTCTTTGTGTTCCACCGATAAAAGGTAGGTTTTGTTTAAAGTAAGAGAATCTCCGCACAGTTTTCAACACTTCCAGGGTCTTATCTACCTCTAGCGCTTCCTTTTCGCCCCAGTATATATGTATATTCTGTGATGGCGTTGCTGCACAAGGGAATCGTGAGATTCCTACCGCGCGGGTCTCGCCTCCCCCGCTTCCGGGCACGACACCCGCCCCAGTTGTCGTCGTCCAGTAATTGCGAGGTTCATTTCTCTTTTGAATGACTTACATGTTCTGGGTAGTTAATAGTTCGGAGAGGCTCCCATGCCCGCTTTCCAACAGTGTTTTTTACGTGACTCTATCATCTTTCGTTTGAATCCTACTCTTCGACCTATCAACCATGGGCCTACCAGGAGCATCATTAGTTGCTCCCGCCGCGCCGGTCTAGCTTATTGGGGGTCATTGAAGCGCGCGAGGCCTTCACCCCATCGTCAAGGTTGTAGTCGCGGGAAGAAACAGGTAGCAATATAATTGCAAAATTCTAGCTCTTTTTAGATAACTGAAATCACGATTCACGAAAATTGTAGTTACTTAAATTCTTTTTAGCAGATAAAATGGCACTCTCAAGTCTTAATATCCTCTGAATCTTGTGCATATAAACTTCATGACCTACATTGGAGCACAGAGATTACATTTAAATCTAGTACTGATTACAGTGAATGACAGCAAGTTTACAAAAAGAGAACAAATATATCACAAAAGTAAAGAATGCAAATTAGATATTGTAATTGCCTATTAAAAATCTGCGGCGGATGGTAGCATGTGTATCACCTTATCTCTGTATATCACTTTATCCGAGGTCTCCCAAATTGCCGCTTGAGAGTCAATAACCGCAACCATAGGCGCTCGATTTATGATGGTCATGGCGATTGTTGCTACGTGCAGATTTGCGTGAAAATTTGCACGCGTGAACTTATCAGCAAATTGTTTAAGTAAAATTAAAAAAAAATACATGTTACCGAATCGGCTTCGTTACAATTTCATGCTATTTTCACTCGTAGCCTTGTGACACGTAGCCATGTGGCACTTATACTAGCGTGTCAATTCAAAATTGCCCAGGTGGGAAAACTGGAAAGGGGAACGAAGAGAATGGGCTTCACCGACGAATCAAAAATCTGAATAATTTCCACGAGTACAGTATTGATTATGACCAAGGTTTTGCATGTTACAGCATCATCGGGTGATACTGGGGGCAAGCATTTCTTGATGATGTTGTATCAAGCGAAACCTTGGTCGTATGGTTCTCGAGCAGTTTTCTCTGTTATTTGATTTCTTAGTGATATTTTGGTTCCATAAAATATTGCCAGAGTTTTCATAATTAGTAAAAAGAGGCTTTGGTCCGCTCTAAAAGCAAGCCCAGAGGAAAAGTTCTAAGGAAAAACTTTAACCCTTGACTACTATCGTTGTTTTTGGCCACGTACACACTATCCCCAAGTCTGTTTTGACCCGATTTTTCGAACTGCTCGTAAACGACAACCGTCACCCTCACTGTCTCAAGTTCAACTGGCCTGCTCCCTCCTCTCCCCCTAGGATAACATTGTAGCCAAGATTGCTGCGAGCGGCCGTTTTAGGACTACAAAAAAAAACAACAAATTACGTCTGGTCAAAAAAGACCCGACGATAGCAGTTAAGGGTTAAACATGAAAAGGTCCAAAATTGAGTCCACTAATTAAAAAATCCAAAATAAAATGAATCCAAATTTTACCTAGACAGTTTTCTTTTGCAAATATAAGATGCTTTATAAGCATTTTATAAAAAGTAACTGGTATTAATTTACAAATGTCTGCTCGTATCTGCGTTTGGCATATGTAAGTACCAATTGCTGTGATGGATTCTAATTCTGTTGCTTTGTCAACATAGTCTTGATATCCGACTAGACAAGCGTTCCGCTATAAAAAGTTTCTAGGTACTATTTTGCATGAAAATTAATTCTTAGAATATTTTTGTATTTATTTTTGGACCAAATAGACATTGGTTTTTTCGGTCCGGATTTTTTGTTTTGGACTTTTTGCCCTCCAGCCAGGATTATTATCTCTGACTAGACTTGACATGCGTTCCGCTATATTAAGCTATAAAAAGTTTCTAGGTACTAGTTTGCATGAAAATAAATTCGTAGAATAGTTTTTTATTTACTTTTAAACCAAATAGACATTGGTCTTTTCGGTCCGGACTTTTTGTTTTGGACTTTTTGCCCTCCAGCCAGGATTATTATCTCTGATTAGACTTGACAAGCGTTCCGCTATATTAAGCTATAAAAAGTTTCTAGGTACTATTTTGCATGAAAATTAATTCGTAGAATAGTTTTTTACTATCTCTGATTACAGAGACCGGCATTAAGTTTTCACACAATATTATAAAACGATGAAAAAAAACTATTGCTACGCGTAAGTATTTCCGCAATAAATCAAGGAATTTGAAACGGAATCGTGTGATTGAGACGAGGAAAAATGACATTGGCGTCGGCCATTGCTTACGTGAGTGGATAAAGGAGGAGAGACGACAAAAGTCCGAAAGGAGACATCATTAAGGATTAGACGGAGACAGGATTTCCGAACGAGAGTGAGAAAGTTAAAGAGCACGCCGACGGAAAGACGAATTCGAGAGTTTATAAACCTCTCTACTAGATTGGATGATAGGATTTGAAAATTCCCTTAGCGTGGAAAAGACGTCCAGTTGGACAGGTGGGACTTATAAGTGGGCATGGCGGTGCGGTCCTCGATGGCCTTCCGTCGAACCATATTGAGAGTGATTGGCGTTCATTCACGGCGATAGAATGAAGAATGAAGGCGTCAGTCATTCACAATGGGCTGAAGTATTCCTTGAGTCACTTTGAAATGGGGAATTTTGATTTGACTTGGGAAACTTGACTTTGAGTCGGAGTTTCACTTATACCTTTCGACTGTCGGGTAGTAGACCGGAGCATTGTTAATGAGGAAGCTTATTAGCCTTGGTTGTCAAGCCGAAAAAATTATATAACCATGCATTTTCAAAATGCAAAAATGTAATTATTTGGCTCTAAATTTTAGAATCACCGGTAATTGTCAGCAAAATTTTGGTGACAGCACCAGGTCATTTAACCGTCATTGATGGCTATGAAAAGGAAAACGTAAACTTTGTTTCGTGCATTGAGCGTGAATATATCACAATGTTAAAAATATTTCATATTTTTCATATTTATGTTCTTCAACCTGTTAAAGTTCACAAGAGAACGGAAGAGACACGAGGAGAGAGTATTTTTTCTTTCTAATTTAAATGCCATTTTTTGAATTAATGGTGCTGGAAGTAACTTGATGAAATTCCTTTAAAACGAGATTATGAATGACTATTTTCATGTAATGTATTTATTTAATTAATAAATAAATTTAAATGATGCAAAATCATACATGTGTATGACTAGTTTCACACAAATGATTTGAAACTCTCAGTTTTGACTATTTAAGCAATCGCACAATCAGTGATGAAACCTGGGTCGTAAGAACGTAATAAATTATTTGTATAAAACTGGGCAATTCATCATTTGACCACGTCATTTTTAGGAGAAACTCATCATATGAAGCGATAACTCCCGGGATTGTTGAAGAATAAATAAGGCGCATCAACCCTCTCTATTTTTTAACGCTTAGCTAATTACTGTGATGATTTGCGTCCAAATGTATAAATTTCATAGGAGAGACGCCGCATTAGGATCTCTGACTTTAAACTTTTAAAAAGTGTCAATTAAAAATGCAGTTTTGTAACAATCGACATATTTTGTACCTTCATTTTGTTTCTTAGTAGATAAAACTTTATTAGCTAAAGTAAATTTAAAAAAAACTAATTAAACACAAAATTTGAGTTTACTTTTTTCGGCTAACGCAGTCACCGAATAACCTCTTCAAAGTAATACCAACGCAATAAAACAATAATGATAACTAATTAAATAATCTTAAAATAACAGATGCTTATTTAAATTTATACATAATGCTATTTTAATACACCAACGTAGTTTAATCTGTGATTTCAGGCCTGAGAGAGTGGAAAAAGAATATAAGTATAATATAAAAAATGAGCTACTTCCACTGTGTCTAATAGGATTTATTACGACCGGTTTCGCATTTAAATGCATCATTTCGCTTTTTACAGCGCCTGAAGATGCTGTAAAAAGCGAAACCGCTCGTAAGGAATAGAATAGAAGCTTATGAAATGTGGGTGTGGAGAAGGATGGAAAAAGTAAGATGGGTAGATAAGATGAGAAATGAAGAGGTTTTGAGCAAAGTAAAAGAAGGAAGATCGCTCCTAAAGGAAATAAGGAAAAGGAAAGGAAACTGGTTGGGCCATGTGATGAGAGGGAAAAGTATAATAACTGTGGCACTTGAGGGTTCAATTGAAGGAAAGAAAAAGAGAGGAAGGAGAAGAATTAAATTGGTGGATCAGTTGAAGAACATCAGCTATGATGAAGCAAAGAAAGAAGCTCGGGACAGAAGCGGATGGAGACGGCAGTGGTGTACGGAACCTGCCAGCAGGCAGAACACCAGATGATGATGACTGCTTCAAACACGCCCTCCTGTTTTTAAGACTCCTAGACTGCTATTCTGAATGAAATAGCGTTAACGCTAATAGCCAGAAATTGCTTTCGTGACGCTTTCGTTCCGAATAATAGCGTCAATGACGCTTTTTGCGATTCTTAACGCCAGACTGATGCCTGGGAGCGACGATGTTTTAAGCGACGATCTGATCACCGCGCTGTTCTAAAGCGTCACACTATTCTTGAGTAAAACTGGCACCTGATTCTTAATCACACGTTATCTAACGAGGATTCTGCAAAATATGCACTGAGAAGTGTTCCTAAAAACGTAAAAATAAAGCCGGTTTGACTTGTAAATCCGTATATTCAAGTAAATATACAAAATTCTTCTCATCAAAAGTAGGCAAACGTGCCTCACATACGTACCCTGACTCGCCGATTTGAAAGCCGTATTTTCTGTCGTGCATGAGGTCAAAGGCAACGCTAATTCGCCTTGGAATTTGTCAAACATGCCGTAGTTTTGTTGAAATTAATCAATTTGTAATCGGAAATATCCATCCTAAGTATAAAAACGCTGGGAAAACATTTATTCTCAATAACACAGATGGTGTAGTGATTAGCGTCGTGTATTCCTGCTGGAAAAGGTGGTAGTTTGCGCTTGCTGGCGGCCTGATTTTATTTCCTTCTTCATTTGCACCACCAGATACAAATTTTTCCTACGAGTTACATAACCTATCATAGGACTTCACCTAGCTTTTCTCTCCTGACACTTCCCACAAAATTAGTACTCCGGTTTCAATCTTTAATGGTAAATGGCCTCTCTGGGGCCGCTTACGTGATGGACCGCATATGATATGCATCAATCTCTGTTTAAAGTCCGTGATTTATAGGATATTCATGCATAAAATCAACAATTGCATTCAAGAATATTGAATGAAATAAGCATGAATACCTTCCTTGGCATTTCCTTTTCCCGTACTTCTCATTGTAGACTGGTATTTTTTCGACCGAGTCTCATTGCTTTATTTTTACATTGCATTACTTTTCCCATCTCCCAGCCGGGAATAACAAGTTTAGGTAAAATAAAAGAAATCTACACGCAAAGGTTGAGTATTCACTCTCTCCGTTCAGAATTGTATCTAACATTCCCGTGGTATTGTTTAAACGAGTGGGCGCGAAATATTGCTCACCTCGCCTATTCGCATTCACTTCCATCCACACATTCCCAGCGGAACAACAAGATTTTCAAGAGGCTAATTGCAATGTCTAACCATCTAATTAAATCCGCGGACTATTAGGAATAATAAGTTTCAATTATCCATGTTGATATAACTGAAATTTACCATCACATCACTTTCCTTGATACAGTGACACATCATTATTCTCAATTCGCATGCATCCAAACGTCGTCTGCTCTGTGGTATAAGTGGTGAAAATAAAATAAAAAACCCAACAGATACATGAAAACAATATGCTTTTTTACGATTTTGAGGTGAACAATCATTATAGGAATAAAATTTTTTCCCAGCTCGGGCAGCTGTTATATGTTTACATAGGTATACATGACAAACATGGCTAGACTTTCCTAAACTGAACTGCCCTTCACAAAATCTAAAATAATCAAAGCATTAGTATCTATCACCTGATGAATGCAAAACAAAATAAAGTATAATATTAGCATTTAAAGACAGAATTGAATTAAATTGAGTTCGATTATTTATTGAAAACATTCTTCATGCACCAGACTCACGGCATCCATGGCGAAGGTCTCAGCTGTTTGTGAAAAACGTAAACATTGCTCGTCATTGGCTACCTGAATTTCCATTTACCGCACCGAAAGGTTTTCATACAGTAAGGGGCGTGGTTAGTAATATCGTTACAGACCCGACGCTTTGAATTTCTGCATCGTATTCAGAATTTCTTCCGTCGCTATTCTGGAGCGAGGAATAGCGTTATCCAGAAATAGCGCCGCCCGATTCAGAATAGCAGCCCTAATATTCCTCCTAAGAATTTCCTCAACCACAACTTTCTCGGCCTACCTCTTCCTCTCACACCATTCATTTCACTCTTATATATCTGTTTCGTTATTCGACTCTCATCCATTATTTCAACATGGTCAAACCAACGAAGTACACTCATTCCATGTATGTCCATTACTGGAGCATCAAACCCACATTCATTTATTACCCACTCATTTCTCACCCTATCCATCCTACTTTTGCCGCAAAATATTTGTGGAAATTTAAAAAAGTATCTGTTATTTTCAGATCGTACTATCTCCACTTTCCACAAGATATACCGCCAGATACAATAAACTACAATAATGAGAATACTTTGACGAACATTACGTCAAAGCATAATAAAAATTACATTTTGAAACCACTGAAAACTCTTACCATGATTCTAAATTTCAATGTTTACATTAATTGCCATTACAGCGTAGACGCAGGCAAATTCGTTCACCTCCTCGTCTGCAAACGAGACGTCGGCGAGTGCCATCTTAAGAAGACATCCTCCCGGTCGGCGAGCTTTTAAGCGGCAGGGTCGTGTAACCAGAGAATAAGAATTGGGGTCGATTTCCTTGGGGACGAAAGAGACCTCGGGAGGCGAAGGGATACACTGCCTGTTGAGGCGGCCACAAAGCAACACGCAACAAGGGCGTCCAGCCTCTGCCGCAACCTCTTCATCTCGTCCCAAGGAGCGAAAGCCGCAAGAGAGGTATCGAGTTGCGTATTTCTGCAGCGAGTTTTTTGGTGGACCGGCTGATGCTGATGGAAGGTCTCGTGAAAAAAAAGGTGGGAGGGGTTCAGAAGAGGACACATTTGTCGTTGGGGATAAAAGCAGGGGGAACAAACAGATGGAGACTTGCTAAAGAAAAGGTAAGTTCTCTCTCTCTCTCTCGTGTATAACTTGGGGGTATCTCAACTCCATAGAAATCTGAAAAAGAGGGGTTTATGTACCGCAAAAAGATGATACACGGCAAGGGTCTCGAGTAGTATACCTATACTTATCGCGTCATGAAGAAAATGGGACCGCTGAAATGCTAGAGTCGCGTGGGGATAGGGTACACTTAGGCCGCAGGAATGCCGACTTGCGGGAGTGGGGGCAAATCTCAAACTATCCCAGGATTCGGCGAGAGAGCGCTTCGACCGCATGCACTATGAAGAGCTCCCATCGAGGACAAAAGAGAGCATTCTGTGGAGTAGCAAGGGGTTAGATCGTAAGATCCTTTTACAAGATGCTTACTTCCGTGCAGAAAATGAGCCGAATTCAACATTTCAACAGATTCAGGCGAAATGTCGTGAAAGTTTGCCATATTATAACAGAATCAACAATTGCAATTATCCTCAGGATATGGGTTTTTTTGATGAGACGACGTGATCGTAAGATCCTTTTACAAGATGCTTACTTCCGTGCAGAAAATGAGCTGAATTCGACATTTCAACAGATTCAGGCGAAATGTCGTGGAAGTTTGCCATATTATAACAGAATCAACAATTGCAATTATCCTCAGGATATGAGTTTTTTTGATGAGTACGACACGTACAATTGTGCATTTGTTGTTTCTGTTATAATATGAATTGAACATGCTTATTATAGCACCGTGCAAATATTATCATCGTATCCGAAGAGAAAATTAAATTTCATTATCAGTGTTGAAAGCAGAAATGGGGTACTTTATTTCCGCATGACTTTTGGATCAAGCGACTAATCACAGGCAAACAGGCAAATCAAGAGTTTTGAAAACATACGTGTATTGGTTAAAATGAATGGTTTAAGGCGTGACTTTGTAGAATGTTACCGCAGGCATGGCGGAAAAAAATCTCTTAGTAAATTCCACACTTAAAATTTTGCTACCGACCCAGGTTTCGATAGCCTGGTAATCATTTTCAAGGTACATATGCATAGCATGTGAGTCAATATCTAGAGACATATATTCCTCCAAAGATCATTATGGCAGATTCCAGCACCAATACAGGTATGACGGGAAAAAATCTCTTAGTAAATTCCACACTTAAAATTTTATTACCGACCAAGGTTTCAATTGCCTCCCAATCATTTTCAAGGTGTACATGCATAGCATGGAGGAATTTTCTAAACGGAAATCGAGTAAATTTGCACTCAAGACTAGCAGAACTGGTTTACTATGGCTAAATTAGAATATTTTTGCAAATCATGTGGTAACCATGCAGAAGTTTTTATTCGTATTCTTCGGGTTCTCCACGCGTTGCACCACTTTTGTACCAGGCAAAACTTCGATATCCCTTAAATGTAGGTTGGAAGAACACCAGAGAGACCGAAAAAATCAATTTCGCAATTCCGATGCTGCTGAACACGCCTGGTCAGCACCCGACCACGTGATAAATGTTAAATGAAGTAAATTCATCGCCGAGGAACTAAGTACTACCCTCGGCTGATGCAGGAGGCGATCGAAATCGCTAAAAATCCAAATAACTTCATCAGGGAAGACGGCTATCTGCTATCCACTAATTTTAAACGAATTTTCAACAATCCGAGACAGTTTGACTCCTCAGCCAATCAGAGCGCTCCGGAATAGATCCCAAAGGGCACTTAACGAACCAGAGCCCTATACACAGTGGCAGAAAATTCTCCTGTTCATTAGGACCTTATAAAGCCGACTAGAATGCCGGCGAAAATAGTGCAACGCGGGGAGAACCTGAAAAATACCGCTAAACAAGAAAACCACCGTAGCCTTCGTAATGCAGAAATGCAGAAGTGTGTTGGCTCTGATTTTTTTAAATTTACGTAACTCAGCACATGCCTCTACCCACTGATATTAGCATCATGTAAACATAGGCTCGAATTAAATTGAAAATTTTGGTCAAGGTTCCGATTCTTCGGCGCTTATTTTTGCAGTGCTGACATCGGTAACCTCATAAACATTATGCAGTGTAAAGAAGAGAAATGGACAAAAATGAATAGATGTTTGTATTTGAAGGTAAACCTCGCAATAATAGCGAGCTGAATGACTTTTCTGAATGATGGTGAGGCTCGCGTATGCCATAAATTTAGCCTAATTCGGGAAAAAACGGGGAACCTTAGGAACGTGCAAGATACTTGCACAGTTGGAAATTGATAATTTATACAGTCGGTAAGCACGTTCAATTTTCTCTGGGGAAGTGAATGACGCGACCGAAGAATCCAAAACGGAAAGCATTTTGTATATATAAGAAGATCATTAAAAATTGTTAATTTCCATTAATATCGAAGCTAAATCAGTACATTTCTTCAAATTAAGAAATTTAAAATTATATTTGGTGCCCTCTCAATTTATTAGAGCTATAGTGGCCGCTATGATGAGATGCAGGAATTTTGTTTTGCTGCCGGACGCTTCTGTTGGCCCGTCTGTCCCCGGAATCCCGATAGGCTGATGACCCTGTAATCAGGTTTTCCAGGGACCGGACCAACGGAACTTGACATACACCCATACCCTGGGTGGTGAAAAAACCCACCCAGGCGGGACTTGAACCCGCGACCCTCGGTTTAGCAGGCGAGGACTTTACCCCGCCGACACCTAGGCCGACGGGGTAATGCCTCCGCCTTTATTTGTATTTTATAATCTCATTATTTTATTATTATAAGCTAGTTATTAGAATATTTTAGTATTCATAAGCTAGTTTAAATAAATTCTGAAAGAAACCATTTAACAATTGACGCTTAAAATAGAATAATATGACATCGAGGACGTTCATTAGATATTGGGTCGGCTGCTTTTCATCCATGATGACGTTGTAACTACGACATATCTGGCTTACCGAAAGATCTTTGAAAGCTGTTATCCTATTGGTCGTTGGTTTAAATCCTCAACTGTCTAGCGCCTCAGTCTTGGAAGCAGTATACACATGTAAAATTTATGGAAGTCTATCTTCATTCCGATTATCCCGCACTTTATTTCTAAAGTATCAAAGCTTGCATTGCCTTCAAAGATCCACTAATCCTTGAAGACTTATAATCGCATTGAACATCGACTAATCAGCGCCTGATTTCCTGTAAATCTAATTGGCTTTATCAGCTGCCCTTCTGCCTTGATTCCCGAATTTAGTGATTAAATGAAGTAAGCAATATTACATTTATATAAAAAAAATTCGCATTTCGCAATTACTTTTGAGTTACTATTTACCTCCTGATGGTTAAGTATAGTATATATGTCACTACATCATAAAGGAGCAAATTCAGTCCCGTTACCGTCTTGGATGCTGTAAACATATATAAAAATTACGGAAAACATCTATCTCTGTCCATACAAATACGAATTTCACACATTACTTTAGAAAAACGTGTCTAGAGATTATCATCACAACATTTTGCAGCCTGCCTTTTTTATCTGAGGCTTGAGAACACTCCTCCATCCTGAAGAATAAAACGACATGGGGTAATCTCAAAATAAGATTTTATTTTGCATTGGAATTTAGCCTGGTGCACGGTTGCATAACTTTGTATGGAGTACAAGGGCACTGAAATTGCCTACGTAAGCAGATATTTCAAACCCAATATCCACAGCACCAAAATACCTAAAAAAAGTCAGTACCAGTAGATGCACATATGCGATACATCTCAATTTTGATAAAATTGGGATATATTACGAATAATAATTGCTTGGGCAAAAAATAATGCGCAAATAGCAAAATCCCTTCTTGTTTACCATAACCGGATCTCAAAATGATGCTTCTATAGCAATAATGTAAACAATGGATATCTTATTCATCAATTTTTACCAGTTTTTCGCTCTTTAGTTATCAAAGGATCACGTTGAGTTAATGCATGGTTCACATTCAAATTGGAAACCCACGAGTTCTCATTTTGTACGAGTTGAAAGAATTTCAGTCATCAATGAAAAGTCAATCCATCAAAGTTAAAATAAATATTTTTTTAGATTTCCATCATGAAATAAAGTTTTACCAAAGACAGATTTGTCATTATTTAGGATGAAATGGAATCTCTATTATTTTTTCATTTTTTCAAAACAATCCCTCTCAGTGATTGCCTCTACAATTTATTTTCGAAGTCATTAACTTCATGATGAGTATGATTTGCGTAAGTGTACAGATTAAACAAAAAATACAATTAATTATCTTCAAGCATTTAAGGTAATGACTTTACGTAAATGAGAGAATGTTTTTTTCTAAATTGCACTATCTAAAATATAAATTTATGTTTCGACTCCCTTAATCGAGTAGAGAGGAAGATCATTTATCTTCCAGCTACAAATAAAATTACAATTCTGCACTCAATAAGCTTGTTTCACATCTGTTAAAATTTCAATAGTATCCATCCAGAAATCACTATCTTTGCCGAATGCTTGCAAGAGTTTTTGGTTTGATATTGATTGAATAGTATGTGATAATATTGAATAAATTACTTTTAGTGAATGTATTTCAAGTTTTTGCAGTGGTAAAATTATTAGGCTCATTTACAATTTCATTTAGTAATTTTTTCGAAATATGTGATGTTTGTCATAAAATAATCACAGTCGGGGAAAATATTTAGGATAAATTAAAATTAATGAATGATGGTGACTAATTTTTCACATCGCACAAGTCAAATGGCTGTGGAAAAGAATGTGCAGAGCTCATTTTAAATTGTTCTAAATATTCCATCTGCGGAAGCCATCAAATTTATAACGTTCAAAGAACGATTTATTTATCTAATCAAATTATGCGATACATTACGTAATGCTAATTTTGTGATTTGATACTCACTCGCAATTAATGGGATGATTAAAGAACAAAGGAAAGAGGGACTTAACACACCTTTTGCCTCAGCTGTACCTCAAATATGACAAATTCATTTTGGCACATAAATAAACCACCGGGAAATAGGAAAGATAGTATATTTTTATAAAAACTAATATGTACTAAACAATCGAAAACACAGGGGGATGCATCAATCCCTCTTCTATCAGAATACTAAGTAACAGCCGTAATGATTGTAAGATTAAATCTGTAACTGGTTAATTTTGACAAGTTAGCAGACTGATTTTTTGGCCATGATATACTCAGCTGGTTACGAAAATAGTTCATTGTGTCCTCAGAAATCTTTGGTTAGCGCTGCCTTCGTGCTGGAGATATTGCAACAACTTGCATGTGACTGTTTCCTCGAGCGTGATTTATCCTGTAGTGAGAGGCTCCTGACGTCAAAATGCCAACATCCAAGGTCCTTATACCCTTGGTATGGGGTATAAGGAGCTTGCCACCATCGGATTTGAGTGTCGCCATCTGGTGGATGTAATACAGAACTATTCCTTACCGAATAGTAAGCTGCGTCCTCTTCAGAGGGAAGAGTCATTGTCTTAGAGTTTTAATCTTTTTTTTTATTTAATCAAATTATTCCTTTCCAAATCTCCAGAGGACATAGACAATGGTGATTTGCTTAGACCATTTGACCTTGAATTCCTCGGTCTTTTAACAATAGAACGCTTGAACTTTCCTTCCTACCTAGAACGCCTAAGCGGTCATTTTGACCGCAGTTTGATATATCATAAGAAAATGTTTTTATTTAGATTCTCTTTCAAGAATATTGTCGGAATAATAGATTTAGAAAGTCTTCAGGGCTTCAAAGAGGGCGCTGTTTCATATTTGGACCAAAGTGCAGGCGGTACTATACCTGCGATGTAAGATGCAAGACTGCGTATCCGCCACCCCACAACCCCCGCCATCCATCAACCCAGTAGGTTAAATTGTTATAATTTATGAAATATATAAAATGATGTACCTGCTCCAAAACAAGAACACTTGCATTCATTATAAAACTAATACGAGCAGAAAAATCTACATTCTATCTTCACGCGTTGCATATGCGGTCAAATTGACCACTCAGGCGTTCTAGGTAAAAGTAGTAATGAAACAATAACTATAAGACCTACGAAAAAAATTTTTCGCCAACATAATGCCATCATAAAGAAAGGAAATTTCACAAAAGGAAATGCTTACTCGACAAATATTTAACGAGTGTCATGAAAATGAAATTCCAACTGCGGTCATAATGACCGCACCGGCGTTCTAGTGTTAATCCTTTTTTTCATTAATTATTTTCAACAGATCATCGTAAAGCCAAATGTATCAAATGCAAAAAAATGTTTTCTTTGGTTACTTTTTGGTATTCCGTATTTAATAAAACAATGAATAAGTAATAAAAACTTTTACTAAAACGACAGATATGTGGTTTTATTACTTCGCTTAGACAACTGTTACTAAAACCACAGATGTCTGTAGTTTTAGTAAAAGTTTTTATTACTTATCGTATCAAATACATTTATATCTCATCGTTGTAATTTTTATCACACTTCTTTTCCCTGCAACTCTCCGAAGGACTTCTTCATTTGTCGCATCATCCGTCGATTTGAACTAACACACCTTTCTTGATTTCATTTTACAATCCTCACTCTTCTGTTCTGCTCTGCTAAGCTAAAAGACAGAAGCTGACAAAAATACACATTTTGAGGTTAAAGTTGATCACCCTATTTTTTTAATCCTCCAAATTAAAAAAAACTAAGCTAAAAATCGTATCTGCTAAGGTATGTCAGATATCATGCTCTTCTTTTACACTGTCTAATGAATAAATGCCAGCGTTTCAGGCCGGAAAACATTAACTAAAATTCTTTAGCCAAGTAAGAGTAAAACCAGGGTAAATACTATTATTCGGATCATTGCATGATCGTTGCTGTTTTTTGCTTAGATAACTGTTACGCCACTGAATTAAAATGTTTATGACCTTTGTGTACATGATCCTGACGTAAATTATCGGTACGTTATTGATCTGTAAATAAATAATCATCACTGTATTAAGAGAACATAAACGAAGAGTACATTTTTTTGCATTCACTTTATGAAATCATACAATGTGTAGCAGTGCTTTACTCAATGGATTATGGTTATAATGAGGCTATGGTAAATCTTATCTAAAATTCTGTGTTGTGAATGCTCTTTACAAACCCATTGTGATTCAGGGTGAGTTCAATCCATCATGTTTCTTCTTTTCTGTATGGTGTTCTATGTGTTCCTTTCCTCTTCTCTACACTTCATCAATTCTTATTTTGTCCGTTTATTTTATCTTCAGCAACTTCCTCCAGCACCAGGTTTCAAAGGCTTCTAGTCTATTCTGATCAGCTTTTCCAATGGTCCATGCATCCGATCCATAGAGTGCACTCTGCACACGAATGTTTCCACATAATGTGTTCTGGTTTGTAGTCTCATCTTCTTTTAGCACAACAGTCGTCTTTTTCCCATGAACTCCTTCTTAAATTTGGGTACTCTCCGCTTCACGTACGTTGTACTTCTTTCGTCCCACGTGATGGTACTTCCGAGATACGTGAAGGAAACCATTTGCTCTAACTTCTCCCCTCTCCGCGTGACTTCTACATCTCAGCTTCTCTCTTCCGCATACTAGGCCTTCGTCTTATTTATTATCATGTTGTATTCTTGGAGAAATTGGTCCATAGCCTTTGAAAGTCATCGCGATTTTCAGCTGCGCCTGCGATATCATCTGTGAAGCGGAGCTTGTTTATTTCTTCTCCCTATATATTTATTCCACTCAGTCCAAACATCATCCACAACATCCAAAATCACCAAAAAAGGAACATCCAAATAGCGTACCTCAAAATTAGGTTTCACAGGATACGTTTTCCTTCGCGGCTCCTGACGTTTAATATACACGTTGCACTAAAGTATGCCGTTTGTGCAAAACTTCGCCGGAGAGAAATTATTCTACTCCGGATACGGTTTATTTGCGCTTAAATTTTACTTTTTTATATTAAATAATTCGATCCATTGTGACGATTTTTATTGTTTCCTCTTCCAATTTCATTGAAAAAGCCGTGAAGCAGTGCAAAGGCTTCCCAGACTCTAGGAATACCTTAGAAAAACTTTAAGATTTTACATCGCCACAGTGATCATTACAAATTGTGAGCATGGTGCCCTCAGTACTGACCCTTGACATTTATTGTACGATAGCCGACCAAGGGTATTGAGGCAATTAACTGGTAAAAGCAATGGTAATTTCTCATTTACTCAACAGAGCAGACAGATTGTTCGGAGTTTTCAATTTCTTTGAGGAAATCAATGCGGCAAAAGGAAATTGTTTTTGTCGGGCTATGACTGAAAAGGCCTTCATTTAAAGCACATAAAATTTTCTAAAAAATTAAATTATTTCTTCCCTGTAATAATGAGGAAATTTTGAGAAAAATGATTATAAGAAGCAATTACTTGTATTTCAATTAAAGATCCAATGCGCGGTTTAGTTAAGCGTGGGTTTCCTCCGAGATATTTTGAAAAAACAATTAAAAATACAACTGTGGTTACACCGGAAAGTTATATTTAATTTTGAGTACTTAATGCAGGATTTCAGGACAGGCTAACGAAAATAATTCACAAGTATAAGCTCAGAGCTACTTTATGATTACTCATTACGAAATTCATACATGAAATAGGGCTCGCAAAGAATACTTTACTTGAGCTAAATTATCTTTCCGTGCACCAGTAGGGATTAAAATAACAAGTAGAGCTTGGCACTGCCCTGAGATACATCACATTACATCTGACCCTTGTCATATTCCCTTTCCTTTCCTTTTCCTATTTCCTTCTCTATCATTGTACGCTATCATATCCTTAATAATGAACAATGAAAGTAAATGTATTTTTGTAAGATTGCATTGGGAAGGATAATTTCAATTATCAAACGATCTATGTTCTTCTCCTGTTCGACCTCGCAGTGAACAAAGCTGATAGCTTGGACATATATGTTACTCTCCTCTGCCACATAAAATGTCTTTCCAATAAGCTAATAACAAGGGAACCATAAACGGGTGGTTTCTGGGAAGATATGTAGTAGGAAAATGGACTCGTCTGACAGAGTCTTTTGAACTCTACAGGCTTTGTAAACATGCACTTAAATTTTACTAATACTTCTAATCTACTTTACTAACTAATCGCTATAATCACTCTTAAACCCTCTGCTATTGTAAATATATTTGTGACAACATGACTCGCGTCTCAAAAGCCTGCATTTTTGTCTCTTTGACGTACTCGTATATCAAAGGGTAGCCAAATGGAATATCAAAGTTCTTCCATAGGCCATATTGGCGGTTGTATTGATGAGGACAGCCTGCCGCATTTTACTGAAAGCGGACTTAATAGCCGGTAGACGTTTCTTCGATAGTTCAGTTACACTGTGGAGAAAATCTATTTTGACATCGAGTCAATACGCCAGGGCTTTCGTTTGTAGTTGACCTTCAATGGGATGGATGATATTCGGAGCGCCTCGACGGAAGGCATATTAGAGCAGACCATCGCTTTTCATCATCAATTTCGATCTTTACGACGAAATAAAAAGACTATTTTTCAAGAGGATGCGGTGATTTAATGACGACTGGTAGGGTAAGGGAAATGGAAAAACGGAAAAATACACTGACGGGAACATTTGTGACAGGAATGATGAAGTTCATCCATCCAAACATGAGAGTACGAAAAAATAATTGCGGACATAAACGAGCGATACGCTGGGTCGTATGCAAGCGGAAACATAATCATGGGAGATCCCTTTCAAGAGATTTTGTCCGTATGAGGAGGAAGCAAAGAAACAATTTTAGAGGTAGCAAAACATGATGAGTATCCTTAGAGATAGAGAAGCCGAAACACTCTCATATATATATACTCTATATATATATATATATATATATATATATATATATATATATATATATATATATATATATATATATATATATATATATATATATATATATATATATATATATATATATATATAAAAGTTTGCCAGAGGAAGGCAGACGACAAACACAGAAAACAAAAAAATGATGAACACACTTACAAAGTTTCTTGATATTTCGGTGCCACTAGCACCTTGGTCGCAAGAGCGAAGACTGAGAAGGAAGGGAGGACTGAGGTGGTAGGAAGGGAGGACTGAGGCGGAAGGAAGGGAGGGAGGGGAGGGACAGGGGAAGGGGAGGAGGGGGAGGGAGAGGAAAGGTGGGGGCGGGAGGCGGGAAGTGGAAGAAATTCGAATGGAAGAAGTAGTATGGGCAGAGGTGATAGAAGAAGTTAGTGGGATTTATTGAGTCCTGGCGGAGAGAAAGCCTGGAATAAGTAAATGCAAGAGGACTCAAGATCTTTGATTTGGAGTGGGGAGGAGGAAGGGGGAAGGGAGGCGAGAATGCCAACCTTAAAAATATTATTAAAGGTGGAGTTGTGGGAAGAAACATGGGTGGCAACAGGGAGGGAAACAGAAATAGAAGGTGGTTCATTACAACTGGAGCGGTGGCCATTCATGCGGATGTTAAGGGGAGTGGTCGTCAAACCGATGTAAAAACTAGGGCATAATTGGCAAAGAAGGATATAGACAACATTACGTCTCTCATGGGTTCGGCGGTGGCCACTAAAATAGGTCTCAATGTAGTCAAATACCATTAAAAAGAAATAGATGGGCTAAAAGATAGGAAGAAAAATTCGTTCTTTCCTCACACAATAAGTGACTATAATCAAAACTGAGCTCCATTCAGTTCACTCCCATTATAAACTTCACAATTTCACTTCCCAAAATATAATTCTTTAATTGGCTGGTGACCTAACATCCTCTGCCACACATCCATGCGGCAGCTTGCAGGGAAGGATGTTGATGTAGGTGTACAGCAGAGGAAAAGCTGAGGGTTAAACACCCAGGTATTTGCTGAAGGGATTTTTCTCACAGAATTGGAACTGTGGATTATTGGAGCCTGTATTGTAGGAAATTTTCAAATGACGTTCGATATTATCCAGTATTGGAAAGAGACGAGCACTGAAAACGGCAATTATGTTCTCCATTGAGGTTCCCCTGAATAGCCAGCAAATGACGAAAACGACGTTAGCTGTTCGATGTTTTATTACGCCTGATGACGCATTGCATAGCAAGAGACTGAATGCAATTTTCCGGGAGCGATGGAGGGAGTGTATGTCTTCGGGGAGGGGGTGGGAGCCCTTGGGGTAGATAAGGGTAGATTATGGTACAAGGGGGATATATAAGGAAGAATGGGATGAGATTGGGAAACGGCTTCATTGTCGTTGCCATTCCTAACCCCCCGTCCCCCAATGCGAACTCACTGGTGAGATGTACTGAGCGCAAACTGAAAAATGGGCAAATTACGTCCTTAAAAAGTGAAATGCTTCAGGGGCGATATGAATGAATCATGAGGGAATTATTCCGCTAGTGCCAAGTAAAGCATAAAACGCCTCCCCCGCGAGCATAAATTTTCAAGGTCCCTCATACCCTCCCATCCATCAAGACGGGATTACTAACTGTTTCCAATTTTCGGCTGGAGACGAAGGAGGGGAACAGGTTGGTGTGGTGGCTAGAGTACTGGCTAACTATACGGGTGGCCAGAGTTCAAATCCCTGCAGAGGAGGATGTTTTTCAGAGGAGACCCGATCCCAAATTAAGTGTCTTGTTGAGGGCACTTCAAGAACATTACTCCGTCTGTCGGATGAGACGTTAAGCCGGGGTCCCCTTGGCGTCTTTCGTCAAGAGAAGGCTAATGCCGACGCCGGGTTTCTATCCACCCATTCCTCCCTTACCTATCCCCAATGGCGCTAATGACCTTAGCTGTAGGTCGCCTCCCCAAATATCCATCCGGGAGACGAAGGAATCGTAAGAGGAGAAATTAACTCCGCCACGTGGGAGAAACGAAGAAAAACAAGTAAGAGTGGACTGCTATAGCAAATTTCAGGCATTAATGAAGTTAAAATCAAGGAAGCTTGAGCTAAACGGCATCGTAATGTAACAAAATTAGGTAAAAAATTGTCTCCAATGGCCGTAATTATTGGCACCGCTCATTTTCGTATTCATACGTCTGTCCTCATCCTTTTTCACTTCCAACCTTTGTCGTTAGAGTATTTTTACCTTCAGTTCGCTGAACAGGGTACCTAGTGGGCGAAATACGCGTATCCGACACACGCCTTCGTCTTTTCCTGCCTCGTCTTTCTTGGACCAAGCTCATTTGGAGTCTGATTCTCCCGGAAGTAGGGCCTTTTTGAATGTGTGAGTGATTTTTCTGAGTGCTTTTGAGTGTAATTGCTCTGTGTTTGTCCCTGGCGAGCGATTTATATACCCGTAAACATTCACAGATAGTAGGTTTGTGGTTAAAATCCAGATACCCTAAACAGGGTCCCTTTAGCCCTGTAAAGAATTCCATATTGGGTAGAGTTTGTGTGTCTGTGAGTGGTCACTGGCGAGGGAATTAACGTTCCCGTAAACCACCACAGAGGGGTTTTCTGATTGAGAAGCTGTGGTTGGTCGCTGACGTATCCGTCAAACCCAACTCAGCAAATATTATTTTTCTTTCTTTTGACGAGTGATGCTAATAATTACGGCCATTAGAGAAATTTTTTGCCTAATTGTATTTCATTAGCTAATGGCCGGTTACAAGAAAATTTAGTTATGGAATCAATAGTTATGAGATCCATAAAGTTATAGAACTCATAAATATATTCGGGTTGCATAAACACGTCTATTAGTTACTTAACGTATTTACCAATAGTTACTAGCCTCGAATATTTGATCTAATCTTCCACCGCTGGATAAAAGTTATGAAAGTTTAGCCTATGAATAATTGATAATGCGCATTATAATTAGTCAGTAAGAGTAAACAAACTGGTCATTTGTCTCAAAACAACTCTTTAATCAAGTAATTAAGACTCCAAGCGGTTCATTACGCATCCGCCATCTTGGCTACTTATGGAACTCATAACTCCATGCCGTAAGTTATGAGACCAATGAGTTTATTGAATGTTTGTGCAACACTTATTGAATGGTTCCCATGGCTTATGGGTCCCATAAATTTATGGAATACATATGTTACGTTCCTGCAACTGGCCATAAGTAGTGCAATCTCACCTTATTTTTATAGGACGTCGTCTAGACAATGACCAATGCAACGGGTCCAGACTAGTGAAGTTCAAATTGAACAACGGGTATCTTCTTCAATAACAAGGGTAATTAATCACTAATGACGCCCTCTTCGTTAGGAATGTCAGCAAGTCTCATTCGGGTATTAAATAATCGTTTGAAATTGCAAAATTGTATCAATACCTCCAGATTTATTTTAATTAAACGTGCCATTTTATCATTGGCGTTTTAAGCATTTTTGGTAGACTTCCCCATTCTCAGAGTCTAAATTGCATACATTCTCCAAGGTTTTATATATATTGGTATACCTACTTAAATACCACCAAACTTGGAAGTAAATATGTCGTTACCATAGTTTCA
Organism: Ceriagrion tenellum; assembly: GCA_963169105.1. Lineage (NCBI taxonomy): Eukaryota > Metazoa > Arthropoda > Insecta > Odonata > Coenagrionidae > Ceriagrion > Ceriagrion tenellum. The sequence goes on along the minus strand of OY720644.1, from coordinate 39,905,482 downwards.
TGCGAGCAAATTACTGCCTTCATATTTTTCAAATTATCATCCAATCTTACTCATATTTTATGCCAAAGTAAATAAACATTCCACAGGAGTGGTTAAGACCAAGAAGATGCCATATTTTTACTGACGCAATGTGAACGCACCGCAATAATGTCCTGAACCACCATAATTTTGATGTGTAACTTCTCCAGATGCATTAATTCCACTATGAGCCTCAATTTATCCTGATTATGGGCATCATTACACTACCGCCAAACAGTAACCCACTTCATTATACTCCACGCACACACTAGTTGGCGGAATCGCTATTGAAGCTTTGGAGGCAAATCAGAACATTTCTCAATACTTAGGACTGAAAAAAGTTTGGTTGTATTTTTTTCTACAGCACACCAGGAGGGTTCATCTTGAAAATTAATTTTTAATAACATTGGTGACAAAATATTAACGACAAATTCAGGTTTTATTAGATGTGATGTATTTAAAGCGATGTATAATAATATATTTGGCACAGTTTTTTGAAAGATATTGACATTTCTCGCGAGTTTTTTGCCAAAGATAAATGTTTCAAGGGCGATATGATGTTTTCTTGGCGAACATAAGGAAGGGAGATCTGATGAGAAAGAGCTACTCGTTCTTGGAAACGCCGTCAAATGTGAATTAGGAAGTTATGTATTGACTCACCCTGAAGATGGTGGAACACTGCGGGATCGAATCATCGAAGCAACGGCACGCTATGATCTGGATGGAAACTTCAGAGCTCTCCTAAAAACAAAAAAATATTTTTTTTCTTACAATTTTATCAAAAGTATACCAGAATATTATTAATGAAGTTAGTAAGATCTACATATCAGTTCATTGGAGTATTCTAATGATGCCATTGAAGGAAGGAGGATTCCGAGGCTTTAGTGTGGAAATATTCTTAAGTGTTTTTCCTCTGTTGAATCAGTTGGTCGACACAGCTGAGATAATAATATGAGTTAGGGAGAAAATAGGCTGCAGGCAATAGCAATATAGGTGTTGGGAAGAACGGAGAAGGTGAGTTGGACGGAAAGGAAGACAAATGAGGAAGTTATTCGTATGGTGGGTGAGGAAAGGAAACTTCTGAATGAAATCTAGGATAGACAGGGTAGGTGGCTGGAGGAAGTGATAAGGGACAACGGATTGCTCAAGAATTGATAGAGGGAGGGATGCTGGACAAGATGGGAAGGGAAAGAAAGAGAATAAGTTGTATTGATTAGATCAGGCAGAGTATACCGTATCCTGAGGCGAAAATAGAAATATTAGAGATAGGTAGGACCCTGAATGTGTATAAAACCGGGAGGAGATTCTCTGGCTTTCAAAAAACCTACCTTTTACGGGTATAATACTTATAAATATTAATATTTTTAAATATACATAATTATGACAGAAAAGTTTGTACCTGTTAATCGCCAATATTTGTTAAGGGTTTTAATTTTTGTTATTAATGACAATCCTCAAACACCCTCATAAATATACTTGTTCATTAAGTCAGTAGTTTCAAAAACAATTCGAAGTGAATACACCTTTTCTTTGCGGCACCGCAGGAAAGTACTGTTGACGGAGTCGGCGAATGATTTGTTGAGATTTTCTTTTCATTTTCTCGAAAATAAGAGTGCACTTACCTTTTTCACTTCTATCTAATCAAAACTTTTATGACAATTGTTTATTATAACAGCGTCCGTTAAGATATACCCGCATAATGCAACCCGCAGAATTGTGGAGACGATCCGTATCCATACGGAATATTTAGAGGAAATCATCAAATCGGGGTATTTTTTCTCATGAAAAAGATTGCACCATGAGTGTTTTAGTAAAAAAAAGAAAGATTCCTCCTTTGGTTTCATTAAAAAAAATACACTTCCATTAGTGATATGCGTTGCCTATTGAAAACCCAATAGGTATTTGCGACAAAATAGCGAGCTGACTACTCTTCGAAAATGTTTTTATATAATTTTTTTTCAGAAAGAGGAGCCTGCTACAGCGACTGTTCTGGTGATCTAACGTACTTAGACTCGACTTGCCGATTTTATTAGCTGAGAACTCAAAACATTGAGATGTTAAAATGCCGATATACACATTAGAATTCAATTCCTGGGAAGTATACCCTTTTTATGAGAGGTTTTCCGCGAATAAAGCATTAAAATAGCATATAAAAATATTGTTTATCTCATTCTTACTATAAAAAACATGCAGCTTTTTTCAATTCAAGCTCTAGTTCCAAAAAATACTATGAAAAGATATGATCTCTTGTGTGTATCAACTTGGGATCACGCTTTTGTACTGGTCGCAAGAACGTGAATTACGTGATGTCTAAATCATATTGCTGTTGTAAATTACCTTTAGGGGTTGTACACCACCGCCAAAAACACTTCCGCAGACGCTCTCTCATTTTACGACTCTGCTATGCCGCATAAAGGATATCTGCTTACGTAGGTCTCTAGAATAAATATATTTGTTCACAGTAAGTGTCGTAACTTTTCACCTTTTGCTATTTACGTAACTATTTCGACCGCGGAAGAAACGTGACTTCATCCCGTTTCAGGTGATCGCCATTCATCATGCCTTTAGGTGATCGCCATTATCCGCACTCAGGTGAACTAGGTGATCACCATTATCCGCACGACGATTATTTATCAAAATCTTAGCACTTATTGTAAATAGAAATCCTTCATCTCTGTGAAGAATTATGAAAATATTGAAATTTGTGAATTATAACATCACTGTGAACATTCTCCTGATCATTTGCAATGAATTTCCCGCTGCACATTAGTGGCTCTCCAGTCTACAGTAGGCAATGGATAGGAAGGCGAAGATCCCTCCCAGGTTACGGCAGATTCCAGAACTAAAAGGCATTTTCATCCGAGGTATGCAGAAGAATTTCTCTCATGGCAATTTCGACAAAATATTCACCTGCTATGTTCGAACATTTTCAAATGGCTAAGCACGGCATAGGTGCTGTTGAAGGATACTGTCTCTTGCTTGTTGCTTCTTTGAAGCCCTCTTCTCCTTTGCCTTTGTTGACATCTTTGATGGACCGCAAGGACCTAAGATCTGGTTGCCTTGCATCCACCAAAATTGCCATACGAAATGGGAAGCCTGGATTAACGTAGTGGTCTGCGCATTGGTCCGGCAAACCAAAGTTCCGTGGTTCGATTCCCGATTCCAGGCTGAATTTTTCTCACGGCAATTTCTTCAAAAAATTCACCTGCTATGTTTGAATATTTTCATATGCAGTCCCTTCAATTTTAGAACTGGTGGTTACCTTTCATTTAAGTAAGAGGGCTATGTTTGGGCTCATGCACGCAAATAAATTTAAATTCACAGCGTGTGTTCACATTGCTCTATCGGCTGAGCTTTTATATTTTGATTATTTTTCATTGAAATGAAGTAATTTGTACTCATGACCTCTTTCAGCACTCTCTTTGGCACGAATTTTACGCAGATTTGTCCGTGCATATACGTTAATGTAGACTCTCCAAGTAAATATGGACTGGGGTATGGGGATATAGGGTTTTAGAGGTCCGTTTCCCGGCGTGCGTTCACGCTCCCTCCTAATATTTTCGCTTCAACTCGATTCCGAATCATTTTGCTCTTACTTAACCCCCTTGCAGCTTTTAGTGGGGAGTTTGAGATGGTGCAGAACCTTCCGGCACATTCATATAGCAGTCCCTCCCTCCCGCAACCAAGCGACACCCTCCCTTTCATCTCCCGACCGTCTCGAACCCTTAAAAACCCCGTCTCCCTTTTACCAAATGTCCTTCCCCATACCCCCACCACCCCTACCTCACTGCACTCCCTTAGGGGAGGGTGAGCAAAAAAAAAAAGATTCCACTCCTCGTAAAAACTACCCCCCAAACTCCCCCTTTTAATACTCCATGCCCTTAACGACGAATACGCCCCCACGCACAATAATGTATACATACAGAGAGAGACACAACCCCTAGCAGTTTTCCACCCCCGAAACAGTCCTCCCTTACCCTCTCCACCCCCGGCCCACAAAACGACCTTTCCTTTCAGCGGAAAAACACCCCCAAATGTAGTTACTCATTGTGTCACTTCTTTCATCGCACGCCATCACCAACTCCACCCCCTCTCTCCCATCCCTTCCGTGAGAGGACGACCCCAACTCTTCTCTGGCCGAACCAAACGTGGGGGGAGCGAGGGCTAGGAGAAAAGGGGGGACTGCCCCCCTGTCCTATCTTGCCTCCACCCCTCCATCCCCACATCCACCAGAGTCTATTTTTTTCGCTTCACTCCTTAATTCCCTTCTGTCATTCTCTCTCCATCTTGCGTTATGCTCGCGTCAATCTGCACATCTGTAACTCCTGACCTTCGTCCCTTGCGTCAAATCTTCCATTCACTTATTCGTTGCGTAAGGCGTCCGCTTCCTTGTTGTGGTTGTTTTATATATCTTTTGATTGTAGTTAAATGGCTTAAAGATTAATGCTAAGGAAACAAAGATCACGGCTTGTGGAAGAAACATAGAGGATAGAATTGCAGTTGATAGTAAAAACATATTGTACTCAAAGAAAATAGGGTCACCATCCAGGACACAGTATGTTAAAACGTTCGTGCAGAGCCTTGTATTATATGGATCAGAAGCATGGACCCTTGGAAAATCTGACCAGAACAGACTAGAAGCCCCTTGCTGGAGGAGTATGCTGAAGATAAAATTGACAGACAAAATAAGGAATAATGAAGTGTACAGAAGAGTAGAAGAAGAAAGGACCAAATGGAACACCATGGAAAAAGGAAGAAAAAGATGGATTGGACTCACCCTGAGACACAATGTGCTTGTGAAGAACATAATTGAAGGTAATATAGAGGGAAAAGTCAGCAGAAGAAGACTCAGGTATAAGGTCATGGACCAAATAAAGAGGAAAGTAAATAGGAAGAGATCTTGAAGTAAGGAAACTAGCATTTAATAGGGAAGGGTGGAGGACTGCAGTCAACCAATCTTAGGACTGAGCGACCAATGAGTAAAGATGGAACAGTAAAGAAAGTAAGACATAAAAGTATTTCCCAGCGAATGCATAGAATGGAGAATTACCGGGTTTCCAGCCTACTAATTGTGTTAAACTGCTCCGACATTTCGATGACGTGGCCAATGTGTACCGACGTTCCGATGACGTTAGAATTTAGATCGCGAACTCAAAACGTCCGTGCTCTTCAGCAGTATTACCCGGCTGGAAACCCAAGAAATCTTCATTCGATTTGACAGAGAAAAATTTCGCAGGTTCAATAATTTTTCTATCTGTGGAGCAGGAATACCAGCGATGGACGAAACAGGCATGACACTGAGAGCAGAAGAGCCCAATTGATGAAGGCTGTCTACCATAAGAGGAGCTTACTAGCAGCTGACGACACAAACCTGGTAGTAAGGCAACTCTTATTGTAGAAAATATCACGAATTGAAAACACAGGCAAATTTTGATGGGCATCAAAATCAAGACGCATGTAGGAATAAAGCCGTCGGCTGACAGGATAATTGAGTGGGCAGGTGAGCCAAATTGTTCTTCGGACTGATTACTGCTAAAAACGATGTTTATTGAGTGAACATGAAAATAAAGAAGACGAAACCTAAAATCCTAGTAAACGGAAGAGAGAAGCCGAATGTCGAAGTCACCCTAAGAGGAGAGAAATTAGAGCAATTGGATTCCATCACCTATCTTCGAAGTACCATCACGTGGCACGGAAGAAGTACGGAACGGAAATCCAGAGGAGAAAAGGCCAACCTAAGACGGCTTTCAAGGGAAAAAGGGAACTGCTGTGCTGAAAGGAGATCGGACTACAACCTAGGAAACAGTATGTCAAAATATTCGCGTGGAGCGTAGCACACTATGTATCGGAAGCATGGACTATTGGAAAAGCTGACCAGAAAAGAATAAAAGCCTTCAAAACCTGGTGCTGGAAGAGGATGCAGAAGATAAAATAGACCGACAAAATAAGAAATGATGAAGTGTACAGACGAGTAAAAGAGAGGACGACCGTATAGAACACCATAGAGAAAAAAGAACAAGATGGATTGGACACACCCTGAGACTCAATGGGTTTGTGAAGAACATAATTGAGGGTAAAACAAAGGGAAAAGTCCCTAGAGGAAGACCCAGGAATAAGTTCATGGACCAAATAAAGAGGAGAGTACATTGGAAGAGATACCAGGAGGTAAGAGAACTAGTATTAGATAGGGAAGGGTGGAGGGCTGCAGTCAACCAATCTTAGGATTGAACAGCCTATGATGATAGTACCTTCCGTCTAATTTTTGGCACGCTATCTTTCAACTAAGGCTCTATGCAGTTCCCCACTACGTGGATGGTCATCTGTCGCAACTGGGGTAACCCTTAAAAACTCATTGGGAGAGAACTTGAGGGGGGCGTGGCAAGGCATTATTCTTCTCTCGTGATCCAATTGAATACGACCGGCCGCCCGCCTGCGGCCCAAACGACGGATAATTCCATGGAATCGATTTTTTTCACGCTTCCATCACGTTAACACATGGATTTAAGTCGTTTAGCGTCCGGATTGTTGATTATCTATGACTGGCTGTCATTGCTCGTCCATGTCTCTTCAGGGCGATGCGGGGACGAAAATTGAGAATTAAATCGATGGGAAAGCGGAAGCAGTTTTAGCGTGACGTCACATCCGGACGAGCTTCGTGGTGCGTCTTGATTTAGTCCTTCTCACCCCCCCCCCCTCAACATACTTCGACCAATCGCTCGAAGGACATGTGAGAAAGAGGAAGTGACGTCAGTGGGTGTTGTTTAAAAAGATTTGCTTGGAAAAGTGCGGTTAAAATTAGATGTGATTGAAAGAAAAACTATTTTTTAAATCAAGAGGATAGGGAGCTTAAGGTAACCTAGAAGGAGAACTTGTGTTGAGGTTACCATCAAAAGAGTAAAATAAATATTTGACCATACATTGTTATTTAATATGAAAAATGTAACAACGTTTAACAAATAATTCCTTAACAAAATATGTCTTCTAACATTTTGATACAATAATAGCCAATATCTTACACTTTTTTCAAGTGAGGTTAGGTTTGATGCATTTTTGCAGGTAGAAGGTAGTAAATTGTACGCTTTTGGCCCAATATATAATCAAACCTCGCCTGAAAAAGGACAATTTGGGCCTGGGGAAGGGTTGCAAAAATTTACGTAGGTTCCACAAAAATGGCTTGTTTTGGAACCAGTATTTCTTCACCACACCTCAAGAAGAAAAATCTAAGCACTTTATACTTCAAATGCCTAAGTGGGAACAATTTTAAATGTTTAAATAGCAAAATGTCAGATTTGTAACTGTTATTTTTTAACCCTGCACCTTAATAAACTTATTTTGAGGGATGACAGCAGGTTTTATTGCGTTCAAATATTCTCCTCCCCATGCCATATTGTAGCCAAATTATACCATAATTCAATATAGAGTTTATTAGCGCGTTATAAAATGCCCTCACAAACTTTCTAATGGGCATTTTTGCCTCGAGCGGTGCATGGTGCCATGTCTGTTGTGCGTAGACTACGTAAAACGCACCTATATTTAGGAGGTTATCTTAACTACATGGGTGTATATGATAAACGAAGCTCTCCATTCGATCTAGAGTGCTACTAAATTTGCAACAAATCAGTGCACTTGCTTTCCATTAGTTTCAGACCCTATGCAATACGCAAAGTACTTTTAAAAAACTTTGTTTCTTAACCTACCACGTAGTTCTAACATCACGTTTCACATCATCCCTGCACGACTCTTCCATCTCTTTTATCAGTGTAGGACAATATGGAGGAAATTTTAAAAAGGTGCCAGTTTTCCAGGGTAAACGGTATAAATTAACGCTTTGACTTAGCGTAGTCTGAAAGGAAATGGCGTGATGTATATGTATTCATCTATCTATTACCATTTCAAAGTTCTTCTGCACCACATGGAGTAGAATAGGGTAAGGGAATAGTCACTTCCATTAATTATACATCCTTGAGCTGGTTTTCCCGGGGCTATGTATAGTTTTAGATGCTGCTGGCGCCGCGGATCGGGATAAATGCAGAGGCTATAACGGAATCGTTCGGCCGTGAGTCGGTAGTGGTTTGGCAGACGTCAATTGGCGCCGGCCGCAATTTCGACACATCCTTCCACCACACCCCATTGCCCACACACACACACATACAAACCTAATCCCCCTATCAGCCACCGTACCCTAACCCTTTCAATGCACCCTGCCCCATCTAACGAGCGGCCAACGCTGCCCTACCGGTGCGAACCCTACCCGGTCCCGCAGCCAGCCGTTATCGGTGATGACCTCTCAACAATCCCTGGAAGCCACTAATAGATGGTGCGGAAGGCAATTGATGGAGTGGCCGCTGACTCATTGGAACGAGAGGGGTTAAAGGGTATTTGGGAGGGTAGGGGGTATGGACCCTTTTCGAACCTTTGGCTGTAAGGGTCCAGGAGAAAAAAAACAACCCTTTTAGCACATTTCTCTTCACACTTCGTCGTCATAGCCCCCCACGCAGTTCTATCCTCCCCTATTTCAGCGGACTTGCCCTCCCATCCTCTTGTCCGAGGCAATTCGGAAACTAATTACAAGGCGTGGGAGAAGTTTTGGTGCCCAAGAGTTTGTTCGTACACCTCCCAACCCTTAATCCTTTCCTTCTCTCTCTCCCCACAATTCCCTCTCCTGTCCCCACCGCGGGAAACTAATTGAGAGTTTTCTTCTGTCTTTCTCTCCCACTTCACATTTCTTCTTCCATTTCCAGTTTTCTTCACATGAGCTTGGCATAGATGCAGTCTAATATTATATGGGCTCGGCTAGAATGGCAAAAAATATGCATCTTGGCGGACAGTGATACTATGGGGTGGCAAGCAAGAAAAAGATTGCTGAAAACTACACCCTAATCGTACTCTGGTGGATTAAATTTGATATAAAACTGTCCTAGTATTTCGAAGGAATGTTTATGCGTTTAAGTATGTAACTGAAAAGAATAAAATGTTATAGGACACTAAACGGTTTTTTACATGGTTTTTGCTCAAATATAACATATAGAAACAACTATTAAATACAAATATTATATTGGCATTAACTCTTATGTAATATTGGCATGATAAGAATGGCAAAAAGATTTGCATCGCAGCGGATAGTGCTGCCGTGCGGCAGACAAGTGAAAGCTTGCTAAAAACTACAGCCTATTTTTATTCTGAAGGATTAGAGTCGCGCAAAAGTTGTCATTGCATTCTGAAGGAAATTTAGAGCGTAAAAGTATGTAACTGAAATAAAAGGAAAATGTTATAGAACACTATACGGTTAATGACATGATTTTTGATCAAACATATGTACAAATATTTTCAAAAAATAAAATTTTATTATTTTTCGTTTCTGAAGCGTACGAGTTTGGAAAGCATAATGGGGTTCATGTCGATGGAAAGTGTGAAATACCTTGGGCAAGGAAAGGTTAAATGTGTTCTTGCAGATTTTACACTTTCCCGGCGAATAACATTTGCGTAAATTTCTCGGGCTCGCCACCGGGTAAGAAATTCAGCCTTGAGAATGGGTAACGAGTCGGAACCCGAAACGTCGGCTGCCTATGAATTTCTTACCCGGTGGCGAGCCCCAGAAATTTACACAAGTGTTCTTGCAGATCTTACCTGCAATGTAGTGGCACATTGATATTACATCAACGCCATTCGCCAGATTTGGCAGGGATTGCAGGAGGAAAAACAAGATAGAGGTACCTTAGCAATACTGGTATTAAAACGTCGTCTTCTGGTAATGCTTAATACAAGAGTATGTGATGAATATTACCTTAAGGTGATATTATTAGACACCGTAACGCGTTGTTCACAGAAAACATGCGAAAAAATACGAAAGTAATTTAAAAAATTTTAAGATGTCAACTTTTACTAAAACCACTCGATTTATTAAAACAACGACCCAGGTTTCGATGTGCATTCACATCATCTTCAGGACCTGAAGATGATGTGAATGCACATCGAAACCTGGGTCGTTGTTTTAATAAATCGAGTGGTTTTAGTAAAAGTTGACATCTTAAAATTTTTTTAATGATGGAATACCACCAAGTGAGACTGACGAAAGTGAGTGATATACGAAAGTATTTCTTGAAATATATTTTTATTGGTAAAGCCGAATTTCACGGATGTTGGTGATAAGCCGATGTACAGTAGTTGTAGACTGTAATACTGACAAAAACATTTCTTCTACTTAGTGAAGATAAATAGCTATGATTTTTGTCAAAACAGTTAGCACTTTGCAATGATTATTTTTATCACAAATTGTATTTTAGTGATACAGACTATGAGCATGGATTATGCCAATAAACTCTGTCCATTTATAACTCAGGAATTATTTTAAACGTCAAATGATGTGACTTGCTGTTTGAGTGTTGCGCGGAAATTCCCAAATTAAGTAATTTGAAGAAGTTTTCTCGGCTTTCAAGGGTTCCAAGGGGAGGGGTCGGGCACACCGGTACCCCCCCACCCCCCACTCTGACATTTCCATTTGCCTTCAAACTGCCGTCAAATTAGACCGAATATGAAAAGTCCTCCTCAAAAAGTTTTCCGTGGGCGGGACTGGGAGTGATGGGGGGGGGGGGGGAGATGTCGAGGCTCAAGGTTTTTTGGGGTTCAAGAGACCGCGGACGCAGTAAAGAGGATAAGGGGGTCATCACGTTAATTGCAAAAAAATTATCGCGCTGACGTTTCAAACTTTTTAAAACAAGTGTCTCTCGGGAAGGAGAGAGGAAAAAAATTTGATTTTCGGTGGGCAGTAACTTTGGTTAATGAATATCATCAGGAAAGGGATTTCATTAATGATATTAACGCAAGTTTAGGAATAATAAAGCCTTTTTATTAAGGTTTTACGGCGAATGAGTGAGTCGAATAACTTTTTGATCTGTCGGTGTAAAAAATCCTGCTTTTTTGTTTATGTCAAGCAGTACAAAAATTTTACTAGCTAATGAGAACCAAAATTAAGAAAACATAAATGTAAGTTGTTTCAAGAACATTTTCAATGAATGCTTTACTAATCTATGGTAAATTTAAAAAGGACATTTTAAAACAATATTTAAGGAATAAAATTAGGCTCTATTACAGCCAAGTTCTTCCAACTTCAGCGCTGTTTCTGTGGGGATTCGTATTTTGACTTCATTTATTCCATAATATGTAACTGATACTACAAATAAATGTTAAAAAGATACATACATTTAATTTTTATTAAAAATTCAGGCAGTTTTGGTTTATTCTAAATAATTCTAAGTTCTAATTTTTATTATTTATATTCCAAGTTTGCCATAGGCCATATTTATGAGCCATATTGTGCAACTCCCCAAGCGAGTTTTCTCATGAAATTGGCTGCGTTGGTTATCCTATTCATGTCTAACACAGCAGTTAATCTTCCAGCGTGATCTTCTTCCCAACTTGAACTATTCTTTGTTAATATCATCAATGCTATTCAATAAAACTCTGTGCCAAATAGTGTAACGTGAAATAAAATAAACTCATACACTAATTTACTAGTAACACCTTTCGGCCACCGGACAGTATACACTCCAAGCTATGATTCTCAAGGAAATATTTTTACAAGGACTCAACATCCTTGCCATACATAATTACGCTATCTTAAATGGCTAGCGATTTAACTGTGTGGAATTCAAAGTTCATTTTAACTACTTAGTCATAAAATAATAATGATCAATCTCATCCTTATAAAGCATACCATTACAGATCTGAATAGTTTCATGTCAGCTTATTATATAAGGAAATGAGGTCCCCGAGATAATATAATCCTATCTTGGGGTTTATTACTATTTCACTACATCTATGTTTATTCGACATGCATATATTTATATATATATATATATATATATATATATATATATATATATATATATATATATGTCTTCTACGCTCTTGCGAACAAGGTTCTAGAGGCACCGAAATATTAAGAAATTCTGTGTGTTCATTTTTTTTGTTTTTCTGTGTTTAGCGTCTGCCTTTCTCTGGCAAACTGTTTATATATTCGTCACTTGGGTGATCCTAAGTGTAGTTATATATATATATATATATATATAGATTCCGCGGACGTGGCAAACAATATAAAACTTCGTCACAGGGTGACACTAAACATAAAACATATAAAAGGCAAACTCACGAGTTCAAATTTTTCGGTGGGTCGCCCGCACCTTCATCAGTGATAGAATGAAGATTGAGGAGGAAGAATCGTATAGGAGGGGCGGTGAGGGGAAGGAACAGGTAGGAGGGGTGGGGAAGGGCGGGGAGGGAAGGAGCCAAAGACCTATTCGGGAGAAGGAAACAATGTAGCGAAAAATGGGGGAAAATTAATGGGAACGGTTGAGGCCAGGTGGACAGAGGGCGTTAAATATATAGATATATTTCTTTATTATGAAGGTCAAGTACAGCACGAATGTGAACTTATATATAAAAAAGGACGCTAACGCAAAAAATACCAAAAAGATGGTAAAATATTATTTCAACATAGGGTGAGAGTAAAAAAAATAAAAAATTGGGTCTGACATTTGGCTGTGTTAGGGAAGGCGTTGGAAGATAAGCTGAACGGATAAATGTTTTCAGCGAGTGAATTTAGAAGAGAAGGTAGGAAAAAAGTAAGGGTGGTGATCGCTTGGTGAGTAGGGATATGGAGAAATGAGTGAGTCCTGGTGGATCGGGTAGGCATTCTGAAATTTACGAAAGAAGCATGGTCAGGACAGTCAATGCTATGTTCAGTGGCCTATGGATGATTTTAAGATCAGTTTTAAGGAAGATATTAACAAGTTTGAGAACGCAGACAAGGCAGCATCAGAGGGTAGGTTTCGGAGATAAGCACACTGTTTTGAACAATATTTGTGAAGAAGTCGATGATATGTTGCTTAGAGACTCAACAATTGTTGGGGTTGATATTGACCATATTGTTGTGCAATAGGAGAGAATGGGAAAAGTTCAATACATGTGCAATAGGACTGGAATTTTCTGGGATCTCTGCAGTGTGTGGAAAAGAATAGTTCGCCTAACAGAAATATAGTGTTAATGGCACGGAATAGAAGCATAAAAATCTTGATACAGTAAAGAAAATTAATCTCGGTCGATATGTTGCAAAACAAACATTAGAATTATATATTAAATCCTCTTGATACCAGGAATGTAGTGTAAATAGTACGGAATAGAAGGATAAAAATCTTGATACAGTAAAGAAAATTAATCTCGGTCGATATGTTGCAAAACAAAACATTAGAATTATAGATTAAATCCTCTGGATAACTGGAATGTAGTGTTAATAGCACGGAATAGAAGGATAAACATCTTGACACAGTAAAGAAAATTAATCTCGGTCGATATGTCGCAAAACAAAACATTAGAATTATAGATTAAATTCTCTGGATAACTGGAATGTAGTGTTAATAGCACGTAATAGAAGGATAAACATCTTGACACAGTAAAGAAAATTAATCTCGGTCGATATGTTGCAAAACAAAACATTAGAATTATAGATAAAATCCTCTGGATATGTCATGTAAATGATGAAGCCGGTTGGGAGTTGTTACCTATAATTCATTATGAAAGTGACCTTGATTATGTAAATTTCACAAAACACTCTTTGCTTTATAGAAACTTAACTTTTAAGGTCTATGTCAGTATCATAGAAAAAGCATCAACTGAGAAAGAGTAAAGGATTCCACTACTTCAAGTATTTTTCATTGCAGCGTAGAGCCTGCTTTCAACTTTGAATAGTTGAAAGTAAGAGACATTTGGAGTTTTACCTTTTTTACGTTAAAATCCATTCTCAATAAAAATCCAACTTTCGGAAAATAGTTCCTGTCACTGTTTAAATGAACAGTATGAGCTTCATTGGGGGTTATAAAAGTGATAAACGTTGGTTTAATCAGAGTTATTTCAGTAATAAAATGAAATTAAAATTTATTACGATAATTGGCTCGAATGTATTACATTGAATTACATTTTAGTACGCAATTTAAGAAAAATAAGTATTCAAAATTTCAACTCATTAAAGTTATCACTTGACATTTTCTGTGCTGGCGTTTCTTTTTTCAGGCCATACGGCACGAAAGTCGTTCATAGACCCGTAATTGGGTGTATTCAGGCGTTTTATGGCCAATTTCGAAAGAGATTTTGATGTCTCTGTGAGGTATTATACCCATTAATAATACGAACTTGGAATATTATTATAAATAGTATTTTATTACCTTTCTTCGGGGAATGCTTCATAAAGATGCCTGAGAAATAAGCTCCCTTGAATAATAAATTCATGAAAAAAGTAGGTTTACGAATCAGTTTAGAGCTCGTTTACCATCCAAATCATATTCTTTTGGAGCTCATAAAATAACGCAATTGGGGTATAATTGACGGTCGAGCATAAAGATATATCAAGCTAACCGGAGGAGAAGTGAGGATTGGAGCTGATTGTTATCTTTCAAATGAGGCCTACTTTTAACGAGGCAGTTGTAGTCTTTCATTATAATTGAAGGGAAATGCGGAAATCATATCCTTGAACGAGTACCATTCGAAATGTAAATTTTGTCATGAGAATGAGAAACTAACCCTGAATTATTACCAGCTTTAAATTTGTAGTCCTGAGTCGCAGTAAAAGCATTAATCATCCTATGTTTATCACTGTGAGAGTAATTTCTATTAACAATATCTAGATAAAGACAAATTTACTTATCGGCTTATCCCACATACAACAATTTTAAATGTTCACCAAAAATTACCACTACCGTTTATTGTCTTGGGATTTACGTTATGTGGCCTTTTTCAGAATAATCACGGAAACATGCACAGATTAGGTGTCTTCAAAGGCAAGGAACTGAAATTTTCGAATTTAACCAATATTATAAATATGTATAAGTAATTTATCAATACATTCTTGATATTAGTAAAACTATTCTCTGTCGAATCAATTCATCTATAAATCGATATTGAATAGACTCACATACCCTTTCAATACAGTGTTGCACATATTTCAATGCGACACCTATTTCTAGAATTAATTCTCAATTCGTGATCTTATATAGTATCATTGACACAAGGAGTACAAGATCATGTGAGCATTTTTTGAGGTTCATTCCGCATAAGTTGATTATTCCTTACTTCTTTACATTTTTTCCACAAATGTATAAATCTTTCTTCACACTTATGTCATGGATTTATCTGACGTCAGCTGACTACTACTGTCGTGTGTTATTGTTCTACACAGTCTCAATAGCTATAACAGTTAACGTTGCATACGAAATAGAATTTTCACTTACCTTATTTGTTTTACCTACAAACCCCAGCCGGTTTCTATGTCCTACTGTCATCCTAAAGGGATTGGGAAAAGTAATTAGTTTGGAAGGTCAGCAGGTGAGTACGACGACGAATTTTGGGAATTAATCCACAACTTAATCGTTTGTAGCTCGTCATTTGCAATACACAGCCACAAATAGAGATCTTTACGAGGCTACCCTCTTGAGAACAACGCGAGAGATTAGAAACCCTTTGAATTTTCTAAAAAAGGTATGGTAATTAAGAAAATTATTTATCGATGTCAGTAGTAAATTTCACAATTTAAACTACTGTCTGCCAAGCAGCGAGATATGAACTATGGAAAAAACGGAAAGGAATTTTGGCAGGATTTATCAACATGATTTATAAAGAAATGAGAGAAGCGTACGATTATTTTCAGGCATAAAATAGTTAACAATTAGAGAAATATTAGATGCCTGATTTTAATGTGCATGGAAAGAAATACTTGGTGAATTAGGTGAACGGTGAAAGTTTCCCATCGCAACGTTGCCACATTTATCAATGTATAGTGGCTATGTGCTCGGTAGAACGTCGGAAGTCTGTTACTTAAATCTAAATACTCGTGTTATTACACCGATGACCTAAGTTGGAGAAAATATATTGGGGTTTTCAATATCAAGTGCATGTTATTCACTTTTTTGAACCATACTTCTCAGATGGAATTCGAAATAAAAAGTTATGTTAAGAGATGTAGCTGCACTGCCATGGCAATGTTTATCAGCTTTAAAATTCATAATTTTAGAACAAAAACATCTTCGTAATATGTCCGATGACCTTGAAATATTAATACTTTTCGATTACAAAGGTGTTACTTTATTATATTTGTTAAAAATAAGGGAGGATATTGGGAATGGCTAAAATAACACTCCCTCAAGGTAATTCGAACGCGATAGTTCCCTAGTCACAATGGAGACCATATTCGATCTATGCGATTTAATCTCAGCAGCTGTAGAAAGCATGAATTAAATATTGCATTATTACTGGTGCAATTCAATACTTCAACGAGACTTAAATTATAATTAATTAAATAAATATGGTTATCATCATCATCGACAACTATTCTGCCTGCTATCAGGTCTCAAACACCAAATCTGTCTCAAATTCGTCCTGCCCCGGGGCTTTTCCTTGGTCTCCTTGTAACTTCTTTTCATCTTCACTTCGTCTGTCATTTTCAGCCTTCTTCTTCCTCTTCTCTTTTCTTCCTCGACTCTTTCCTCGACTCCTGCATGTGAAAATCCCCTTCCCTCTTAAAATAAGTCCGATCCAGTCTCCCTTTCTCTTTTGTATGGTTTTCAGTAGCGTTCCTTCCTCCCTAACTCTTCCCAGCACCTCATTTCTTACTCTGTCCACCCAGTTCAATCTCTCTACCCTCCTCTACACCCACATCTCAAAAGCCTTGATCCTATCCTTCTCTCTTCTTCCTATTCTTCCAAAAATATATTTATATATTTCTAAAAATTGAATCATACAATTTGACTTTGTATGGTAGTGAAACATACGTATGTCAGGATAGACATTAGAGTAGACTAAACGCCGTGGGTATGAGTTATCTGAGGAGTGTTTGTGGAAAAAGTAGGATTGATAGGGTCAGGAATGACTGGGTAATAAATGAGTGTGGGTTAGATGCTCTGGAATTGGACATATATGAAATAAGTGTGCTTCGTTGGTTTGGCCATATTGAGAGAATGGATGAGAGTCGATTAACAAAACAGATATTCAAGAGTGAAATGAATGGTTCGAGAGGTAGAGGTATGCCGAGAAAGTTAAATTCTTAGGAGGAGGAATATTAGGAGTCTTAAAAACAGAAGGGCGTGTATGAGGCAATTTATGGGGGTAAATGAAGCAAAAGAGGTTTGCAAGGATAGGTCAGTATGGAGAAAATTATTGAAGCAGAGTTAGGTGTACAAATATGTATTTATGAGTGAAACTTTGTGACTGTGCCTACCCCGGAAGGGACCGGCGTGATTGGTATGTATGTATGTAAAATTGAATCTTTTTTTCACGGTGTACTTTTAAAAATCGGAAACATTTTGGGATCATGAACTAATTACCATGGTGGCAGTACTATTTATATACTATACTAAACTAAAAAACCGCACAACGCACCTACTATATAAAAAATAGTCGAGAAAACATTCAAACTAAACATTGTTAACTTTTTCACGAGATCTAGGGGTTATAAATAACTGGTTTGTTAGATATGGCATCCCTGGAGTGCATACAGGTACCAGAATATAGAGGGGCTGATATTTTGGTATTTTTTTGCGGAGCATGATATTTATGTATAAAATGAGACCACTCTCATTGATTTTTGGGTAAAATGATTTTTCAAACAACCTAAATGTAGAGATCAAACAACCTTAGTAGTAGTAGTTTGAGTGAAATATCATATTTCCTAGAAATCTATGAATTTGGTCTCATTTTAAAGTAAATATATCCCCCTTCTATATACACCAATAATTTAACCCCTTACCACATTACTTTCCGAGATATTTGCCAGAAAATACGAGCCCTGTTACTTGGGAAATGGTGCGTGTATACATTCCAGAGAGATCGTGTAAAAAAATGAGATATTCCCTAAACTTAGATCTCATCAAAATATCAACTGTGTGTATTTGGTGTGTTTTCTCAACTATTTTTGAAAATTAACCATATTTTCACCGCAGTAGTCTTCGGGATCACGATAAAACTTCCGTTTTGATGGAGTTTCAAACGTGCCACCAGAAAAAATATGAGTCAAGTTAAAGACTTCGATATTTTCATTTGATTACTTACAATTTCTGTCATGTAAAACTATATTATTTCGCCATTAAAAATCCAGTATTTAATTCGTGTGCCTCACAGCTGGTTAAATTAAAACTTATACTTCGTATTTGGACTCTATTTTGATTTGGGAACTATCTCGCTCTTTCTATCTTCAGCATGCACTTATCTGACAGACCTCTCCCTGCAATCAACGAGAAGGACTCCTGCACAATCCCCTCCCCTCAGCGTATCGAATCGCCATTCAGTAAACGTACCGTATCGCACCCCTCAGGTTCCCGCTACCCCATCCGACGACCGTCTTCCCCCACCCTTAACGCACAAAGCACCCGGAAAGCCTGCGTTCATTCAAAGATCGCGATCCCGGGGAGTGGGCATCGCAAATTGACGGATTGTGATGCGTGGTTTTCCATACACGAAATATACGTACGCAAAGAGGCTCATTACACAGGCATGATGTGGAAACGCATCAGTGAAGACATTATGGGGAGGGAGGATATCGGGCGTTCTACTTCATCAATTCCACGGAGAAGTTTTTTCTCCATCTATGCATATCCGTCATGGGTAATGTCTCCATTGCTGTGTCGAGTGGTCTGTAGGTTAATTCGTGGTCATGGGTCATCGGATTCCATTCCTCATTTTTTCCTCGTGTGTCCTCCAGATCGGTCGA
Organism: Ceriagrion tenellum; assembly: GCA_963169105.1. Taxonomy (NCBI): domain Eukaryota; kingdom Metazoa; phylum Arthropoda; class Insecta; order Odonata; family Coenagrionidae; genus Ceriagrion; species Ceriagrion tenellum. The sequence continues at coordinate 39,886,716 of OY720644.1, read as the reverse complement.
TGAGGCGTGCGGGCGATCGGATTCGCTAGGTTTTCGATGGCGAGATCCCCTAGCGTGCTCTCTCATGTCCAGAGAATGGATTCATCTGCCCCGGACACATTAGACTAATGCGTCCAAATGTCTTCTTTAGTACTAATTTCCTTCTCGGCTTGACCACACCCATTTTCTTTCCCACACAGCGTTTACCATTACGGCGGGAACTTACTTCAGCGAGTGGATACCTGAATTCTATATTAAAGGCTGTATATACATTCGGCAAACCTTTTGTGTCACAATTAACTTAGGAGGATTGAACCCTAAAAAATGCAGAGAAGATCTTGCACTACTTGTGTTTATGAGACATAGTAAGGTCACGATTTGAGAATTCATTCTTGAAATAGTTGTCTTACTGAAATCTGAACTAATTTATTTTGAAAGGATACGTGAGCTTATTCAATTTCCATTTAGAGATGAAGTTTTGCGTCTGGGAACAGTTTTACGAATATCATGGATATATTGATAAACTACCATTAATTATAATTTAGGATAATTACGAAAATTTCCGTTCCCTATCTTTTGAAGACACCTAATCTTTGCAGATTGTCGTGAGTATATTGTTAAAGACCACATAACTAAAATCCTAAGACGATCAACGGTAGCAGCAATTTTTGGTGAATATTAAAAATTGATATAAGCGAGATAAATCGATTAGTAAATCAGTCATTACCTAGATTTCGTGTAAAGAAATTACTTTCATTGTGATAAACATTCAATGTGTCAAGGCTGGGACACAATCAACGTGTACGTGTGACGCTAAACGTTAGCGGGACAACGGGAGACGGGGAACGCAAGTCAGCGGTCACAATCAACGTTATCGCGGGCCGTAGTAACAATTGAACTAAGACTAAGCGCAACTAAGAGCTCAGGTATAAACAAGTGTGGAAGTAAATAGGTTGTCTTCGCCAAGAGCAATCTTCCACAGTTGGATGTATCTGCCGACAGATGGCTCCCATTCCCGGATTCTCGGGACTATTCTGATTGGTTTCCCGCGTACGGGACACGGGAAGAGATTAAAGTTGCCGATCTCTCGCGTACACGTACTCCCCGTACACGTTGATTGTGTCCGTTCGCTAAACTTTCCCGTCATCCACCTTTTCGCGTATTCCCGTTAACAGCTCACGTTACACGTAAACGTTGATTGTGTCCATGATTTAATGCTTTCACTTCAAATAACATTGCCAAATTCTACATTACTACGCACTACTTTTTCCCTTAAAACGTTAACCATTAGAATGGGAACTGACATGAGGATGTGGATACCTGAATACGTAGTTCAACGGAGGTGGCATGACGTACTTCAGGTGACGCAATTTCCATCACATTGAGGGTCAATAGAATGAATACTATAATTACTCCATATCATTTTGAGATGAGATGAATAAGGCGAGTTATTGAGTTTCCAGATTAAGAGCGAAATATTTTAGGCACGTCATAACTATGAAACGAAATATTGCATTGTAAACGGCAAGGCGTTCAAAAAATTTGTAGAAAATACTTTTTCCCTTAATGCAGCAATAAATAGCAAAAATTAATGTTCGTTTGTTCGTTCACTTACAACCTCGTGTTGCAAGTGCTTTTCCCTTCAGCTCGCTCAAGAGGGCCACCTTGTGGCCGAAATACGCGTTTCCGACGCTCACCCTCGTTTGTCTTTGTGTTTATATCTTGACCACGCTCTTTTTGAGCGATTTCTCCCAGAAGTTAGGCCCGTCTGTGTGTGTGAGAGTGATTTTAGTGCTCGTGAGTGTGATTGTGGTAATGACCAGGCATCCTTAGTAGGGTCCCATTAGCCCTATGAAGGATCTCAGGTTATAACCTAGGCATCCTTATCAGGGTCCCATTAGCCCTCGAAAATGATCCCAACTGGGTTGAGTGTGTGTGTCTGTGGTGGTCACTGGCGAGGAAGTAACATTCCCGTAAACCATCACAGGAGGGTATTCTGGTAGAGAGGCTGTGGTTGGTCCCTGCCGTGGAATCCCCTTTTCCCGCAAACCATCACAGTAAGTGTTGTGTGGTTGCATGTTTGACGAGTGGTGCCATTTTTACGGCCATTGGAGAATCATTTAATTTTTGCTATCTTGAGAGGCCGTAGAGCTCAATATCCTTTGATTTAATCAGCAATAAATAAACAAAGATAAAATTTACTACAAACCTGTTTTAAATGTTTATTCATTATAATCAGGTGTAATCACAGATGATCACCATGATGTATGTGTAAACATTGAAACTTGTATCGTAGTAAATTTCATTTTTGCGGAAAATTGCTCATTTTATTTCTGCAAAGTGCAAAAATTCTACCCTATTTCGCAAGAATCCTCGACTTTTATACTTTTTTCCCTTGGTGGTTGACTGTATTCGTTTTCTAGATAACATAAAAATGGTAATATAAACTAAGGTTCTCTGACTTCATATCATAAATAATTGTTTTTATTTTATTTTGAAGCAATTACCTTTGTATAGGCAACCAAGAGCAGATGATATGCTTACATAATGACATGGAGCCTGCGCGTCCAATTCTCCCGAATTTAGCATTTTATGCACAGCAAACGAGTTAATAAATCTGTTTAGGCCGAGAATCCACGATTAAAGACCATTCGCACTTTTCCACAATTAATGTGGCCAAGTGCAAACGATGTTTTTATATGGGTTACAATATAATATTTTTTCCACGAAGACACGCCTCAAGTCATGGAGACTATTTAGACCGATTAAAGCTCGAGAAAAGTCACGGATATTAAGCATTGCAGGAACAAACGTTTACTCACGGCCCGAATCCGAGCACCTTGCGATGATTTAAGAATTCCGTTCAGGAGTTATCTCTCAGCCCGCTCGAATCAAACTATGTGTATTAAAGTATCATGGATACACTGAAAAAACTGCTCTCTAGTTTTGACCACGCGAACATCATTGAAAACTCGTCCACATAATTCGCAAATCCACCCCCGACTTTAATTCATTCTTTTTCCTCGTCAGTTTTTAAGTCCCACGTTCACCCACTCGTACGAACTCTTTACTTCAAGCGTCGAATCCTAGCATCTCGCATTCCATCTTTTTTTAATCCACTTCCTGATCACATTTACTTTCTTCTAACACTCTTACCAACTTACAACGCTTGAGCATCTGAGAATAACTGATACAATTTCATTTCTACAGTTATTATGAAAACTTGTTTTGCCCATGTTTACTCGTGATCGTGTTATTTCACCTACATCTACGCATTTCCCTGCAAGCTTTCTTCATGGGCGAGTTGCAGGGTGTGCTAGGACACTAGCCATGTGAAGTAGCAAAGGAGAAGCCAATAAGGATATTATGTGCGAATTTCCACAGAGAAAAAATCATCCGCTTTGACCGGGATCCCTCGATTTCCGGCCGAGTGCTTTAGCCAGTTAAGCTACCGAGGCGTCCTCTTCCCCTGTGGATTTCTGTGACCTTTACGGGACTAGATGTTGATCCCGGTCAAGGCGGATGATTTTTTCTCTGTGGAAATTCGCACATTTGTGCATTGCGGGTGACTCCGTAAAAGTGGAACTCCGTGGCTAGTCCCGGATAGCTTAAAATTTGTCAATAAGGATATAGCTCAAACGAGAAGGCAATTGCCATTTTCATCATTCATCTCTATCCAGTACTGGATAAAATCGAACATCATTTGAAATATTCCAACATTGTGGGCTCCAATCATCCACAGTTCCAATTCTATGAGTAAAATCCCATCAGCGAATACCTGATTATTCAACTATCTGTTAGAGCTTTACTATATATCTTCATCAACATACTACCTTGCGAGCCACCACATGGGTGTGTAGCAGGGGGTGCTGGGACACCAGTCGAGTCAAGGATAATGTTTTAGGTGGTGAAATGCATAATGGGAATGTTTTAAGTGGAACTCTGTATTTATTATGGTCACTTATTATGCGTGGAAAGAACGAATTTTTGTACCTATCCGTTCGCCAAAGCATCTTTCTAATTTTATCGCTTCTATCGGACCTAGAAATAAATTTCGGCGTTTAAATTATACTGCCTGTGTCGTTCTGAAATACATTTGTGCCGTAGTAGCCACGCAAACTAAACCTACGTATAGTCTCCCAATCTCAAGCGTCCCCAAACCTAATCCACCAAAAAGCTGAAAAACACTACACGTTCACACTAAGCAGTTCATGTTCCATTTGGTTTCAAAACCATCAATTGGCAGTAATTCTAAATGTGGCCTTAGAAGCAAAACTTAAAAAAAAATATCATCTAGTAGCATTCATTATTCCTACAATACAACCCCGATACTTTTTTACATAATGCATTGTAAATTAACCTCTTTTCGCACCCTAGTGTATATTGAAATTCACATATAATAATCCACCAATTTGCGACGCTCAATCTGCAGTATCGTGATTTTCAAACGAATCTTGGCTACATAGGTTTTGTATAAGTGAGGAAGAGGAATGATTTTTGAATGTGGTGAGGCGAATATGCGGTGTGCCGCGGAGTAAGCCTTCCTTCGAGTAATTCGCCTCGCACCATTAGGGATTATAACGAGAACAGCATGCCTAAGCGTGTTTAAAGGATAGAAGGAAAGATCGAGGGAAAGAGAGGTGGAGGAAGACGTAGAAATAATATGTTGAAGGACATTATGAATGGGAGGAGTTACGAAGAGCTGAAGGAGGCAGCACAGGATGGACGAGTATGGAGGGAGCAGTTCAACTGAACCTGTCTGAGGACAGATTTTCCTTAGAAGAAGGAAGCGTGTTAAAGAAGATAGTGAAGATTAGCGAGAAAGTAATATAGATTTGGGGGTTGTAGAAAGTGAAAAAAAGTAGCGATGAGCCTACGGGAGGCTGCGAATGGAGCATTTAGGACCGAGGATTGCTCTGGGAATCCTTGGGACCCTGGGAAGGATACAGTGTTAGGAGGGGGAGTGGTGCCAAATGGAGAGGGAGGGTAGAGGTGGGGAGATTGGCAAAGCGAAGACTCTTTGAGGAGGAAAGGATGGTTTGGCTGCAAACGAGGGGGGGGGAGGTTTAAGGGGTGGCCTGAGAAAGCGGCAGATGCACGTGATGGGGGCTTTGTTGCCTGGAAACGGGAAAAGTCTCCACCGCAGACGCTATCTTTCCCTCCCCCACCCCCGAGCGTACCCATTCCAATTCTCCCACACATCCAAACACTTCCCGAAGAAGTTGCGAAATTGTGGAAGCTACAGCGATTTTCGTGAAGCGACTGCCAATCAGAGATGCGCGTGTCTGCCGAGGCAAAAGTGACCAGAAGGGATAATAAGAATCAGCACAGAAATTCCAAATAGTAATATTTAATGGTGATTTATTCACACGACCGGTTTCGTCACAGAGCAGCATCATCAGTTGAAAAATCTGAACATCTGATGATGCTGCTCTGCGGTAAAACCGGTCGCTTGAATAAATCTATCACCATGTCGCATTTCAGTGTTAATTCTTCTATCTCTGATTTCAAGAAATTCCACCAAGTAAGGTCCGAAACTATCATCTACGACCAGGAGGGTTGTATATGAATCGTTTATTGAGGTAAATATACAGTGAAGGGGGCATTACGTTATCTAACTATGTACTGAAAACTGAAATAATAGCCATAACGGTTACACCTACTTTTTCCTCACTCTTCTTTGGATAACACGGGCGATTGGACGAATTAGTGAATGTGCAGCAAGAATACCACCATCTGTTTGACATTTAACACCATTACCTATGAAAACTCGCGATGATCTTCAAAGGTCACTATAAGTGAAGGACGAAGTTCTCCAAGAATACAACATGAAGATAAGTAAGACGAAGACTAAAATCCTTGTACGCGGAAGAGAAAAGCGGAATGCTGAAGTTGACACTGATGAAGACGACCACTGATGAAGTGCAAATTGATAATTGAGGTCAGAAACTGCAATATATTTTCGCTATTGTGAAAGCTTCCGCGGAGTGGTCTTGAATCATGATGGCTTTCGGGATAGCTTCCGCGTGGTGTCAATTTGTGACGACAGTTTCGCGAGCATTCCAGCTCTCTTTTTCAGGTCGAAGTGATCACCTCAAGAGGCCACAAATGCATCGTGAGCACTGCGACCGGAAGAAGAGAGCTGGAATGCTCGCGAAACTGTCGTCACAAAATGACACCACGCGGAAGCTATCCCGAAAGCCATCATAATATTCGTTTAACCTGCATATTTTTTTCGGAATAGCCACAATACTGAATTTTTCTGTGTTATGGACTGAAGTTTTAAATCAGGCTGTACAGCCGTGGCCTTGTGGAGACCAACGTAAATCCCTTTTCTCAATCCTGTCTCCTGTGATCATTATTTTCGGAACATAGGCCTGCTAAAAATTCCTTAGAAGCTGTTCTGTAGAATGAAAGGAGTTCCACAGAAATTAACTCTACAGAACGCATGTTCTGTCGAGTTATTTTCTGCAGAGCAAAATAACTCCTTACAAACTGTTCTGTAGAACTTCAGCCACTCCACGGAAATATGTGAGGTTTCCGTTGACCCAGTTCCTTTTCTAAGGACCTATATGGAGAGTCGTAGAGAATTCCACAGAACGTCCTAAGGAACTCTGCAGAACGTCCTAAGGTATTCTGCAGAACATCCTAAGGTATTCTGCAGAACGTCGTAGGGAATTCCGTAAAATGGCGTTTCAATACTTGAAGGAATATCTACAGAACTTTTAAAGAAATTCTGTTGAAGTATTTATAAGGAAACTATACAGAATGTTTTAGCCCGGAGCATGGAGAAAAAAAGAAAAAAAAATTATACCCGCATTTTAACCGGAGAGCCGACGGCATGCAATAGAAATATGGACGTCACCTTAAGTAGTTGTCAAGATGTGGAATCAATATTGACGTTGGCGGCGGGGCACTTATCAACCATTACGACGCCCTCCCACTGCCACCTCCCAACCGTCTGAAACTCGACGCTTCGCCCTTTGATCCGATTTGAGATGATGTGGGAGAAAATGGGGAGATGGAATATGAAGGCATCGGTAAAGAGAAGGGAGGCCCAAAAATGCCTGTGGGAAAAATTGGCATTAAGTTGGGTGGACATGGGGTGTGGAGGCGGGCTGGCAAAACTCCGTATGTGAGGACAGAGGGTCGCAGTGAAGCACTTGCTGAAATGCTTAATTGGATAAAGGATGCTCCGTTCCCCACTCTCGAGTTTATCTCACCTTAGGGGTCCCCCCTTTGACTAACCGAAGTCACAAGGTTGGTGACCCATCAGCCAGACAAACCAAATCTTGTTCGTAAATTGTTTTTATTTCTTGCACAGTTATTATTATTATTATTGAATTCTTCACTTCTCAGCCTTTTTAAGGGCTGGGAAACATTCACCTATCCCGGGTGCAAGGCACCAAAGGGATTAGGCTCAAGTATTGTTTTAATGTTCATTTAAAAATCTTCGTACTGTAGAGCACGTATTAATTATTGCTGTTTTTTGAATTTTCATGTACAAATGATTTTCTATTCCTATTGTTTCCAAGCTTTTGAGCAGGCTTTTAGGTATTACACCAGTCGCGGATATTATTATTATTATTTTTTCTTGTTACTTCTGTAACTTTCCCCTCCGAGTCCCCGGCTAACATCGGGTTTCGTTGCCGTTATAATGGCCGAGAACTCGAGAGGGGCGGTGCAGAGTTCGTAGCCGCTTCCGATTAACCCATTGGATCAGTGGCTACGCTGCGTTCGGGTCGTGCGCACGAAGCAGACGTAGCGACCCCAAGAAGACGGCCTTCTGCATGCGGGCTGCAAGTGATTCCGCCTGTGCCACGCAGGCAGGAATACACTTGATGCTCTGTATCAGCGAGCCCTCGATTCCACCGAGCACACCTATGACTAGGACTACTAGTTTTACAGAGTGTCCCGGGTACATCTGCCGAAGTTCGAACAGCAGGTCTTGATATTTCGTCCGTTTTTCCGCCTCTTTCGAGTCCAAGTTCGTATCGGCCGGAGCCGAAAACTCAATTACGAACATGGAACGAGATTGGCGGTCGAGGAGAACGATGTCAAGCTTGTTCGCCTCCAACTGTCTGGTGGTAGGGAATGAGTAATTCCATTATTATTATTACTATTAAAGGGTACTGTAAGGGATTTACTTTATTCTCTCATCGTTACCTCTTTTATTCAAGCATTTTTTAACCATTCATTCATATCTTTTTCATGAACAGTCCCTTTATTGTCCGTTGCATCGCTCTTGCAACGGTGGTTTGGCCGGAAAAGGACGGGCGTCATGAGGGTTGATCCGAAGGGGCTGGTTATCACAACCTCTCAACCCCGAGTCCCGCCGCCCATTCCGTCGCCCCAACCTCACCACCGAAGCTGAGCCATAAAGAACTGTGTTGTTGTTTTCTGAAACGTATTAGTGCCTTATATCATCTCTGTGGCTTTTTCACTTATTCTTTTATCCATAAGGCTTCACTGAAACATCCTTCTTCTGTCAGAAAAATGTTATTTTCCGTCCAGTTGTAGAAGAACTCTTCTGGATTGCCGGCTTCCTTGTGGTAGGCTTTTTCTTTTTCAAATCTTCTTTTTAATCGCTTGGCCATTTCTTTGATTTCTTTGTACTAATGTAAACTCAAAGTTCATGTACTTGTAAATGTACCAAAATGCTTGTGGGAAAAATTGGCATTAAGGTGGGGGGACATGAGGTGTGGAGGCGGGCAGGCAAAACTCCGTTCGAGCAGACAGAGGACTAGAGGGGTCGCAGCGAAGCACTTGCTAAAATGCTGAGTTGGATAAAGGATGCTCCGTGCCCGTCTCGAGTTTATCTCACCTCAGAGGGTCCCCTCTTCGACCAACCACAGTCACAAGGTTGGTGACCCATCAGCCAGACAAACCAAATCTTGTTGGAAAATTGTTTCTATTTCTTGCAGAGTACATGTACTTAGCCATGACAATCGTCATCTCTACACTGTGGGCGAAGGGAATCGGGTAGGTGAGGTAGATATAGTACTGGCTAACCATACGGAAGGCCAGGGTTCAAATCCCTGCAGAGGAGAATGTTTTTCAGGGGAAACCCGATCCCTACTTGAGTGCCTTGTGGAGGGCACTTCAAGCACATTACTCAGTCTGTCGGATGAGACGTTAAACCGTGGTCCCCTTGGCGCCTTTCGTTAAGAGCAGGCTAATGCCGACGCCGGGTTTCTATCCACCCTTCCTCCCTTACCTATCCCCTATGGGACAAATGACCTTAGCTGTCGGTTGCCTCCCCTAATATCCAATCCAATCCAATGTGGGCGGAGTAAACACAGTCTTCAGAGAGAGACATACATCTTGGATTTTCGCAAACTTCAGACATATCGAGTAAACACACATGCTAAACACATAAGGCACATAATTAAAGAAACTAGTATCTATCAAGCGTATAATAGGAATATTCTCGGATGAAAAAGTAAAAAAAGAGGTGCCACTTTACCCTGGTTAGGCCTCACCTACGGGCGAACATATAGTTTCTCATGATTTAGAGTGATAAATTTAGGAGCTGCCAGAGTTTTGGAGGCAACACGCTAGGCTTAGTTGGTCTGAAAAAATTCAGAACAGGTATGTTTCAGTGCAACACAGAGAATATCATTTTGATACTACTCTACGGGGAAACCACCACATTAGTCTCCCTAGAAGATGCATCCCTTCATTACAACTATAATAGACATGATGGCATTCCTCCCGGTGAAATATTCCGGAGGTAAAATAGTCCTCCAATCAAATCTCCGGGTGGGCACTACTTTAAGGGTACATCAGTCAAGAAGGATCCTCATATATTCAAAGTTATTGCTGAATTAATGCCGTATTTGGAGTCAAAATGCAGCATTTCCATGCCAAGTCACCTGAACAAATGTGGTCATCAAAATATATTTGTGAAATAATCTCAATATTTTGTTCCTTAATTTAGGTTTTCAACAAGTTACCCATTGCAAAAGCGAACGCAAGATTATTTTAACTGCATAAATAAAAATATGTAACTTAGTGTTTGCCTTGACTCACAAAGTCAAACAGGAGCCACCTTAAGCGAGAGTCAATGCCTATCGAAACTGGCGAATTTGGCTGAAGGCGTCTATCAGGTTGCAACTGTTTCTGACTGTTTTCAATGGGGTTAAGTGGCACTGCTAAGCGTGGATTCGCCCTTAGCTTTCGTCTATGTAGGCGGAGAGTGGACAAGGTTTGAGCAACTAAAATAAACCCACCGATGGACGTTTTCATCAAAGATATTATCAAAACGCAGGAATAAGTTATCGCTCTTGCAGTTATCCACTCGTATACACCAACCGCTTATTTATGAATCAAGAAATAAAGGGCATATCTCTACCAGCCATGTTTCATTCGACAGACGATGAATAAATTCGAAATCCAAGTCTTGGCTGAGGAATATTATAAAGAGATTTAAGAGAATCACGATGATGGGACAAAATGAGAGAAGGGGAGAGAAGATAAAAGACGAAAGAGGAAGAACAAATGAGAATAATGGTGGAAGAAAGGAACGAAAGAGGAAGGTTTTGAAGGATGGAAATGGCGGTTGGAATCGGATGCTGAAATAAGGGTGAGTCGTCGTCAAGGGAATCACGCGCAAATAGCCGCTTTAATTAAAACGGGACGACGCAGGGGGTGGGTCGTGGGGGTGGTGGTGGAGGGTGGAGAGAAAGTCAGATCAGTAGGGGACGAAAAAGAGAGACTTAATTCGTAAAAGGGCGATCTGTCATCGAATGCGGGGATGGCGCGCCTTCCTTCCCGTAACTAACCCCCTGGTTTTGCCCTTGTATCTACGAATTGCAAGCGTAGATCGAAGGGTATTACGTAGTATAAATTAATTGGTTCTCTTCACTGGGATAGATGGAGAGGGCAAAACACTATCAATATAAACACTAAGTGTAGAGAGACGATCGAGATAATTACCATATTAATTGATATGATATGATATATTTTATTCACTCCCACGTAATATTTGCAATTATAAACACAACAAAAATATAACGGGAGCTTTAGGTGGTCACCAAGGTCGTAAGACCTGAAGTGAGCCAACAGCAGATACAATGAAAGTATGCCATACATAAAAAAGCAGTAACAGTACTATAAGTGACAGTTAAAATTCACAATTCAAAATCACGAAAAAAATAACGATTAAAAAAGGTACTCAACATTTTCACAAGAAAATAGCAAGACTTTGGTCAGTTTTTGTGTATTGGTTATGGATTTACAATTTTTTATTCCAGCGTGTAATATATTAAATAATTTTGGCCCCATATACAAAGTGGATTGGTTATCTCTGCTCATTCCATACCTTTATTTTGATTGCGTGACGGAATGGACGAATTAGCGAATGTATGGCTAGAATATCCACCATCAAGTAACTTTGGAAACATATATTTTAGGTTATAACCTCACGCGGTCACGTTTTTCTTTCCTATTGAAACCAATTCGATCAACCTTCGCAATTACCCAAACACTTAAAATCTTATCTCCTTGCTGAAGGGATTAATGTCTAGCATTATACAACATATTAATTAAACACTTTGCTCAATCAATTAAATAGTATAATACTTTCTTTTAATGAACAAAATTGATTTGGTTATAACAACACCAATATTTAGAGCTGTTTATAATGTATTGGATCCAATTAACAATGTTAATCTTTTATTCTCCAATTTTATACGCTTACGCTATTTTAGACAGCAATATTTAAAAAAAATGGAGGTTATTGTTTTTCTTGGCTTTATTATCCTTAAAGTTAGACTTATCAGACGCTGGGGCTTCTCGTCTCTCTTATGTGGTATGGTTTCGCGGTCTTCCTCCTTCCTTATTTCCAGAATTCTGGGCCGTACGGTTTCTATCTTGGGTTTCCTTTCCGATTTCTTCCTGGCCTCTTTATAAATCCCTGGTTTCTCTTTCGTCACCTCTATGCCGCTTTGTATCCGCTCCCTGCCGTTTTAATTCTCCGACTTTCGGACTTTTTCCCCACTTCGCGTCCTTCAGATCTTTACTCCTCCACTTATCTCTGCTGACTCCTCACTTTTCACTGTGTAGGCGTCCCCCGTTACTTATTGTTACCTGTTTATTATTTTTGCGTCGTCCTGAACTCCCCGATGTAAATATTGATTTATGTTTGGCGTCCCTAGTTATCTATTGTTATGTGCTGTTTTATTATGATTCATGATTATTAATTGCGATTTTATTTTAGAATTTATTTATGGTAGGATTTTATTTGGTTATAAGGTATATTTAGTTACAAGACAATGATGCAACCTCTCACCAACATTTTTCAACATGTAATTGGAGGATGCCATAAGGGAAAGAGAAAGGCACAAGAAACTGGAATGAGCGGGATAAAGATAAACGGAGAAGAAATAAACATGATCCGCCTGAAAATAAATAAGACCACGACTAATACCCTAGTACATATGTGGAATAGAGAAGCTGAATGCAGAAGTCACCCAGAGACGAGAGAAATTAGAGCAAGTGGATTCCTTCACCTATCTCGGAAGTACCATCACATGGGAAGGAAGAAGTGCAACGGAAATAGCCCAAGCTAAGAAGACATTTATGGGAAAACTGATGTGAAAATAGCACTACAAACCAGGACAGAGTATGTGAAAACATTCGTGTGGAGCGTGGCAGTCTATGGAGGAGAGGCAACGACCATTGGAAAAGCTGACCAGGAAAGACCAAAAGCCTTTGCAGCCTGGTGCTGGAGGTGGATACTGAAGATAAAATTGATGGAAAGACTAAGAAATGATGAAGTTTACAGAAGAGTAGAAGAGGAGAGGACCATGCGGAACACCATGCAATAAAGAAGAAGATGGTTTGGACACATCTTGAGACACAATGGATTTGTGAAGAATATAATTAAAGGGAAAATAGAGGGTCCCCAGAGGAAGACCCAGGAATAAGTTCACGGAGCAAATTAAAAAGAAAGTACAGAGGAAGAGTTACCAGGAGGAAAGGGAGTTAGCATTCGATACGGAAGAGTGGAGAGCAGCAGTCAACCAATCTTTGGAATGGATGGACGGAATGGACGAATTAGTGGATGTATGGCTAGGATATTCACCATCAAGTAACTTCGGAAATATGTATTTTAGGTATATTTGGACACTAAAGGCTGGGACACAATCAACGTGTACGTGTAACGTGAGCCGTAAACGGGAATACGCAAAAAGATGGCTGACGGGAAAGTATAGCGAGCGGACACAATCAACGTGTACGGGAAGTACGTGTACGCGAGAGATGGGCAACATTCATCTCTTCCCGTGTCCCGTACACGGAAAACCAATCAGAATAGTCCTGAGAATCCGGGAATGGGAGCCATCTGCTGAAGATAGCTCTTGGCGAAGAAAACTTATTTACTTACACACTTGCTTACACCCGATCTCTCAGCTGCGCCTGCGTTAGTCAATTGTTACTCCGGGCCGCGTTTACGTCGATTGTGTCCGCTGACTTGCGTTCCCCGTCTCACGTTGTCCCGTTAACGTCTCGCGTCACACGTGCACGTTGATTGTGTCCCTGCCTTAAGACAATGATGCAACCTCTCACCAACATGTACTTGGAGGAGGCCATAAGGGAAAGAGAAAGGAACAAGAAACTGGAATGAGCGGGATAAAGATAAACGGAGAAGAAATAAACATGATCCGCCGGAAAATAAATAAGACCACGAATTAGCGGATGTATGGCTAGGATATCCACCAACAAGTAACTTTGGAAATATATATATTTCCAAAAACAATGATGACTTGTATACTATATTTCTTTTGTTTTCTCGATTCTACACATGTGATGAGGGGGCTAAATTGTGGCTACACATACCGATTGCTCTCAAGGCCAATTCAAGATTAATGCGATGCATGAATGTTTTCTGTTGCAGGAGAGCAGACATGCGTAATTGACGACATTTGAGGTAATTGATGAAAAAATATTAAAGTAAATGCATTTTTCAATAATTTCTGCAAATGAATTTGCGCAGAGGTAATAAATATGTATAATCAGTAGACCTAATCCCAAAGAAGTGTTTACTTCAGCTGAAGCTATCCAGCCACCACATTACTTATTAAACGAATTCCACCCTAAGTAGCCTCGTCAATAATTCCCACTCCTTACAGTACATATTTCAAGAGACATTCGCGCTACTGATAGCGCCCTACTAGTAGACAATTTTATTTTATATTCAGTTTTCCCAAAAATTTATTTTTCTCAATATACATGTAAGATATCTGCATTGGTGTTTTTCTCAGTTCTTTTGATAATTTAGTGCCGTAGATTGAATAACCTTTGTCCTGCAGCAATTATCATCCAATTTTTATTGTCGTATAAGATTATGCTCTAATTATGAGTAAAAAGGAAGTTGTTGTTTAATTTTAAGATTGTTTTGCATGTGCCACTCCTCCACTTCTTTTTTTACGTTCCTTTTCATACGCTATTGACCTGCGCCGCTCTAGTTATTTTATGGTTAATAACCGTACTCTGTCTGGGTTTTTGCCGCGTCGATCCATTTTTGGGGAACAACAGTTTCCCTGCCTTCCAGCTGGCTTCGTCAGGTCCTAATTGAAATGCAGATCATTTTCTTAACGGTATTAGTCAGGTGCGCGCTCATTGGCCGGATGGGAATTCGGAAACGATTGTTGGAGTAGTCGTTTAAACGTTGAAGCTAGCGGATAGCCGTCTTTTCTATTAAAGTTCCCTGTGTCCTTTGCTATTTCGATAGCTTCCCTTATTAGCCGAGGGAAATAACCCGTTAAAATTAATTATATGGCCAGGTTCCGAAAATGCATGCTCTGCGACTGCGGAAAGGCGAAAATTTTTCTTTTCGGTTGCTCTTAGATGTTCTTCCAACCTGCATTTCAGGGATCTAGATGTTTGCCCGATGTACGATTTTCCACAGCTGCATGTTATTTCGTACACTCCTTCGTAAATATCCGATGGGAGACGATCATTTTCATTTCGAAGGAGGTCAGAGGTCTTCTTGTCGCTTCGGAATCTGGTCAAGACGCCGTGCTTGGCGAGAACTCTTGCTATTATTTGCGAAGTCCCGGCTACGTAAGGTAAAATACCAATAAATAACCGCGGAAGCCTCCGTATCATCTATATGGTTAATAGTTTCCCCGCCACTTATGATCCCGTGAGAAATTCTCTCGGGATTCTCACCGGGTTAAATTTTTTGGCTGCTGCCAACGTTTTGATGGATAACGCTTCCATCTTCATCAGGGTAATGACAAAAATTTAACCCGGTGTGAATCCCGAGAGAAATTTCACACATACTATTCGCCAGGAATATAAAAAATCACAAACGATCCTACTTTCCAGACAGATTCTACCAAATGCAGTCATTGATATTGGTCTAGTCATAGTATTACTGTCATCTCATCTTCGTAAATTATTCCACTGCAAATTAATTTAATTTCCTTTGAATATTTTTGGTCTAGTGTTTCAATTTGGTGACAGATTTTTTAACCATCATAAACATTATTTTACCATTTGTGATTCGTTCAATAGTTTTTCTTGTTTGCATAATATGTTTAAGTAAAATTTTTATTCAAACACATGACTTCTCTATGCGAAGGTCATTAATCATGTTTCCATAATGTGTAAATTCCAACACCTCTACAGGAAGCATGCTGTATATTAGTTATTTTTGTCTACATCCACATTTGAGTGTATGTAGACGAAAAATAAAAAAAAAATTAATTGAAAACGCTCATAAATAAAATACCATAACATTTCTCCAAAAGTTTGTATTCGTTCTTTGATAATTTGATTGCCTTTTTTTTAATAACAGCAAAATTTATTTGGGTGCTCTCAAATGGGAACATTTTGGGAAAAATGTCAGCACATCTTAGCATGCACCCAGTAATTGACTCCAGAAGTGCCTCTCAAACCGCTGGAGGGTTCATTTTGCGACTTTTTCACCTAAAAATATTGAAACTTTCAAGACCTAAGACAAATCCAGATAATAAGAAGAATTGAGGGTCAAAATTTAGATAAACCTTCCCGAGGTTGATGTGCAATCTGCATAAAAAGTACTGAACTTTAGTTTTTGATTGTCACAAAAATGCATTTTCACTCTTTTTATTAGTATCAGGAATTATACTCCAAGCTAATTCAATATTAGTTGGCACTTTGATAATAATTAAAAAAAAATAAAAAATCTAATCAAAAGTTGAAATTTCTGCACTATACTCACTTTAGTGTCTAATGTTCCCAATTAGAAACGAGCTCAAAAAATCGATAAATATTAATCGCTTGTAATTAAATCTAATATATATATATATATATTCGTTCATCCATTCACTCAGACCGCACAGCGGCAAATATACTCATATAAATGTTTATACAGAAAGGTAGAAAGAAAGTGGATAGGAACACATAAAATCAACAGACACAATGGTGGTGTGAAGATGTAAAGATGGTTTTTCTGCTTGGAATTGGCCATCTTTACATCTTCACACCACCATTGTGTCTGTTGATTTTATGTGTTCCTATCCACTTTCTTTCTACCTTTCTGTATAAACATTTATATGAGCATATATATATATATATATATATATATAAATCGTTAATTTAATGAAAATTCGAAAATAACCAGCAAAATCAGTTTAGAAATGAATTTTGCCGTGAAGAAGTAATTAAGACTCAGCTTGACATGGATTTTAACTTAATATTAGAATTTACTTAGAATAATTACTATTAATTAAAAAACGTTATAAAAAGTAGTAACTAAGCTTTATTTACATTCAGTTCCGGAGTTGCATTGACTCAGTCTCCAGTGTGGAAATGACACAATGTTTTCGTTAGCCTTTTTTATCAGTGGATTGTTCCTTTAAATCGACAATGGATAAATATTTTACTAAATGTATACATTCCATCTCAACAGTAAAACCATAACATGAGGTATGCGAATCCAAAATTGATAGCGAGCGGCGATGACCTTTTTACAAGGTTAAAGTTACATTCTATCTGCGTTGCTCGCATTTACCGTTACGAAATTGTCCCACGTGACCATATCTCCCATTTCGTACACTTGCAAAATTCTTATCAATCGCCACCCTTTCTACCAACAACAACAAAAAAAACACGCGAAAAAAGGAATCATAAAATGAACGTTGCGAAGCCACCTCGTGTGGACATTTTCACTCTTCAAAGCATTCGAATTTTAGACTCTTTCACTTGGTGGAAAAGTTCTTTTTTTACACATTCCCTTTCCCACATCGGTTCCGATCGAGAGGCGTCAAACACATCGCGTGGCTGATGGAAAAGATGTATGCATGCGCTTGATGTTCAAATAACACCGGTACCGGCGAGTGGACAAATTTAGGGCGCCATTCACTCGCGAGTCGAATGCGCCTCTACTCCGTAGTGACGTGTTACGGGGTGACTGCGGCTGAGGAATTGATAAGGACATACCATAACCCATATAAGGTTGTAACGAACGAGAATTGTCCAAATAATACAAGTTGTCCGTTCCGCGTGTCGAAATAGATGGACAGGGTGCTTGCTATGGTGGCCAATGCTGGAAGCAGTAACTTGGGCGTGGCCCAGCCGCCATCTTTATTAACCCCGATTTTCTTTTAGCGGTTACGAGCTGATGCACTACTTTTGAAATTTTGCTATTTTTTTCGTCCATAATTTACAAACAATCAGTATAGACTTCCTCAATATAAATTCTTCGACACATTTATCGTTTTTTTTAAATATTAGTTGAGATTTAAAAGAACTGGTACTAGCAATATGGTTGCTATTTTGGTTGTCAGGCTACAGTTTGATGACGCAATAATCTCTCTATCTACGACAACGGGTTCTGCGGCTGATGTGATCAGGATGATAACGTGCAGCACACAACTACGCAATTGTCTTTGATGCATGAAAGTTCTAATAATATTGTTTTTAACAACGATAAAATGGAGTAAATATTTGCATCATCAAGTAAAAAATAGTGATCAGATGGATTCCGCAAATTAAAGACGAATTTTTATCATGGAAACAATTTCCTCCGTAATGAATGACACATAAGGTCTCTTCAATATTGTAAACGGTGTGAAAAAAGCATAGATTCCTCTGATACCTGAGGAAATATAATCCAAAATTGGAATCCATACTTTTTTTGGCGAAATGAGCCACAAAAGGGCCAAATTCAAAGAGTACTAAAACAGGATTTCCATCAACTCAAAAAATTTCAAAAAAGTAACTTGTGACCTCGTCAAAAGATATTCGATGCTCGCTCTAAAGTTCTGTTTCGAGTATCCCATGTGATGATTTTATTGTACTCTCGAGATGGAACATGTGCGCTTGGTGAGGCATTAATCCATCGCTCACTTGAAGGAAAATCCAGTGATGAAAACAGTTTATGAAGACAACGTTTTCTTTGCATTGGAGACAAAGTGAGTCATCGTAATTCCGGATCTCATAAAATGCAGTCAATACTGCATGCGTAGTAAGGAGATTCCTTTGTTTTGGGCTTGCGTGATAACCTACCTTGATTTTGTTATGTTACAAAAAGTACCGTTTCTGCTATTTAAATTTAATTTAACATATTTTAATGAAAAATTACCACGAAGCGCAGGTTCTTCTGTAAATGGACGACAAAGTTTATGATCTTTCATCTAACATTGGGTCTATTCCTAATTCCTCTGGTTCAGCAATCATTTAACCAATTTGGTGAGGGAGGCGGGAAGTGTCCAAATTTTTCTGTGCTGTAGCTCTCTTATTGCAAGAACATATAGCTATGGAATGACTTGTTATGAGATCCATAAAGTTATTAATCTCATAAAAATATTCGGGTTGCAGGAACTCATCCACTAGTGTTATAACTTATGTAGGTACTAATTGTCAATATCATCGAATATTGGATCTAATCTTCTACAGCCGGATAAAATTTATGAGAGTTAAGCCTATGAATAATTGCTAATGCAGATGATAATTAGTAAGGGTAAGAAAAACTAGTCAATTGTCTCAAAACGACTATTTCATCTAGTAATTAAGTCTCCAAGCGGTTCATTGCGCATCCTCCATATTGGCTACTTATGGAACTCCTAATAATATGTCATAAGTTATCAAACCAATACATTTATCTAATGTTTCTGTAACACTTACTGAATGGTAATTATGGCTTATGGCTTATATAATGCATATTTGTAGTTCCTACAACTGGCCATTACGCAGGCATTCTATACTCCTATTGGTGTTAGAGGTCGATTTCGGGAACCAGAAAATGTTGAGCTGTTTACAGATGGAAAACTGAATGGTCACCGCTGACATGCACGAGCTTTTTCATTTATGAAAACTTCCATTCGCCCTTCTTCGGGACATATGTGGACACAGTTATAATTGGAAGTCAGGTGAACTCTTTACCTCATAGTGGGGAAAAAAATGTCACGGAGCAAAAAGGCTTAACGAAATGGCCCGAAGCGAGGGTCAGCGCAACCAATCATCTCGCCCAATAATTGCAGCGCTTTTCAAACAAGAAAACTCCTCTCTTACAACTCAGTCGTCATCGCTTAAGCGAGAGCGTCCACTCTCCGCCATTTTGCCGTATCAATGGACTTGATATGCATGCGTGTTATACGTTTTGCTTCTAATACTCCGAGTGAAAATAAACAGACATCGCAACTCGTTTTTCGTGCAGCTAACGGCTCCTAAACAAGCCTACCTTCGGTGTTTTTCCTCCGATATTGTCTTCAGCGCGTGCTTACGAAACGTTTGCTATCATTTCCTCATTGCCCTGGATTATTTCAGGTGACGCAATTCCCCTAGTCACCTCCGAACCAAAAGGAGGATATAAGGTAAAGTACACGCGATCATGTTTGTCTGTGATGTGTCCATGTCATGAAAGGTCAAACAAAGGCATCTCTAATTTATTCATACTTTTTTCTTCTGTTGATTTTTAATTGTTTTCCTTCAACACATATACAGTCAACATTTATTTACTCTCTGTCCCTCACGGACAGAAACAGCCCCTGACATGAATTGGACGTTCGCCCTTTCGGATGAGAGCCAATTCTTTGGATAATTAGATGAGAGCGTTATCCATCAAGCAATAAGAAATATGTCGAATCCGTCAACAATCCTGCCACACTTTCTCAAATGTGCTAAATAGTAAACCCTTTATTATAACTTTCCATTGATATAAAATATGAAATATGGATCTCTTAATAATAATCGATTTATTCCTTAATCCTCTTAGTGCCACAGGCCGATATATCGGCTTTTGCTCCACAGGCGAAAAGTGCCATGAGCCGATATATCGGCTCGAGCACAAATTATTTTTCAAACTAATTTTGTCGTAATAATTACATTTATCCTTTATGAAATGTATCAGAAAATTATAAACAACAATTAATTCATTTTTAGCAAAAAATAAAAAAAATTACATTCATATCTAAAATAGTAACTTCATATTGCTTTTTTTTCATAAGGTGCTACAAAACTCCCAAATTCATGCTGGCACTTTTTGCTGGTACCACCAAATTTCGGTGGCACTAAGAGGGTTAAAACATGTGAACAAAATTAGTAAATTTTATCCTAATGTATCAGGATTATAGTTACCCCTGAGAAAATTAATCCTGTTTTGGGGTTTCCGACTCTAAAAATAAATATACGTGCAGAAGGAAAAATGAACAAACAGTAAAAAAAATACATGCTTATTTGGTCGGCAAATGCCTATTAAGTGCTCGAACTTAGGAATTAAATATTCATATTGGTAAGAATAAATAAAAACTAACTTAGTTGTAATTTCCACACTGTTTCAATGAAAACCACCGATTATTAACATAGAGTGTCGAAAAGGATAGTATTCATTTGAATTGTGTGGAAATTACTTGCCATTTATTTTATTCTTACTAATATGTATATTACCACAAAGTTACGCCTGAAGCTCTTTCATACGGAGTTAAATATGATTAAATACAAGCACTGAGTCATATTTTGATTACATTATTTAACGCAAAACATTTCACTTCAGGGTACCTAAGATATTTTCATTGATATATTTTAAGGGAACGTTCTAGATCTTTTATTTTTCAATAACCAATTTCATGATGATACTTGAAACCTCTTTACACTGTAATAATTGGTGGTTTCAGGCGTACCCATCTGAATTTTTGTTAACATAATGATTTTAACTTATAACTTTGTTTTTCCCTGTTTCAATTCGGCACGAACCAGGTTTCAACGTCATCTTCAGGTGATTAACAAATTTATAAGTTATCATCATTCCGTATAGGGTCAATCCATACCAAGTGGTCCAAGTTGGTTGCTCGACCATTTTAGAAAAAAATCATTTTTTGAGGGCAGATAGCCTTATGTTTCGACAGCTCAAAACAAGTTATATTTTATTTTTAGTTTCCATGGCAACCAAATGGCGGCCATTTTTCAATCTCGATGCAGAGCTTTTTTAGCATTTGCAAGCTTTGACATTAACTTCTGTTACTCAGCTACCATCGGTTATAGGAAAATGAAATATATTTTTATGCAATACTCATACATGGAACTACAACTCTGTGTATGTCAAAACATGGAATTGTTATTTCTTCGTGATTATTTTAACAGCCAAACTTTAAAGTGAAAAACAGAGTGTCAAATGAAAATATGATAGCTTCTGAGTTAAAATTTTTTTAATATAGAGATCTAATGTCATCGTATATTATGAGTAATTTCTAAGGGTCGAAGAAAATTTCTTCTTCCCCAAAAAAATTCCGAAATATACGAAACCTTACGTTTTTCACTTTAAAGTTTGGCTGTTAAAATAATCACGAAGAAATAACAATTCCATGTTTTGACATACACAGAGTTGTAGTTCCATGTATGAGTATTGCATAAAAATTTATTTCATTTTCCTATAACCGATGGTAGCTGAGTAACAGAAGTTAATGTCAAAGCTTGCAAATGCTAAAAAAGCTCTGCATCGAGATTGAAAAATGGCCGCCATTTGGTTGCCATGGAAACTAAAAATAAAATATAACTTGTTTTGAGCTGTCGAAACATAAGGCTATCTGCCCTCAAAAAATGATTTTTTTCTAAAATGGTCGAGCAACCAACTTGGACCACTTGGTATGGATTGACCCTATACTATTTGCATATGCAAAATCAGGTAGTAGAGCACAAAATATTTTAGGTCCCATGTATTAATAGGATTGCTAAACGATTCCATTTATAACGTGAAATATTCATTTTATAAATGCCGAAACAATCACCATAGTCGATCAAATATGTTTGAAGAACGAGAACGGAGTTAATACTCTTCCTTGATAATATTTTCCACGCAGAATTTTATTGCTCACCCTGTCAGAGGCGTGTGTACTTGTCTGTCAGTCAATTCCAAGCACAAGTCGGCATCAGTGTAGGCTATATATCAAACAGGCTGGACAGCATTATGGGGTTAAGAGAAAAAAATAAACATACGAGTAATTTCATGAGCTTTGCGGTCCGCTTATAAGTGATTGCGTCGAAAAAAGTTATCTCCCTTGCAGAGGAGGGATGAAGGATAGTTGAGAGGCGGTGTAGGGTTGAGGAAATTGAAATAAAACTCGAGCATGATTCGAAGAGTAATAAAAATGAGTTAATGAAATGACGGCGGCATGGTGCGATATCAAAGCAAGATATGAGTCCTTAACATGCAAAGAAGCAATCGAGGGCTTTACTAGGGTTTCCAGATGAGAAAAAAAGCTGAAGTGGTCGAATTCAATGGAACTCACAGTAGGAAAATCGGTTTATGGGTAGAGATGGGTAAACTACCGTGATTTTTATTTGAAGTTATTTACAGTTTATTTTTATAAAATCAGTGTAAATTCCCAAAAAATATTTAATTTTTCGCAAGTAATAGCGAATTTAGGATTTGATAGGGAAGCCGATAGAGAAAGTAAGAGATTAATGACAATAGAACCATTACTATTGCCACTTTAATGCATTCAATTTGAAGAAAATGTAAGAGCAAATACGACTCGCCGCGCGCTATTTGGCTTTCTTTTGTCGTAGTATGAGATTTTCGTTCTAACCGTTCGAACAATTTTCCAGAAATAATAACTGGTCAAAGTATTCCAGAAATTAGTTACGCGTGGATTTATTTATAACTAAGCCTGAAAGAATATTTCCAAACATTGCATGTAACAAATGATGTGGTACGAAGTCACTCGCACGGGTGCATATACACTAGGGTTGAAATTCACTATGAAAAAATCATTTGACTTTACCGGGATTCGAACCCGGATCTCCCAATTGCCGGTCAGGTGTTTTAGCCAGTTACACCACCAAGCCATCTTCCTTCAAGGCGACTGGGAGATCGCCGGACCGAGAGGCGACCGGCGATTGGGACATCCGGGTTCGAATCCCGGTCAAGTCAAATGATTTTTTCATAGCGAATTTAAACCCTGCTGAAAGAATGTTGGGATATATCAGATCACATCTAATTTTTAGCAAGTAATGGCGAATGAGAGGTTTTATAGGAAATCCAATAGCAATAGTAAGGGATTAAAGACAATAAAACTAACATAATTACATCATTCATCCCTCACCTAATTGAATAAAGGGAAACGTAAAAACAAATACGGCAGGCTATGCGCAATTCGGCTATATTTTCTCTTAGTGTAGAAATTTTCGTTAAAACCGTTCAAACAACTTCCCCACAAATATTCCAGAAGAAATAAGCGTAAAATATTTTCCAGAAATGAGTTCTACGAGGTTTTATTTATAATTAAGCGCGAATAAAATAATTATAGACATGTCTTAAAAGAATATGTTTGGAATGTATCAGAATGAAAATTACCTTTAACGTAGGTTAATACTAAAGTGCATTATCCTGATAACAACAATGATTTTCTTCCGAAAGCTTTTTCAAGATATTCGATAATCAGAATTTCTCTCGCATCCCAAAAACCTTCCCCCTTCCTTTCCCTGGACAACAGCGCCACTAATAGCACAGTGGAAAGTTTTGCATAACAGGACGAGGAAATGCCTAGCAATTTTGAGTTCAGGAGCACACAGTGATGTTACAATACACAATATTCAACATTTTGATAAATCTCCATATAAATGAATAATTCTTAATTATGTTTAGTTTAAAGATTTTGTTTAAAGTCCTTTTTAAGTTTATAGATCAACTTAATTAAAATCGCCGTGCGCGTATTGGCGATCAACTTATTATCGATGACCTCACGTTTCTACCACAGTCAAAATAATGATCAAGAATCAAAAAAAGCAAATATTTGCGATGATTATTGTAAATAAAAATCATTACTCCCGAGGTCTGTGCAAATAAATTTAGTTTATGTTTCAAAGCAGAGCTGTAATACACCAGGTATGGCGGGTTAGGACAGGAAGCTACTGAATGATACCCAGGATAGGCAGGGTAGGTGGCGTGGAGGAAATTATAAGGGGCGATGGGTAACTCAAGGCTGCGACAGAGGGAAGTATGTTGAGCAAGCGGAGAAGGGAAAGAAAGAGAATAGATTTTAAGGACGGAATGAACAAGGGAAAATCGTTTGCTGAGCAGAAAAATAAAACACGAGAGGTATATAGGACCCTGAGAGTGTAAGAAGTGGAATAAATTTTTCTGAATAGAAAAAAAAAAACCTGCCTTTTAGCGGAAGAGTGCTTAATAAATGAATCGCAGGACTTCAGAACACTTATTTTTCATAACACTTATCTTAAAAATCAAAGAAAACTAATTATTATTTATGTATAGCTGCATGGTTATAAAATCCAACTGGCGATGAAACAATGCTGGAGGAGTTTCTCTGACTTTCAAAAGAATTCACCATTTAACGGTAAAATACGTAATAAATAAATCATGGGACTTTAGCATTCTAAAATTTTATAACACTTACCTCAAAAATTAAAGTTAAATAATTATCGGCAATATATCTAGCTGCATGAAAATTCAAAACAGCTGGCAAAAAATATGAAGTAAGTGGTTGCCAAAGCCATGCTAGACAAATCTATTTCAGAACTAGATGGCTCTGGTATAAATTTCTGGCTCAGCGGCTGAGCGTATTTTTGTCGCATATAATGCTAGATTTTCTTGCTGTGTAACTGAGAATTATCGATATACAGCAAGCTATTTGGATGAGATGAAGAAGGGTAAATCGTATGCTGAGGCGAAAAAGGAAATACTAGAAGTAGACAGGACGCTGAGAGTCTTGTACATCGGGAGGAGTTTCTCCAACTTTCTCTATTATTTCTCTCATCATGGTAGAATACTTGAATAATTAAATTATTAGATTGTGAAGGTGGTAGTTAAAAGCGTATCATTTTATAACTGGGAGTATCCTCATTATTATGGGCTGATGCCATATAATGCTGGATTTTCTAGAATGAGATGAAGGGTAGATTGCATACTGAGGCGACAAAGGAAATACTAGAGGTAGACAGGACACTCAGTCTTGAATACCGGGAGGAGTTTCTTCAACTTTCTCTAAAACCTCCCTGATCATGGTAAAATTTTCATAATTATTATAATAATTGCTGCTGTAAGTGGTTGTTAAAAGCGTATCATTCTGGAATTCGGAGTTTCCTCATTATTTTGGGATGATGCAATAAAAATGCTAGATTTTCTAGCTATAAAGCTTAGGCTTATACCTGTACAGCAAATTTTATGAATGAGATGAAGAAAGGTTGACTATTTTCAGAGGCGAAAAGGGAACTACTAGAGGTAGATAAGGCACTGAGAATTAGAATACCGGGAGGAGATTCTCTGACTTCCAATAAAACCTCCGTTATCACGGTGAAATACTTAAACAATTATAATAATTAATGGTGAAGTAAAGGCTGTACATAAGTGAGAATCTCCTAAATGAATGTGTTTTTCTATCCCACTCTCCCCTATTATCCACACCTTTCACCCCACCACCTCCCACTGACCGTGACGCAAGTCTCTGACGTCAACCAACCACTTCTTCCCCCAACCCTCCTCCTCCCCAGATCTATATATTAACTCGCATACCATGTATAATGTACCTTTGAAAATGACTGCAAGGCAGTCGAAACCTGGGTCGGGAATTAAAGTTTTAAGTGTGGAAAATACTATGAGTTCTCTCTTTTTAGTCCTGTCGGTAGAGTCATTCCACAAAGTTACGCCTTCAACCATTAAGTTTAGTAGAGGTAGATATGACACTGAGAGACTTGAACACCAGGAGGAGTTCTCCTACTTTCTCTACAATCTCCCTTATCATGGTAAAATTTTCTTAATAATTAAATTAATTGCCGGCCCCGGTGGTGGTGGGGCAAAGTCCTCGTCAGCTAAACTGAGGGTCGCGGGTTAGTGTCCAACCTGGGTGGGTTTTTCACCACCCAGGGCATGGATATATGTCAAGTTCTGTTGGTCCGGTCCCTGGAAAACCTGATGACAGGCTCTGCAGCCTATCGGGATTCCGGGGATACACAGGCTAACAGAATCGTCCGGCAAACGAAAACAAATTGATTGTGAAGGTGGTAGTAAAAAGCATATCATTCTGAGCGATTCCACGCAAATTTCATACCGAATGATAAAATAAAAAAAAATACGTGGAGGCTCCGTTATGGTTCGAAATCTCTGCTAGACGGTCTACACTTGCATTATCAAGTGCTAATTTCTGCATTAATTGCGTGTGTCTCTGTCGCTAGAGATTTTTTTAAGCGCTTACTGTAGTTTTTAGCCATATGAGAAGTTTAATGAATAAATTCATTTCAAAATTTTAGTTTCACAAAATACAATAATTAAGAATATTTTTTTCTGGGAATCGATTTTACTATCCCTCTAATAACAAACACATTTACGTCCATAGATGCTATTTTGAGTCCTATTTATATTCTGAAAAATAGTATCTACAATTCAAATACATCATCATGTCAGTCCGTGACGGTTAATATGAATTTATTTCCGTGGAAAACTATTCCGTAATTGTAAAGAATTCTCCTTTAATATCCAAACCAAGCATGAGGTGCTCGACTTTTATGGTGCTGAACTGCTTTTGTGACAACAATACTTTCGCCTCTGGAGCGCCGTCACGGACTGACATTGTTGCACTATTTAAGGGACACTATTCATAACCATTTGAAATCCAAACATGGCGGGTGAATTTTTTTTTAAAGAGATTGCCATGAGAAAAATTTAGCCTGGACCGAGAATCGAACCACGGACCATAGGTTTGCCGGACCAATGCGGAGACCACTACGCTATCCAGGCTTCCAAATTCCTATGGCAATTTTGGTGGGTACAAGGCAACTAGATCTTAAGATCATCTTTTTTTCATGGCAATTTATACATTACCAGGCCAACAAAGAGCTATAAAATCAGATAAATCAACAATAATTGATTACTAAAAATAGGAAACAATACGACCAACAATATTGAAATGTTCCATTCTTTTGAAAGCACCAGAAATTGCCATGCATAACAGTTAGTTTGGTCTGATCGTGTGCAAGGCGTGCGTGTCGTCTCACTGTCCCACGCTTGGTGAAGTGTATAGAGAAAAAATGGGGAAAACGGGTGCTGAACGACAGCGTGAATATTTACAGATTTTTACAGATATTTTATTCTCCTGAAAGGGGAGTATGAATAAGCAAAGCAGAATGATAAGCTAAGGAAGCAGCAGACAAGAGCAATGGTAAATTCCACACAACGAGGAATGGCGAATACAAAGCAGAAGAATAGGGTCTAAAAACAACATCAGCGTCACCTAAAAGAGCAAGAGCTAGTGGGTCATCTATGCCGGTAAGCAGAGTACATTTTATTTTTTCTAAGTGGAATACTCATGATATTACAGTCGAATAAAACCATAGCATGCCACTATTTTCGTTTTTCACTTAGGCAATCCCATCCTCCGATTTCACTGCCTTTCGGAGTCGACAACATTATGGCAAGTGTAAGAAACGAGTCATCGCATGTTTCCGTCAGTCCGTGACGTTGCTTTTCAGGAGGGATTACTCCAGAGTAAAATCAGTTATTGGAGTCGGCTTTGCAGCATAATGAAATTTACATTAGGAGTATTGAGATGTATCTCACTGACTCTCTGAGTCACTCTTTGTTTCAGAGCAAAACTCAAAGGTTTTAATCTGAGCTGAGAGTTGGCTTCATTTTTGTCAGTCCGTGACAGTGATTTAGAAGTCAAGTCAGTCCTGTATCTTTCTGGACACAGTAGTGTATCAACCTGAGTCTTATGTCTCACAAGTTTGTAGCAATTTGGAAGTTGAAGAAATATAGTTTGTCGGTCCATTCACGCTCTAGGTGTTCTTGAAAGTTCAAAAACGCCTTGTGACGGTCAGTCCGTGACGCGTGGAATCGCCCTTCTGTAATGCGGAATTTCCTATTTTTTTGGGATGATACCATAAAATGCTAGAATTTCTAGCGGTAAAGCTGAGAATTCTATCTGTACAGCAAATTTTATGAATGGGATGAAGGGTAGATCGTATTCTGAGGCGGAAAAGAAAATAGTAGAGGTAAATACGACACTGAGAGTCCTGAAAACCGGGAGGACTTCTCGAACTTTCTCTATAATCTCCCTTATCATGGTAAAATTGCTTAAATAATTATAATAAATGATGGTGAAAGTGAGAGTTAAAAGCGTATCATTCTATAATTCGGAGTTTCCTCATTATTTCGGGCTGATGTCAGTAGTTTAATATAAAAGACAGTTGGCCACCCTAGATCCAGATGTGCCTCACTTCATTTCAACCTTAACAAACTCCACCCTTTTCCAATCCCTCGCCCGCAGCCAAACGCGCAAAAGGGGGAGGGCGGTTCAGGGGCGGGAGGGAGGGTGGAAGCTAAAAGAGAGGCCATTTAGATTTAAACCACGGCCGACCAACATTTTCGACGAGGAAAATTGATTTAAGCGAAGGGAGATGGAATCGGATCTTGATATAAGAGCGTATTTAACTTGGCCTTTATTGGAAAGGAGAATTGATTGCAGAGTCAGAGAGAGAGGGAGAGGGTGGGAGATTAGGCGTCAGTGGAGGGGATATGTGTGTGTGTGTGTGCGAGGAACTTTCCCCCAAAACCCTTCCCCTGAACAGCTTCGAAACCTTCAGGGTTCCACAGAACCTGCCCCCCCCCCCCCGCTCCTCCACGCCATTCTGCGCGTACCCTAGTCACACCCCTTCGGCGCGATGAGAGAGCGAGAGAGGCAAGGGGGAGTGTGGACACAAGGGTACGGGGATGGGAGTGGTGGGGGGGGGGGGAAGGGCAAGGAGTGTCGACAAAGGGTTGAAGAGCGGCATTTGTGATGGGAGGGGTTTCGGGGGATTTATATGTAGAGAGAGTATGTCTATGGCCCCCTGGGGGTGGTTTGGGATAGGGTTAGAGGTGAGAAATCGGGGTGGGGTGGCGGGAAGGGGAGGCGAGGGAGAGTAGGGTTGGGAAATGATGCGATACATCGCTCGAAGCACACGGCTGTGATGCATCATTATCGACACGTAATCGATATCGATTCGCAACAAATGCCCATTAGAAAGTTTGAGGGTAATTTATAACGCGAAAGTAAACTCTGAATTAAATTGTGGTATAATTGCATAGGGAGGAGAGAATATTTCAACGCAATTAAACCAGCTGTCAACCTTCAAAAAAAGGCTTATCGGGGTAACAGTTAAAAAAAAGTTACGAATCTTCCTTTTTGCTGTTTAAAAATTATAAATTGCTCCCACTTTTGCATTTATATGTATATAAAGTGCTTAGACTTTTCTTCTTGAGGTGTGGTGCAAAAATGCTGGTGTCAAATACGTCACGCTTGTGGAACCGAACGTACAGTTTTGCAACCCTTGCCCAAATTGTCCTTGTTCCGGTGAAGTTTTATTACTATACTAGCTGTGCCCGGCATGCGTTGCATTGCCTCTTTTTTTTTCTTAGCAGGCACACATTAAAAAAGTACACACTCAACAAATTCAATAGTTTCAGCCTTAAATTTGTAAACTAAACCGGTCGTGCAATAAATATTCTGAGTAAAACTTACAAAGATTGCTGCTTCCTGAACATGAAAAAAGTACACACATTGGCATGTACAAAATTCCTCCAATTGCCTACTTAAATTTGAAAAATAAAATACTCCATCCTGAATTCCCCACTGATTTTTATACTTTTCATTGTTTGACCCACAAATCTTTTCCGGAATAAAAATTGGTCCCTAAACGACTTTCAGACAGTCCAATGAATTCCTCGTACCTACACAGAAATTTGTAACGTACAAATGATGCCATGAATTTCCATTCCATGCCTATGCTGGGGCTTCCAAGTTAATAAAATATTATTTTGCTGAAGCAGTACAAACATTAAAGATTTTCGAGCTAAAATGTACAATTTTAGGAAAAGGCGAAGGATATACGAAAATCGAATGCAAGAATTTAAAATAATCAGACAAAGAGACCACTGCACCAAAATATATTTTACGCAAAAATAAATTACGTACCTTTTAAAACAAATTATGTCTCACTAGTATGATTCTGATGCACGTGATTGAGCAACTCGTAAACGATCTGCTTCAATTGCTTGATTGCCGCTCCTCGCTTTTTTGCGAAGCTCGCGTGCCAACACTAATATTTTGAAACGACTGGCGCTCCACCTAATGTAAAATGGATTTAATAATTCAAAAACCTTCAGGGGCGAGCGCACAACAATTCAATGGTTTCTCAATTTCTATTGGTTAAAATAAGAACCTCTCTCATTGGTTAAAATAAAGATCGTATTTGAAAAATTAGGTTTGGATTATTAGCTTACCCGTCGGGCGTTGTTGCACGAAAAGTATTCGAAAGATTAAGAGGGCCTTGGGGGTAGAGGGGGGCGGCGATATTTAAAAAATGTTTATACCTTCAACCTTCGAAACCTTCGCAAGAGTGTACTCAACAACTTCTTAAAGTTTCTTAGCGATTCGTTAATTAAGATTTGATTTGATGTTTATTTTTGTTTGTTTATTTGGTTGTCAAGGAAAATGCGTAAAAAAAATCGATTGAAAAAGAGAAAAACTTCATTCTTTCGGGCATGATACCACTAATTTTAGTAGTATCATGCTTTCGCGTATGCGATAAAATGAATTTCAACTCTATATCTTTAGTTAAAGTTGTTTTAAAAAACGAAATAATTAACCGATGCACAAATTCCAATGCTTAGAATTCCTAATCGGCTCAACTAAGCAATATGAATTCCAACAGCAATAACCGAAATCTGGTTGTCAAGCGAATGTGGTATTGTTGATTTCACTGAAAAATATGTGTTTCTGCAGCTAAAAACGCAATATTCAGTCAATTACGAAGTGAAAAGGATAATTAATTGACAGAATTAAAAACTTCATTCATTCAGTCATTTAATTAAAAAATTCCAACTCTCTATCTTGAGCGGAAATAATTTTAAAAAGTAAAAAAATGAAACCACTGCACAAAACACGAAACGTACCGCGAACCATCTAAGGACCCTGAGACTCCCACCTAAAGGGCCCACCTAAGAGGGCCATGGGAGTTTTATGGGCCCTGCGATCATTTTAAAGTAGCCTATAACTTTCCTCCTGCCTTGAACTATTACTCGGCAAAATTTCAGCACGATAGAATTAAAACTGAGGTTAGGATTATTAGCTTACCCGTCGGGCGTTGTTGCGTGAAAAGTATTCGAAAGATTAAGAGGGCCTTGGGGGGGAGGGGGGCGATAATTAAAAAATTTTTATACCATAAACCTTCGCAAGAGTGTACTCAACAACTTTCCAAAGTTTCTTGGCGATCGGATCAACGGCGTAGTAATGCATACAGGACACACAGACATACATTCGTTATTATATATATAGATTAGGCCA
Organism: Ceriagrion tenellum; assembly: GCA_963169105.1. Lineage (NCBI taxonomy): Eukaryota > Metazoa > Arthropoda > Insecta > Odonata > Coenagrionidae > Ceriagrion > Ceriagrion tenellum. The sequence goes on along the minus strand of OY720644.1, from coordinate 39,854,974 downwards.
AAAGCGTACAATTTATTACCTTCTACCTGTAAAAATGCATCAGACCTTGTAAGTGAAAGAAAAAATGTAAGATATTGGCCATTAAACTATCAAATTATTAAAGACATGTTATGTTTAGGAATTATTTTTTAAATGTTGGTCAATTTTTTATGTTAAATAAACATGTATGGTCATTTATTTATTTACTTATTTTTTGTGCCTAGGACATTGCGCTGATGGTCTATAATAAGAAATATCGTATTGTTTGAAATGTTGCCACTAGAACATCACGCTTTAGAGGTTTAACCAAAAAAATCCAAAAATATTACGAAGCAGAGCATTTCGCTTCGCTAAAAACAGTTACGAGTGAACATATAGTCTTTTTCAGGTTTTAGTGTGATTATGTTGGGAGTCGCTAGTGTCTCGGACATTACACGCTAGACTTAGTTTGTTTGAGAAATTCAGAAATCATGTTTTTCGGACCGACACAGAGATTATCATTTTCACGCCACACTACATCTCTAGGTCCGACAGAAACGATAAAATCAGAGAGATACGCGTATTTGCCTAGCACTTTACGTTTCCCCTTTCCTTGTTTTGAGTGTGTCGCGCTATTGTGTGTACCCTTCAGTACACCTCTTCCTAGTCCCCAACAGCTCCGGCAAAGAACCTCTAGGTTGTGTGCCTGTGCTTGGAGGTCGACGCCTATTATCTTTTTTTAAATTTCTTGGGCGCTAGGAGGCTGGAATAAAATTTGTGGGGGCGGGCGCATTTCGTGCGAGTCCGGAAATGTTCGAAGGCCTCCGCTGCCGGGTGACGGGGAACAGCCACCGAGAGGGGAGGGGTTCTAGCTCGACGTTTCCGAAATTATCATCATTCAGCCTGGAAACCACGCGGCTCAAAATGAGAGAGGCCCTGTGGTGATCAGGTTTGGCAACACAGCAAGCAAAATCGCGAAGTTCACACAGCGGAGGTCTGTGAGCGACTGAATTTCCGAGGCTCTACGCCACGCCTACTGTACCCTGATTGGCTCTTGTATAGTCACGTGACGAGCTATTTTATCTTCGACTATCGACATCGACATTGAACCGATATGCTACTTACAGGCAAAATAAAAACAAGTAGCAACCGCGGTCGATTACCTCCTGAACCTCTGCATATTCCACTGAACCATCGGAGGCGCTGTTGTCGAGGGTGGGGAATGGAACGGAGGGAGGAAATCTGTCATAGTCTCCGGCAGGAGCAAGAACTGAAAGGACGTTTTCGACCGAGGTATTCAGTCCCAATAAGAGTTTACGTTCTCTTGTATAATTTGTTCAATATAACGTTCAATGTTATCCCTTGTTTCAGGAAACCTATTACCTTGCGTCGGATTTCAGACTGCTATTAAGACGGGTGCTTCTCAACTGAAGTGGTATAACTTTCCTTCAAGTGTCTTTCTTTAGACTCCAGTAAAACAATTTGCCTTCTGTGCGAGTGGCAATTCCCTTCCACTACAATCTTTCAATAAAGTATTGCTACTTTTCTGACGAACTATGTGACAAAACTTAAAAATTACCCTTAATTGCTTGGCTGGACGTTAAATTTTAACTTTCACAGATAGTATCGATTTCATCAAATTATACACCGTTTTTTCAACCCTGTTTCTGTTAATTCACCAATTTTCTTCCGCTTATATTTTCTTTCGGCACAATATTTTGCACATACCGTTATCGGCTTTTTTAAGTAATGCATTCGATTTTTTCCCCACTCGAGAAACACTTTTCTTCACTAAGCTCACTCAGTATCTCTTAAAACTTCCTGATCACGTTTCCCAGTTTACTCCAGCAAGAGTTAACGCCGATGAAATACCAAGTGAAGTGTGCGGCAAGATTCTGACTGAGATTAATGAAGTCATATTCCGTAAATAAAGACCAAATTTGCCTCCATTAGTTAATCCAATGGAAAAGTCGGAGAGTCCATTGAATTTACCTGGCAACAGTCATGATCACGGTCAGCCATGGTGATTAATTTTAGGTCATTTTTTAAGAAATAATTAGCTTGATAGCTATACATGATATATATAATAGCTTGTAGCTTTTAGGTTGAGATATTTCTGCATTCCATCTAACGAATAACTAAAAGTATAGGCTCAAAAGATTGTAAATATAGAACACTTTTCTTCATAGCCATTTCTATGGTGACTTTTAAGTCTCTCAAAATACAACTAACAAACTTATCGTAATATAAATAGATTTTAAATTGTCACGCATTGTTTATCAGAATCAAAGTCAAAGAACTACATTTTGAGGAATTAAACTAATCTGTTTTAATTGGAGGGCTTTAAACAGATTCCGGAGAAGTTGGAAATAAAGATTATTTTTATCTCAACATTAATTTGTTTCAGTAAAGAGCATATAATTATTCCAGAAAATAGGTAATCCAATAATGTAGGTTTCCTTTTGGAGCCTGAATTTTGAAAGAAAAGTCTAATGAAAGATCTAACTAAAATATTTTGGTGAAACTTCTAGAAAAATAGCATTCTGTATTTCATGCTTACTAATCCCTTGCCTTTATTTGTAAATGCGCACATTTTTCCTATCAAGATGGTAAGAAATGGACTTAAAAAGAAGCTAAAACTCTAATAATACATTTTATAATCATTAGAAGTAATCAGTGCATGCACAAGAAGGAGATACTGAAATAAAATTAGAGTATAATATAATGTTATTTTAATGATGTTGTGAGATATGATAAAAATTATGGATGAGAAATTCAATCCTATTACGCGATAGTAACTATGGATGGTCTTTCTCAGTCGAAACTATTATAACGTTCAATTAGGATCGCTTTGATTATGCGCAAATAAATCCCGCGCCAAGCTCCTACACTTCACCGGCTCATAAACTCTAAATATTCTCAGCGCTTCCCTTCAGGCTATTCCAATCCCCGATGATTTTCTTACCCGGAGAATGGTAGATAACCTTTTTGATTGCATATTCTCAGCCCACGCGAACGTGTTACGCGCCTATTCCATTTACAGTTTGGCACTTGCTCTCCAAACTGGGACACGGGAACGAATATTTGTTTACCCACGGAATAAAGCACTTTACTCACGCGCTTATTCGATAAAACGTTAACTCGCCCACCCCATTTCATGCCCGTGGCACGCCCAGGCAATCAGTTTCCGGCCCGGCCGCTCCGACCGGCGGGCGCTGCGGCGCCGCACTCTTGTGACGTCAGCCCCGCATATAGTCCCGCGGGCGGAGGGGCGGGGAGGGACTACCTTCTGTGGCGGAAGAAGACTACTAGACCCTCTCGGGCACGGCTATATTTTTTTATTCCCGCCAATTTCGCACCACTTAATTTTCTCGGGTGCGCACTGAATAATTGACTTGGTTTCCAGTGTTGGGGGAGGAGGCGACCGCAAAAGTTTGGGAAAGGCCTCTCGCATTGGTATGGGTGAAGGGTGCGGAAAGGAGGTGGAAATTGTGTGCTAGGCGTAGGGAGGGAAGGAGCAGGGAGGTCCTAACTGATGGCCTCATTCTCGCCGTAATAAAGTTGTTTACCTGTTTGTCTGTCTAAGTCCTCCGCCTCTCCAATGCCGAGGCTACACACAGACCTGGCAGTTAACTCACACTCATACACTCACTCACACATACAAACACATCCTCTTTCATCTCGCGTTTCTCATCATCGTCGCCATTCCACGCACAAAGCCAATCTCATCGTTCCCCCTCTCTTGTCTTCTGGCTTTGCCTTTCCTACCTCCAGGTCTTCTTCCGTTTTCTCCATCAATCCATCTTCTTTTCCTACTCCCGTCTTCCCCTCCTATCTACTTACCTACACATCTACCCTCTACCGTTCCCTTTAAATCCATCATTCGTTTTCTTCCAGTCGTCACTGCAGTAACTACATTGTCTTAGGTTTCCCTTACCAATCTTCCTCCCTTTTCCCTTTTCATCCCTTCCTTCTATGATCCCATCCTATCTACTGCCTGTCTCATCCCATCCACACATCCCTCTTCCATTCTATTCTTGAATCCTTCTTACGTTGTGCACGAATAGTCACAGAAGGAACTTTAGTTGTTTCAAATCACGTATTTTCCCTTTCATCACCTCGTCGTATATGTTTATTTATCGTCGAAAATTCTTATTTTAAATTTCAGTGTTCAGATTACGTACATATTTGTTATCTTTATCTGTTAGTTTCGCAGATTTTTCGCATCCCCCCATGCTTGCGCAAGTGTTTATCTTGGAGAGGTATTTTTTTTTTGTAAAAATTGGTGTCAATCCGTTACTTTTAGCCATAAGCAATTGGACTTTTCTTATTCAGGATAAAATATAATATTTTATCATGTTTATATACTTGTAGTGAGTAAAATTCATGACTCACAGGAGTGTTGGACATAAAAGTTAACGTGTTTTGTGATTACTAACTCTTCCACTGGCCATGTCAGTGCTGATGAGACTCTTTTTCTTTAAACTTGGTTGCAGTATTGTCATTTGCGTAGGCACATGATTTCTGGGTCGAATAGTTACTGTAAATTGCTTGTGTCTAAGCTTGGTGGTAAATTGGCGGCAATTTTCATGTCCTTTCAACCGCAGATATTATAGTCATGTATCTTTTTTTTATGAGCTCCTTCTTTCAGTTTTCCATCCCCTCTATTGCCTACTGCATCTCCATCACTACCTCCATTTCATTATCGCTCAGCCTTCACTTCTCCTTCAATTCTACCCATCTCTCAACAACCTGCCTCACCTTAGCATCTTCAAACCTTTATCTTCATCAATTCTTTTCTATCAGACTTACACCTTCATCTTCCTCCAGTTCCTTCACATTTATTCCTCCATTCCACTCGTTGTCCCCATTTCTCTACCACCTACTTCACCTCCTCATCTTACTGGCATCGGTGGTCGGGTAGAGTCCTCCTGGGATCAATTTAGCCATTGCGTGAAATTGAAAGTGAAAAAATATTTGCATGGGGGATGTGTTTGAACCCCTCGATATAGTCCCGAGCACGTGACCAAGGAGTCACGTGGTATAATCGCGTAGGGTTCGAAATTGTTATGCACTCTAAACACTCGTAAAAATCTCACACCGCCTTCCCAATCGAATTTTTCTCGCGGTAATATTGTTAAGGGATTTATTACCCCGATTAAAGGCAACAAACAACATATCAGATTCTTAAAACATCCTTCCGTGTGGGTAAATCTCACCAAAATCTCCAATCGCTAGTTGTTGTACCACGTGACTCCTTAGTTACTTGATCGAGATTATCTCGATCGGTTCAATTACAAACCTCCTTCGAACCAAAACCTCTCTATTTCACTCTTAGTGCTCAAACCAAAAATGGAATCTTATATAATAGCGCTGAGCGGTCGTAAACAGGTGTTTCATGGCATTGTACGCAAGTTCCCTGAGAGGAGAAGTAATTCCTTAAATCCTTCAAGATATTCATAGTGGATGAGGACGCCTGGGTATCTTAAATTGTTTTGGGCTTTCGGCGCGAAATCCAGCGGCCTGGGTTCGAATCCCAGCTGAGACGAATGATTTTTCCACTCTGAATTTCACTCAATAGTGTGACCGCTCTGGGTTGACACCCATTTTTCGAGACTTATATTATTCGACGCACCCATGAAGACCCAGAAATAAGTTCATGGACCAAATAAAGAAGACAGTACAGAGGGAAAAATACCAGGAGGTAAGGGAACTAGCACTAGATAGGGAAGGGTGGAGGGCTGCAGGCCGCCAATCTTAGGATAGCACGACCAATGGTGATTAAAAAAAATTTTAAGATGTCAACTTTTACTAAAACCACTCGATTTATTAAACAACGACCCAGGTTTCGATGTGCATTCACATAATCTTCAGGTGATGTGAATGCACATCGAAACCTGGGTCGTTGTTTAATAAATCGAGTGGTTTTAGTAAAAGTTGATATCTTAAAATTTTTTTAAATGATGGAATACCACCAAGTGAGACTGACGAAAGTGAGTGATAATGGTGATTAAGTTTGATATATATTCATTCAGGCACTTTTATTGTATGTTTTTATTTGTTTGGCAGTATGAACTAGTAATGAAGACTATATTGCATACTCTTTTTATTGGTTTCTGTTTTTATGCAGAGTAAAACAAACTACGGAAAAAGGTAAGTCGGAATAGTGGGCTCATTTCTTCATAAAGAAATTTATCTATATATCCTCTATAGACTATGTGCACTGTTCCGCATACTTGAGGGGGAGAAATCATGGGAGGAACTACGACTGAAGATTGGTAACCCGAACTAATTTGGTAGGAATGATCACCAGTACAAGATGAAACGTCGATCATAAAGGATAGGACGATCAACGTAAAAAAGTAATCATTCCTCAAAAGGACGGTTGTGCATTGGAATAGTCTACCTGCCGAACTGCTCGAGCCCTTTGCTGGCAATATAAATGTTTTTAAGAATAGGTGCAGATAATTAATTTGGACGATTGATCCATTTTTAATTTTGGTTTTTTTTTTCTATTGATGTCTGATTTTATGTTTTATATTTGACGATTAGTTAAACGCAGAAGTGTTCAACCAATCAACAAATTAACGATTTTGGTTAATAATAATGGTAATTTTTCGACTGGAGGTGATTAAGTAAGAGAGATACATAGCCGAACAGATAGGTATAAAAAATCGTTCCTTCCGCGCACAATAAGCAACCATAATAAAAACTGAGCTCCACTAAATACACTCCCATAATTAACGTCACCATTTCGCTTCCCAAAACCTTATCCTTTACATTCTTCCACAGCTGATTTCCCCACACACCCTACCGCACGCCCTGCGGCGGTTCACAGTGCAGTATGTAGATGTGGTAACATCTGCTTTCTACTGTTTTGCTGTTACCAACTGGCAAATAGCCAACTTGCAATGCTTTAGGTTAATAATTATACATTTTCGAAACCAATTTTGACAATCATAATATTCCACTATCTTCTTCTCCTCTTTATTGCCAACATTACCTCCACATCTCCCATTTCCTTTGCATCCATTCCTCCATTCCTTCTTTCATCTCCCTCTCATCTCTCTCTTCCATCCCGCTAGCCCACATCTTCCTCTCCCATACATTAGCGCGATAAATCCCACTCCCAAAGCGTCACTCTTACCACCTCCCTCTCTTAATCCATGCACCTCCCCCACCCCCGCACCGTTCACCCTCTTCCGGAGCCCAGACCATGAATCCCTTCCACCCGCGACCTTAATGACTAACCCTCTCCCTCCCCCCCCCTTTCCCGTTCCCAGAATGCCCCGCTTCAATCCACTTTCTTGCCGTCAAAAGCTCAAAGCCCTGAGGTTTCTGTGGGAGGAGAGTGTGGAGGGAGAGGGCAGGTATATAAAGGAGGCCTTGATGCGGGCAACGCCGTGATGTGGGAGGGAAACGAGGAATGGCTGGAACCTCCTCCGCCTCCACTCCACGTCTAGTTTACTTTGACGCTAATGTATACAACGAGAAGCACCTTCATTAAGTGTTAATGAATGTAATTAAGACGGTAAAGCTTGGTAAGATTTCATTAAAGACAGCTCCCAGAGTTTTCGCCTCCTATACCCGCCCACCCCCCTCTTCCCACCCTCGATAACCTCCTCATCAGCTCCCTCTACAAACTGCACGGTGAGGTATTCTCAAGGCTGCGCGATACTGCGATGTATCGACCTCGATATGAATGGAGATATCGAATGACGATGCTGAAATTCCGGGCTTTGTCATACGGTGTCTCGCTTAGATGTGTATTCTGTTTCAGTGTGATAAGTGACTGAGCACGGTATAATTCGATATCATACCCTGAGAGATATTCGGTGCGATCTTGTGATGAATTGTCAGCGATATGCCGTACGTATCGCAAAAGGTACGATGTTGATATACCGGGCTATGCCGTATCACACCTTGCATAGCTATATTTTGTGATGCAGAGAGGTTAGTGGTAGAACAGAAACGAATCCATAACGTTTCTGGCAAGTCAATAAAAGTGATGTTGCGATGAAAATATTGTGATATGTCTGAGATCCAGTTACGATGTTGATATTCCAGGCTATGCCATATTATATCTCGCAAAGCTATGCATTGTGATTCAGTGTGACAAGTGATGGAGCTCGGTATTATTCAATAGCATACACCTTTGAGTTTTTCCTGGAATTCTAGCGACAAATCGTCTGCGATATGCCGCAGATATCGCAAAAGTTATGCTGTTAATATACCGGGCTATGATGTATTATATTTCGCGTATCTATGTTGTGATGCAGGGGGATAAGTGATGGAACAGAGGCGAATCGATAACGTTTCTGGCGATTCAATAAGAGGGATTTTCGATGAATATTCTGCGATACGTAGGGGATATCAAATTGCGATCTGATATTCTTGACAATGCTGTATTAATTCTCTCGCAACATATTTTGATTCAGTGTGGTAAGTGATGGAATAGGATATGTGGAATAGGATTGGAGCGATGCGTTTAATGCATTGCGATTCTATATAAGATTTATTGCAAAAATGGCGATGCGATTAAGGCGGGTTTACACATGGAAGTCACTTGCATGACAGTAGCCTTGGAAGTCGCTTCCAATCGATACTTCGATACGTAAGCACGCACTTCCATGGCAGTAGAGGTCGATAGTGGTGATAATCTATCGCGGTTGCTACTTGCAAGGAAAATAGACTGGCTTCTATTTTGCCTGCGAGTAACATATCGATTCTTCGATAAACTCGCATCGCATCTGGCGGTATCTTGGTTCCGTGACATTAAAACGGTGATTTTAAATCCAAACAACGAATAAGTTAGTAGAAGGAGTACTCATAGTGACTTATGAAAATTATTATTTGTTCTTGAAAATATTTTAAATGCTGAAAAACCTCTAAGGTTTATGACTTTTCTCTGATAAGATATTAATTATTATTGTCACAATTGACACACATTATTTGGCATAATGATGCATAATTATTGTAATTCATAGAAAGATTATGATAGGTGCAAAAGAGATAAAGACTGCAAGCGTGAAAAAAAAAATGGATTCAATGCCAGTATATCCTCATGGGAAGGGAATTTTTGGACAGAAAAAGAACCAACTGGTAATGAAACTTTGCTTTTAATATTTATAAAACACATTCGTAATACTGAGAAGGTTCATTTGTATTAATACTACCCTTTAGTATTTTTGGTGATGAAATCTTGATTGCAAAATTAAAATTAAATTATCACACCTTGAGAGTATAATTGGAGGTGTAAAAAAGAGTCTTGTGGTTATATTATATACTATCATAACCCAATAGTTCATAATGCATAATAACACCTTGGTACACTTATAAACACGTATGATCAGTTTTCAAGCAAACACTCTAAGCCTACTCTACGATTTCAACGCATTTTGGAAACCTTCACTTGAGGAATTTCGTTACTGACTTAACGTTTGTGTTCCGTAGATATTGGTTGTGCCTTTCATAAAAATATTAGCTTTGAATGGACGGTATAGTGGTATTTTCCAGTGATTAAATGCCATCCTGTCATACTTAATATGCATGCAGAAGAGCCTTTAATCAAAGAATTTATGCAGCGGAAATGCATTCAACGAGCTACAGATAAGGGTACCATAGAAATCATTCAATAATTTGGAGTAAATTTGCAATTTATCACTGCTAAGGCTCCTTATAATTTTTCATACGTTAGAAATTTAAATAAATTACTGATGTACATCATAAACAGAAAATTTATCGAATTGTCTATTATAATTCGGCAAATTGACAGCAATTAGCATGAATTTCTGCAGGAAATAAGAGACACGAAAATGATGTACAGCTTAAGGAACCCTCTCACTCGTTTGAAAACCTGAGAGAACTTTCAGAAATAACAAAAAAAAGTGTTACCTCAAAACTATCCTTGCACACAAATTATTTTTGGCGCTTTCATGGAAAACGACAAACTTCCAACAAAATGTTTGCGTTTCCACAAGTTGGTAACCATCGAGTCTCGATCAATAATATAAAAAAATGGCCTCTCATCTTTAGAAGCACTGCAGATTCCTGGTGAATCACCCTGTTATGCAATCAGTTAGGTTAAAAAATCTAAATATTTGTTGCCTCAGAAAGTTATAAGAACTATTGCTTCAAGATATATTTTTTGTTGCATGTACTGCTAAAACCTAAAGTACAATGAATTTGGCTAGAAGAGGAGTTTATTATTTAATAAAAAATTATGTCGTCTTCTATTTACGAATTTGTTTGCTATTTTTAAAATTTTCATCATTTTAAGAACTAATTTGTTTATTTATCTCTTTTTTGTAAGTCGTAAATTAAATTTTGGCATAAAAATGAATAAAAATTAATCTACGAAAACAGAATAAAAAGACAATCAACGAGAGATAATAAGCCGCTAGTATTGAGAATATAAACTTAAGAATTTTTCTGCGCGATGCTCGTAATGCTCATAATTATCTAGAAATATTCATAATCCTCATAAATATTTATAAAGATCCGAAATGAATAGAAAATTAGTTTGCAACAGAAAACAATCACTATGAATTTATAATTTAATGAATAATTATTTACTGCCCCCAATCGACGCTGAAATAACTTCCACCGATGTTTATCAGGAATAATGATGATTTAAATATTCATCATTGTCTGCACAGAAGGAATTGCAACATTAGACATTCAGCTCATCTTTCGGCTTTCTTACAAAAATCGTTAACATTGACGAAACGGCAAAGCGAATCGAAAATTATTGTCAATATTTTGGAAGGAAATGAGCGGTCACTCGATGCAAATTAGTTCGGGATACGACACTAGTGACCCGCGTATGAGAATTTGATGAACTCCGGGAGTCATTCGCAACGATAAAAGTAAATAATTGTGGTGGTGAAATATTTTCCTCCCAGAAACCGTCCAATTAATTGGTTGATATCTCTCTCTTGAAACTTCCGAGAGCACGACTCCCCCCTCCCCCCTTTCCCCTTCCATCCGCACGTATTTATTTTTTCGCGAATGAAAGAAAACAAGCGAACGGCTAATTTCGCAAACGTTCGCGGAAGCGTTTCCGTAAAGTAAATCAACATCCGGACCGAAATGCTAATAATGAAAAAGGCCGGCGTTTTTTCACGGTGGACCAGGTTGCGTAATATGTATTTGTTTTCCGCAAGGAAGCGAAAATTTTCGCCAAACGAAATTTTGGTTTTCGCTGGGGAGTGTTTAGCGGGGGAAACAAATTACTTCTCTATGGAAGCATGTTGGACGACCGAATGTATGTACGATCCGTGTTCCTCATCAGAATTCGCGTTATAATCTGCAAGTAGTCACTACGACACGTGGCATTGGGTGATAGCACATTGGCCAAGACCTGATGTACATGAGTAAAGTGTTTGATAAACATGATACTACTTTTTTTCAAGACTTATCTATATATATATTATACCTATAAAAACGAATGTATGTCTGTGTGTCCTGTATGCATTACTACACCGTTGATCCGATCGCCAAGAAACTTTAAGAAGTAGTTGAGTACACTCTTGCAAAGGTTTCGAAGGTTTTAGGTATAAAAATTTTTTAAATTTCGCCCCCCCCAAGGGCCTCTTAATCTTTCGAATACTTTTCGCGCAACAACGCCCGACGGGGAAGTGCATTACTACAGTTATAATCCTATCGTGCTGAAATTTTGCCGAGTAATAGCTCAAGGCAGGAGGAAAGTTGTAGGCTACTTAAAAATGATCTCAGGGCCCATAAAGGTCCCAAAAAAGGGCCCTTAGGTGGTTCGTGGTACGTATCGGGTTTTGTGCAGTGGTTTCATTTTTTACTTTTTAAAATTATTTCAGCTCAAGATAGAGTTTTTTTATTTTTTTATTAAATGTCTGAAAGAATGAAGTTTTTAATTCTTTCAATTAATTACCCTTTTCACTTCGTAATTGACTGAAAATTGCGTTTTTAGCTGCAGAAACACATATTTTTCTGTGAAATCAACAATATCATATTCGCTTGACAACCAAATTTCGGTCATTGCTGTTGGAATTCATATTGCTTAGTTGGGCCGATTAGGAACGCTAAGCATTGGGATTTGTGCAGCGGTTAATTATTTCGCTTTTTAAAACAACTTTAACTAAAGATACAGAGTTGAAGTTCATTTTATCGCATACCCGAAAGCATGATACTACTAAAATTAGTGGTATCTTGCCCGAAAGAATGAAGTTTCTCTCTTTATCAATCGATTTACTTTTACGCATTTTCCTTGACAACCAAATAAATAAACAAAAATAAACATTAAATCAAATTTTAATTAACGAAAATGAAATTCTGAATAGCTACTCAACAAGTAAGTACTCGAATTATGTGCTTAACTATAATGTTCTTTTAGCCCGGCTGTGCAGGTAGTATGATTACAGTAAAGGGTTTCAAAAAATTGTCTCTCTACTCTATATTAAACAAGTTTTACAAATTTCATTGTTTTTATTTTACCATGTAATTTTTTATCATTCTGTCAATTTTTCAGTCATTTCACTTATAATTATTATTGTTCATGGGAGATATTGTCACATTGTTTACCTACTGTTGTCTCACAATTGTATAGATGCTCTGCAGAAGAAAATATTAATTTAATAAAACAATTACTTGAAATGTAGTCTGTTATCACAACTACTTACTAACTCCTCACCTCTTATATAAAGAGTTTTGAAGGAAGTATGATCCCGAGCAACGCCGGGTAATTCAGCTAGTCTAATTAATAAAAATGAATGCTTGTTTGATCGTCTCCTATGCGTTCCAATACCATTCATCTAATTACCATGAAACTTTGGTGAGTTGTTGTGCGCGTATCTGCGAAGGTTTCTGAGTTATTAAATTCATTGTACAATAGGTGGAGCGCGAGTCGTTTCACCAAATGAGAGTTGGCAAGTGAGCTTCTCAAACAATCTATAAACGAAACAGATCGTTTACGAGTGGCTCGATCACGTGCATCAGAATCGTATCAGTGAGGCATAATATTGTGTACATCACAATCATATTAGTAAGACATAATTTTTTTTAGAAGGTTTGCAATTTATTTGCACGTAGAATAAGGTTTGGTGAAGGGGTTTTTTATTTTTATTTATTTTTTGCATTCAGTTTTCGTATACGCTTAGCTTTTTCATAAAATTTGATTTTCAAGTTTGAAAAATCTTAAATATTTGCACTACTTCAACAATAGGATATTTTACGAGGGTCATCCAGAAAATAAGTTCCGTTTTCCTTTTTTAAATCGAGTTTTTATTGAAAAAAATTTAAACTTACAGGAAATGTTCTTGACAGTAGGTATTATTTTTCCACATAATCTCCGGCGATCTCAATGCACTTCGTGTACCGAGAAATAAGCTTTGGAATCGCCTCCTCGTAGAAGCTTCCCGCCACCTCCTTGGTCCAGTTGGTGACTGCTTCTTTCACTTCCTTGTCACTTGTGAAACGTTCTCCGGCTAATTCCTCCTTCATTTTGGTGAACAGATGTAAGTCTGAAGGGGCCAAGTTGGAACTGTAAGGTGGATGGGTCAGAATATCCCAAATGAACTGATCCAAATGTTCCGTAGTGGAACGAGCGACGTGAGGCCGTGCATTGTCGTGGAGAAGGCACACACCAGAGGTCAACATTCCTATTCTCCTGTTCTGAATGGACCGACGAAGCTTCTCCAGGGTCTCTCAATACCAGCAGGCGTTAATTGTTTCCCCTTGAGGAAAAAAATCAATCAGGAGAATTCCTTTTTGGTCCCAGAAAACAGAGGCCATGATCTTCCTGGTGGACTTGACAACTTTGAATTTTTTTGCACTCGGTGAGGTGGTGTGTTTCCACTGCATGGATTGCCTTTTGTTCTCTGGGGTATATTGTGGCATCCAGGTTTCATCTCCAGTGACTATGGACTTGAGGAAAGCGTCCCCTTCAATTCTGTAGCGGCCCAAAAATTCACCAGCTTTTGAATCACTCCGCGCACAACAACTCGAGACGGAACAGGCACCGAGGTGGCGGAACGCGACGTCGAGGGCTCCATTTCAACAACTTGCTATGACCGTTTTTTTTTTAAGGCTACTGCGGCCTTTTACCACCCATTCTATTCATAAAGTTCCCTGTTTTTGTAAAACGTTGCCAGATTTGGCAAAAATAAACCCTAGCGACCTACAAACCAAAACGGAACTCATTTTCTGGATGACCCTAGTATATACTTGTAAACCGCAGCATAGGCATGGAATAGAAACTCATACCATAATTTGTGCGTTACGAGTTCCAGTGTAGGTACGAATAATTCATTGGACTAGGTCTGACATTTTTTTGTGTCTACTTTATATATGCGTGTCTACTTGGTAGGAAAAAGTAGCATTGCAACGCATGCCGGGCACAGGTAGTTAGCTAGGAAATGATTAAGATGCCATTTTATTCATATTTTGAAACCCTCTTTTTTTCCAATTATAGAAAAAAGATTTGATATGTTCAGAGTGATTCAGTGGTGTGAGGTATATAATGTGAAAAATGGACATTAAAACTTACCAAAACTGCATACCACGTTGTATCCCGCGAACTGCCGCTTTGGTGATTGGCGGAATGAGTGTGCCTCCCGGAAATCTGCAAATAAATTTACTGTACATTTAAAAAACCATCATTAGTATGAAAATGGAAGTTCCCTAGCGTTAAAAGCCAAAGAAGGTTACCTAATAAAACAAAAAGATTTATCAAGGCAGTTAGAGCGAGATTTTTTCCTAGTTCCGTTTACGATCGGGGTATACAGCTCCCTTAATCCCTAATTGTTTTCCGATCTCTGTGGAAGAAGACAGACTTCATACCTATCGGATAATTAGGGAGGATATTGGTCTAGGGAAAAAAAAGAACAGCCTCCTTAGTTGCCAAGAATAGATCTTCGTCTTCCCCTACATTCCCTGCCGCGGACAACAGCGCCACTGATGGGACAGTGGCAAATGCGTCGCATGAGTTTAGGTGAATGTTCACAGTTACACCAGGGTTGAAATTCGCTATGAAAAACTCATTTGACTTGACCGGGATCCGAACCCGGATCTCCCAATTGCCGGTCAGGTGTGTTAGCCAGTTACACCACCATGCCATCTTCCTTCAAGGCGAATTTCGAGAGGGGTTTATGCGAACTAGATGTTCAGGCCTCAAGTCTACATGGTAGCACATGAGGCGCAGTCGTGCTTACAAAGCCACTGTCGCGGTGGATACCGGCAATTGGGAGATCCGGGTTCGAATCCCGGTCAAGTCAAATGATTTTTTTCATAGCGAATTTCAACCCTGGTGTATATGCACCCGTGCGAGTGACTTCGTACCACATCATTTGTTACATGCAATGTTTGGAAATTAGTTCACAGTTACCTTAAAATACATATTTTTCAACATTTCCGTAATCCTTCATAGAGAGAAGGATTCCCATTCACAATAAGTGCAAAGAGCTTGATAAATATACGCCATGGGCGTTACGGCGATCGTCTGATTTTCAGAAAATCCGCGTTTCTTCTGCAGGGGATATAGTTATGTAAAGAAAAAAGAGCAAAAAGTTAGTTAAAAGACACTTATTGTAAATATTTACCCTATTCCAGAGGACTGTGCCAATAGATTTACTATAGGCAGCAAAGCAGAGTCGTAAAATAGAAGCATAAGGACATCTGCGGAAGCGTTTTCGATTGGGATATACGCGACGCGTCACACCTGCTCGACCGGTCGAATTTGTGATGATTTCCGACCCCAGATTTTTTGTTAAAGTCTTACGTCATCAACTTGAAATTTTTATAGCATAAAGAATAAACCTTTTCCAACAGAGATTCGTATCTGAAACATGAAAAATTGATCCCGGAGTATAATTAAACCATCGGGAAAACGGAAAAATGTAGGGTATATTTTTCCAAAAACTGTTATTATTATTGACATATCTGAAACTAATGGAGATGTATCAATCCATCTTCTATCGGAATGCTAAGTAACAACCGTCACGGTTGTAAGATAGAATCTGTAATTGATATCTTTCGAGAAGCTACCTGAATGGTTTTCGGCCATGATGCGCTCGGACGGTGACGCAATTAGTTCAGTCTTCTCTCACAGATCTTATATCAGCGCTGCCTGTACATACGCGCCGGAGCCTTGGCTACAACTTACCGACGATTGTTGCCTTGAGCGAGAGTTATCCTGGTGTAAGAGACTCCTGGAGCCAAAACGCCTCGATCGGGTGCGAGTGACGCCATCTTGTGAATTTTCGACAGAACTTTTCCTTACCGAAGGGTATGATGCGCCCTCTTAAATCCCTAATTATCCGAACACGGTGGAATAGGACAGACTCCATACCTTTAGGACAATTAGGGAGGACATGGGTCTAGGAGAAAGAAAAGAATTCTACCTAGCCACATATTACAATGGCTGAGAGTCACTCAATGAAACGTGGTATAAGATCCTCGTTGTTTACTACATGATTTCTTGTCTTACACGTGATTTAGTAATTATCAATTCCTCATTAATTTAAATTAAGTCTCTCTAGAGTACTCACCAGTACCATTTCTCATGCAAAATGTTTGGTAATTGTTGGCAATTATTTAAAAAAAACCGTGCGGTTAGTTGCAGATTTTTTGTATCACTATAAATATTAGCAATGTTTCCATAAAATAAATCCAAATTCATTGGAATTAAATTAGCTATTATCTGCAAAAGGCTAATTTAAACATAATAATCATTTAAAATCATTGAAAATCGACACCATTGGCAAACAGAACTGGCAGAGTGATGCTTAGCTATTCAAATTGACATCTACCCTCGTGAGAATTTCGTGGTATGAGTGCAAGCGCGCGGGTATTTACGCATTGATGTCAACGCCGCAGACCAGTCATTTCGGCTGACATTTCAGATAGGCGGAAGGCGGCACACCCATAAACATCACTTGCATTGAACACGAAAGGGGAAAAAAACCCATATAGGTATTAATAAATGTATTTTCCCTGGGAAAAAACCAATTATCTCCCACGGACATGCATTCCTGGAATGAAAAGGGAAAAAAATGGGAATCTCGCTGCCCAGAGGGCAAGAGCTTCTGCACACACACTCCCTCCCCCTGGCAACATTGTCCCCCCCCCTCTTGTCCGTCCTGTCACTCTGAAATACCGACCCTGCCCCCCTCCCCAATCTTCAAGCATCACATAAAAAAATAACCTTCCCCTCGATGGCACCATTAAAATTATTGTTTCTGTTTTAATTTACTATATTATCCAGCGAGACAAATAGAATAAATTGGCAATCTTTATCTCTCTCGCGTCACCTTTTTTCACCGGAAAAAAACGCGAGCAATTTTATACAGAGAGCTGATTGCTTTTCACGATTTGCATTCCTCTCCAGCCTCCAGCATCCCGGCCATGATCTCTCGACGTAATGGAACTGTACAGCAGTTGGGTGGGGTTGATAGGACGGGGGGGGGAGGAGGGGGATGATCTTTTGAGGGAAGTGTTCGGAAATGAGTAAATAAAATAAATTGATTGGCACGGAAAAAAAAACTAAACGATCGCGTCGATCGTGTCTCCAGCTCAAATTTTCTTCCCCCTCTCCACTCCCAACACATTTTTTTGGTTCGTCAAACACTCCTCTTACCTTCCCCCCCCCCCTCTACTCCAAGCTTATACATCAAATTTCCACACGCGCTCTCTCGTTTTCCCCCTCCACCCCTTGTTACGCCCAGGTCTCCGGGCCCTGCCACCCCTTAAGGGGGAGGCCCTCGTCACTCCTGAAGGGCCCACCCCCCCCTCCCGCCGCGTGCGAATCACTCGCTCCGTTGAATCCGCAAATGGGCAGTGGACTATAAAAAAAACTTACCTCGAAAAAACCGGATGTAGGGAATGATGTGTACGGGGTGAGGTCGGGCAACTTGTAGCCAGGACGCAAATCGGCATGGCGCGCGCCGGACTAAAATGGTGTCTGCGGGCACCTGAAAAATGGCCCAACGAGGCCACGGGGTTTTATCCCTTCTGACGAAACGGGCCGTTTACATTTTAAGAATTCTTATAATCCTGTCAGTGTAGGTGCAAAAATTCGTGCGGGTCGTGGCCCATATGAGGAAGACTAAAATCCCAGTATGCGGAATAGAGAAGCTGAATGTAGAATGGTCAATATTAGGTAAATAACAACGAATGTGAAGTACATACAGGACTGTAATGAAACTAATAATGAAAAGAAAATAGCTGGAACATACTTAAGAGTATCTTAGTTTGCGGAAAAGTGAAGCTGAATGTAGAAGTCACCCTGAGAGGAGAGAAATTAGAGCAAGTGAATTCCTTCACTTATCTTGGAAGTATCTTAAGGATTTAGATGCGATTGATGATTGGTGTGACAGTTGGCAGCTAGAATTAAATTTGAAGAAATGCGCGATAATGAACTATTGGAAAAAGAATGGCATTCCCCGGAATAATTATAGCATCAAATAAAAGAAAATATCTAACGTAAAATCTATTAAATACTAAGGTGCCACCATCACTGAAGACGTGTCATGGGGGAAACACATCAGGGAAAAAACTAGTGTAGCAAACCGTAGATTAGGATTCGTAAAAAGGGTTCTAGGCAAATGCGATGAGAGAGTACGAGAAAGAAACTATTTTACACTTGTCAGGCCTCATTTAAATATATCGCTAGTATATGGGACCGTACGAGGAAGGTTTGATAAAAGAATTAGAGCGTGTGCAGAGGAGATCCGCTAGGTTTGTAAAGGCCGTATATATATATATATATATATATATATATATATATATATATATATATATATATATATATATATATATATATATATATATATATATATATACACGATGTGGATAGGATGGAGGAGATAGACACACAAAAAAAAGGGACGATCACACTTACATAGCTAGCTTTCGGAACTAGTCCGTCTTCAAGGCGTATCACGGTCCGTGATACGCCTTGAAGACGGACTAGTTCCGAAAGCTAGCTATGTAAGTGTGATCGTCCCTTTTTTTTTGTGTGTCTATCTCCTCCATCCTATCCACATCGTGTGTTCATCGCCGCATGGCTGACTCCAATCCATCAACGTATATATATATATATATATATATATATATATATATATATATATATATATATATATATATATATATATATATATATATATATATATATATATTAAGAACCCCTGCGTATTATGCTAGGATTGATTTACAAGATTAGAGAGATAGATTGTCGTACCGATAGATTTAAAATGTCATTTTTCCCGCGTACCATAAGAGAGAACAATAGGCAGCGTAGCAAAGGGATAGGTAGGTGAAATATAGTTAGAGTAGTCTGTAGTGCATGATGTATGTAAAAACAACCAATAATCCTTTTCTTATTATGTAGATACTAACCATCTAGCTGCATGTGACCCTATTATCTAGCATGTCTCCCTTAAATATCCTACGTGCATGGCAATAGTGCATGTTTGGTGATCTTCACCCCCTGCCACACACCCTCGTGTTGGCTTGTAGGGTATTACGTAGATGTAGATGTGTCATCACGCGGGACGGAAGAAGAGAAACGCACATCAAGCGTAAAAGGCTCCAACTGAGAAGGCGCCCATAGGAAGAAGACCACTGTTGTGATCAAAGAAGATAGGACTACAAACCTGGAAACAGTACAAGGAAAATTGGTGAGGAAGGTGGCATTCTATAGATCGGAAGCATGGGCCATTGGAAAAGCTGACCAGAAAAGACTAGAAACCTTCAAAACCTGGTGCTGGGGGGATGTGTTTCAATCGCTCGAGATGATCCCGATTACGTAACGAAGGAGTCACGAGGTACAAAAGCCAATGGTTGGAGATTTTGATAAATTTTACGTAGTCGAATGGCTATATAAGCGTCTAATAAGACGTTTATTGTGGCTAAAATCGGGATAAAAAAATCCATTTTCAATATAAAGTAACAATAATACGAGGGTAAGTCAATAAATAAGTCGAAAACGTCAGCGTTTCATCATCAGTATCGGTCGCAAACATTTCATTGGGAACGCTTGAAACATCCACCGTACAGCCCCGACTTAGCCCCAAGTGATTTTCATCTGTTCGGGCACCTAAAAAATCATTTGAGTGGCTGACGTTTTGAAAATGATGATGACGTATTCTAAGAGGATACTCGTTGGCTGCGAGAGCAAACAAAAGACTTCTTTCCTGCCGGCTATCAAGGAATTGTAAGGAGACGGGATAAGTGTAGTCTGAGTGTACAGGATGAATATGTAGAAAAGTGGAATAAATTTCTGGAAGTTACTTTGATTATTATTCCCTCTATCCTGTTTTGCGAGTTATTTATCGACTTACCCTCGTATAATACACGAGAAAAACTCGATCGGGAAAGTTAATTGAGATTTTTCCGAGTGTTTTGAATATACCAAAATCTCCAATCCTTTGTGATTGTACCACGTGATTCCTTAGTCACGTGGTCACGATTATCTCGAGCGGTTCAAACACAACCCTCCAGGCGGAGGATGCTGAAGATCAAATGGACGGGCAAAATGAAAAATATGATGAAGTGTACAGAAGAGTAGAAGAGGAGAAAACCATATGGAACACCATACAGATAAAAAGAGCAAGATGGGGTGGACACATCCTGAGACACAATGGGTTTGTGAAGAACACAATTGAAGGCAAAATAGACGGAAAAGTCCTCAGAGGAAGAACCAGGAATATGTTCATGGACCAAATAAAGAGGAAGGTAGATAGGAAGAGATACCATGCGGTAAGATAACTAGGATTAGATAGGGAAGGGTGGAGGGCTGGAGTCAACCAATCTTACAATTGAACAACCAATGAATAATGTGTTCTAACGTTCATATTTTAAGTGACATTTATGCTGCTTAGGAGCCGTAGCAAAGGAAGGTTAAATTCATTGGTCATGTTCTTCGACATAATAATTTTTAAAAAATATAATGGAGGGGAAGGTGCTCGGCAAAAGAGAAGCAGAGGAAGGCCAAGACAGAAGTTCCTAGATGATGAACGAAGTACGATGGGATTAAAAACTAGGGATGGACCGATACCGATAAGAAGTATCGGCCGATACTTATGGTATCGGTAGCATCGGTATCGTCAGTCACGTCAGTGTTTTTCAGATTTTTTCAATTGTAAGATTTTTACTGCCAATTAAACGAGGTGTCGAATTCTACCGCTAGAATACTATGGTACCAAATGCCATCAGCTTAAGCCGTGTCCCAATTCGTTAGGCAATAGGGAGGATGCGGTTAGCTACCTAAATATTTAGAGGCCTTTCGCTAAGGGAGCTTGATTTGGGACATCCTTCGCTAGTGTTGCCGTCTACCGAGCTGGAAACGAATGAAAAACATGAGTAATTAATAAAGGACTGAATGAAACAAATGTAACCTGAAATTAAGACATTTTTGGCACCTTCGTATGCGTTGTGAGATTTGGAAAGTAAAATAACATTTTTTCATCCATTTCGTTGTTTGGAGATTCGTTAGTTTTTAGTTTTAGGGGTATTTGAGTTTGTGTAGGTGTTCTGGGATTTAAATTCGTTTTTTTTACAGTACTAAGTAGAATTTTTCTTTTGTAGTCGGGTGTTGGGTTGCGAAATATTAGAGAATTCTTTCACTTACACACAAAATACTTGCCGGCCATGTTTGACACCTTTCAACTACTTCCTTGTGTACGAGTTTCCTTGTGCGACGCATGCAGCGCTTTGCATGATGGGAAATTCAATATGGAGGCGGATTTAGGATAAACTCCATCTACCCTAAATTTCACCCCAGAGAAAGGCACCTAAATCCTCTCCCCCATGATGCCTAACGAATTGGGACACACTTCAAGATGGCGTCCTCCCTAAATCTGCCGATTTAACTGCCTAAATGGAGAGTTGGGACACAGCTTTAATGTAAGACAGGGTATATAACAACGGGGATTCTCAGCAGGGTTTCTTTCGATCACCTTTCTTCACCAAAATTTTTCAGTGAATTTAGTGTTTTGCCGGTGTAATGATGGTTGTTTTGGTAATCTGGTTTCTTAGTTAATTGAGCCAGCTTAACATGTTTGTGGAGGAATATTGACTTTGTATTATACCAAGAATGACGTTTCCAGATTTTCATTTGTCACTCTGTGCTTTACACCCGTACGGTCTCAAACTCACGGATACTTCTGTGCTACAATGAAATGGTGAGATTATTTGTTATATCTAACTTTATACAATAGCGTTGATGCGGGGAAAGGCATATTCATAGAGTTTAACCCAGGAACAAGGCAGATATTCAGACCAAACAATTGATTTACTATACACTTGATAATTTTTTACTCTTAGATTGATTAACATAAATCGCATTTATTATTGGAAATATAATATATTCTATAAAACGGAACTTTAATAACTTGTGCTTTCTATCAAATGTTTAAACTAGAGGGGATTATACGGACGCATTAATCATTAATGTATGCTATCTAGAAATCACTATCTATAGCTATCACATAATAGAACATGCATTTCCCTAAATTTCCTTTAGGATTGATCTGTGATGAACAATGCATGCATTTTATCGAAAAAATGCATTTTCGATATTCAGAATTGCAAAATACCACATTTAAAAATATTTTTTGAATTTTCTGGCAAAAATGTATTAATATCTTTTACCTATAATTCCTATATAAAAATATTATGAAATAAATTTGATGAATAATGAACCTAGTTGTAAAA
Organism: Ceriagrion tenellum; assembly: GCA_963169105.1. Classification (NCBI taxonomy): domain Eukaryota; kingdom Metazoa; phylum Arthropoda; class Insecta; order Odonata; family Coenagrionidae; genus Ceriagrion; species Ceriagrion tenellum. The sequence continues at coordinate 39,832,330 of OY720644.1, read as the reverse complement.
TTTAAATAATATTCATTCATTAAATATTGACTTTCATTTATGACCAACTAGCCGAAGGTTCCCGTACAAATTCAACGGGTGTTTGAAAATGCGAACTTATTTTATAAGGAAACCACAAACCATGAAGAATACAGTCAGCGTGGTCATTTTGAGGAGTTCGTAACATATCTTGTACGTTGTGTACGTTGTAGTAGACACGCTGACATTTTTTCACGTGCACGCAGAGATGAGTGACTGCTGGTCCTCTTTCATACGCGAGAAACCAAAAAATTGGCCAAGCAGACTCATTACTACTTAAAGAGCATCCAGGTTCATAGATTGTCACCTCGTTCCCCGGTTCTCTTGAACCGTCTTCTGAGTGAATGACGGCTTGATCGCTTCCCTGGTTTACATACAAATATTGGCATTCAATGACCTAATTGAGTTGCGTCATTCAACGTTGATATGTGCGTTGAGTATTTTTATTGGAATCGGAGAGTAGGGAACAATCCAGTGGTTGACAATGTCAAATGAATCATTTGCTGCAGCAGCCATGTTTATTTGATCCATGAAACCTACGTCACCAGGACGGCGCCTTCGGCGTAAAGGGTAGCCATAATTATTGGTTTTGGTTACTGAATCAAAATCTGAATCAATCTATGTTGATTCTAAGAGCAATTGCCAATTTTCATGCACGGATGTCCTTCATTATTATTTGCTGCGCGTAAGTATTCTTGCACATTTAATCGCATATATAGTCTATTTAATTACTTTATTTGTATCGTTTACTACGTAATGATCTTTCATATACATTCAGTGACCCTATGAGAGGTACTTTGAGAATAGACATTGAAGAGTATACTTGTCGTAAATATATATAGAATTAATCGATTATCCCTCGAAGCAATCCATCATTGGGCCCTTGGGTCTGCGGGCCCTTCTTTCACAGATTTTCTTTCAACGTGCTATCATGGGTCTACGGGAAAACATGATATTTAAATGGTAGAGGCATCTAAACCTCTGGTTGCCAAGGAAATATGATATTGTTGATTTCAGAGAAAATGTGAGATTTTTCAGCGAAAAACATGGCATTCACACGAATACGAAACGTAATAGAAAATTGATTGAAATACTTAGAATTTTCATGTATTCAGCCATCCGATAAAAAATATTCCAGCCCTCTATCTTGAGTAAAAGTACTTTTAAAAAGCAAAAGTAAAACCACTGCACCGAGCCCAATGATTAGCATGGACCACCATAGAGGCCTTTGGGGGGCCTCAGGGGACCCTGAGGGCTTTTTAATATAGCCCATATTACCCTCAGATATATTTTCTATCTACATGCCAAATTTCAGCTCAATCGGTCGAGTCGTTTTCGCGTGATTGAATAACAAACATCTAAACATACAAATACACAAACTTTCACATCCTACTAATATTATAAATGTGAAAGTGAAAGCAAAAAATAAAGCCACTGCACCGAACCCAATGATTAGCATGGACCACCAGAGGGGCCCATGGGGGGCCTTAAGGGTCCCTGAGAGATTTTGAATATAGCCTACAATGGAGGATTTATTGGTCAAACATGCCGGCTGCTGCTAATGATCCGTTTAACACTTTCAACCGCTGGATTGTACCCCTAATCTGCAATCCTGTTTTGAAGATACTCAACGCCCATATCAAAAATGAATATCGCAACTGAAATAAGTCATTGAATGCAAATATATGTATGTACACAAGAGAGGCAATTAAGTTCATTCACTCAGAAGACGACTCACAGAAGACCTCCTCAGTATTCTTCAGGTTTTGTGGCTTTCGTAAATAATAAATTCAGTGTTTTTCACACTCGTTGAATTTCAACGGGTACCTTTCGCTAGTTTATAATATTAGTAGGATTAGAAAGGTACCTGACTGGCATCATCACGTTTTCTCAATTATCGCTCTTTTAGCGATGTAAACCTTAAGATTAACTCAACTAGAGGTTTATTAGCACAACCCGGGTTTCGACACTTCGTGTCATCTTCAGGTAGACCTCTAATGGAGTTAAAAAAGCCATTTTTATTTGGTCCATAATGGATAACTTCCACAAAGTAATGCCTGCAACCATTTCCTCTGTCTTCAAATTTTATCAAATGTGGTGGATGTTTTAGTGGGTAGTATGGAGTGTCGACGTCCGCCTGGATGACACAAAGACAATACATCTACATCTACGTGATACCCTGCGAGCCACCACGAGGGTGTGTGGCAGGGGGTGAAGATCACCAAACATGCACTGTTGACATGCAACTAGGATATTTAATGGAGACATGCTAGATAATATGGTCACATGCAGCTTGATGGTTAGTATCTACATAATATGAAATGGATTATTGGTTGTTATTACATGCATCATGCACTACAGACTACTCTAACTATATTTCACCTACCTATCCCTTTGCTACGCTGCCTATTGTTCTCTCTTATAGCACGAGGGAAAAATGACATTTTAAATCTATCGGTGCGACAATCTATCTCTCTAATCTTGTTAATATGATCAAACCTAGCATAATACGCAGAGGTTCTCAATATATATCTAACGTCATCTGTGAACAACTCTGTTTCGAATTTACTTAAAAGGTTTAACCTAAATTTTAACCTGCGTTCTGATAGAAATTCCCATCCTAGTTCTTCTATTAAATTTGTAACACTTATACATTTATCATAACGGCCTTTAACAAACCTAGCAGATCTCCTTTGCACGCGCTCTAATTCTTTTATCATACCTTCCTCGTACGGATCCCATATACTAGCGGCATATTCTAAATGAGGCCTGACAAGTGTAAAATAGCTTCTTTCTCGTACTCTCCCATCGCATTTGCCTAGAACCCTTTTTACGAATCCTAATCTACGGTTTGCTACACTAGTTTTTTCCCTGATGTGTTTCCCCCATGACATGTCTTCAGTGATGGTGACGCCTAAGTACTTAATTGAATCTACGTTACATATTTTATTTTCTTTGATGCAACAATTATTCCAATAATTATATAGATTGAATAGTTTCTGTAGCATTGATAGCATACCTAAAGGGCAGTAAGTGTTGATGATAGTTTGTTTTTACTCTTTAGTGCATGTTGGTGAGAAATCACCCGCTGCTAAACACCCTTGAGGTGGCTTACAAAATAATATATATATGTAGATGGATAAATTAGGGACAGAAATGCTAATCATCGCCGAAACCAACGCGAAGCATGCCAGCCTGTCGTAATACTAACGTGGGCCCGGAGTGGTCCTCCCTCTTCTGCCCGAAGGCTGGGGAAGGAAGCGAAAAGTGGTGGACGTTTTAGTGGGTAGTATGGAGCGTAGACCTATTCTGCTGTTGGAAATTGACGACTCTGGCCTGAGTCGCACACTGTACAGATATCCGGTCTTGTTACCTGGTCGATTAACGGATTTCCTCGACTCCTTAAAAAAAAAATCAATTAAAGTTATGAATTCAAGAAAAATTTGCTTGAACACAATAACTTCCTCGCCTTCCAATATAATTCTCATGAAAAAGGCTGTATAATTTCGCATTATCCCTCAGACTACCGAAGCTGGGGAAACGAAATTACACCAGGTAACATTTTCAATAGCAGAACCTATGCATTATTATTGGTGACGTAATGCTTCATATCAATCGTTCTTGGATGATTTTGGCACCTAATTACCAAGGAATACTTTTTATTTTCAATAATTTGTTTGAAGAACATTCCTTAGGGGTTACTAGATTACCCTCGGAGGTAACGACAGTTTTAAAGCAGTTTCACAAGCTATTGAAATAAGTGAGATTATTGTACGGTCAAATTAATATTAATTTTTACATTCACTGATTCCAGAAAGAGGGTTAACAAATTTTTTAATTTTTTATGCAATTGTAATGGTATTTCTGTGGGTTATTGTATCGATTTATTTCGTACTGGAATATAGATTGTTTTATATATCATTTTAATTAAATAATTTTAATGCTAAAAATATTCTTAATCGTTAATAGAGGTATTCAGTAACCAAGGTATCCGAATTTGTAGTGAAATTGTGGCAAATAATAATCCAATTTTGGGTATGTGTGTCATATCTCGGAATAATGATCAAAATGATTATCGGAACAAATATTTAAACCTAAAATGGGTAAAATAATTAAAGATATATATGGGTTCCATTGAAATGAATTTCTTATTTGAAATCGGACTGTATTGAAACATTGAAGATTCAATTCTATGGAATCATATAATTCCTGAAAGATCACGATGGTGGAACATTTGGGAGAGTTGCCTAGTGTCAAAGGCGCTCCATTTCCTCTCATAACCCGCAGAAATTTTCTACTACCTAGATTTAAAATAATATGCAGATGGAGTTGTCGAAACACCATTTTACTTCACTAAATATTCGCCAACCAGCCAACAAAAAACAAAGCACCGAACGGCCGGATTGCTAAAACTGTTAGAAAAATATGTTTTTTTTTCGAAAATGAAACCATCCGATGACCCATTAGGCAACAATTGCTCCATCATTATTGCTTTATAATACGACAATTTTACATCATATTACTGGAAATAAATTGTATTAAAAATAAGTGACTGATAAGAAAGTAATAAACGAAACCGCACGGAATGATAGATTGCAGAGAGGATTATAATTGTTTATTTGCCATGTTAAATTGACCAGTATTTCCACTCAATCGACGATTTACCGCGTAATAATTTAAATAGTTCAGAAAATGTAATATTATGTTAGATAAGCGTAAGTTTGTTCATAAGGTTTACCGACTTCGTTTTTCCCGCGATCGATAAGAGACCATAATGGCAGCGCAGCGTTGAGACTTTGAGGTAGGTTGATTGACAGGTAGCGTAGCTGATAATTTGACGTGCTTCCTAATGTTTCTAAATCTGCCACGTTGTGCTAACACCATGTTTTGCATATTCGCTGCATGAATCTTGTATAACACATTCGTAGTAGCATTATAGATAGACTAAATAGCTATTTTACACTTGTCAGGCCTCATTTAGAATATGCCGCTAGTATATGGGATCCGTACGAGGAAGGTATGATAAAAGAATTAGAGGGCGGGCAAAGGAGATCTGCTAGGTTTGTTAAAGGCCGTTATGATAATTGTATAAGTGTTACGAGCTTAATAGAAGAACTAGGATGGGAATTACTATCAGAACGCAGGTTAAAATTTAAGTAAAACCTTTTAAGTAAATTCGAAACAGAGTTGTTCACAGATAATGTTAGATATATATTGAGAACCCCTGCGTATTATGCTAGGTTTGATCATATTAACAAGATTAGAGAGATAGATTGTCGTACCGATAGATTTAAAATGTCATTTTTCCCGCGTACTATAAGAGAGAACAATAGGCAGCGTAGCAAAGGGATAGGTAGGTGAAATATAGTTATAGTAGTCTGTAGTGCATGATGCATGTAATAACAACCGATAATCCCTTCCTTATTATGTAGATACTAACCATCTAGCTCCATGAGACCCTATTATCTAGCATATCTCCCTTAAATATCCTAGTTGCATGCCAATAGTGTATGTTTGGTGATCTTCACCCCCTGCCATACACCCTCGTGGTGGCTCGCAGGGTATCACGTAGATGTAGATGTAGAATAGTTTCGGTAGCATCTGTATTGTACCTTTAGTTGGATGTATACTGATGTAGGTTAATTTCTGCACTGGTGAATGTTGGTGATAAGCCACCCCAAGCTAAACACCCTCGAGGTGGCTTGCAGTGCATTATTTAGATGTAGATTAGTCCCGGCAAAATATATGCCAATTTAATGAACGCATTTTGCATCAAAGCTTTCTCTGGTGTATCATTTTCTGCTAAAACACAAGTCTACATTTTCGCGCATAGAAATCCCAATTATCATCTTTTTTAATCTTCACGTTTTCATCCGCTTCCCAATGCATGTTTCTAAATCTGCCAAGTTTTACTAACTTAAGATTTGCATGCTCCCTGCATGTCTCTTGTATCATGTGTACGTAGTTGCATTATAGATTTACTTCATACATTTGGTACCATTTATAGTATACCTCTAGTTGGGTGCATACTGGTGAATGTTAATTTCTAAACTGTGGTGCATGTTGGTGATAAATCACCCTCTGCTTAACACCCTAGAGGTGTCAGATGTAGAAGAATTATCACAGCAATTCCACATAGTAATAGATTTATTGACACGACCGGTTTCGCCGCAGAATAGCATCATCAGGATGACCATCAGGATCGCCTGATGATTCTGTTCTGTGGCGAAACCGGTCGTGTCAATAAATCTATTACTGTGTGGATTTACTGTGATAATTCTTCTATCCCTGATATCAAGGAACTCCGTCAAGTAAGGTCCATAACTATCCTCTATCCTTGAGGTGGGTTGCTGGGTAATTCACAGATGTAGAAGAGTACCGGAAAAAAACACGTTTATTTCATGAACGTACTTTGCACCATAGCTTTCTCTGGTGTATTATTTCCTGCTATGAGTTATCTGAGGAGTGTTTGCGGCAAAAGTAGGATGGATAGGGTCAGGAATGAGTGTGTAATACCTAAATGAATGTGGGTAAGATGCTCCAGTAATGGATATATATAAAAGGAGTGAGCTTCGTTGGTTTGGCCATGTTGAGAGAATGGATGAGAGTCGAATAACGAAACATATGTAAGAGTGAAATGAATGGTGCGAGAGGTAGAGGTAGGGCGAGAAAGTTGTGGTTGAGGAAATTCTTAGGAGGAGGAATATTAGGAGTCTTAACAACAGGAGGGCGTGTATGAAGCATTGTATGGAGGTGAGTGAGGCAAAAGAGGTTTGCAAGGATAGGTAAGTATGGATAACCCCCTCGTACTACGGCAGATTAGATCGCGCCAATAAAATTAGAGAGCTAGATAGTAGAACCGATAGGTATAAAATGTCTTTTTTTCCGCGTACCATTTGGGACCATAACAGCTGTGATCGTCGTCATGAATAGTGCAAATAGTGACATTAGCTAGACTGTAGACCTTTCTCGTTATATTCTCTACTCTCTTATTTATGCATGATGTAAATATCGATGTTCTTTTCTTTTGCATGATATTTTGAACTGTAGTAGTAGTCTTTGTATCCGTTGCATGTTGGAACGATTGAAGATAGAATGTTTCTTGAGTATTATATTTTTAATTGGCGCTTTGCATGTGCGGTACGCGGGTTTCAATGTAATTTCGGTGTTCTACCATATCATTCATGCATGCCTGGTGTGGAAGCACCCCCTGCCACACACCCTTTGGGTGGCTTGCAGGGTATGATGTAGATGTAGATGTAAGTATGGAGGGAGTTATTGAAGGAGAGTTAGGTGTACAAATATGTATTTATGTGTGAAACTTTGTGACTGTTCCTACCCCGGAAGGGAACGGCGTCATTGGTATGTATGTACGTAAAATACAAGTCTACATTTTCTCGCAGAGAAACCTCATCAATTGTCCTCTTTAATGCAATTGGCCCTCGCATCTATATCCGCTTCATAACGGTTTAGCCATATTTGGCATAGTGAGGCGCTGAGGAGACAGTAGGAATGCAATTGTTTGCGTTCGAGGGCGAGAGCGAAATGCAACAAGGAGCGGCGCAGAATACACTCGCACGTTCGTAGTAGGCCTTCCTCAAACTGCCCGTCCACGGCTCCGCCGCATCCCCGCCGACCCCTCGGCAGTGGCGGCGATTCCCCCATCGCTTCCCCGCCCGCACCCATCCCAACCTCCCCAGAGATCCTGTATCCATCCCCTCCACCCAACCAATCTTCCTCCCCCCCGTCTCCGTTCAGAGATTCTCGACCCACCCCACTTTACCCTGGCCCCTCCCCCCTGGCTCCGCGCGGCGAGTTCTGATTGGCCGAATTCCTCCGCGCGACCCCGCCCACTCAATACCCACCTCTCTTTCCTTCAGAGCGTGGAGTCACAAGCCTTCCTCCTACCTCCCTCCATCAAGACCCCCGGAACTGTCTCACCCACACCCCTACCTCCCGAGCTTTTGTGCCGAGAAACCCCTGAAAGCGATGTGTGAGTGAAACAGGGGGGAGAGGAGGAGGGGGGCAGACGGTAAAAGCTCTTTTCCACGCCCTATCCTCCTTAATAAGCCGAGAGGGAGGTAACCAGGCTGTTAAGGAGGCGGAATAATTGGGATTCCGCGGCACAAGACTGGTGTGCACGGCTGCAAACGAGCGCCTTTTTTTTATTAAACACACACACACACACATACAAGCACATTTCTGCGCTCCACTAGTCTCCCCCCCCTCCTCCCCCACCTATACATCCGTCTGTGGTCCCACCCCCTCCATCTATCGCCGACAGGATAAAAAAAAAACACCCAACTCCCCCGGGTTCCCTGCCCGACTCCTCTCTCTCTCTCTCCTCCCCTCGCTCTCCGAGACCTGCCCCCGTATTCATTCCACTCATTCCACACGCAAACGCCCAAAGCAGCGGGTGGGGAGGCTCAAGAGCGTGTGGCGTCAAGGGCTCTCTTCCACGAGTGTGTTTTATCGCTGGAGGATGAAGCGGGTGAGTGAAGGAGGTGTCTGAGCGGGCCGTGGACGGGTCTGTGCCGGTGCTGAGGACTGATGCGCCGACGGCCGAGGAACTGCGGCCGAAGCGGAGGGAAGTCCGTGTTGAACCTCTCTGTTGTTTTCCCCTGATACCCACTGTTGTTGCTCTGAAGCCGCGTTGGGCGCCAAGGTTGGGCGCCATTGGCTAGACGTGCCACAGCTGTGAGAATGCAGAAGAGAAGAGTGATATCGCCTCCTGTACTAACGGGCCCTATGCTGAACGCGAATAGCTAGTCGTATTTCGGCTGGCTTATGGTTGAAGAGACGAGTGATATCTCCTACAGTATCTGTTGTTGTAGTTAACTGACATATCCTAGCTGGACTATGCGTTAAGTGCCAATAGCTGGACGTCTTTCGGTGGACAAATTTTGAAGAGAAGTGATATATTCTACAGTTTCTGTTGTTTTAGTGAACTGACATATCCTAGCTGAACTTTCCGTTGAGCACCAATAGCTGCATGTCTTCCGCTGGACAAAGGCTGAAGAGAAGAGTGATATCTCCTGCAGCACCTGTTGTTGTAGTGAACTGACATATCCTAGCTGGACTTTCCGTTGAGCGCCAATAGCTGGACGTCTTTCGGTGGACAAAGGAAGAAGAGAAGAGGGATTTCTTCTCCAGTTACTGACGTTCTCGTGAACTGAGATCGCCTAGAGGGTCTTAAGTTGAGTGCCAATAGCTGTAGTCTCTAATATCTGTACTTATTTCTGTGAACCGTCATAGCTTAGCGATCCTTAGGTTAAGCGCCGAAACGTTCGCGTGTGGTCTTCACTTCAATTACCACAGTTGTTCCTTACCATTGTCCCCTGTTACCCGACATGTTCTGCTCCGCCAGAACTGAAGCAAACATAGGTTATCCCGTTCGTGTCCACTGCCGTGGTTTCAAACCCAAGTCGATTTGAAGGCGCCACACGTTGGGTGCCAGTGTCCGGACACCCCTCGGCAAAGCGTCTTTGTGTAAAAAAAAGGGGGCGTGGTGTTGGTGGTGAAGAGGGGGGTGCGGAGGATTGACCATTGTTTGGCCTCGTTCCCTAAACACGGGCGAAGCTGAGTTACCGCGTTCGAACTCGCCGGCCGAGCGCTCTTAACAGCCCCACGTTGGACGCGCTCCCTTCGCACCAACGCGCGCGCTCCGAGACTTTTCGCCGGCGGATCGGCCGCGCGAGGCGGGGCGGCAACCGGCCCATCGTCGGCTGGAGACGGGCTTCGTTGACGCAGCGTTGCCCGCATGGAATTGGATCGGAGGCCGAGCGGAGGCGGCGTGGGGGCGGCCGCGGCGGCCCCCGAGGGTCCCATCTCGCCCGGAGAGCCCTCTCCGCCCCCACTAGTCGCACCACCGTCGCCCCCAGTGGCGTGTGCCCCGCCTTCCGCCCCCGCTCACCCTCCGTCCGGTATGACGGGGACGAAGGTCGGGGCCCACGTGGGGCCGAGGCACACCATCGACGCCATTCTGGGTCTGAGCGGCGCGGCGTCCGGCGAGGGAGGGAACCTGTGCATTGCTGACAGGAGGGACAATGGAGCTGTCGGCCGAATGGAATCGTATATCGGTGAGGATGGCTGTTTAATGCCCTATTATTTGTATTCTGCGTTGTTTGTTTCTTGTTCCTGGTTCTACACCTTTCTAATTGTCGATCATTCTACTCCACTACAATTATGAATGTGAGCACCCTCTCTTATTTTTCGATTTCAGGGTAAAATTTAATTAAACAGACGATAACTTGTGGAAATTGGTAACAAATATCATGATCTCAAGAAAAGAACTTTGTTATATTTACACACAATTTATTCTTATCCACTGGCCTAGGCTTCGACAATACTTATGCTGTTATCAAAGTGGCCTAGGAACTTAGACCGGTTTTTTAGAATAAATTGTGTTGAAATATAACATAGCCCTTTTTGATAGATATTAGGATTACTGTACTATTGGATTACTGATTGGATTAAACACTATTGATCAGTCGATCAGTGTTCTCCATGAGCATCTTTTGCGGCGTATTGACTGCAGTGTTAAATTTATGTTCTACCCTCGCAGGTATGATCGTGCATCTAAATACTTATTTTATTTTGATCGATCAACTATTGAATTCCGAAGGAATCTGTGGGGTATCTCTCTTTTCTGTCGCTTCCTTAACCGGAATCACGTCGACCAAAATGATCTATTCACTCCAGGAAAAATGTATAGCGTAGATTAGCCTGCTCAGATCATAGTTTTTCTTCTCATCTACAAATCGGCCACCAGACTTTACTTTAATTCCTTCCTTGTCACTGTCTCACACTTAGGATTTCCTACCCTTTCACAATAAATCTTCCTCATCCCTCCAATCATTCAATGGTAAATACACTTTAGTCTTGTCTTTGTGGATATTTGTCATACGATTCAAACTGGAATGCTCGCCACTTGCTATGAACACGTGTTCATTAATCTAAATTTTAAATTGATGATTTCTTTGGGTCCCATATTTCTTCGGGACGGTTTTTTCGGAAGCACAATATTTTCAAGAGTATTTTGGCGTGATTCTTAATGTATTTCCTATATTTAAAATATTTTAAATGTAATATCAATTTATAAAATTTATTAATTTCGTTTAATATTTTATAAACTATTTGATACTAATTTTAGAACTAAAAATTGTATAAATCATTCGTCATTCCGTCAGATCTGTGCTTATCCCCAAAATCATGTATTCTATTCGGATGTCTGCTGCTTTTTGTGTTTCGAATGTTCGTTTATTTATTTTATTTATTTATTTATACTCACAACCCCGAAAACAGCTCAACAAAGGCCTTTTACGGCGGGTGTTTTAACATTAACAAGAGACGAACACACACACCCATGTCCAGGGCAGAAAATATTCTGCCCAGGCGGGACTCGAACCCTCGACCCTCGATTTAGCAGGCGAGGCCTTTACCCCACCGCCACCGGGGCCGACTTGTAAAAGCTAGAGCAGTTGACATGATTCGTCTATTCAATTCCATAGATTTCCATTTTATCTAGCACGTGTAACTTTCTCCTCGTCGACGTTATCAGCAAAATAAATTATAGTACACCTTTTTCCTGGTATAAGTGGAATGCGATCATTGGGACAGAGATTTTCGAAAATTAACATTATTGCAAATACATAAGATATCTAAAATTAATTCTGCTTCAAAAACAGCTACCTTTGTTTCAAAATCTCTGCTCAAATCTGTTATAAATGATAATTCAGACTTATTTTAACATCACCAGTGAACTACTTCTCTGTTTCATCCTACAGTCTTAATCATTTTATAATATTTCTTTACGGCTCGACATACGGGTGTAATTATTTCAAAACAATACCATTCATCATCAGTACCAATCGTTTTCCTCCGCTATCAAAAGGATACATTTTTGAATGCCGAAGCTGTTTTCTCCCACTCTTGGAGCCTCTCACCTTGGATTAGTCTCACCAAATGCTGCCTCTTAGGTTTGATACGAGAAGGACCTATAACGTGGCTAACCTCAGAAATTATATTCATTTGCCCCCAGAAGATGCCATTGAGTTCTAGTCAGGTGAATACATGACAATGATTAGCTAAACCTTATTAAGGCGTTAATTCTTCTGTGAAATCTGGGTATAAAACTAGAGAGAGGATAGGCTTTGATTGAATAGTACATTCAAGGATAGGCAAGTTCTATTTCAATAAACTGGAATTGTTTACATCAAATAATCATAGGCCCATTATTGGTTCAACAAAATACGGTCAGCAATGAAATTATACTCAGTATTCGTAGATCAGTCAAAAACTTCATTGATGAATTCAAAAATAGATCATAGCGCGGGAATTGTAGGTACTGATTCTTGGTGTAAATATGCGCGGTAACCTCTGCAGGCATTTTCACGTTTCTGGTATTGTGAACATTATTATTTTTTTGCAATCGCCTGAAACAGAAAGTGAACAGAAATCTACAAGTTTCATCCAATGTGAATATTTTAGGTATGAATGTAACCAAGGGAGGATATAAGATACGAGTTCGACTACCAATGCCTATGGATCAAGAAGTTAAACTGAAACAGAAAAGATATATGCTCAGATCGAGACAGAGCTGCTGGCAGTGTACTTTGGTTGTATAATATTTCCCTTCTATGTTTACTGATATAAGATAAACATTTTCACAGAACACAAACTATTAGTGTCCATCTTAATGAGGAATCAACAAAACAGCAGCCAGACGTCAGAGAACCATGCACGGCCTGTTGAAGTATGATATAGATTTGTAAGTCATGCGTGAGAAGGATGATATGGAGCTGCAATTTGATTTGTTTTGTGAGTAGCTTAATTGGTGCAAAATCTACTGCAGCATTGTATATTTTCCAACAATAGCAAGGAGTTGAGTTTTCCATATTTACATGCTGAAACAAATATAAAAATCTTCCACTTGTGTAACTAATAAACTTAAAACAAATGGGGCGTAGTTTATAGGCGAGAGCATGGTTCAGAGGCATGGGGATAGGTTAAGCTCATCTCTGAAAATGACTTGTCTTGAAAATTACACGACGATAGTGCTTGATAAATTACAGAATGACAATTTCTCGAATTTTAATGATAATAAATACTATTTAGGTAAAAAAAGAAAGGGTCTACCTCAACCCTAACACGCGTGCAAAGTTTGGGTAGACGAGGTAGATATACGGTCTTTCATAAATAAAATAATTATAAATATAGGGTACCTATGTCATTAGTGACAACGATGAATTTACATTATCTTCAAGTTTTAATGCAGTGATATTTATTTATTGAGTATACAATCATGAAACAGCTATTTCATACGTAATTGTCATAGATGACATTGACGTCAATGATACATCTCCTATCAGTCAATTTTGTGAATCTAAGGTGATAATCGGGAATTTTACCTTCAAAGCGACTGAATTATAATCACATGACAAAGAAATTTCGAGTGAAAAATAGAAGACAGTTATGCTCGCACCTTGATATCCCGTCTGAATGAGCATGCCATAATATCTGTGGACATATTGTTAAATAGATTCACGGCCTTTCAAAAATAACGGTGGGGAATCCCAAGTTGACTTACAGAATCTTTGTTTGTCACAAATATAAATTGATATTTTGAGGAAGGTCATTAAAAAATGAATTATGTCTACCATTATCCAGTCAATTTTTATCTTCTTGTTTCGAAGTTTATATTTAAAACGATACCTAAAAGGAAGACAAGTCTTTGAATTAACTTGATAAAATACTTGGAGAAATATTGATGATTATTTTTGAGTTTTTCAAGCTTCTTTCAGAGAAATGTTTGTCATAGCTCTTATTCAAAATATTAGTCATCCTAGTACTACCTGTGCATACAATCTATTATGGAGAGGGACTATTATATTTCTTTATCCATTTTCCTCATCGCGTTTTGTTGCAATGTCTTAGTTATATGTTGGGTGTTGTATTTCTACCTTCAATCAGAGCTTCCAATTTTATTGAATGTTTCAGAAAGCGGCCCCAATGCCGTAGCTTTCCACCAGCGTGAAACAGTTAAGTTTTTGATTCGGGATATGTTTATTATCTTTAATAATTAACAATCGGTCATTTAGTTTGAATATCAATTGAAAGATTAGGCTGAAGCCAAGTAGCACAATGTAATTAAAATATTATATACACTCAACCTTAAATTTGCCCAGTGGTGTTTCACTGATAATTAATAATCACATAATTACTAATTACTTTAGGTTAGCAAGAAATTGAAATTGAAACAGGTGATGTTTCGGAAAGCGGTCCCTATGCCGTAGCTTTATCAACCAGATTTAAACAATTAAGTTTCTGATTCGGGATACCTTTAGTTTGAATATTAATTCTTATCAATTCTTGAAAATAAATGTGAACAAAAATTTCACTTCCTTGTAGATTACTTGATGTGCTTAACATATTATATACTCAACTTCTGTATTGTCTTATTATGCGACTGAATTAGCTTCACATTGATGATTATAAAACTAGAGAGAGGATAGGATAATATTATTCGCTCAGAAATTATATTCATTAACCCCCAGAAGATGCCACTGAGTTCAAGTTAGGTGGATAAATAAACGTACATAAAAATACATGAATTATCATTTTAACTGGTTTCCTAAGGTCGGGTTGAAATGTTCGATTATGCAGCAAATGCATCTTTGAGTCATTATTTTGCAGCCATTTTAATCGTCTTGAATACACCTCTTTCGGACTCCACTAATAAATTTGACTTCTGCCGTATAATCATTCCTGACATGCGAATACATTCATGAAAATAACTTAATTCTGTCTCCCATTGATTTTCATCCACTTTATTTTGTCTTTTCAAGGTCCTTGCTTTTTGATAGGATCTTTTGCCTTGTACATCATGAGATACAGCAGGAGTAACCACTGGTGTTACAGATTGAAGATAAATATGTAAATTTTAATCGATCATTGAACTGTAAAATTGATCGGCGTAATAATAATTAAACCTTAAGTCTTATCTCACATTGAATGACTTTATTTTTACTTCTGGTCCTAACGAAGCGTAACTTAATTACCTTATCGGTATTTAGCACGTCAATGCGAAAGGACTGCTACTGTTATCCATCTAATCTAAAATTATTGCTTTATAAGGTTTAATTTGCATTTGGGTTGTACTAGAAAGATAAGAGCAACCCTCTGCTTGGCAAGCAAACCTCTGGTATAAGAATAACCGTTCTAAAACCTGGTGTTTAGGACTTCTTAAGGATCCAATTCATTGCATTCATTCATGCATGATCTTTTAAATAATTAACTTAATTTTATATAGTATGAATGATATTACTCCAAGGCTAATATTCAATAATGTTAGCCATTACTTCAGCAAACTCTTTGACGAAAGATCACCCCATGCGACTTGTCTCATACAATTTAAGATGCTTATATTGTAGGAAATATAATAGAAGCGAATTCCTATTTCTTTAAATGATACTTGGTAACATCCTTCACGAGCGATCAAAGTTGTATCTATACAAGGCGACAGTGTGTAGTGTTATTTACAAATCAATTTTTGAGATATCAATATCCTGCGTCAACCTCCTAAGACATTAAATACGACTGATTAGCTTACTTTCACCTCACGAGGTGGGATTGGGGTACTGGAAGTTGACAGACATCTGCGCGGAATACGGACTGATCAACTACATTTAACTCTAATAATTGGAGCGGAATTGAAATGAAATGAAATTTATAATTCTGGGACAAGTGTGTCCCTTAGAAACATACATGATTATACATATCTTAGAGTCAGCAAGTAGTACATACAATAGGAAGATTTACATGAAGCATCAAAATCACAGAATCCGACATAATATTTAAGAAAATATTTAACAAGAAGGCAAATGTAGGAATACACATAAAAAACATGATTTTGTACAGTGTAGAACAATATTTGATTCATTTACAACATTTAGTTTACTTGTAGTAATATTTCATGGTATTTCTTTTTGAATTGACTTGCATTTTCAGATTTTTTTACGTCGTTTGACAATTGATTCCATACTTCGCAAGAGGTGACATGGAAAGACCTAGGGTAGACAGATGTTTGATAGTGTGGTATATAAAGTTCTTCCATGCGGCGTGTTGGACGTTTATTTGTTCTAGCATTATACTGTACATTTCGGTGTGTGTGGGAATTTCTGTCGTTATTAGCTTGTACATGAATGTTGCCTTAAAAAGCAAGCGCCTATTTTGTATTTTTATCCATTTTAGAATTGGGGAGCATGAAAAGAATAGTTCACTGAATGCTGCAAAGTATTCGAAATTAAGAATTGGGTTTCATTAGTGGTGTGTTATAGTACAACTTGGAGAGACAGCCTCACGACTGGAGCAAACAATCTAAACTCTTTGTCGCCTCTCCATATTGCTTACCATCAAGAAGGCTCTAATGAGTCCTCTGATCAAGCGGACCGCCAAATTACACACTTTGTAGACACAGAACACAAAAGAAAACAGGAAGCGTCTTTAAAAACTGCCACAATTTCACAAGGAATGAGGGACAGCCGATGGAATGGCTAGGTTGGGAGTTACTATGGACTCGGGAGGTTGCTATCTGCGGCATCAAAGCATAGATACTACTGATCATGCTAGCTTCAGGGTGGCATGATGGATTTTTTTGCCTCCCTTTTCATTAATAGAGCTGTAATTCAGACTTGTACGGGTTCTTACGCGTGTAGGCATATTGGTGGACAACCGTTTTGCCGGCATTCCAGTCGATCGGGACCACATGATGCCGAGTGGATTGCCGGCAATAAGGTTGTCCATCAATATGCCTAAACGCGGGAAGAACTGGAAGAATTTTGAATCACAACAAAACCGCGGAAGCCTTCATCAATATATTACAGGAGTTTATGGAAAATAGAAAGATACATGGCCAAATAGAGGGGTGCAAAAACTTCATTTCCTCAGTCACCATTAATGGCTTAAGCAATAAGATACAGAAATCCTGAGTTATCCAGTTGAGATAAAGTTTACTATGTATTTTTTCCCTCCAGCTGTTTCTTTGTTCTGTTATCTACTTTTTTAGGAAATATATTTGGACTGATTTTTCTTTTATAAAATACATCATAATTTACTACAATTAAATACCACGAATCCAGAGGCTCAGATAATGTAGACATTTACTATTGAATAAGACAATGTTCAGTTAAAACTTTTACTAAAACCACAGAGTTTAAAAACTTAACTTAAAAAACACGACCCTGGGTTTCGGCGCTAAGCACCATCTTCAGGTGGAAAAGTCATGCACGCTGCTTGTATATATTCATCAATGCCCCGTCATATGACAACAATAGAGGAATGGGAGGAGGTGCTTGGGTTAGGGGGTCAGGTTTACTGTTGGGAATTATGGATGTGGAAGGAGGGAGCGGTAAGGCGAAGCGCTGGTGGAGGACCTTGAATGGGTGTGGGGCGAAGCGGAGGTAATGACGGCGTCAAGAATAGGGGAGGAGGCAGGGTACAAATATTCATTAATTAGAGTGACCTTAGGATCGTGCAAACATTTAAAAATTGACAGTGGTTCCACAGCATCCAACTCACGTTTATTGTTAGTCAAATGTAAAATATAAAAATCATAATCACTGTGCTTGTTAGAAGTTAAAATGTGTTTGGCGAAGTTACTCTTGTCGTCATTGCTAAGTATAAAAGCTTCTAAATGTTCTATAATCCTTATATTAACATTTCGGGAAGTTTGTCCAACATATACACCATTAAAGTCACCACACTTTAAGGCGTACACACGACTTTTCTTCTTTGATTCTATTGAGTCCTTGCATTTCAGAAATAAAGTTTCGAGGGTTGACGGGGGCCTATGGGAAATATTGTATTTTTCTCTAGGGAAGGTTTTAGCTATTCCAGTCGTGGTTGGTCCAATATAGCAAAGGGAACACCACTACTTTGTGTCTTTTTGATTTTTGTTTGAGGAGAAAATGGAATTCACAGTGAGTTTCTTTTGTTTATTGCGAATGAATTTATCAATTAGGCTGTGTGTGTGTAACCGTTCTCCTTGGCTATCTGTTTTATGATACGTACATTTTTACAGAAGTCTTCTTCAGACTGTGGTAAGTTAAAAAGGTGTTGAATGAGCGAATGCAATGCAAGTAGTTTTTGTGGATACCACTGTTTTGAGTCGGCTAGAATAACGTGGTCTGTGTATGTGGGCTTGCGATAGGTTTTTAACTAGTTTTTTTTCAAACTCTGTGGCTTTAGTAAAAGTTTTAACTAATTTATCCACTGTCTTATTTAATAAAAAAATGGATTACCACAAATTCACCAAAGACAACATTTTATTTATAGAAATTTATTGTTTTCCTTCAACCGAGTTACGAAGTTGCGCTACAAAATGTCGCCGAACGTCAACCCGTCCATTACGTACATAGAGTAGGTTTCAGTTGAAGTTTACGATCATTATAATACCGTCTACTTCAACTTTGTATCCCTGATATAATAATATTTGTGTCCCTTTCGGTTTTGGGCCTAGGAAATAAAGCGGAAACTTTTGCAACATGGGGTGAGGAGAGGCAAAAAGAGACCTGATACGATTCAAAATCATTCAGAATTCCTTGAATTAGGACTGAAAAAGATATAAAACATATCTTTTTTTTTAAAAAAAAGCCCTCGATCATCGCCAATAATTGGCTAATCAAATCCCCGACATTTATTCCAAGCCCTATGAGTTTCGTTACTCAAGCGTGGAGAAGCCGTTGACAGCCAAAGGGATCCGCAATTCGTCCGCGGATGTTCTTGCTATCGATTTTCGCTCAAGCGTCTTACAAAACGCGCCATCAGCGGCGGTCCCCTCATCTTCATCTCGGAGACGTCCCTTGAAAAGCCCTACGCTTTTCTGGTGTGGGACGATTCGCTCAATTTTTTACTGCAAAAATTCTTTTCTTTTCCTTACTAAAAGTCAAAATTATTATTGAATTATGTTAAAAAATGTAATTATGATAAAAATCGAATGATGGTAAAAAAAAAGGCTTAGGTAACAGTATGACTGCTCATTCTCGGAGAGATGAAAGTATTTGAATGAGTAGTTGTGCTATTTTAATGAGGACTAATGGATTTTTTTTGCCTGAATGGAATAAGTCCTCACACCTGTTATATTTTATACTTTCATTTGAAATAAATTGCTTAAAATACCGATACATTCCATAACGCTAATATTGTTCTTGCTAATTATAATAATAACAAGCGACGCAAAAAGCAAAAGAGAAATTAGAAATAGAATATCCATGGCTAAAAGAGCTTTCAACAAGAAAA
This sequence comes from Ceriagrion tenellum, assembly GCA_963169105.1. Lineage (NCBI taxonomy): Eukaryota > Metazoa > Arthropoda > Insecta > Odonata > Coenagrionidae > Ceriagrion > Ceriagrion tenellum. The sequence goes on along the minus strand of OY720644.1, from coordinate 39,813,016 downwards.
AAAAACACTTTTTACTGCAAGAAACATCAGCATAGACATAAGAAAAAATTTGATAAAAGTTATCGTATGGAGCATTGCTCTATACGGATGTGAAACTTGGACCATTGAAAAGGAATAAAGAAGAAGAATGGATGCTTGAGAAGTGTGGTGTTATCGACGAATGCTGGGAATCGGTTGGATGGACCGAGTTAAAAATGAAGAGGCGTTCAAGAGAGTGAGTGAGAAGGGGAATTAACTATGGAAGAGTATTGTGAAAAGAAGAGCAGAATTGGTGTGGCATATGTTGAGACACGATAGTCTAGTAAAGTGTGTGTTACAGGGAATGGTGGAGGGGGTACGATACAGAGGGAGGCCAAGGGAACAATATCTGGCGCATGTGAGGAAGGATGCCGGGGCAACATCCTGCGAAGAAATGAAAAGGAAACCTCAGATAAGATGGGAAAGGAGGTCTATATTCAAACAAATCTGAGGACTGATGACAGCAAGAAGAGGAAATATAATTCCCATTTATCATACGTGAGGCTTAATTTATTAATATTTTTATATGATAAATACTACTTTGGGCAGTGCTAGAGATGGTGGGCGAAGAAAGGGAAGTTCTTAACACTAGGACGCCCGGACTTTTCAACATCATTCAACGCCCAAAGCGGGTCATTTTGACCCACTGTAATTAATGAAATTAATGCTCACTTTGCGCTATTAAGTTTACATTTTTACAGTTTTTACTACAAACTGTCACTCTTTCTCTTCACACTCATCGATTATTTCACTTTATAACTTTCATAACTTTGACAATATCGATGATTTATTCATATATAAACTTACGACATTTGTGTCAACTTATCGTTTTTTCCATTTTATTTCATTTTTCTTGCTTATTGTGTCATAGCTCAATATAATACGAAGACTTTTCACATTATTTAATACATATATATTATTTTTCAAAGTTTGGTTGCAATAACTAAGTTCAAAATATTATATTTCGGTCGAAGTAGGAATTTTCCCGAAAATCTACCCAGTAACTAACTTTGGGATTCTTATTATGGCAGTGATGCACATGTATAAATCTGATAATCTGATAATAGTCCATATGTCAGAAAGGAGCAATATTGTATTCTCTGCACTCTAAAGTAGTAATAAGGTTCACTGTGCACTGCCAACAAATTAATTACTAAATATGCCATGAATCGACCGGACGAAAAATGAGAAGGGTGGAGATACGAAGTGGAAGGAAGGAATATGAGATTATTTTTTAAAGGTGATCCAGGCATGGAAGGTAACCGAATGAGGAAGATAGGACAAAGTGGGATGGACAACATATGCAGCAGAATAACTAATAAACACTAATAAAAAAGAAGTTTTGGTGGTGATACAAAGTGCAAATACATATCTGGGTCAAAATGACCCGTATGGGCGTTCTAGGTAAATTCTAGAAAAACTAATGTACGGATTACTCCAGGAAGCTGAAAATTTTTGGACATAAAGCCATGTTAAAATGAATAAAAGTCACGAGAGGAATTCCTGCTTCCATTGAAAATGAAATAAAAAAATTAATTTAAAATCACGTTTGGGTCAAAATGACCCGCCTGGGCGTTCTAGTGTTAATCATATTCGAGATTGGCAGAGTAGGTGACTGGAGGATGCAATAAAGCTTCATTATTAATCGTGAGAAAGAGGATGAGTTGCTCAAGACTTTTGATAGAGGGAAGCAATCTGGGCAAGCGGGGAAGAGGAAGAAAGAATCGGTTTTATGAACAGGATGAAGGAGAGTAGATGAGTAGATCGTATGCTGAGGCGATGAATGGAATACTAGAGCAAGATAGACCCCGGACAGATTGGAAAACCGGGAGAAGATTCTTCGACATTCAAAAAACCTACAGCAACCGGTAAAATACAAAAATAAATAAATAAATACATGTTTTACATCTTCACATATTGTTTTTTCCTAATAGTGTAGATCATACAGACCTTTCTGCCGTTATCTGCAGCCTAGGGTTGTGAATCTTTTTCCGCTATATAGTCTATCCCTTACAAATTCCGTTGAACATGTTTCTCGAAAAAAGTAATTATTTAGTTTTTCTAAACCCATTTCGATATTCTTCAAAAATTATACCCCAGGTATTTTCGCCCTCTTACTTGGAAAATTATGTCTATCAATTGACAATTTTTCTGCCTTTTCCCTACTATTCCTCATAATCACAACCTTTACCTATCAGAATATACTTTATTTAGACCTCTTACAGCCGCACTCTTGCTGTGTGAAAGTATTCCAAACTACAACCTGAGTAGAAACAAATAACTTTATTCTCTAAGTTTATATGTAAACGGCCCAGGGGCATATAATATTTTTTAATGACATCATTGACCAATGCGTAATCGAATGATCATTTTGATCACTTCCTGTCGTGAATTAAAGCCGTTTTAACAGCTTAGTTCCGAGAGGATGCTTCCAAGCCGTAACTGTGACCCGTTTTACCCTGGAACTTAAATGGTAATAAACTGGCAATTACTCTCATCCGTTTGAATGTCTTGCAGCGGAAGACATCGTCAAAAAGATTAATATTCGACGGTCAGTAATTTTTAGGTGTGGCTTTTCTGGGGCAAAAGACGGGGTAAAGTCCTCGCCAGCACACCTGAGGGTCACGGGTTCGAGTCCCGCCTGGGTGGAACTATGGCCACTAAAGGCATGGGTGTTTGTGTTCATCTGATGTCACAGTTATAAATTTATTCTATTAAATTAATTATTAAATTGCCCCGAGAGCTGTATTCAGGGTAGTTAAGATAAAAAAGGAATGAAAAATAAATAAAGGTACAGAAATATCGGTTCAATAATTGTCAATATATGGTTAGTTTTCATTATCCCCGACATCTCTGAGCCGTTCTTTTACAGCTTGTAACTCAGACTGCTTGATTCATTTTATTTATGACTTTTCTCGACAATGGTATCCATTAATCATCTAAAATAAATGTTTATGAATTGAAGATAACATTCGAATCAAGGTAAAACACATCGCCTTCTTAGCAATGCTTAGCATGAGTGCCATCCTTCCGTTTTCGTAGAGATTTTACTGTGATACTCTTTAGATATTATTGTATACGAACTCCCTATTTTCCGACTGAAAGCGAAATCAAATTATTGCTTCCTCTGGAAAAAGTATTATTTTATCGGTAAAAGAGCGCTTAGCACGTCCAGTCTGTATTCAAAAGTTGGAGAAGAGCGAAAACGTAATGTTTTTGTTCGCCCGATAAAGAAAACACGTTGTTAATGAGAGCTCGTTTCAATGTTTTGGGACGTGTTTACCGAACTTTTCCCTCCGGTGTGATTTTATCCGTGATTCTCTGTAACCTCTAATAATGTTGCCCGTTTGCTGGAAAATTAGTTGAAATTATGCATTGACAGCATGCACGAAATCACACCGTTGATTTTGTCAATCTACTCTCTTTTACCATGCGAATTAGCTCATGCCTTTGTACAGTCAGAATGTATTATTTTCCTGAATCCGTTCGATTTTCATGGAGAAATCATGTACAATTCTACCGAGTCAAGGAAGCAAAAGACGGATTTACCTGACATAATGCTCCACCCATCACTCCATCGCTTCGTTCGAAGATAGAATCCCATAAATGAGCCGACAAAAGAAGGAAAATTTTAGGTAAATAACTTTTTCGTGGAATTGTTTTCACATTCCTTTTATATAGTGTCTCACAACTTTTACAGGGGAGTGTCTGATAGCCGGGTCTCAGATTTTATTCAAATTTAGTAGTTGTACAGAACACTGTATGTGGTTTATGAATCACCCCACATATAGGGTTATATAACCAACAGTTTAAACGAAAATGGCCTTTAAAAATTTCAAAATTCCCTTTTATACGGGCCACCCACATAACTGACAAGCTACGAAAAATTTTAATATTATTAAGAATTATGCTTGAATTGTAAAAATATGAAGACAATATTATAAAATAATTATAGAAAATGGAAATCATGTGCATGAAGGAATAATGAAAATACGTCGTGAAAATATAAGGAAGTGACATAATTAGAAGGCTGCCTTCGACCGAAAAAAGAGACTAAGCCTGACGTCGTGTATGCAAATGTAAAATTTGCCTCGCGCAAAAATAATATTTCGAGTAAAAATAAAAAAATCTTGAGCGCATTGTAGGATGCCGTAAAAGAAAAACTATAAAAACAGCGGAAGAAACATACCCCGTATTGGAATCGAACCCGTGTCTCTAGACCGGAGACGAGCACGTCAGTCACCCGTCCAGCTTGTCAGTTATGTGGGTGGCCCGTATAAAGGGAATTTTGAAATTTTTAAAGGCCTTTTTTGTATAAACTATTGGTTATATAACCCTATATGTGGGGTGATTCATGAACCACATAGATCAGTCTGTACAACTACTAAGTTTGAATAAAATCTGAGACCCGGCTATCTGACACTCCCCTTGTTAGATGGATAAAGGTGGAAGCCCCTAGACACTCGGAGGCTGCTTGAGATATTCAGAACATGTATGTTTCAGAGCGACACGGAGAATATTATCATGACGCCTTACTACATTTCTAGGTCTGACAGATGCGATAAAATCAGAGAGATACTCTGCCGAGCAGATAGGTACAACAAATCGTTCTTTCCGCGCACTGTAAGCGACCATAATAAAAACTGAGCTCCTCTAAATACACTCCCATAGTACATGTCACCAGTTCACCTCAAAAACTTTTACATCTTTACACAGCTGGTGACCTACCACTCCCTGACACTCGCCGATGAGGCGGCTCTTGGGGTAATATGTAGATGTAGATATACGGGTTATAATATTTGTCCGTCGACTTTCTGATTGAGGTTTGCTGATGATATTTTACTCAGCCGTTGGAATCCTAGAGTTAGAATCCTATGCGTCTTATGTTTCCTCCATGAATTCTCTAAATTCGAGGCAAAATTTATAAGTTAGAATGTTAGATAATAAATTCTCAGAGAATGAATACTACCATGCAATGTGACCGAATTTGAAGTAACAATTTTTGCAATGCATTCTTGCCCTACCTTAAAATGCGGATTTTAGTAGTGCTTATAATCATAGATGAAAACTCTCATGGTATTACTTTAAAGTTGAAAGCCACTATCACTGCAAAAAGATGATAATTTTAAAAATCAATTGGTGACTAAAGAAAAAATAGTTAAGTTTTCTCTAGGTTACCTATATAATTTATCTTGGGGGTGAAACTGAATTTTTCGGGTTTCATTGCTATTTTATGGAAAAAATATAGTTAAGAAACACTAAAAACGGAACTTGCATTCAGATATTGTTATGAATTCGATTATTTTTAAAGATTTCTTCGTTCAGTTATCAATATGTAAATATTTTTCATTGGATCTTGTTCGTAAATATTCAATCTACCTCTTATTTCCACTTTCTTCCCTGAATTCCTTTTGTAAATGCCCAGATTACATCTTCCAACTGAAAGCCTATCTCTGGCAATATAAACTATTTCTCCGTATACTGACTGTATAATCATCCCAATCCTAATGTTATTTATAATGAGAGGGTTACTTGGTTTGATCCCACCCTATACTTTCTTCCCTTTGACCCAGGATTTAACGTATCATGGCATTTACAATGTACATTTTAGGGAGGTCCGCTCATATATACATATATATATATTGCTAGGAAAGTGTTATATGTATTTATTGTAGGGGTGGAATAACAAGGAAGATGTTTACTGGCTATGGGAGAAGGGGTTTGGCTATGGACATTTTGTCATAATGAATAAGAGTAAAGACAATGTTCCACTTAGATAAATTATTATTCGACTTATGTTTAGAAGTACTACATCAAAATTTGGTACTCACTGAGAGACGCGGTGCGGTTCAACTGACAGTTTATCTAAGCGGAAAATTGCCTTTTCTCTTAATCATTATAATGAATTCTTTCCATCATATCAAGTCGGATACTTCCCTTTTTGTTTCGAATGTTTGCGTTGACAGATTATGGGGGAGTGAGGAAGGGAGATTCACGTTGACATTTGCCGGGATTAGTATAATAAACGCCGGAATTTGTACCTTATACTCCACTTCACAATCCACCCGTTAATACTCTAGTCGGTATTCTCCTCATTTCAGCACTTTCTGATATTTTATCGCCCAATACTATCTAAGAAGTTTTTCCCCGATATTATTCCGAGAAGTTTTCTGTGGTCTCTGGCATAGATATCCCTACTCTTGCAATTCAACTTTTCCTCTAACCTGATCATAGAATCATTGATCTCTTCAAATCATCCATATTAATGATGCAATCAAATTTTCCCAAAATATAGAGTCCCCTTTATAGAGCCCACCGTCCGACGCAAATAACTTGTTTTCACTTGAAAGCCTTGTGCTCGGACTCTGCGACAATCCTTGCCTCCCCAAAAGCATTGATGCGTCAAATTAACGAGGCGTGGATTCCATGGTACCAATGACCGGCGATGTGCCGAGGCAATGCCACACCAATTATCGTCGTAATCGAACCAACATGGCCTCTCGCGATGGGGGAAAAGAATCGGTTGACGCAATTTGGTACTCACTGAGAGACGCAGAGCGGTTCACCCGGCAGGCGTCTGTAGAGCTCTGTGGAATGATGAAGGTGGAAATGGACGTACTTAGTGAGTAACGAGAAAGCTTTAACTTTAACCCTTCTGCAAATTCTGTCACTTCTGGGAAAACAGCCCCTCTGAGGAATTCTCTGGTCCTTCTAACTCGGTAGAATCATTCCGAACGTTTCCTCTGTTGTTCTTGTTGATCACGGATTCGCAGAAGAAAGAGGGTCCGTTGATTTGATTCAGTCTCATTTTCAATGCTAATTGTTTGCTCTTTGGTGTTTATATGCGTTAAAACTCTCCTGGATTCCCTCCAAATCTAACGGCTAAGCGCCTGCCTACGGAGCTCTCCACGCCTGTTGTACAATTTCCCGGAACTGAATGAATTAGCAGTAAAATACGTTTATTTGCCGACGACGCTGTCATATACCGCGAAATTAGTGATCACTCTCACTTTGAAATTCTGTCATCGGACTTAAACAACGTTCATGCGTGGAGCAAAGAGTGGGGACTAGAACTTAATCTGAGCAAATGCACGGCGGTGCATTTCTTGCGTAGGTCGTCCAACTATCCCCATGTATATGTTGTGGATGGCGTTAGCATAAATGCGACAGATGAAGTGAAATACCTGGGAGTTACGATAACTTCGAACCTATCGTGGGGGACACATATAAGAAATATTTGTGGCAGAGCCCTGACGAAGCTAGGATTTGTCAAGCGTGTTGCGGGAAGATTTTAGGATGAGAAAGTGAAATAGAGTTGCTATTTCGCACTCGTCCGGCCACACCTTGAATATGCAGCGAGCATATGGGATCTGGCGGAGAAAGACGTAGTCCATGAACTTAATAAAATACAAAGGAAAGCTGCGCAATTCGTCAAAAACTGCCACGGCCGTACAGAAAGCGTTACAGAGATTTTGAACAATTTAGGGTGGGAGCCGCTAGAGACTCGGAGGCTACGCGCTAGGCTTAGAGCAATTGAGAATGAATATCTTTCAGAGCGACACGGAGAACATCATATTAGAACCACCATATATTTCCAGGTCCGACAGAATCGATAAATTATGAGAGATATTTTGCCGAACGGATAGGTATGGGAATTCGTTTTTCCCCCGAACAATTAAGGACTTAAATAAATGCTAGGTGGAACTTTGATATGTATATATATATATTTTTTTTTGATGGCTGGTGTCCTAACACCCCCCGCCACACACCTTTTGAGGCGGCTTGCGGGGTAGCATGTAGATGTAGATGAAATGCAACACCCAAGAGAAGAGCACTGAACTTTTCTTTCCTCACCGTCAACCATGGCATGGCAATTCCTTTTCGATTTCCTTGCCACCCCTTCGGAGAGTGGAAACCGCAGGAAATCCCTGAGTTCGATCGATGATGGAAGAATTATTACCGGGTGCTCAACTGGTGCGATATAACTCGAGTGCTCGATATCGGAACGGTTTGGGTCGGAAATAGTCTGAGTTGTGAAAGGGCGAAGGCTGAAGGAGTGATAGCGGAAAAAGGGGGAAAGGGAGAGAAAAATAAGTGCTTGTAAAGAAGAATTGAAGGACTCTGATGCGTATGGGGCGTGCGAAAGGAAATGACGATGGTCTCAGTGAAATTGTTGCCAAGGTAGCAAATTCACCAATCTTCGTTGGGAAATTATAAACTTTAGCGATGAATCTAACCTCTTCTCAAGAATAACGTCGACGAAATAAGCAACACTTACTTTATACCTGCATTCATTCATTCACTCATTGATCGTCCAATTCTAAAATTGGTTTGCCATGAATATCAGTGAGAGTGTTACTTCCTTCCATCGTTCTAGGGAAAACACCAGTATATTTGTATTCTTGCTTTATTTAGAAAAATATGTCTTATCTCTGACAAGAAAACACACTAAACCGATTATTTTATTTGTAATTTTTTAAAAACCTATACATTTTTGAAGGGTCCATAAAACAACCAGTTAACAGTGTGCTATTAGATGGTTGTGGAAGAGAAAAAGAACAGGTTAGTTTAAAATTGTGTATAAATTAACAAAATGATAAATTCAGTAACAAGCCTATCAAAATGCAAGAAAATACTATTACTGCAACGGTTTTCTGAAGATTCGCTGAAGTGTCCAAGATAAAGCTTATTATTCATGTACAAAAATGTACATTTTTGGTCACTTAGTTCTGGATAAAATTGGTTACTTCTACTGTACTGTTCATTTGGGAGCAAAAGTGACTCCATATTTGAATGTAGCGACTGGATCCGATTATGAGTTGGCAACAATGTTGAACGATAAATCAGCTAACTCCGAAACGCGATCATCAGATGATCACACGCCGCGAGCTAACTCATTCTTCACGACACGGAGAATATGACAAATAAAGAAATCAAATAAAGCGTTGCTGAGTCACATCAATGTTCCGATCGTCGAGGCCTATGGGTATCTAAGCCACGTTTCTCGGAGAGTGAATCCAATTTGAATATTCAAACCGATAGGGAGCCGGAGTGTTGTACCGCAGGGGTCTGTGCGCGGACCGCTTTGGGTTATGTTTGTTTCCATGGCAACCTGCCGATAAAAGTCCATAAAAACGTCAGAAACCGATATCGGCATTTCATTTTTATAACTTCAAGGAAATGCGATGAAGTATCTGCTCCGATGAAAAATTATGAATCTCCTTATTTATTCCCCTTAGAGAACCTTTTACGTTATTATCCCTATTTTTAGCTGGTTTCTGTGCAACAGTCGTCCGAAAATATTGTCACGTCACGAATTTAAGTAATGGATTTAAATAAAAAAAATATCGCCCAATATCGCGGTCACCCTCAAACAGAGTGGTCACGCAAAAACGAAGTCAAAATTGTTGGTGATGAATATTGCGTGAGCTCAGCCGGGCAGCAAAAATTTAATAAATCACCATATCTAGTTCGACAGATCTAATAGATTTAGTGGTCACCCTCCGCTTATCTCGCATTCATAGCAAAAGAAGTAAATTATTACTTTAAGAGCAATACTAGTTGAACCACAATAACGGAACGAATCTTTTACTCAACACGATCAGCTACTACGGATCACTCTGCCGTGCTACGAACAATGCCCAAGTCAGGCCGGATTGAAAAATGAGTAAACTTCTCTGTTACTGGGAGAATTTGGCAGTGGAGAAACCTCTCTTACGAACAGCACATTTAAATTTCGTGGTATTCAAACCCTGATCCACTTCCTTGGGTGCAGAAAAATCCTCTATGGTGCCTTGATAAAAATCTATGGTTATCGAATCAAAATTAATGGTATAATTTCGGTAGTCTTAAAAGACATCTAGTTGCATTCCATTGCATTCAATGTATTACACTGATAAAGCTTTTACCCTGATAGACTGACATGCATCTTGGTCGGTAGAAATAGTTTTAACCCTAGAAGGATAGACTAGGCCCATATGAAGTGCTTGAAACTAAGTAATCTCTCTTACTCAACAGCTTGCTTGCTGAGATCCTTATTAGAGCACCCGAATGGAAGTTAATCGATGACTTCATCAGTGATTCATTTGAAGATTTCTCGGAATATATTCGGGAAAGATATGGTTGTTCAGTTACGTAGCGTTCAGCTTAACGTTCAGTTACGCTCAGTTACGAACTAACGCTACTACTCAGTATTCATTTTCCACAAACGCAAGAATTTAAAGATCAGCATCGCCATTGTTGGCATTCAGAAACGAAAATGGAACTGTTCTCTCTTGAGAATTGGCTACAATCAAAGGTTCTTGAAATTACGTACATTACACAAAAATATTCTTCTCAGGAAATCATTTAAAAATAGTAATAATGGGAATGGGTTTCTAACTCAAGGTGAGTTACTTTTTTGACCAAACAGTACTTTTAATATACCATTGTTATTACAATTTATTATTAACGTAACTTAAGCTTTCGTTCTATATTCTGGGAAATACGGTGCTTAAAATATTATTAATTTCTATCCACCTATGTTATTTACCTTAAATAAATCGTTTTTTAAGAGCTGTAATTGAAAATATTGGTTATCTCATCGGAAATTGTACATTTCATCTAACAAGCAACTGCATTATTTTTGGAAAATATCATATTTTTGGCATGACCCATTATTAAGTATTCACAGAAAATCGATTATATCGTTATTTAAAAGCTCCAATTATAGGCGATTTGTGTATTTATCGGGAATCGGACACTTCAATATATGCTGTTGTCTCATGCGTGGGGAAATATCAGGACAGGAATAAAATGCAGTTTATGGCTATCGCACACCATTCATCTTCCTTGAGTTAAAATTGAAATTTTCAACAAGCATTTTCATTTCGCATTTCACTTTTGGAATGGCGAAGCGAAAATGGAACTATCCTTTCGTCGGAACCTGAATGAATTTAATGTTAAATTGACTTTCCTTGAAGCGGAGTGTCATTGAGGGATGTGGTCGTGGAGTGAGCTGTAAGGCACACAACTTTGCACGACCTAATGGAGATGAGTGTGTGGAACGGGTGAAATGAAGCTTGAAAAACAATCGTATCAAATTTATTTTCAATTTTCACCAGAGCCTTTCTCATAGGACGTCCATCACACGCACAGCTAACAAACTGTCGTCAATCCAAGATAATGGGAAAATATTTCCCGCCGGGTATTAAAAAGTAATTTCTCTCGGTCACAATGGCAGGCAATTTTTTTATTTAATACTCATCATTTGCTTGACATAAATTCCATTTGTCTCCCAAAGACTTTGCGCGTTGGTGAGCGTTTTTGTTTTCGCATTTTCTGATATGAAAAAACTCAATTCCATTTTCCTGTTTACTTTGGCTTTTTTTCTGGAATTTGCATACATCGTGCCCCGGTCTACTGTTCAGCGTTCCATTTAGCTCGATTGTTATTTCCTCGGTCTACAAAGACAATATAGTTGTGACTCTTACTTTCTCGTACGACAGCCCTTATATATTCACGAATTTTCTAGAACGTTTCAGTGAATTCGTTTATCAGCCGGATTTTTTCGTTCCTAAGCAAAAAGAAATTTTTTGCGACCCTCGAGAATGGAAGAATTCCAAATCGAAATATAATACATTACCATACGCCAGTACTACTTTGCCATATGAAATGTCAAAAGTTTACCTTTTTCGTATTTCAACTGAACGATGTTTTAGAAATTCTGAAAGACGGAGTGTGGTTGACAAATGTTCACGTTCACGAAAACGATAAACAAATACGTGAATGGAAAAAATTACGGGTAATATACGATAAAAAGGAAAGTAATGAAGGGCTTTTGGCTGCAATATTGCTACTGTCGCGTTGGAATGGATCTTTTTTTTGGAACAGTATTTATTTTCATAAATTAAGTTTATACACATTTGGTTGAGAGCAATAAAAGGATAGCATTTATAATGAGCTAATTAGCAGTTTATATTTCAAATGATAAAAAGTATTGAAGCTCAAAAGATTTCGTATTGTCTACTAATTTTTATTTCACCTCTTGCTACACGTGTTTCGACTGACTAGCAGTCATCATCAGGCAAGACTGATTGCTATCTTGACAGCAATCAGTCTTGCCTGATCAGTCTCAGCAATCAGTCTTGCCTGACTTCATGCTTCATGCTTCAATGCTTCATTACTCATTATGCTGTTCTACGATATCTCGCCTGAGAAAGTGGAGTTTATTCAAATGATAAGTATAAATTAGTTTTTCTACATAGACCATTACAAAAAGACGGCCTAGATTTCGACGAAGCTCGTCACCATCAAGAACATTAGTATAAGAAGACAAAGAATAGTTGAATCATTCTGTCTTCTTCCACTAATATACCTCATGAGAACGAGCTTCATCAAAACCTATGTCGTCTTGCTGTTATGAATCTATGTGAAAAACCTAAGTTATACTTATTATTTACAATGCTAAGCAAATTTCATGAAATCACGCCCGAAACAATATATATAGTTAGTAGTTATATATATAGTATAGTATATATGGTAGTAGAATATAATTAGTAGTTATCCTGCAGCCTTCGCCATATTTAATAGTCCATAGTATTTTTTTTAGATAATGTTTCGCAATTCATTCGGTAAAATTTGTTCGTAATGGTGACCGTGTATTAGGTAACCATGCCATCAGTAAAAAGGGCTATTTCTTCTCCCTCCAGCAAACGTATATTTCTGTCATGAATGTAAGAATGCTTGTTGTCGCCGTGGAATTGGTGTAAACGATGTGTCATGGTTTTGATGGGAAAAATATTTATTTTCTATTCGAAAACTTTTATTACATTTAATTTTCCAACATATTATAAGTGAACATATGTTTATCATTTACCTATACTGGTGCAATGTTTTGCACATCTTGCAATAATCTCTTTCTGGTCTCTCTTCTGGAGATAATATATGCAATGGCTAAGATTCATTTTATTTAATTCAAAATATAATTTCAATATTTTCATGTACCATAAACTCATCGATCTCGACCCCGGAGAGAGGTAATGAAACCGATTACGTACAAAGAAGCCTATTTATATATTGTTGACACATATTTATGAACGTTATCATTCGTGCTTTTATGACTTTGAACGGAAACCTGAATGGTGAGTAAATGTCTATCTCTAAAAGAGATTACTGAGTGAAATATATGTTTCCTGCGTGTGGTTTAAAATTGCGAGGATACATTATCAAGGCGAAAACAGTGATTGAAATTTGGCCCCGTGTCCCTTCGTGTGAGTCGCTGCGTAATTTGATTCACTCTTGAAATACAATGCTAAATGACGTAGCATGGCCGGAAGCGCTTTGTGGGAAACTGACGCTTGGTTTTCTGTCGAAATTGAAGCTAATTTCTGCATCAAACGGCTCTGATTGGCGGGCAATAAAGGGATATTGATGAAGCGCTGAGCTGTGTCGTGAGCGACCAAAAGGTGACAAAATAAGCCTTTATCAGTTAAATCTCCTCTCGCTGCGACGAGGAATTGGGAAATTCCTAAATCTGTGTCTTTGGGATTCGTGATCACCTCTAGTTCGTATCTGAACGCATCATTGGGTTCTTTCATGTTTGTCGAGGTTCATTGATTACCTAAACTACGGATACGCACAAAAGCTCATTTCACTATTGTATGAACGCATGTGGAGAGCGATGGTAGGACTGTGTACTCGTGGGCCTATCGAGTGAAAACTCTAAATCACAACGTGGGAAGAGTAGGAATTATACCGATTTCCTTTATCCTACGAAAGTATTATCTCAAAAACTGATCATAGAGGACAATGTAACGTGTTTGACCAATGAAAAAACTTGAACATTCACGCATGCCAGGTACATTCCGATATCTATTGTGATGAATATCGATAATTTTTTTCCTTCTTCTAGGTGTGGAGATTTCAGAGGAAGCATATAATTGGCCGAACGTATTACATGCTTTCTAGAGTGCAACGAAACATTTAAAAATTCATAACATAACTTTGAAAGGATCAATAAAATTAGTTGATAAGAAAAAATATTGTAAAATTTGAGCTACACTCCTTAAATTTAAAACAAATCACGTAGAGCGTCCGTCACCCACCGACCTGGTCTTTTAAATTAATTATAACTCACTGCTCGTGAAGCGCTCTCAGGATGAAATTTCAAATTGAGATAAGGATGATAGCTCTCTTAATGGTTCCTGGTGCTTCCGGGCGATTTTGGGACATGAGCTACGCAGCTTTCATTGTTCTGCGAAACATGGCAGGAAAACTATTTTGTGTGTGGGTTTATACAACCGTTCTTACTGCTGCTGACACAAGAGCTGTGTTAAGTGGAATAACACAACTCTAAATGCCCTCCTGTTTCGAATTTTCTCACAGTGAGACCTCGTGATAGAGTCTCGGGTGAAGTCACTGTGGTGAGTGACTCCAACCTTTAGCGTGAGTGTAACTCGTGCCTTTATTATTGAATAATTTGCTTCCCCTGAATCACTCTTTCGTGTTACCCCTCTCTGCCGCTCCTTCGTTACCCAGGAACTTCTGCGGGAGATCCTTAACAATCAATCAAAATATAATAGTGTCTGTCGGTCTGTTTCTCCATCACGCAAAAACTCTTAAACTGATTGAGCTGAAGTTTTGCTTGTATATATAAAATGTCTGGTTGTAACGTAAGCTATATTTAAAAGCCCCAAGGGCCCCCGGAAGCCCCTCCTGGTGGTCCATGCTGAAGTATTGGATTTAGTGCAGTGGTTTCATTTTTTGCTTTTTAAAGGTACTTTCACTCAAGATAGAGGGCTGGAATTTTTTAATCGGACGGCTGAAAATATGAAGTTTCTAATTTTTTCAATCGAATTTCTTTTATGCTTCGTTCTTGTCTGAAAATCACGTTTTTATCTGAAAAATCTCACATTTTTCTCTGAAATCAAAAATAACATATTTCCTTGACAACCAGAAATTTGATTATCAGAGGATATTCACGCCTCTAGCATTTAAAAATCACGGTTATCCAGCAGGACCACGGTAGCACATAGCATGAAAATCTGTATAGGTAGGGCCCAGAGCCCCAAGGGCGGCATGATATATTGCTTTGGGGGGTAATCCAAAACTTCAATGCACATTTACAAGTATAATATTCAGTGTCAACGATCAGCGTTTCTACTACAACGAACACAACGTACAAATGAGTTACCAACTCCTCAAATGACCATACTGACAGTATTCTTCGAGCGTTGTGGTTTTCTCATAAAATAAGTTCAATGTTTTTTACACCCGTTGAATTTCAACGGGTACCTTCCGCAAGTCTACTATAAAAATCCCCAACTTTACTGGGATCGAAGCCCCTTTCCTCGAGATCGAAAGCCAGTACCCCAGCCGCCAGGCCAAACCGATCGATCCCTGTAATTAAGTGGCCCTGGTACGAATACCACTTTGCTTTTTGTGTTCTCCTTCAACCGCTCCCCGCAGAGCAGTGAAATGTTTCTTCCCTCTCCCAAGTACCCCGGTTTCGTTTTATCCCCTTCCACTAAGGGTTCCGACAGCTGCATCCGCCCCTTCCTTTATCTGTTCTTACCCTCCAACCCTTAATCGCCCTTCCCATTCAGGATACGTGCTGAGCTCGGGACGTTTCGCCGGGACCCGAGTGTTCGGCTTCTTTGGTATCGTCGCCGGAGCTAAATTATCTCTGAGGAGAGGGCAAAATATACTCTAGATGTTATCGAGAATAAACACCAAACGAAATTCGTGGATAGATCGGAGGGAGGATAGTTGCAGTGCATGACGGGTAATGGAGTGGAGCATGTTTCTGCTTCCCGATGCGGAAAATGTTCAAAAAAGGCGGTCCGCAGACAAGGAAACTGCAGTGGAGATCTATCCTTTATCCACTGTGTCACCAGATTTGATACGATTTTCAATGTGTGCGGCTGCATATTTGCCGCAGGGGTCCGCATCAGTAGAGATGTTTCCATTCATTTTCTTTCGACTCGCTGGCAATTGGTTGAATTCACAGAAGATTGGCTTAGAGGTTCGTTGTTAGGGCTGAGCATCCCATTCTGCGAACCTGGGTTCAAATCCCGGAGGTTTGGTGGATTTCCAACGGTATCCCTACTCTACTTGTGCAGATTATGATCGTGATAATGAAACGTTTTTTATCGTAGACCTTTTTATCCGACTTTTGGACTTTTTTGTTGCATAAATTTAATATTCACATAATACAATTTAAAAGCGATAATTGTGCTAATAATTACAAGACGGATAATGCTAATACAGGAAAAATAAAATAATGACAATAATAATTACATTTTACAAGATATGCATAAAAACATGGAATGCCCTACAAATTTTTAATATACAACAACTATCTCTTTTCACATTCTCAGTTCAAAGTTATATTATTAGGTTAGTTATTTAATGAGGCAACTAGCCAAACGGTAGTTGTTTTCCCTCACGTCCATAGTCCCCAACCGTATGCGCAATCAACAACATATCTTTAGCTCTGCAATGCACATTTTTTAGCACAATTTTAGGCACTTTGCTTTTAATGTGCAAAAAGTTAACAGATAGATGCATATGTCTTCGAGATTTTATTTTGTAAATGGTGCAAAGTGCAGTGTAAATAGTCGCCGAGTCTATGATTGATACAAGGACAAGAAAATATCATTAATTTTTAAAATAACGTTCAATAGCTAAAAAATACTACTTCTGCCGATGACTTATGACAGTAACGTAAAGTGTGAATCTCCCAGGATTTATACTCGAATGGCCGTTTCATACGCACCAATTTTCACGCAAATGAATTTCCTTACGAAAATCAGAGGTAAATGTGAATTGTTATTGAGTTGAACTTTAATCATCATAAAACGCTATGACTATGCTAGTACATGGTGCCCGAAAGAGGTATCTAGACGGTCTGAAGTACAAAAAACGAAGAAAAAAACGTAGGTATATATTAAGTAGGAATCTGGTTTTAATCCTAAAGAAAAACTTTTAAAATCAAATGTGATTTTACAACTAATTTAAGATTTTTTAAACTAAAAATTGACTGAATAATCTTACTCGCGCATTGTTTTTTTTTGCTTGCCGGACGATTCTGTTGGCCCGTATGTCCCCGGAATCCCGATAGGCTGCTGAGCCTGTCATCAGGTTTTCTAGGGACCGGACCAACAGAACTTGACACACATCCACGCCCTGGGTGGTGAAAAACCCACCCAGGCGGGACTCGAACCCGCGACCGTCGGATTAGCAGGCGAAGACTTTACCCCGCCGCCACCGGGGCCGGCTTGAATTCAATTTGAAGTCAAAAAGCTTGGAAAAATACATAGTACAATCTGACAAAGGAGAGAATATCACGTAGATACGCGTAAAAATGTAGGGTTTTTCTCCAGCGCTACATGCATTCAGAATTAAATCTGTAAAGTCGAAACGTGTTCGTGACAAAGTGAACGGTTTGAAAAACTCTGGCGAGAGCCGTTATTTACTCAGTTTTTCACGCCGTTCGGCTGGTGGCGTTTTTTTTTCATTCTTTGTTCCCCAGTCGTAAAAAATAAAAACAAAACTTTACAA
Source organism: Ceriagrion tenellum (assembly GCA_963169105.1). NCBI lineage: Eukaryota > Metazoa > Arthropoda > Insecta > Odonata > Coenagrionidae > Ceriagrion > Ceriagrion tenellum. The sequence goes on along the minus strand of OY720644.1, from coordinate 39,795,457 downwards.
CGAGCTTTCATGAAGTCGAGTTACTACGGACAATGGGAGTCGTTGAGGTCTTGATTTTGTGCCTGACACTTTTGCGGCCGTTTCTGCAGAGCGAATATTTTCCATAGCTTGTGTGTAGAGCGAGGCAAGAAAAATTTCGCCTCGGAATGTCTTTTGTTGCTATAGCTCGGAGCAGCGTGTTTGGAATTGGGTATTTTCCCCCAGAAAAAAATGCAACGCTCCAAAGGAAAATAAACTGAACAGTATGTTCCTTTTGAAATCCGTCAGAGCGTCATGACCTGCGCAAATTTACCCACGCCTTTTCAATGCCACTTAAGCTTACGAACAAATTGCGTAAGTATGTTTTAAATTGAGTGTTAATTTGATGAGAATTTATCTCGAGCACCAGATTAATCCGTTAAATTGAATAAATGTTGAAATTAATTAATTTGTTCCTTTATCCATCAACTTTCTTTCATTATTTACGTTCCTGCATTACTTTTTCCTCTGGTAGGTCCGTAATTTTCCCGTGAAATTTCATAGGTTATGTATTAAATCATAATTTTTGTTTATGCACTATTTTTCACCCTGATTAATTGAATAACTCTAAGAATTATTCTATAATTTAGATATTGTAGATGCTGCATGCATTAGTGGCCCTTTCAAATATATGATTAAAGTTTTCCCTTTACCCTTCTCCAGTCATTTGTTAATGAAACTCAAATGATTTCGTACTGTCTACTAATTTTTATTTCAACCTCTTGCTACACGTGTTTCAACTGTCTAGCAGTCATCATCAGGCAGTCTTGCCTGATGATGACTGCTAGATAGCTGATGTTCATCATAGCTGATGTTCTTCACCTGATCCACCAATTTAATTCTTCTCCTTCCTCTCTTTTTCTTTCCTTCAATTGAACCCTCAAGTGCCACAGTTATTATACTTTTCCCTCTCATCACATGGCCCAACCAGTTTCCTTTCCTTTTCCTTATTTCCTTTAGGAGCGATCTTCCTTCTTTTACTTTGCTCAAAACCTCAGCAATCTTGCCTGATAATGACTGCTAGACAGTTGAAACACGTGTAGCAAGAGGTTGAAATACAAAATAGTAGACAGTACGAAATCATTTGTGCTTCATTACTCATTATGCTGTTCTACGATATCTCGCCTGAGAAAGGGGAGTTTAGTCATTTGTTAGTCTCTGCATCACCATTTTATTTAACTCAAGAGGGAAAGGAATAGAACAGAAGCTTATGAAATGTGGGTGTGGAGAAGGATGGGAAAAGTAAGATGGGTAGATAAGATGATAAATGAAGAGGTTTTGAGCAAAGTAAAAGAAGGAAGATCGCTCCTAAAGGAAATAAGGAAAAGGAAAGGAAACTGGTTGGGCCATGTGATGAGAGGGAAAATTATAATAACTGTGGCACTTGAGGGTTCAATTGAAGGAAAGAAAAAGAGAGGAAGGAGAAGAATTAAATTGGTGGATCAGGTGAAGAACATCAGCTATGATGAAGCAAAGAAGGAAGCTCGGGACAGAAGCGGATGGAGACAGCAGTGGTATACGGGACCTGCCAGCAGGCAGAACACCAGATGATGATGACTGTAAATGACAGCACTACACAGAATTTCCATATTCTCATTGCATTCATATAATTACCGCCTTAAAATGAAAGATTTTCGGGTTCTTCCCGCGTTGCAGTACAGTTTGGGAGGACGACCGTTATGCCGGCATTCCATTTGTCATAATCAGGTCAGAATAACCGAATATCCATCGTCCTAATAGTTGTACAATGAACAAAAGCAATGCACAAAGGAATAACATCACAAGCAACAATCACTAATCTACTCGTAGCACCAAAGTTGGTGAAGAGATTTTAATGAATAACTTTCGTCGGTATTGAGAATTATGAGGGATATATAGGTGAGGGAATACTGCACATAATCGGCTATTCCACAAAAAGCCTCGCATTTCAGGAGCTCAACTGAGTCAATGTTATTAAAAATATGAGAACATTCACATTGATGTCAAAATCGCATTAAGATAGTCTGAGCCAAATATCTTTTCACATCAAAATCAATAAATTTGGTCTCACTGTAAAGGAAAATGTCTAATCCTACCAAATACCCAAACATAAGTCCATTTTTTACTATAGTCCCTTGAGAATGGCAAAGTGTTGAAACCGGTCTAGCTCATACCATCAAAGTTTTGTGTGGAATTTACCAAGAGTATTTATTTCAACTCAATATCAGCTTTTTACTGAACTACTATCAGAGATTTTCGACAAAAATACCAGCCCTTGAACATGAGGAATGGTACGTGAGTGTACTCTTAAAAGACACCAATTAAAATAATGAAAAATTTTTAACACATATATCTCATAAAAAAATAAGCAAAGAGTGAATTGTATGTTTCCTCGACTATTTTTGAGAATGAATTATATTGTCACCGCAGTTTGTTTTTCAGAATTGCAAAAAATCCTTCCGTTGTGAAGGATTTTTAAATGTACTGCGTGGAAAAAAATGAGTAAAATTGGAGACTTATGAAGATATTTTTACATAATTAATTAGAGTTTTAGTCATATGAAAGTATCTAATAGTACCATTAATAAATTAATATTTAATCCATGCTTCTTAGAGATGCTGAAATTAAAACGATATACTCGAATAGGGTCCCCATTATGACTTAGGAACTATCTCGCTCGAATTACTTTAAGGGATTAGTTTTTTCCAAAAATGTATACGTTTCATCCATTATAAATAAAGAGTTTATCAAAAGAAGATGACAAAGGCGTGGCTATAGTTTCAATGTATTTATATGATTATCCTTCTAAAATTTGAACAACTTTGAAAAGGAACAACTTTTCATTGCGAAGAAAACAGTGCAAAATTGGGTGCTATCCATGAAAAAATGGGGCAAAAAAAGTTTCGTCAGTTCGAAGAAATGTAATTTTTTGAAAAGTTCACGAGCGTAATCCGTCGTTAAAACTTGACTCAAGGGCGCGATAATTGGAAAACTACATCAACTTAATTTACTCTCCGTCAACCCCGCCTAACTACATCTACTTTGTTGTAGTGGGCATTTAATGAAGTAACTGTCTCCTCCCTTCTGCGTTCCCTTGTCAAGAAGTTCGCGCTCTCAGTTTACATCAAGAGCGAAGCGTTCAGGCTGTAAAGCAGTCGAGGTCCTTTTCCGGGGGCCGGCACGTGGGGGCAAACGAAGCGGGGTGTCGCCTGGTTAAGACGCGGGGACGAAAATCTTTCATTATTGTAACCCCATCACCTTCAACTTTTACGCTACGAATTTTTGTCGCGATTTTTTCTCTAACGGCTCATTAAAAGTTTTACGTTCGCTCCACGGGAGGGCGGAATTCTTTTCCCTACCTTCTGCACTCCCGCGGTTCGTTTCAAAGACGTTGCAATTGCAAACCTTTCGTGTGCAGGCTTGAGTTCAAAACGCTCTTAGCTGCGCGGTTGCTTACAGAATGTGACCTCTAATTTCACCATTAACCTACATACAACAAGTGCTAGAATCTACATAGTTGAAACCCGAAAATTGTCAAAACAAGAGAGCGGGGACAAGAGATTAATCGTCTGTGTAGTTTGTGCTTCAGTTTTCTTTATAATTCATTTTATGGAGGGCACAAATCTACACATGAACTCATTCCAATATATTTAAAAGTAAATAAAGTGTCTTTGGCCCATGAAAAATTAAAATTGTGATTCCTTTTGTGAATGTAGCAGTTTTGAATAATTCTAAAACATTCTTATCAACGTGGCTGCCTACAGAATGTGACCTCTAATGTCACCATTAACCTATATACAACGAGTACTAAAATCTACATAGTTCAAGCCCCAAAGTTGTCAAAACAAGAGAGCCAGGACAAGAGGTTAATTGTTTGTTTAGTTTGCGCCTCATTTTTCTATTTCATTTACTTTTTGGAGGACACGAATCGACACACTTACTCATCTAAATGTAGTTAAAAGTATAGAAATAATGTCTTTGGCCCATGCAAAATATAAATTGTGATTCCTTGAGTTTATGTAGTAGTGGTGAATAACTACACTATTTTTAATGACAATTTACATGATCATCTTTCCCTCCCCACAATAGACGAGGTACCTCCCAATGCCGCCATATAATGCGCGAGTGAAATGAGTTGGTATTGAGGTTTTAAATTACATTTGATTTCAGGAGTTCATCTTTTGAATTCAAACCAGATTCCTACCAAATACATAGATAAATGCTTACGTGGCACTCTTCGTTATTTGCACTAGAGACGCCAAGATTATTTTTTTCAAGCACCACGGAGTTGATTCTTTACTGAGGTTTTATACTGTTTACCAAATTTTTATGTCACTAAAAGTCATTACGCTAATTTTTATTGAAATCATTAAAGTATACCCAGTTATGACGAACTTAAAATTATCGGATATATTTTCAAGCCCTTTCAAATGTCCACTTGCTTGAGAAAGACAGACCATGTGTATTTCATTGATCAAATTTGATCCAAATCTCTGCTCTAGAATATATAACATTTTGAGCGTTATGACTAACCGTTCCTGTTGAATGCTGCGAATATCGATCAATCGATATTCGCAGCCTTCAACGTAACAGCATTGACTTTATATGACTCGTAAAGACCATTTTGAAATCTTGTCCTATCAAACTCATTTTATACATGGAGAGTTTTTCCCCGAGTTTTAAATTTTCGAATAACCCTCCAATTTAACCAAATTTTAAACGATATATATATATATATATATATAATAATATACATAATACTTTTCAGTATTAAATTTTACCGAACTAATGACGTATTAACAAAAATTCTGAGTTAGGAACGGAAGGGTAGACCAACCCAGGACTTCGTATTTCAAAGGAGCGATTTATACATTACTATGGATTTTCGTTCCGCATAAATTAGACCTCAATTTCGATTGAATTAGATCACGTAGTTTAAATATGCAATCAATGAACCTCATAGTTTGGTGAAATTAATACGGCGCAGCGAAAAATACAATAGTGCGCTTCTTTAAACTGGGGTATGGTTGCATTTTTTTTTAAATTTCTCCATACATTTAAGCCCATCATTCCCATTCCTCATTCATCTACTACAAGTTTTTACATTATTTTCCGCGTCACCGTTTCGATGAATTTTCAGCGTCATGGCACATTATAAGATTGTCACGGGCTATATTAGAGGATATAATTTTTTTCCGTTGGTATTACTTCTTTCACGTCTTTTCGGTGTGTATAGAATTTGCCACTTCTTCTTAAAATGGCTTCTTTTATGATACTAGATGATTTTTTTTATTTTTAAGTTAAGTAGTTCATGAGGTCAACCTGTAATGATCATTTTTACCTACATTTACCGTATCAAGTTTTGGTAATTTTGTTTTTATGTTCTAGTCTTAATATTTTGATTCAGTTAGTATTTCAGTGGTAACAACAGCAAAATAATATGTAAACATTACAGAAATTCAAATTTCCTTGAATTTCATTCTGCCATAGTTTTTAAACTTTCACAAAATGGCTCCGAAAACAATACTGCTGTGGCTGATCTGTTGCAGTAAATATGTGTGGTGCTGCAGGTAGAATGGTAAGCATTTCTCGGCACAAATGGGATAATTAAATGATTATTACCATGGTACTATTAACTAATTTTGCGTAACAAATTTCATTGGGCGGATAATCCCCTTGTACCCATGTAATTCGACAGTGAGCACGGAGACGTAGACGGAAACCCGAAACTCATTCGCCATCTTGAGCGCGTCCTTTTGCCAAAAAGCGGGCACAGAAGACCCGGAAAGTCTTTTCGTCCCCCTGCCTCGGGAACAGTTTTTAACCTCTGATCCAAACCCCCCCCCCCCCGACCCTCCCGGAAAGAGGTTACCACCCCAAACGGTAAACTCCCCTCCCCTCACCCTCTGCCATACGCCGCGCGCCACGCTCTCAACCCGTCCCCCGGGGAACCACCTCCCCGCCTTCCCGCCAAAACTCTCCTCTCCCGCACCAAGATTCCCTCTTCCTCCCCCTCCCCCATCCCAGACCCGCTTCGCACGTCAAACCAATCCCCTTATTCCCCCCCACTCCACATGCCTCCCAATTTCCCTCATCTCGTCTTTCCTTTCTATTAAACCCTCCTACTCACCCTACCGTTCCATTTTCCCCTCCTCCCCCCCTCCCCGAGCCTCCCCTTCCCCTTATACACACGGTAACCCTTAAAACATCCGCCTCCCATCTCCCGAGCCACTTCACAGGAGATCTACTCCGTCAAATTAATAGTGCTGTCACTTCCCCTAACAAGGCTAATCGCTACAAAACCGTATAACAAGGATTATAAAAAAAAGGATTTCCCCACCCACTCAATTAGCTGGCACTGGCCTCGGCGTGTGTTCGAGTCGGTTGCCTCTGCGTCTCAGTCCGAGGTGGAAAAGGGGAGGTTGATGGGAAGGGTCTCCGGGAGAGTGGAAAAGGATGAGGAATGGAAGACGGAAGGAAAAGGCGGAAGAGTGAGAACGAGGAGGAAGAATGAGAGGAAAGATAAGTGAATGACGCGATACGGGCAACCGGAAGGAGGTTCTGGAAATGTCGGCGAAACGTCCTAACTGTTGCCCGTGCTGGAAATAATATTCTAGACACAAATAAATCAGAGGAATGAAGACGAGAAGGAAGAAATTGGCGGCGAGAGGAAGAATAAGAGGAAATATAAGTAAATGACGCGATAATTAAAACCGGATGGAGGTTCTGAAAATGTCGGCGAAACGCCCTAAGTGTTGCCCGTGCTGGAAATAATATTCTAGACACAAATAAAGCATAGGAATGAGGACGAGAAGGAAGAAAATGGGAGGCGAGAGGAACAATAAGAGGAAAGAGAAGTGATGGACGCGATACTGGAAACCAGAGGGAGGTTCTGGAAACTTCGGCAAAACGTCTTAACTGTTTTCCGCATTGAAAACAATATTCTATACATAAGGAAAGCATACGAATGAGCACAAAGAGGAAGAAATTGGAGGCCAGAGAAAGACTAAGAGGAAAGTGAAGTGAATGATGCAATATGGGAAACCGGAAGGTGGTTCTGGATACATCGGCGAAACGACCTAACTGTAGCCCATATTAGAAAGAATATTCTAGACACAAAGAAAGTATATGAATGAGGACGAGGAGGAATAAATTGGAGACGAGAGAAAGAAGAAGAGAATAAAGAAGTGAATAACGCAATGCGGGTAACCGGAAGGAGGTTCTGGTAATGTCGGCCAAACGTCCTTACTGTTGCCCATATTGAAAAGAATGTTCTGCATACAAAGAAAGCATATGAATTAGGACGAGGAAGAAGAAATTGGAGAAGAGAGGAAGAAAAAGAGGAAAGATAAGTGAATGACGCGATACGTAAAACCGGATGGAGGTTCTGGAAATGTCGGAAAAACGTCTAAACAGGAGAGCATACAGGAAAAGTATTGTAGATACAAAGAACAGAGTGCTTAAAGTTAAATCTTTTCCTTTTATTTTAAGATTCCTATATGTCACCGTATCAGAATGCACCATGTCTTGAACACAGACTAATGAATTATGTAAATTTGGATATGGAATTCGGTCCTGAGAATGGTGACTAAACGTTGTATATAAACAAGAGGACAAAGAGCATATGGTGGAGGGAATAGGTATTGGCATAAGTATGATACTACATAGATGGTTTAAGTGTTAAATGTACTGTTTGTATTGAAGAAACCTGAGTCAAAAATTTGTTTTCCAAACAAGGCATATGTCACGAAAATGAAACGAGAAGAAAACGATAAATGCGTGGATTTCACTCATTTACTTCTTATGTGTTTCATTAATTTGTCTTGTTTTTTTACGGCAGCAGAAGCAAGAAAAAGAACTTTAGGAAGAATTCCACGCGATAGAGGATGACATTGAATTCTCCATGACGTCCCGAGAAGACAATCTGGCGAGAAACTAATCGAAAATAATTGGATTTTTTTGAAAGTAAGCAGATATCAGAAGCTGGGACGCTGTAATCGGCTTTGTTCCTAAAGTGTCTCCCCCGTTGGACGCTAAGTGTCACCGTCGATTTTGAGCAAGGAGAGGACCTTACTTTTTCCATCGGGGAACGCTACGAATTCAGGGTCGTTTGCTTGTCTCGGATGTCCTTTTGGTTATAATTTAATAAATTTGAGATTAAACGTTGAGTATATATCTCTGCGATTGGATCGAAACCTTGATATTTTATTTGAAAAAGTTCGATAAAAGAAGTTACATAGAACAGGTAAATTGTTGTGGACTGTAAAATCTCGCATTCTTTTACAAGGTACTAGAAAGAACTATTGTGTTTAAATGAAATGCGACACATCACAAAAGGGGAATGCACCAGGAAAGCGTGAGTTCATATCCAAAAAGAGTAGTAAAACCAAGGTTCAATGAGTAGGGTGAATTTTGAATGGCTGATATGTTCATGAGAATAAATTGTTAATTTTTTATCTTTTATTTTTGCTAATAATCGCATGTGAATGACATTCGAAAATGTCCGATTCATTTGCGATACTACTGGCCTTGATTTAAATGATAAAAGGTCAGTAACTCACTTCATCAAAAATTCTCAATTGCTTAACCATATGGGATTACAATTATCATAGACCTTAATGGATGTAGTACGTAAGAACGGGGTATACTAAAGGGTACAAAATTTGTGTTAGAAAAGTGTGCCTTAACGGCAAACGCTCGCTCTTGCTTCGTTTATAGCGTTCTTGACACTTAAGTGGATATGAGGAATAAACTTCCCAACCCACTCGTTTGAATGAGGCCATCCGCACTCTCAAACGGCCAATCCTCCCTTCCTGGCGCCAAATTCAAATCAGAAAGTTATGCTGCTGCTCTTTGCAGAAGTAGCATATTCATAGCTCCCCTGTCAGTGAAAAAACAGATCTGATTACATGGAATTACTCATTGGTGCAGTGGCCCAACTTTTGGGTCATCAAACAGTGCTAGTGCATCGATGGCAGGCATCAATAATTGCTTTATAAAAAAGAATGAAATTTCTGAAAAGTCAACGTGATCCAGATCGGCAGTTGACCGTATTGCACGGCAATTCTTCTCTCCGATGCGTAATTTCAACTGGGAGTAACCAGTCGTGCTATAGTGCTCGCAGAGTTTCTGTGCACTGGAGAGTTCCTCCAAGCCTAGCTGCCCATGGTAGATGAGCAGAGATTGGCTGCCTGACGTCCAATCCCGTAAACCGATTCTTAGCTCAGTGCGCGCCACGTACCAATACTGTAAGTGGCGACCCAAAAGAATCGGCGAAAACGAACGGATGTATTTTAGTTTCTTTCCCAGCGATAAACATTTTTTTTTTTTAATTTTCGTGTTTGTATTTTTCAAAATGTTGGTGAAGAGGATTTAAGTTTTGTTTATTTATCGTGTAATCACGGTGACCTCCGCCGATGAGGATTACATTCTAACCTCACTGCGATGACTATTGCAATCGCTGCAAGTTTTGACTCAATATCTATAGTAGTTTCTCGTCCAGAGTATTTCTATTCTTAAGGCCCTTGCGTCGGCGAGACATAGCGTTCGTTTTTGCCGATTCTTTTGGGACGCCACTAACAGTATTCGTACGCGGCGCGAACTGAGCTAAGGTCCGGTTTACGGGATTGGACGCCGGCAGCCAATCGCTGCTCATCTACCATGGGCAGCTACGCTTGAAGAAATTCTCCAGCGCACAGAAACTCTGCGAGCACTATAGTTCACTCTCTAATATACACTAAGAAAATGAAATATATTTTTCTCGGGCAATTTGGTTATGCAGCTGGCGTTAACTCACGTGAAAACATGTTGAACTGAGTTTCTGGAATACCATTCTATGAAGACATTCACCAAATTTCTGGTGACATAGTGTGAGGTGAGCTGTGAAGCCGCCGAGGAAGCAAACGTTTTGGCAAAAATTTTTTTTACCATGAAAGGCCGTTGCTTTCGATAAAAGTCTGTTGTTGTTGCATTTAAAATGGCGGGAAAAGAGTGGAGAAGGTGAGGTGATCAGAAACTGAAATAAACGAGGAAGTTCTAGGCATGGCTGGTGATGAAGGAAACTTCCTGATGAAATTAAGACTTCTCTGGCGGTTGGAGAAAGTAATACTGGGCGAAGATTTTAAAGGCCGTGATAAAGCGTGAAATATCTGAATCGTGAAAAGCGTGAAGCGTGCTTATAGGTTATGAGGATGGGATGAAAAAGGGGAGGATGTACCTTGAGATGAGGGAAGATGTGATATTGGGAAATTGGGCTTGGAACATGTAACAATTGGGTGGATTTTTTCTCACTTAAAATTTAAATCAGCAGATTGCATTCATAATAGCATACAAGAATGAAAACTTTACAAAAATACGTCTTATTTAAAAAAATCAATATCTCACCCATTACGATTGGACGCTGGCCTATTAGGAATATCATTCTGTTCACAAAGGAAATGGCACGAGTGTGCTCTCTAGAGAGGCATAATTTTAAAAAAAATGAGCCATTTCTAACTCATGGATCAAGTCAAAAAAATATCAGTGAGGGTTTGTATGTTTACTCAGCTCTTTTTGAAAATAAATCGTTCAGTCACCGTAGTAATTTTTCAAAACCACAAAAAACTTCACTTGTTAAAGAGTTTAAAACACGTGAAAAAAATTAGTCAAGTTAAAGACTTAGTACGTGGATATTCTTATTTTATTACTGAGGATTTCAGTCATCAAAAATCATCATGTTATGGCACCATGAGTATTTTAAAAATTTACTAAATGCTTCCGACAGTTGCTGAAATCAAATCGCAGAGTTCAATCATGGTCAACATTATGATAAGGGGACTATCTCGATCGCACTACCTTAATGATCTCCAGCTAAGCCAGCGGTAAATAACTTGGAGCAAAATCCCGAATTTTTTTACCGCGCAGAGGAGTCATCCTTTTCATTAATAAGCCAGTGGCTCGGATCCCCTCCGACCTCTTGTCCCCAAACAAGCAGTCCAAGCCTCAGAGGGCACAATCAACGCACATGCGGACAGAATTGAGGCGGAACGGATTTCATTTGTCTCAGCTCGTGCAAGTGGCAGGGGTTGAGCTGCAGTCGAATGCGGTCGCCCGCAACGGATTATTCCAACCGCAGTCTAATTGGGCGCCACCATTTTAACTACGAACGTTTATTCTTTTCTCGAGCCAAAAAATGCACGGATTGATAAAATTGCGCTGTAAAATTGTGCATCGATGAGATTACACAGTATGATGTCGAGTCATCGGGATATGCCAGATATTAACTGCCGACATCAGGATTTCCATGATGTATTGCGGCAAGCGAAATCAAAACAAATGCACAGAGAAATGTCTCCTGAAGTGATATTTATGCATCTGTCTGCTACGTAGATTTATCGTTGTGTCCTAATGTATTCATTTGTTAGTTTGTTGAGAGGGCTCCCAATGGTTTTTGCCATGCTTGCGAAATTCATTTGAACCCTTATACTGCCATTCTATGACACATACCATGCTTCGAACTTCGAAACTTTCTACGGTTTAATATAGGCGATAGACTGTGCTTTAAGTATGAATAATTTGATATCCTCTTCGTCTAAAAATAGTGAAAATAACTTACTTTATTTTAGTATCATGTCGTCAATGGGAACGTCATATTAAAAATGGTGTATGTAAAATTTACGTCGATTACATAAAATCATCATATCTCTTAATCCCAATGAAATGTAATGCGATTCTTAATTATAAGAAATAATATATTTTGCATGTATTCTTGAAACGAAACCAAGCAAAAACGCAAAAAAATCACTCATGATTTGCCGCTTGCGAAAATAATTTATTAAGTCTTCTTCCAGAATCACCTCAAGGGCCCTCTTCACGACTTTGGTAACGCACCCACAATGTTTCTCTTCTCTTTCACACTTGGTTCATGGAGACAAATTGATTTAAGTGGTGTTAGGTTCTATCTGCAGGAAGGATCGGGTGGTATTTCACGTTCTACACCATCCATCAGTCATCCTAGATGTGTAGAGTGGAGTTAAAATGACATTCTCTCTGTCACCCAGAAATACACCTCTTCTGAAATGCTCAAGCCTCTCCTGCAGCCTCCGAGTCTCTGGCGGATCCCAACCTAATCTCTTTAAAATATGTGCTGTTCATTTTTGTTATAAGCTCTATCAGGAACTTTCGACGCTTTGGTATGCTTGTTGTTGTGGTTGAGAAACCGAATGCACCGTCAAGATATCGTACCACCCTTCTCATAAACCATATATGAGGACCCCAGAAGTCAAGGGGTCTAAGTAACTAAACCATTGTTTAGAGAAAACTTAAGTCAAAGTTGAAAATTTTTGGTACAACCCACTAAGTAATTAAGAGGCATTACCCTAGATATCAGTACCTGTCAAGAAAATCACTTGGATCCCTTTACCACCTAAAAGATTTATAGTTTCACATTCCATTTCTGAACCTAACTTATTTTTCTCAAAAATGTCACTTAGACCCCTTGACTTCTGGGGTCCACATATATATGTATCAAGTACGTGCGTGCTCAAATGACTCAAGCCAATTATAGTGGATAATTAACAATAGTATTCAAATAGAAATAATTATATTTAAAACAACTAAATTGGAACGGTAGCTAAAATATTATCCAACAATAAAAAAACAGACTGAGATCGATAGACGAGAGTAGAATTTGGATGATGAAGGAATGCATCAGAAACAGGATGAATAAAATATATTTTATTTAAGCACACGCTCCAGCGGAGTTTTACATATACACGGGAGATTTTATAACCACTATATTTATAAAAAGTAGATTTGACAATCGGTGCGCCCGGTAGAGACTCCATAAGGAGCCATTCCCTGTGAGGATAAAAATTGCATGAAAGCTCAATTAATTTCCGGAAGCATTGCAGATAAACCTGAATTCTTAAGAGTTACTGCAATTGAGATTCTTAGAAGTCTCAAACTTAGGGATACAATTAAAAAAAAGATAGGTACAATTTCAAAATGTATAACCTTTGACTCAAAAAATATTGTCCGAGTTTCAGAAAAAGACAAAGCCAAAAAATACATTGAATTACGTAATAGATCATACTAAAATTGATAAAGTTGTAGGCCTATGACCTAATCATTACTCAAAACCAGAAAAAGTATGCATTCCCTTAAATTCTATACACCTTAAAGGCTGCTTTACACGGTACATTTTATAGTACAAACGAATACATGAACTCTTGCATGAGGAAAATTGTATGATCATCTGAATGACTTCAACGGAAATAGAACCTGCTCTATTTCCATTCAGTTTCTTGCACATTCTATGATACATTCATTTGTACAATAAAATGTACCGAGTTATGCTACCTTAATAATTTGCTATACTTGGGCTTGGTGATATGATTCAGAGACGACACCGCTAAAAGGATTGAACGATTTCTGGTGAACCAAAACCCTTCCCCGTGACCGTGCTGGGACGCCTTTCCTCGAGACTGGATTGAGGGACCATTTGAATATGTATTCAATTTTTTTTCACTTATTGTTAATTTCCTTCCTGAATTTCACATTTTCCCTAACTAGTGACATTAAACCCCCCTCGAAATTCGCCTTGAATGAAGATGGCTTGGTGGAGTAACTGGCTAACACACCTGACCGGCAATTGGGAGATTGAATGATTTTTTTCATAGCGAATTTCAAACCTGGTGTATATGCACCCGTGCGAGTGACTTCGTACCACATCATTTGTTACATGCAATGTTTGGAAATTTGTCAATTTCGTCGTTTTAATAGCGACAATGTTGGGTTTATCCACCGCGACAGTGGCTTTGTAAGCACGACTTCGTCTCATGTGCTACAATGTAGACTTGAGGCCTGAACATCTAGTTCGCATAAACCCCCCTCGAAATTCGCCTTGAAGGAAGATGGCTTGGTGGTGTAACACACCTGACCGGCAATTGGGAGATCCGGGTTCGAATCCCGGTCAAGTCAAATGATTTTTTTTCAAAGCGAATTTCAACCCTGGTGTAGTGACATTAAGTTGGCTTTTCACGATCTAACCTTGAAATGACCGAAAATAGAACATCAAATTTAGCGCAATCTATAAGTCAGGGTAAAACTTTTTAAATATTTTTGGGAGTGCAAATTACTCTCTGAATGCATATTCGTAACTCACGTTTCAAGCAAAGGCTATGAATACCATAATTAATTATTGCTTTGCTCCCCACTGCAGAGATCATTTTCTTCTCTAAAAACTATCTAACCAAGCAGATGACCTAATAAATACTCAAAGCGAGACAAAATGCTAAAAAAAAACCCAGATTTCATTCACCTTAATTGCGTGAAATTCACAGTGGAAAAATCATACGCCTGGACTGGGAATCGAACCCTGAACCCTCGATTCCCAGTCCAGGCGAATGATTTTTCCACTGTAAATTTCACACAATTGTGTGATCACCACTTGGTGACTCCGTTGAAGTTACTCCGCGGCTAGTTCCGTGGTTTTTTTCACAATTATTCACCTTAATTGTTGGCTGTAATCGTGTTTGGATACATGATTCAGTGACCGCACCGCTAAAAGGATTGAACGATTGATGGTCAAATTCCTAAAACCTTTCTCTTTTGACTTCCTCACTCCCGTGTTCATTCAGCCGATGAAAGAAATGTAAATGCACGTTTAGTAATACGGAATCAGTACTGCAACTCGATGCTAAAATACGAGAAGAGCGCGGCTCCGACTGCAAACTTCCGCGTTTACGGCCAAATGATTATGGGCGCGGCTCCTCCCTCCCTCATCCCTTCCACCGCATGCATCCCCGTGGGAGAGGCTGTGAGTTGATGCAGGAGTCTTCTCTCTCGGGGGATTTGGTCAGAGGTTCCTGGCGGGAGAGATGCAATATGTTTCCGACGGGACATCGCAAGCGTGGTTTGGGGGAGACATTGAGTACCACGGGATAGGGTGAGATACCCTGAGAGTTTCCCCTATCATCCACCCCCACCCCGCCAGGGTTTTTCTGGCCGGGGGATTAAGGGGTAAAGGGGCGGAATTCACCCCGGAGTTCGCGAGGGTGGTTGAGGAAGGCAGGGGTGGAAGTTTTAAGAGGAGGGGGGATGTGTAGTGTAGGGCTGGGCTGAGTGCCTCCGCTGGTGATGGATGGGAAGGGCTGGGGCCCTTGACAGGAGAGGGAGAAGGGGTCAGAGGGTTAGCGCGTGCCGGGAGAAGGGAGGGCCATCAGTCATTAGTCGGAAGGGCCTTAAGAGGAAGGGAATGGAAGTGGAATGAGAATTTTTGGGTGTGGAGAGATGGGTAGGGTGGGCTAGGTTGGGTTGAAGTTCATATGATATCGATATGTACTCGGTGTGAGGCTGTATCGATACCTCACAACTGACGACATATCCATATGCACACTACAATTTCAGGCATCACTTTCTGGAAGTTAATAATTTAAAATGAAAAAATTAAACTTGCCCTTTTCCTCAGATTTTAAGTAGCACTACGCTTCCCAAAGACTTTCGGGAAAGTCGGGACCTGATGATGCTGCAAGTCGGTAACGCATCGAACCACAAGTGGAAAAGTATCCATATGCGCACTACAATTTCAGGCTTCACTTCCCGGAAGATAGTAATCCAAAATGAAAAAATCCAACTTGTAATTTTCCTCAGATTTTAAGTAGCACGACGCGTCCCTAGGACTTTCCGGAAAGTCGGGACCTGATGATACTGCAAGTTGGTACCACTTAATATAAAACAAATGGAAAAGTAAAAATTGTATTCTTTAATTATGGATATGATAACTTATCATTCAGCATGGAACCTGATTGTCGAAAGCATCAATTAGTATTCTTGTGGTGCTTTATTTTAATATGTACTTAATGTTTTCCAATGATGGATCTTAATTTAGTGGTCGGAGTAATGGCTTCCCAAGCCATCTGCCCAGGTCAAAACCTAACAGCGGCTCAGAATTTTTCGGGTTAGCCCTTCTTCCTATTTGGATACTGCGTGGACAGCCAATAAATAAAATGGTTGTTATATCAGAATAAATACATTGAAAATATAGAGGTGATAATGGAAAGTTGTACCTCCCACCAAGAGAAAGCACAGAATATGACAGTGCATAAAAATATCGATTCCAATCAATGTATCGATTTGATAATCTTACTCTTATATTATTGCGGAACATCGTTACACACGTCCCATCTATGAATAGCACGAATTATACCACCAAAAAAACTTTGAAATTACAACTTTAGAGGTCGAGATTCTGGAGAAAAATACCGGATATACCGATATCCGTAAGCATGCCTGAAGTACTCGGGTGAAACATCGGTTTATTAACATAGAAATACTTCATACATACCATATTACATAAAAAAGTAAGATGAATTCATTGGCTGTATGTATGTTAATCTCTAAGCTTTGGGTAATAATGCCAAATAACAATTCATGACAGTTACCGGAGAAAATATCATTTTATACTCCATAAACTGTAATTTAATTTAATTTAACATTAACATAACACCAAATATAAAATACTACTTTATCACTAAAAAAACTTAAATGTAACACTTGACTGGCATACGTTTTGAAATGATCCGAATACAAATGAACAGATTTTCTCATTAAGGCAAAAACGTGAGTTTTATGTCATTATAAGATTCCAAATAAGTGCCATGGTAAAATGTCGAATAAAGAAGCATTCATTTATCCTTTAATTACTCAATTACTTTTATTAATTGAAAAAATTACGCTTGAATACTGAATACCCCGCCATAAAACCTAGTTACTACAATGAATTTACTGAGACGATATTTGAAAAAATTAAATATCACATTATTACAATCATGCATGGTTATTTCCAAACGTATAAATAGATACACTTTCGTGAAGTGCGGTCAAAGAATGTTTTTCAGACCCACTCGGAAAATTATTAAAATGTGCACTCAATGACTCACGATTAGCTCTCCAACCACCTTAATCTATTCGTCATCATTCTCATCTGCCATCAAACTTAAAAACTGCTTCTAACAGCTCTCCATTCCACTCTTCTCTCTGCCAGTCACCTCATCCCTAGATAATTTTTCATTTTGACGACCTTAATGGACATCAAATTCTTGGTATTCCTCGGTGATTATCCTAAACCATACATTCTTCCGATAGTATTTTTTTATAGGCTGTTGCGTCATAAAGCATTTCCAATAAATATTTCGCCTCTACGTCTCATGTGTCGTAGGTCTGTGTTGAAAACTGAGTTATCAAAAAACCAAATAGTGAAATTTATTTACTTTATCTTTATTCTCTCATTACAACAAGTAGGTTTATGTGAAGTTTCAGGCAAATCTGGACACCTACAATAATCTTCCCGACACCATTAATTTTTAGCAAATAAACCTCTGGCTCAGAACTCTATTGCCGTCTTTTATTGTGCGCCACTTGGGTAATGGCGACGTGTTTTTCGTGTAATCTCTAACGTACATTATCGTGCGTAGTCATCTCTTATTGCTGAGGAGTTCCACTCTACAGTGATCATGGCTAATTTTCCCCTAAAAAGAACACATTGGTGAAAAATGCTACGAAAAATCTGTGCATAAACTAATGAATCCATGAATGGATATTAAATAAATGTTTATAAAAGTAACTACGATTTATCAAGGGTATAATTGGAAAGTCCACGGATGAAAAAATAAATGAAAATTCCACTGGTTTGGCCACATTCCGAGTTCGCGGCGAGTTTAGGAACCCTGTGCAGAAAGCTTCAACGAAAAAATTAAGAATTTACAAAAGAAAGCTGCTCCTTTCGTTAAAACAACAGCTACGAGCTAACGCATAATGTTTCTCTACAGGGATTAGATAGGGAGTTGCTAGAGCCTCGGAGGCTAAACACAAGGCTCCGTCTGCTTGAAAAATTCAAAAAAGGTGTGTTGCAAATCGACAGAGAGAATATCATTTTGACACCGCCACAATACATCTAGGTCCGGGTGATACGAAAAAAAAGAGAGGTACACTTCCAAACATAATGGTATAAAACTGCATTCTTTCCACGCACAATAATTGACCATAGTAAAAACTAAGCTCCACTAAATACACCATTATTACTCACTTCACCAATTGACCACACAAAACCATTTCCTTTACACGGCTGGTGTCCTAACACCTCCTGTCACACGCCCATGCAACGGCTTGCAGGGTAGTATGTTTGTGTGGATATAAAGACAAGTATCTATATCGTGAAAAGAGAACTCGCTCTGCAATTTCCACACTATTTTATTCTCTCCGACCATGGTTTCAACAAAGATTTGTCATTTTCAAGGTACAATATAACTTTTTCGTTGCCCAGAAAACCAAACAGAGAGTGGGTGGGGGAGACGAGGGAGGGGGGTGGGAAAATAAAAGGAAGGGGGAGGGGAGGAAAAGGTTGGTACTTGGTTGGAACTTTGTCGAAACCATGGTCGGAGAGAATAAAACAGCGTGGAAAGTACAAAGTGGGTTCTCTTTTTATGTGTCGCTTTTCCACAAAGTAAAGCCTGAAACTTTAACTTGGTACCTCTATCGGCTTTCACTGATTGTACCCGTGTTTCAGTGCCTTGTAAAGCATTCGTACGTGACGATGCATCGAAAAAATATATCAAGAAGATCGTATCGATATGCATGCACCTCCCATTCCTGGTGTCCCGGTGGGGTTTTGGAGTGTGTCCAGAGGATGGGCGTTTACGTTTTCGAGCTGCTTGAGTTGAGCGCCCTCTCCTCGTCAGTTTGACGGAGGTCGCCCGGGGTTGATTAGTCCGAGGAAGGAGGAGGAAGAGGTTTGTCGAGAGCGTGGGCGGGTTGGGCCGGCCGGAGTTGGGTTGGCTCTCTCCCCGCGTTTGTTGGCTTTGACGAGGCTTTCATTTTGCCCCGAGACTAAATCCGCCCTTCAGACGCGGCATAATTCGATCCGCTGTCCACGGGCCATGGGCTCAATTAGCGTCACGGGATATAACAGCGCCCCCCCCCCCTCTATCCCTCTCCTCTCATTCCTCCTCCCACACCACTCTCTGCCCTTCTCCCAAGCTCCCGAGGCACGTTGGCCGCCGGGGTTTACGGTCAGCGCCGGGAAGGACTACGGAGAGGCGCCGAGTGAAGAAAGTCGAGACAAGAGGCGGATAAGTGATCCGGTACGAGAGGGAATGCTAACAGGAAATGAATGGGGAGACGTGACAGAGTTCAATTTTATTAGAAGCATTTATCTTTCGGTGGTTGGGGTGCGAATCGTGATTCATTGAGTGCATATTTTAACAACTTTTGAAGTAAGTATAAAAAAAACTCTTTGACCGTGATTCACGTACGAATTTTATGTTTCAAATTTCGCCCCAATTAAAGCATTGTTATGACTTCGGTTTACGGCGCGATATTCGAAACTTAAGCGAAAATCGTACGAAAATGTTGTTTTTATTCGACACGATTATTTTCAGTTGGTACTCTAATAATAATATGAAATTCAGATACGTAAGTACAGCTATAGCTACGTTGGAAATAACCATATTCGTTTTAACGTAGATGACGCAAGAATTATGATTTAAGACTTTCGTCTCAATTACACCACGGTTTTGAGTGACTTGGGTTGGTTTGGGAATTACTTGAGTTTACGGCGCATAATTCCAACTTTTAGCGAAAAACATGCGTAAATACGTGATTATATCCGGCGTGATGCCTCGATATTTATTAGAAACCATTATAATAACACGAAAGGTATTTTTTCGCGTAGAGGAGAAGTGTCCTACATCCCCGCAATCAACTTCCATGGTGAGTAACAGGAGGTGATTTGTCGAAAACATGTTGTTATTTTAGGGGAAGGTTGCCTAATTTTGACCATTTTTTATTTGCTTAAATATTTCCATGACTAATCATTCAACATAAAACAGCTATGCTGTACAATATTCTTCATAGTATCTTCTTGCATTAATTAGTATTAAATTTGCAATACAATATTATTGAGATACATTAAGTGGAAAAAACTGAAGTGATGCAACTGGTTCAAATTGGGAAACCGGTTTCCTAATTTGGACTCACGGTTGCCTAGGTTGGACCGGGGGAGGAAAACTGCGTAAAATATTTAATTATAGCTAAATAAATAGAAATATAAGCAGATAAGAATTGTGATTGTTGTTTGTATACACAGTGTTTGCTGGTATAGCGTTCTCATCGAGAGTTATTTCAAATAGGTCGAAAAACTTGTTGTTGTTCTTCCCGTAGCGATTGAACCCTTAGATCGAGCCATTGAAGCCCCTTCTGGCTGACGGAGGGAAAGTTGTGGATTTTGATTCATAGTCGCATAAAACCACTCTTTTCCGGCCATTTTTTCCTCCCTGTTAAAGCTGTGAGGTAATGCATGTTTTTTTCTTTGATGTCGAAGCCTAGCTTACAGATGTCTTTAATTGAATACCCAAAGAACCTCTCCTAAAACAGGAGACAATGTTCGGCGAGAACATTTTCCATCTCTGCGGTATAGGTTGCTTGCCTTCCGAAGGATTTAACTGCATTCGAAAACGTATTTTTACTGTCAGCGTGTCTCTTCACTGTAGATTTAGGGACTCCATACACACGGGCGCATTCGTTGAGTGCATAGTCACCGTTTTGGTATGCTGACACAGCCATCTGCAAACGTTTTTCGTCCCATTTCCCGAACATACCCATTTTTCCATCGTAGAAACCTATACAGACGTTAACCCAAATATATTAGATATTATTGCAGAAGTAAAATTATAATTATCAAAAAGTCATTAATTTTCCTAATACATCATTCAATAGTCTCCTAAAATGGACCGGTCCAACTTAGGGAACACGTGGTGGTCCAACTTCGGCAACAGGTTCCCGTCAAATAAATAATGACACCAGACGAACACAGGAGATTGAACACTAGTTTTGCAGTATGTCGTTAGTAGCCAAAAAAATACAGGTTAAAAGTATTCCATAGAAAGAGTGATAGCTTAATTTTACTTGAGACAGCAGCTTAAGTACTGAGGGTAAAAAAATATAACACAAACAATGAAATCACACTAAAGGCTATCCACCCCAGTAAATTGGACCTAACTCACTGATCGCCGAGTCATTTGTCATCGATGGCGTCACTACCTAGTGCAGCCAGTTCAAATGTATCAAATACTTGTAGGGAGGGAGATACAAACGCGGTCCAATTTAGGAAACTGTCCAATTTCGGCAACCTTCCCCTACCATTGTAAAATTAATGAAGCCACTGCTATTGGTGCATTTGAAAAAACATACCAATGCGAGCTAGGAAGAAACATTTCATTATCATGTTCGGCACTATTGGTATACCAACAGTCGTAGAGAGTATATTTATAATAATGTATTTCACAGCAAAATTTCATGTATGTATTTTACATCACTCGTCATTTGCACGAAAAAATAAATAAAATACAAAAGAAAGCTGTGCGCTTCGTTAAAAACTACTGCGATCGAACATACCTAGTGTTTCAGACTTATTGGGATTAAGTTGAGAGCCGCTAGAGACTCGGAGGCTACACACTATGTTTAGTTCCCTTGAGAAATTCATAACTGGTTTGTTTCACTGCGACAAAGAAAATATTATTTTTATGCCACCCTACATCTCCATATCTGAAAGAATCGATAACATAAGAGGGGTACATTTCCGAACAGATAGGTACAAAAATTAGTTCTTTCCGCGCGCTATAAGTGACTTTAGTAAAAACTGAGCTACACTCAATACAGCCCCAAAATACATGTCACCATTTCACCTTACAAAACCTTACATCTTTCCACGGCTGGTGCCCCTACTCCCCCTGCCACACTCCCATGCGACGGATCGCAGGGTAGTAAGAAGATGTATAGTGTAGATGAACAAACCAACTACGATAATGATTATCGCGCATGAGTTATTCTTAAGTGAAGTCGGTAGCCAATTCAGTGCATTTCCACGTCTTCTATCGCTATTTGCTGGTGTTCATTATAGGAAAGATGTGGGGAATCTAATAGGAGAATGTGGGCTTTGCGAGTAGGAGGTACTCTAGCTCCTAGATTAATCGAGTGCACTTTGCCAGCCGGCCCTGCCACGGAAAGCGGAAAGTGTGACGCTGAGTGACGCGGGCATTTCGTGTTGGTGTGGATCGTTCTTAAGGGGCGGCTGGCTGCTTCCCACCGCCGACTCCACCGCGGCAAAAGGTCTATAAACGAATTATTCCTCACTCAAAGTACTCAGGCTTGCTATTGAGAAATAAAGTTTGCTTGTGCCTCTGAAGAGTTTAAATTATCCGCAGTGAAGGTAATGGTAGGTACACGTATGGAACAGTCAAAGGTCGACTTACGACCATACTCGGAATACTTGTGCAATAGACCGTCGGAAGTTGTTATGCAGAATTATTTCGTAACAATTACACTACGTCGATCAGATCATCATTTAATTACGGAGTCTCTATGTCCTCAATGAAAAATATATTCCTACCTAAAATACGCCGTTTCTCAAGACGCGGTAATGATTTTTCACCCCATTTTACAAGAGGCGATCGCTCTTCTCGGTAAGACATGTCGCGGTTTAACATCTCGCAATCTAAACTTGTCAGCAACACGTCATTGGCGCTTGTTGTATTGGTTCCTGGATGAGGAATGCATGCGAAGTGGTAAAGATTTCCAATTAAGCCACATTGCGAGTAAAACCATCGTATGTACGGGGAAAATGAATCAACAATGTGTACTGAAACGGGAAAAAAATTATTTAGTTTAGTCTTTAATCGATATGGCACCACTAGTAGCAATTGCTCAGAGTCATCTACATGCCACCTCAACCACTGTCAACAAAAGCTGCGCAAAAAATATCGTTCAGAATTTGAATTTCAACGTCATTTATTTCACAACTTAATCCTGCAGATACTCTTCCGTGCAAATGCGGCCAGTAATGTACAAAGAAATTATTGATGGAAAAATGTCTTATTTAAAATGGTATTTTGAATAAACTGGAAGCCTTTCTTATAAAACTAACTAAACGGAAAAATCTTGGCCCTAGAACGTACAGTTACAACATTACTTTCTTTGATGCAGAGCTATCACACGGCCACAAAATCTCACGCCGAATTCAAAATAAGATGTTCAGATTGTGGAGCGAAACTTGGTAATGCCTGATGTGTATTTTTACGGATATCGTGATTTTACAAGATGCGAGGATCTCGAGGAACCTAACCTCACCACACGTGCCTTAGGCGTTATGGCGTTGACTACTTGAGCTCAGCCATTTGCCAGCATAATTACATAAGGCGAACAGTCGTATGTTGAATAACTCGTAATCTGAACTGCAGTTTGTGTAATAGGTGTACATGAATCCATTTGACCGAACGAGAAAACGAAACTGTGGATGAAAAAATCGCTTTCTGATGTATTAGGCGTGGGAAAATGCTATAAGCTATATTTTCTAGTTGGAAGGACAAGCAACTTATAAGAATGGACATAAAGTTCAAAATCCTTAGCAAGAATATAACTGAATATAAGTATTGTGTCGACATTAGGAAATATAGGTGATATTTTTCAAAACTAATTGACCAACTTAAGACCTGGAAGTAATTGACTTAATTTACATCGAATTGCCACCAATTTTGAAATCAATATTGACGAGGACCGACCCTTAAGTTTTGCCAGCCATCCTAAAAAAATATTCAAATACTTTTATCATGATGTGGTTCCTTACTCCAACTATTTCTTATTTCCAAGAATACTTTCTAGATTAAAAATTCACGCCAAAATGTGTCGTTTATTCACTGAAAATATTGCTCATTTCTGAAATTCTCTACTTATTCCTCAAGACATTATGATCGGTCCTTAGGCTTGGTACTCTTAGTTTATTTTAAATATGTCTCGCAAATATAAGTCATATCATTCCGAATTCAGATTATAAAATTTGTTCGACTCAAAGAAGCTTAGATTTTGGAGTTTTAATTTAATTGAACTCTTTTTATTTCCTATGTTAAACTCAATTTGACATCTTGGTATTAAGGTTTTTTAATTTCTTGAGGCTGCTATAGAAAACACCCGGCATGATTAAGCTAATGTCCACCAATCGATTGATTGCATGATTTTCAAGATAAAAGCTTCAAGACGAAGAAAATTAATACCTTACACTTTCTGAATATCCAGTAGGAAGGATTCGATTCAATTTATCGAGAGAATGACATTAATGCGTAATCAAGTTTTAATCGTGCTCTTGGAATAAAATCAAGGAGGAGGTGTATAATCTGCACCTTGCTGACAGATACAAAACGAACTTGATGTCCTTAATCTCTTATTCGGAGTTGACGTAGTATCTACACCCTTATCTCTATAGATAGCAGTTGTTTCACATTAGCATTATCGCAACTCATTATCATTAATTATTCATTAATGGCATCTGATTTTATCGCGGTTCTTAAAATTTGATTAGCCCTCTTTTGTATCTCCAAAAATTAATGCTATCTCTCGACATGAAAATTGGTAATTATTTACCCAGCTGACGGGTTTCGTTTGCATCGGCATATTTTGCATTCACGACGGGATGATTTATTTGAAAAGCGTTGATTACGTTCAAATCGATCACCTCTTGAAATTAGATGTCCTTGAACATATTCTGTGGATTTGCATTCTCAAGGTTTTCTTAGTTGATCCTTAGTTTCTTGTGAGTTTCTTTTATTACGTCAAGTTTTCTGAAGCTAATTGTACTCGGTCTTACGATGGAACGGGGACCCCAAGTTTGGAAAACTTACTTTCTTTCGGGGTATATATTTGAGTCCCAAATATGGATAGGGAGCCTTTCTATAGGCGCCCTGTGTGTTTACACCACAGTGCGTACGTTTATTTACCATCTTGAAAAATTTGGTCGCAAATCTAAATCTTAGTGAAAGTGCGAAGAATAAATGAGGGGGTAAATAATAACGAAGAAAGCGGGCACGTGCCTTTTTTTAAATTTTGAGATAAACGATTTAAAAAAACCATTAAATTTTGTACTATCAAGCCTTAAAAGTTCAAATTTTGGGAACTGCTTTTCATTTGTAATCTCTACAAATACTCAGGTTATTGAAAAATATGAAGCAATTGTTACCAAGAATGTTCAAAATTTTATTTCACAGTGTAAAAACTCCAATCGTTGGGAATATTTTAGTTTTTATTTGAGTTAGTACAAATTAAATAATTAATATCATGATGCTTGCCTCTGAATCAGCAAAGTGATAAAGAAAGTAATTACTGCATAAACTCGTGTAAGAGGCGCACCTTTTTTCCCTGAAATCGCAGCCGAAAATGAGGGTGCGCCTCTTACGCGAATTCCCGCTCGTCATCGCTTACAGCAAAATATAATATGTAAAAGTTAAGTACAGTTAAAAGTCCCATACTCACAGCGACTACGACTTGTGCATTAGGAAAATGGTGGGGGAAAACGGCATTAAAAAAAACTGGTGTGACTGTCCGAAAGGCTTTGATAATGGCCGAAATTTCGAAGTTAGGTCCGCAAAACCTCGCGATAGGAGGAAGAAAAAGCCCCAAAATTTTTTCTTCAACTTCGACGCTTAAAAAGAGGGGTGCGCCTCTTAAGGCCGTTTTACACGGGGCATGAAATTGCACAACTTAACACTGCATTAATTCCGCAATCTGCCGTGCAATAATTATTGCGAAAACGAATGCGTGACTGCTTTACACGGTGGTCGTAAGCATGCATTCATTCGTGAATTCCAGTCGTCTGATAAGTACGCTAAGAGCGAGTGTTTTGTTCAAACAGGAGAGATACGACATTCTGTACACGGCGTTGTTGACATTCAGTGAAAAATAAGGTTGTGGTGATTGTGGGATTCTGTGATATTGACATTGAGTCACTCTCTCTCTCTGTGAGAAAAATAATGGATCCGGAGGAGGCTGCATTGATTGCTGCAGAGCTAGCAGTAGTGGGAATGATGGTCGGGGCCGCAGGGCTCATAGAAAGGCGTAACCGCAGGAGAAGAGCCAGAAGAGCACTTTGGATGCTGGAGTGGATCCGTAGGCGAAAGGAGGGAACGGGCATTCTTAATATGGTCCAACAGGAGCTGGCTGTAGAAGACAGGAATGCCTACCGCAATTTTATGCGGATGACAGAGGAACAATTGAACGAGCTATAAAATATCTATGCAAATAAATAACAATATAAGTAACTGTAAATATCCTCCCATACAAAGAATAACTGTAAACACCCATCGCTCAGGTTATCGAACCTTTTCGTCAGTCAACTTCCCGTGAACTTAGATGTCGTTAATACTGCGACCGCTAGATGGAGTACTATTCGTACAAATTGCAAGAATGCGACCACCAAATTAGAGCAGGGGCTATTCTGACGTCTCGCATTCATGCATTCGTGTATGCGTTTTTCGCCGCTTTACACGGTGCATTTTGAAATTCACGATTGCACATACATTAGCTTTTGCAATTACGTGCCCCGTGTAAAACGGCCTTTACACACGTCTATTCGGTATATTATTTTAAGTTAACTTTAATCACGACTGAACCGATTTCATCATAAAATAGGTACGTTTATAGCCAAATAAAATATCCTGACTCACTTCTGCAGCCCTGAGTTCACACATTTCATCACCCTCATCCGTGAGTACAATTCGATTCATTTTGATTTTTCTAATAAATGCGGTGTATATATGATGCAAGTTTTGAAAAAGGAAAAAAGAAATTCTTTTATACATGCTGCAAGTTATGAAATTTACCCTAATGTTCAAAGTCATATACTATGGAGATTGGTTGACTGATGCAATATTATTCTTCAGAATATTATAGAGTTTGATATTGATAAGCGAATGGCGTGCCTATCTTAATGTCGCAAAAAATGTCTAGTGGCACGTGTTGAAACTCATTATCTAAAACTTACATATGAGTGAGTGAAGACTGCCTTATAAGCGGATGGTCCAGTGATGAGCGTAAGGGCATGGAGCCTACTTCCATCGTTTGGCTTTGTTGAGAGAATGGATGAGGGTAAAAATAGAAGTTAGGTTAGACCAATGAAGTAATGGAGAATATGATGAATGAAACTATGGAAAAGAGGATATTAGTTGAGTGTTATTAGTCCTAAGAGGGCTAGTATATAGGTGAGAGCGTGTGTTATAACCCACGACTCTGCCTGATGCTGAAAAGATAGAAAGGAAAGAAAATATCAAACCAGAGCCATTAGTTCTGGCCTAACATTGAAAGAAACCTCTTTTTCATGTGCATGAAACGAAATTAAAGCTGTTTGAATGATAAACTTATTGCAATATACGTGTTTCTCGAAATATACATCTCTTCGTCACGTACCAAACATCATCTGAGCATTTGGAGTGGGACGAGGAAAGCACATTTTTCTTTTGAGTTCTTCGAGTAACTAATTGCTTTAGAATTGAGATTTTGATTTTTATCAGCGTAACAATCTAAAAGCGATGAAATGGGCATTTAATAAACGTAAGCAGTGGAGTGATTAATTGCCGTAATACCTGACAATTACTCATTATCATGACCCATATATGGGTGTTACTGTAGCAGACGTGTGAGCTGGTGCATTGCCGTGATGGAAACGAACATTTTTATTCACCAAATGTGTTTGCTTTTAATTCATTTTATGGCTCAATTGATCAAATAATGAAACGATATTCAGTCATATAATTTGTTTTGCGTTTTCCTAGAGTATGGCGTAAGGATTCCAAGTTAGCGGTAACAACATAACTTTTGGCAAATCTGTCTCTTTTTTTGCTAATTTGGAAATGCATTTGGCAGTTGAATTTCACCTTCTGGAAAGAATTTTCGTCTCTTGTGTAAAAGATTGATAAATAGCTCATCCGCAGATAAATTACTTTCCCGAAATTAATTTAAATATACTTCAATTGTCCTTAAAATTAACATACTATGCTATAAGGTCACAGCCAGGTATTTTAAATAGGCTAGGCCTAGGTCAACAATATACTTTTTGAGAGGAATACTAAGACTCTTAAATGCCAAAATGTACTTACAGTGCACTTCCATTAGTCCAAAAGTTAATGAACTATGCTTAAACGTTAGACCCGGTTTTTATATACGCTAGGCATTTGGCTTACAAAATATTTTTGATAGAAATACTAAAGACTCCTCTTGTTTTACTGTAAATCAGATGGTGAATTTGAAAATTCATACTGTGATTTAAGCGATTTTTCTAATTAAAGTGAAAGACTTGGAAGCCCGTCTTAGTTCATACAGATTTTTCTAAAGTTTTGAGATTAGTAGCGATTACTTTACGTCTTTTTTTGTCAACTTTTCGACGGATCTTTCTCTTTTTTTCGCTTATTCGGAAATGCGTTTGACAAATGAATTCCACGCTATAGAAAGTATTTTTGTCTCTTGAGTACATCTCTCATTTGTATTTTTTCATCTTATTTGCCTCTTCCATCATTAGTCTTTTGTCTCTTGTACGTGACTGATATATGTCTCATCCGCTTTCACAATACTTTGCCATCCGCTATCACTATTACTTTAGTATACCTTTGATAGGAATACTAAAGTAATAGCGTGAAATTCACATTGGGAAAACAATTCGCCCGGACTGGGAATCGAACCCAGATCCCTCGATTTCACGCCGAACGCTGTAACCGAGTTTAGCTACCCGGGCGTCCTCTTCCACTGTGAGTCTCATGGGGGCATTAACGAGCAAGTTGTCCTCGCAGGTACCGTGCATATGATGCCAGAGTACCCGTAAGGAAGGATGAGGACGCCTGGGTCGTTTAATTGGTTAGAGAACTCGGCGCGAAACCGAGGAATCTGGGTTCGATTCCCAGTCAAGGTGAGTGAATTTTCCACTGTGAATTTTATACTAATGTGTGATCACTAGCGGAGAACTCCGTTGAGTAACTGCGCGGCTAGTTCCGTGGTTCTTTGGAATACTCAAAACTCATTTATTTTCTTTTAAATCAGATGGTCAACTTGAAAATTTACTCAGTGACTTTAGCGCGGTTTTATAATTAAAGTCACAAACCTGGAAGCATACCTTGATTTATACAGGTTTTTCTAAAATTTTAAGATTAGTAGTAATTACTTATGGGGCTGGATGGAATAGTGACGCATGTCATATAAACCAGTAGAGGAAGAGTTAGAATTGAGGAAAGGGGCTCCACATTAATTCTGTTTACTCTTCGCAGAGGAAACGCTTCGAGCCTCCCTCAAGGTTTCGAATCCAAAGCGCTCATCACGTCGAAACGAAGCAATTATCGCCCCGAGTGCGCGGATGACTCTTAACGAGCGAGAAGGCGGGAACTCTTGCCGACATTAAAAATATTAGCGAGCAATAAAAAAGGAATTATATTCCCATTAATTAAATTATCCTTTCAATTTGCACCCGGAGATTGCTAAGGTGGAAAAAATTTAGCGGAGCCGGCGTGACTTGGCACGGCGGATGTCTCGAAGGGCCTGTTTGGGGGCGTCGGTGCTAAGGGGAGGAGAGGCGGGGGAGGAGGTGGTAAGAGAATTAAGAGGAGAGATGATTAGGGGGAAGGGGGAGGAATCAGAGTGAAAGGTTTGAGGGACTTATATAAGGGAAAAAAGGTGCATTGGAAATAGTGTTCATGGGAAGGGAAAATTTTTTCGTTAAAGAAGAAATATTTCTACGCCGAGCGTAAGGCAAGAATGGTAATATATTTTCTTATAAATGGATAATAATTCATTTGCTGTCGTAATTGTATCTGGCAGATATTAAGAGTTATGCAGATTCCAATATTGAAAAAAAGAACTTTTCAATACACTTTAACCTAAATTTCGAATTCCGTGATGAATTACGCTAGTTTTCGAATTCTGGGAGGAGAGAATTTGTTCTTTTGAGGAAAGAATAAATTTGCAGAGCCGAGCGTAAGCCAATTATGGTAACAGATTTTCTTATAAACGAGTAATAATGCATTTACTGTTATAATTATTCTTATTACTGACATATATCAAAGTTTCACGCAAAGTCCAATAGTGGAAAAAAAAACATTTCAATACCCTTTTGCCAAATTTTCGAATTCGAGCCAAAAATTAGAGTCATAAGACTATTTAATTAATAAAAACTAATTATGATTTATAGCGTATTGGTAATTAAGGTCTGATGAAGTTGAGGGATATTGACAGGAAGATGTAATTAATTTATTATTTTGGAGTGGTTCGAGCAATTTCGTTCATACACAGATTTTTCTTATACTTTTTATGGGCATATTTCACTGTAATACCCATTGATAGAAGTAAAATAATTGAAACTCAGCGATTTGGATTCTTCTTAAGTAATATTTTAATAGATAAGCAGCCTTTCGGCACGTGGTGTATACTTCAAAATGATTCAGTTGAGTATGCACAGATGATTTTCTCCAACACACGGTATTTTGTAATATATATCTTAGTATTAAAATTATTGCTAACAAATGTAATTGCGGCATGCTAAGTCAAATACTTGAAAATGACAATAAAACATTTTATTGTCTTAACTCGACTACTGAGAATATTCCAGACATCAAATTAACTCCAATACGGAAAACAATTACAATAATACCCCTGTATATTGCCATTGAATACTTTGTTGTATGTTTAAACGCATATATTGATATAATTAATTGAAGTATTTTTTTAGAATGACCTATAAATTTATTAATAATGCGCAATCACTGAGCAAGGGTTTCCGCTCCAACCAGCTTGTATCAAAGTCTGAACCGACTGGAGCTGGTATCAGGTACCGATTGAGAACCACAACCAAATATGCGACCAATTCATTGTTTTGGCGTGTAACGCCCAATAAATCGGTTATCAGGCCGATATATCGAGCCACAATGCATCAGCCCAAGCAATTCTTGCTATAGATTTTTTTATCAATTTAGAACTTTGACTATTATGGGATACTCACATCAAACCTTTGCCGATCACAAAATCCTTCTCAAAGTTCTTAATACAGTTAGAAAAACTGATAAATCAATATGATACTATTAATTTAAAAAAGTTACTAAGCCACTGAAAATTCCTAGAACAAACAGATCGGCCAAGCGCAAATGATGAATGATCTTACATAAGATAGTTGAAGGAATTCGTAGAAAAATATCGCGAAAAGAATACTTAGCAGCCAGTTTTTAATAATTCTTCGATATAATGTGAATAGTGAGCCATTAAACGAAGGAAATTTTTAAAAATCCAATCGCAAACCTGCTTTGCAAAGTTTAGTACAAGAACTGGAAGACTCTGTAGCCATAAGCATGAAATTTTTACATGAATTGCGAAACAATTATACTTTGAACAAATATGAGTAAGTTATCCATACGACTGCAATTTTACCTGCTTGATGGACATTTTTAAGTCCATGCCCTGATTCGTAACATTTTGACTGCATTGGGTTTTCAAAAAATGCTTTGCTTTGCGTGGTTTGCTATAGGGGTTTGTCGCACGCAAGGAGCAGTTTTGCAAATTGTCCCCTACCAATGAAGCGCTGAGTTTTCGTTTCTGTTGCAATTATTATCATTCATTCTAATGCGACTATATGAAATCCCATAATTTACTTTTTCCGACAAAAGAACCCGATTTAGAGGCCTAATTTTATCTCATAGCAACAGAACCTTTTCATAGACTAGGGGAAATTCTAAAGTACGCCCAGTTGGGAAACTAGGCAGAAGTCTACCATCCAAGAGACCGAAAAATTAAAAAGTGACGCAATAAAAATTTTAATGAATCGCAATATAATTGGACATAAATACTACTATACCAAGAAAAGGTCCTTTTTTTGCGATTGAACTCGAGAAATAAAGCCCAAATTCTACCTAAGCACCTAAAACAAGCCTTGTGCGGCTATCATTAAACGCCATTATATCATAAACTACGGGCACCTTCGCCAAAAGTGGGCATTTATGATACTAGGGAGATTTTCAAGAGATTTTACCTCCCAATTTTCAGGAAAATCAGTAGCACTTGAGCTTAGACCTTTGTTAATTAGCCTGGGAAGAAGGGGAGACGTCGGTCTCTTAAAAATAAAAATTAGCTTTTTTATAAAATTTCCATTTTCTTTGCAAAAGGGATGGAAAATTAAATGCTAATCAAATAACTTTTTTATAAAATTTCTATTTTCTTTGCGAAAGGGATGGAAAATTAAATGCTTATCAAATAAATTTAATATTTTTATTGGGAAATCAACGCTCAATATTACTTAATACAATAACAAAAAAGATTCCTCATTGAATTCTTTTGAAGGAAACATTTCATTGCAAAACCAATTATTCAACTCCAAATAAGGAATTATGTATTCATTTCTAAAGGTGGGCTTCCACTTTACTTATATTATAGCGCACATCCAAGATATTTCCATATATTGTCCAAAATAGTCATATTTCTAACCGATTTTTCATTTACACCATCTACTACAAAACATATACGGATCTGACAATATCCAGAAATTAGGACTTAAAAGTACGGAAATGATAAAGAATGATGGATCTTAAAGATCCGAAGAAAATTACTGAACGGTGGTTTTTTTAAGATGCATTGGATTTGAATCCTGCTAATTGCTTAATTTATCCAACGCACCAAACCTAATGTTCAAATCTTTTTTGAACAGGCTTTAACCGTAACTTAAGAGCTGTAACATGGGACTTTTCCGTCAGCAATGACTAGCCTCTTCAAATAAAAAGATTGGCAGTAAGTTCCTCAACTGAAAAAAAGAGGTGTCACGCATAGCAAATTAGGCCTCATCTTGAGCATACCGCAAGCATTTAGGATCCTACAAAAATGGTTATATCATCCACATTTGCATATCATCCTGTAAGCCATCTCATGGGTGATCGGCAGGGGGAAGGATAATAAACACGAAAAATCACGAAATAAACAATATATTTCTGAGTAAATAGCATGATACAGTTGGTTTAAATGACCTAAGTCGTCAAAACACTATTGAAATTGAAAACAAATTGAATCACTCTAATAACATTTTTCACTATTTCACCACCAAAAGCCTTATCCTTTACGAAACTAGTAAAGTACTAGAAGTAAACATTAAATCTTCAGATACAGTAAAATCTTGGAATCACCTTAACTTCAGATAAATCGTGGGGAACACACATACAAAACATATGTGGCGCAGCATTAAAGAAACTAGGTTTTGTTAAACGTATAATAGGAAGGTCCTCGGATAAAAAAGTCAAAGAGAGGTGCTACTTCGCTCTGGTTAAGCCACACCTCGAATACGCCGCGGCCATTTGGGAGACAAGTCATAAAGATTTAAGAAAAATAATCAATGAAATACATAGGAAAGCAGCGCGCTTCGTTAAAAACTGCTACGAGCGAACATGTAGTCTCTCACAGCTTTTAGAGGGATTAAGGTGGGAGCCCCTAGAAACTCGGAGGATACTCGCTAGGCTTAGGTTGCTTGATAAATTCAGAACTGATATTTTTCAGAGCGACATAGAGAATATTATAATGACTCCTCCTTATCTGACTCATTAAGTAAACCAATGCTTCTTCTCCGAATCCTATCACCTGCAATATTAATTTTGGTCTCTCGTGGTCTCTCATACTTTATATTTATCAATCGTCATCATTAGCATCTGACATATCGGGGGCATTACACGTACAAAACATATGTGGCGCAGCATTAAAGAAACTAGGTTTTGTTAAACGTATAATAGGATGATCCGGGGTTGAAAAAGTCAAAGGAAGATGCTATTTCGCTCTGATTAGGCCACATCTTGAATACGCCGCGAGTATTTGGGACCCTGGTCAAAGCCAAATAAATTAGTAAAATGATTTAGCCAAATAAATTAATAAAACACAAAGGAAAGCAGCGCGCTTCGACAACAACTGCTACGAGCGAACATGTAGTGTCTCACAACTTTTAGAGGGATTAAGGTGGGAGCCCCTAGAAACTTGGAGGATACTCGCTAGGCTTAGGTTGCTTGATAAATTCAGAACTGATATTTTTCAGAGCGACATAGAGAATATTATCATGACTCCTCACCACATCTCTAGGTCCGACAGATGCGATAAAATAAAAGAGATACACTGCCGAACAGATAGGTGCAAAAATTCGTTCCTTCCGCGAACAATAAGCGACCACAATAAAAACTGAGCTCCATTAAATACACTCCAGTAATACGTGACACCATTTCATCTGCAAAATGCTTACACCTTTACACGGCTAGTGACCTACACCCCCTGCCACACGCCCATTTGGCGACTCGTGGGGTATTATTTAGATGTAGATATAGACTATAGTCCTAACGAACCTTTCTACACGCCCATGTGGATGCTCGTCGGGTAGTATGTGGATGTTTCCTAACAATCACTGCCACACTAAATTGCTGCCAGTCCTGAGTTACTGAGCAGGTAATTAATTGTAGAACTTCATGCTCGCGCGTGTACTTGTCTGGACCTTATTTTGAAGAAGAGCTCTCTTTTCCTTAATTCAAGTGTCTGTTTTATTATTCATCCATCATTCCTCGTCAACGTGAGACCGCTGCCAGTCCATTTGCACGAGCTCAAGTCTATTCTTTCCTTCCCTTCCCGGTCCGACCGAACATTAATTAAATGAGCGGAAATATAAAAAAATATTGGAGGAGGGAGAATATTTATTTATTTTTTCCTCTCGGCCGGTCGATTCCAAGCGGCAGATGTGTTCTCCGCCTCACTATTCGCATTGATTGGCACTTTGCGCTTAGTAAGTCGCCGCCCTGCCGTTCCCACCCCCCTCCCCCTCTTCTCACCGCCAACCTCTGCCCTTCCATTCATCCCCCGCACCCCCTCTGTTTTTTCTCCCACATTCAGCGACTGCATAGTGTCGTCATCGACTGAATGAGATTGCAGGAATCGTGCTGATGAGAGTCGGGGGAGTTGCGAATGCTTGTCAGGGTGGGTGTAAAATAGGGTAGGGTGCTTGCCTGTGAAGGGTTATACCCTGTTTACATTACTTTAGTGCTCGCAGAGTTGCTGTGCTCTGGAGAGTTCCTCCAAGCCCAGCTACCCATGGTGGATGAGCAGCGATTGGCTGCCGGCGGCCAATCCCGTAAACCGGCTCTTAGCTCAGTGCGCGCCGCGAAAGAATACCGTAAGTGGCAACCCAAAAGAGTCTAGTCTTAGCTCACTTTAAATTATCCCGCAGCGGGTTCCAGGCTTTCTTAACTGAATTAAATACTGTTCGATAAATTCTTATATCTTTCCCAGCGATAAAAATACTGGTTGTTATGATAATTAGTCGCAATTTTCGAATTTGTATTTTTCCAAATGTCGGTGAAGAGGATTTAAGTTTTGTTTATTTATCGTGAAACCACGGTGACCTGTGTAGATGGGGGTTACTTTATTACCTCACTGCGATGACTATTGCAACCACTGCAACTTTTGACTCGGTATCTATAGTAGTTTCTCGTCCAGAGTACTTCTATTCTAAAGGCCCTCGCGTCGGCGAGGCATAGCGTTCGTTTTCGCCGATTCTTTTGGGTCGCCACATACAGTATTCGTAAGCGGCGCGTACTGAGCTAAGAACCAGCTTACGGGATTGGACGCCGGCAGCCAATCGCTGCTCATCCACCATGGGTAGCTGGGCTTGGAGGACCTCTCCAGTGCACAGCAACTCTGCGAGCACTATAGCTTTCTAACCGGGTTAGCTCTAGCCCTAATAAAATTTCGCCGTGTAAACGCAGGTTGGCGCTATCCGTAGTCAACCTTTTTAACCACGCTGGAGTCACTAGGGTTGCCGCTGGTTGCCATCATTTTTAACGCGTGTAAACGGAGGTTAGTCACTGCTTTTTGCCGGACGTTCAACATATATTGCTAGAGCCAAACTATTATGGTAGAAATGTTCATAGGCATAAGATTAAGGAAATACTCTGCAGAAACGATAAGTTTAAAATTTCATTTTTTCCTACATACGTTAAGGTGCCATAATAGTTGCGATAGATCAGTTCTAGGAACTTTCTACCGTGACCAGGTAAAATATGTATTTGCACTTGCGCTAAATAACTTAGCATCATTATTAAATACTAACCTCGTATGCGATTTCCGGCATTATATAGCTCTTGTATGATTTAAAACCTTGTAGAACTATTAATCTGTCGCAGTAATTATAGCCACTAGTCGTATCTTAACTAGTGTACTGCATGGTGGCATGTTCGTCCACGTAGCACTCTCCTAGTTTCTGTGATGCTACCACCAAGTGACAAAAGACTGAGTAATATTTAAATGCGTTAGTATAATGAAGATGTCGCCACAGGCTTTTATTATGGATGTGGATCATGTAAAATAAGTAAAAATAAATTCACCGAACACTCTGCAACTTTAATTTCTTAAATTGTTGCAAAATTACAAATTTCGCTATCAATAAGAGCAGTAGTTATTTAACAACAACAAGAAAAAGGCGGAAACGAGTATTTTATATTTACTTGCGCAGTCGTAGTGAAATATTCTCAATGTTTAGTGAAAGTGTGTCAATGTTTACGCTTTATTACTGTTACACTCCCTTTGAATTTTCATATTCTGTGCTTTCCATTGACATGATTGTGCCGCAAGTAGGAGACATTGCTATCCGTAATGTAATCCAACGGATTAATCTACCGAGAACTCTCTACAAATGAAGAATAAAATTCTTTAAACTCTTCCGTGGGCGCGTGACATTTTGTTACGCTGTTGGGCGCGCGGGCCGCACCGGTGGCCCAAATTCAACTTTTATAATTGCTAAAAATATTCAAGTGTTTGTAAAAAAATTTTACAAGCAATAAATTTGGACTGATTTCTATTGTTTGGATAGGTTTTTGTCACTAGGAGACATTATTTTACAATTATTAATGGAACAAAACGCAAAGTAATTGAAAAACCATGAAATATTTTGAGCAACGAACATCCATGATGAAAAAATTCATATAAAAATTTTAACAATTAAAGTATAACTGAGTGGAAGACAAAAACAGCTCAAATATATAATATAATATTTTTATTACAAAATCCTGACATTTTTTATTAAAGTTAAAAATTAAAAATAATACACGGAGAGAAATATAATGATCAGATACAGCACAGAAAAAAATCTTTGATCAAAGTGAAGAATATTCGGATCACAAAATTCAGTAAGAAATTGATGATTTTACTATTATATATTTACACGAAAATTACAGAATTGAAAATATAATGGGCTTTCAAAATTTCTGTCAGACCTAGAGATGTAGTGAGGCGTCATGACAATATTCTTTGTGTCGCTCTGAAACACCATAGTCCTGAATTTCCCAAGCAATGTAAGCCTAGTGTGCAGCCTCCGTGTTTCTAGGGGCTCCCACCTAATTCACTCAAAACGTAGTCAAGCACTATATGTTCGCTCGTAGCAGTTTTTAATGAACCGTGCAGCTTTTCTTTGTATTTCACTATTTTTTTGGCTAAATCTTTATGACTTGGGCCCCAAATGGTCGCGGCGTATTCGAGGTGTGGCCTAACCAGAGCGAAGTACATAGCATCTCTCTTTGATTTCTTAATTTGAGGACCTTCCTATTACACGCTTAATAAAACCTAGTTTCTTTAATGCTGTGTTTCATGTTTTTTACGACTGTTCCCCAGCGTACATCAAAAGTTGAGGTAATTCCAACCATAGTATCATATTGTTCCCCAATTTGGTCTATGTCAGCCCCAACAAATCTAAAATCCCTCGATTGCATCTCTCACTTCTTTGCCAAAATAGTCAAGCACAGAGTCCCACATTTCCGTAGCATGTCCTCAAACGCTGTGCTGTCCTCTCTTTCCATTTCTAACCTCGCAAAACCACAGACTTAAAATGGATTTAAAACTCCTCCACAATACCCTTAACTCGACCATTGATTGCCCTGAACTGCTTTCTCTCTTCAACTTCAGGATACCAACTCGATCCACCCGCACCCATACTCTACTCCATCTGCCTATTCCAAGGATATCTCTCACCAAGCGCTCACCTTTATTTCGCCTCCCATCCCTTCTAAATTCACTCCCCCACACTATCGATCCTTTTTATTTACCATGTAACTATTTCACCACCCAAGCGATATCCCACCTGTCAACAAATTGAATATTTCCCCTTTCCATGTTGGGCTCTCGTTGCTTATTTTTATGCTGTTATCGTGTTTTTGTCCTCTTTCTTGTTTTTTGTTATATGTTTACTATAAATTGGCGCTATTGCTGTATGTGAACAATATTTTTAAATAAATAAAATAAATAAATACTTAATTGTATCTGAAGTTTTAATGTTTTCTCCGCCCACAGTGTAGGAACCGATTTTATAACAGTAGTCAACATATGAATTACATACATTTCAGAAATTTATATCCCATGGCTATTTTGCGTCATTCATAGTTATTGATTGGAACCATTTCTTGATTTTTTTTAATAAAAAGGCTCCTGGTAGTGTTTTCATTCGATTATACTATTGATATCGCCAGATCCTGCCGGTTTCTTAGTCCTTAACACATGGTACGAGGCTAATCGATTGAAGCCACCTGCCAACGGTTCAGACGCAGCACGCCAACTTACACGCGTGAAGGGAGAATGGCGAAGCCGGCCGTTCTCGTCCACCCCCCGCCCCCCCACCCGCTTCCCCGTTGGCAAGCCCGGAACGGAGCGGAACCTACGCTCAACCCTCGAGAGGAAGTGAATGCTCACCCACGGGTGCGGAAAAGCTCGTCACGATCATTTCTCGTTATGATTCATGCGAGGCGTGGATCAAACATGAACCTATTTCATCAGAAATAACCTAGTGCATGCGTATAATCTTTGCATTTATCTCTCCCTCTGTCCCTATCATTCCCCGGTTCATTTTTCCCGTCTGGTGGAATAACGGGGCGACGCGAACAGGTTTTCGTGGCCCTGATCGCAGTTTAAGAGGGTTTGCATAATCATTCAAATGACACGGTCACACTCACAGCTTGGGGTAGTGGCACACAATGTTTTTCTCCTGAAGCTAATTAAGAGACACCGGGAGATATTACCACGTGCGTGGACGTGTGTGCTATTTCCATTTTTGTTTTAACGGTTCGTGAAAATCTTGGAAAAAAATAATTAATTTGCTGCCGAAGCGCTAATGTTCCATGCCGATTAGATCCAGACTTACATTTCAGTCCCAGTTATGATATAACGACTTTAGATAGCGTCATTATAACAAGGGCCTAGTAGTTATGTCTTGTTTGTGTACCTTGTGTCACCTTGTAGTTATGAGTAAAATTGGAAACTATTTTCACTGACGGCATATTATTTCAAGGCGTTGCCTAAACCAGTGGTCGGCAAAACGCGGCTCGCAAGCCACATGCGGCTCTTTGGCACTATAAGTGTGGCTCTTCTACCAAATACCACGCGCGTGGTACCTAATTTTATCAATAAATTATATCATTATTAGGTATGATATCGAGTTTTATTCAACGCACCTATAGTTTAACTAACACTTAAAACTCCACTTTCTCAGGCGAGATATCGTAGAACCCCATAATGAGTAATGAAGCTCAAAAGATTTCATACTGTCTACTAATTTTTATTTCCCCTCTTGCTACACGTGTTTCGACTGACTAGCAGTCATCATCAGGCAAGACAGGCAAGAAGCATAGAAGACTGCTAGTCAGTCGAAACACGTGTAGCAAGAGGTGTAATAAAAATTAGTGGAGAGTACGAAATCTTTTGAGCTTCATTACTCTGAGTAAAGTTTATTAAGTTCATTTTAGAGAGCGTTATGGAGTGAAAGAAAAAGTTGTGCCGATGATTGAGAATGGTATGTTGAGATGGTTTGGACATATCGAGAGAATGAACTGAAGGAGATAGACGAAAAAAGTATACGAGACGAGAGTGGGTGGGAAAGTTGGAAGGTGTCGACCTCAGCAAACGTACCTCAATCAGATTGAGGAAGTGTTTAGCAAAGGCCAGCTTAAGGGAACCCTAATTAAGACAATAACAATGAATCTACCTGTATAGTTGAACAAAGGAAATGGTTCCAGGCTTGACTTTGTGGAAGTAATTCATAGTAACTTAAATAAAACTTTGTATACTCCACTATAGGTTTAATAACACGACCCGGGTTTCGACACATCGTGTCATCTTCAGGTCACCTGAAGATGACACGAAGTGTCATAACCCGGGTCGTGTAATTAAACCTATAGTGGAGTATACAAAGTTTTATTTAAGTTACTATATAGTTGAAGTTTAAAAAATTTGGATCTCAACAGAAATGTCAATCACCGTACAGTTGATATCTGGCTCATCTTGACTAATGCCAACCACTGACCTAGACCAAACGTTTCTCAAGCTGTGCTCCAAAAGTGATTCTGAAGGACACCGTACGTGGCAGTTACTATAATGACAAAAATGTAATTGCTTGAATGTAGCCTTATTTATTTGTGTTAATTTATACCCACATTAATATGTATACACATTTCATTTCTGTCTTTATATCTAAAAGAACCTATTCATAATTTCTTACACTTAAAGTGTCAAATAAGCCTCATAGAACAAAGATACAGCCAAACACTAAATATTCACAGGGGCCGCTTGAGAAACTTTTGCTTTATTAAAGGGCTTCGTTGCTAAAATAGCTTAGGATCTGCTGACGTTGATCAGTATTTCTTTAACCCCTGTAATTCCGTTTCAAATTCTATTAATGTAATATGTGAGTGGAAGTGAATGCATGTATTTCTACGTATCATATGTCCTTTCAGTTTCCATACAGCCTTTTCATACAGCCAGCCACACTTTGGAAATGTACATTAATGTCTAAAAGAACTTATTCATAATTTCTTACACTTAAAGTGTCAAATAAGCCTCACAGAACAAAGATACAGCCAAACACTAAATATTCACAGGGGTCGCTCGAGAAACTTTTGCTTCATGAAAGGGCTTCGTTGCTGAAAAAGCTTAGAATCTGCTGACGTTGATCAGAATTTCTTTAACCCCTGTAATTCCGTTTCAAATTCTATTAATGTAATATGTGAGTGGAAGTGAATGCATGTATTTCTACGTATCATATGTCCTTTCAGTTTCCATACAGCCTTTTCATACAGCCAGCCACACTTTGGAAATGTACATTAATGTCTAAAAGAACTTATTCATAATTTCTTACACTTAAAGTGTCAAATAAGCCTCACAGAACAAAGATACAGCCAAACACTAAATATTCACAGGGGTCGCTCGAGAAACTTTTGCTTCATGAAAGGGCTTCGTTGCTGAAAAAGCTTAGAATCTGCTGACGTTGATCAGTATTTCTTTAACCCCTGTAATTCCGTTTCAAATTCTATTAATGTAATATGTGAGTGGAAGTGAATGCATGTATTTCTACGTATCATATGTCCTTTCAGTTTCCATACAGCCTTTTCATACAGCCAGCCACACTTTGGAAATGTACATTAATGTCTAAAAGAACTTATTCATAATTTCTTACACTTAAAGTGTCAAATAAGCCTCACAGAACAAAGATACAGCCAAACACTAAATATTCACAGGGGTCGCTCGAGAAACTTTTGCTTCATGAAAGGGCTTCGTTGCTGAAAAAGCTTAGAATCTGCTGACGTTGATCAGAATTTCTTTAACCCCTGTAATTCCGTTTCAAATTCTATTAATGTAATATGTGAGTGGAAGTGAATGCATGTATTTCTACGTATCATATGTCCTTTCAGTTTCCATACAGCCTTTTCATACAGCCAGCCACACTTTGGAAATGTACATTAATGTCTAAAAGAACTTATTCATAATTTCTTACACTTAAAGTGTCATATAATCCTCACAGAACAAAGATACAGCCAAACACTAAATATTCACAGGGGTCGCTCGAGAAACTTTTGCTTCATGAAAGGGCTTCGTTGCTGAAAAAGCTTAGAATCTGCTGACGTTGATCAGAATTTCTTTAACCCCTGTAATTCCGTTTCAAATTCTATTAATGTAATATGTGAGTGGAAGTGAATGCATGTATTTCTACGTATCATATGTCCTTTCAGTTTCCATACAGCCTTTTCATACAGCCAGCCACACTTTGGAAATGTACATTAATGTCTAAAAGAACTTATTCATAATTTCTTACACTTAAAGTGTCATATAATCCTCACAGAACAAAGATACAGCCAAACACTAAATATTCACAGGGGTCGCTCGAGAAACTTTTGCTTCATGAAAGGGCTTCGTTGCTGAAAAAGCTTAGAATCTGCTGACGTTGATCAGAATTTCTTTAACCCCTGTAATTCCGTTTCAAATTCTATCAATGTAATATGAGTGGAAATGCATGCATGTATTTCTACGTATCATATGTCCTTTCAGTTTCCATACAGCCTATTCTTACAGCCAGCCACACTTTGGAAATGTACATTCTAGAAACGTGTAACGTCAATTGAGCTCGAAGAATTCTTTCACTATTCTTAGATAACATAATATTACATCCTGAAATTTTACCTTTTAGTTCAGTGATAAACAAGTAACAATAATGAGCTACCTCTTTTTCTGTTGAGGGTTTGAATTGTTTGTACTAAGAGAGCTTGTAGCATAGGATTAATTCCGCAACCGAAGGCACTCAACATCTTACGTTATACTTGACGGTATAAATGTATCCCACTCTGTTATGCACTAAAGAGAACGGCCGCATCGTGGTCGACAGATCTCCATGAAGGATCAGGTAGCCTCACCACTCTACTCCCCGTGAAACCAGGCTAACTGATGGGCTAAGTGAAATTCCATTCCAGTTAGCAAGCTAAATTATGTGTATACTCGAGCCTCCGTCTGTTTAGTATACGTTATTTTACCTTTCGTTTACTCACGTCGATTCTGTGGTCACGTTTACCCCAGATTAGCTTCGCTTTCATGAGTATTTGGAGAGGTGATATGGTCCTTAAACATCGCTTGATTGAGTAGTCGTTCGACCTTTTTAACCTTCTTCCCTGTTGCTCACGTTCCATCCTTTCACTCTTCCATCTCGCCCCACGCCAATCACCCGTAATGTTTTCCCCACCTCAGTCCTGATACTCAACCATCGGCCATAAAATATTTTCCGTCAATTTAGAATTTTCGCCATGCATAAGCAAGCCATGACATCGATGTCGACATGCCGTTAGCGTCAATTGATTTCACCAAGGCTTCGGTATAATTTAATTGTCAAAACTCACCTACTATCTCAGTAGTCGCCTTTTGTTGAAGTCTTGATGAAGTTAATCGCAGCCAAAGAACTTTCGGCGGCACAGTTACTGTGATTGACTCCATTCAAACTCCACAATCATAGGCATAAAACATACAAGTGGACAACACAGATGAGAGATTAATGCAAGAAAAATTTTTCCCTTGATTAAAATCATCACACCAAATAAATATGACGATCAAACAAAGTCTTTGTCTCATATTCCATCAGCGGTAGAAATATTTTGCTACCAATATCTGCTTGCTTTGGTGTGCTGGTTTGGCTAAATATCTTTAACTCAGGAGAAATGCACATGTCTAGCTTGATTTCTGATATATTTTTCGGTATTCTGGTACTAATTAATCTGAGAACTATATTTGATGAGAAATTTAATTAAAGAATGCGTCTTCTAGATTTTATACTACGAACTTTAGGTAACCGAAGAATAGGAAACATTGGTAATGGTGATTGACTCCAAAGTTAAACAGTTGATAGGACGAGTAGGAGGCATATCATAGGCGAGGTCAGTTTGCATTAAAATGTTAATAATTTTTTTAACTTGAATTCGAGGGTACCGTAATGCTCGTGAAATTCATGTTTGGAAGGATTGAATGTGCTGTGAAAAGTGTTTCAAGGTTTTTTTGATCTCCTTGGAAAGAATGAATGAATAGATGGGAATAATTATGATAGCGCACCCCTGAAAATATTTTTGGAGTAGCTGTACTTCGACCGC
Organism: Ceriagrion tenellum; assembly: GCA_963169105.1. Classification (NCBI taxonomy): domain Eukaryota; kingdom Metazoa; phylum Arthropoda; class Insecta; order Odonata; family Coenagrionidae; genus Ceriagrion; species Ceriagrion tenellum. The sequence goes on along the minus strand of OY720644.1, from coordinate 39,751,688 downwards.
CGGAATCAACGTTTCATAGTAGTTCATTTTCATAGTAAGTTCTCCAAGAAACTGAGCCGCTGTTTAACAATAACCCTTCTTAACGACCTTTGTTCAGTTGAATCGTCAAAGGTCGCTTAATACAAGTTTCCCTGTAGTTTAGAAACAATTGCTAATTTAATTAAACGTGCTAATTTAATTAAAAATGTCAAATTTTCATTTGAAATCAAAATATTTCTAAGGGATCAAATTCACCCGTTTCGGTACTAAAAGGAATACCGAAATCTCCGCTACTTCGTAGAGTCAAATGTGGAATGCGCTGTAATCGTGAGGAAATACTATGTTTACACATTCTCATCCAAATCTGACGGTTCTGAGTGCGTCTTTAAGGTAGTGCGATCGAGATAGTTCCCTAATCATAATAGAGACCATATTCGATATACACGTTTTAATTACACCAGCTGTGAGACACACGAATTAATATATTGCATTATTAATGGTGCATTAATATAGTTTTACATGACAGAAATTGTAAGTAATCTAATGAAAATATCTAAGTCTTCAACTTGACTCGTTTTTCCATGCGATATGTTTGAAACTCCAAAACGGAAGGTTTATTGCGATCCCGAAGAATTTACTGCGGTGACAATTTGATTAATTTTCAAATATAGTTGAGAAAACACACAAACTACACACTGTTGATTTTTTGACGTCATCTAAGTGTAGGAAATACATCATTTTTAATATAACGTCTCTCTGGAGTGCATACACGTACCATTTCCCATGTAAAAGGTCTTGTATTTTCTGGCCAATATCTCGGAAAGTAATGTGGTAAGGTGTTGAAGTTTTTGGTTGAAAATGGAAGGGTGATATATTTTTCATTAAAGTGAGACCAAATTCATTGATTTCTAGGTAAAATGGTATTTCGCTCAAACTACCTTACCGTTTATAGAAACAAGCGAGCCTTTCCACCACGTCAAGGTGGCAGTGCATTGTGGGAGGGAAGAGGGTCGAATGAAATATAAAAAAAAACCGCTCTGATTTCTCTCACACCACCCCAAATGAACGCACGCCCGGCCGACACTTGAGTTCCTCACTCTGGAAATGCGAGCCATAAACACTCTCTCACCCCGTCGCAACAGGAAACTCCGCTAACAAACCCCCTTCCCAACGGGCTTATGCTGTGCTCCCCCCGAACACACTTCTCTCATCCACCCCTTCCCTTGGCGACTACCACCCGCCCCCAAGCCAGGATTTTTCCAAGCGTCAGACGGATAATTTCTCCCACAATGCAACGCCGCGCCGCTGGTTTTTGAAAAGACGCGAGAGCCTTTTGTAGATGAGGTGGGGTGTGTGATGGAGGTAGGTCGGCTGTCCGTTTCTGGTGCGCCGTGCGATGTGGAGTCAAATGGGGAGTTAAATTGGGTGAGTTTCGATGGGGGAAGAAATCACAGGCCTGTGTTGCGTTGGGGGGGAATGGTTGACGCGTGGCAGGGAATTGTGGGAGTACGTGAGGGTAACGGGAGGTCCCCAAGCCGCGTGTTCGGTCGAATAATATGAGAAATCGCGTGGATAAGTGCACTTGGTTGATACTTTATATATGCGCCGTTTGTGCACGCGTATATTCACGCATTAGCTCGTTCTCTGAGTGCGGGAGTCGCTCCTTTATTACTTTCCCTCCAAATAACGTAGAGGAACACGTTTATATCCCTCTGTCCCCGGAAAATAAATCACCCAGGAGATTCTACATCTACATACTACCCTGCGAGCCGCCGCATGAGCGTGTGGAAGGGGGTGTAAGGACACCAGCCGTGTAAGGATGAAAGGGATAAGGTTTTGGGAGGAGAAATGGTGACGTGCATTATGGGAGTGTACTAAGTGGAGCTGTTTTTATTGCGGTCGCTTATTGTGCGCGGAAAAATGGTTTTTGTACCTGTATGTTGGGGAATGTATCTCTCTTATTTTTTCTTTCGCTTCTGTCACACCTAGATATGTAGTGAGGCGTCATGATAATATCCACTGTGTCGCTCTGAAACGCCAGTTCTGTGTGTTCCCCACGATATATCAGAAGTCAAGATAATTCCAAGATATTTTACTGTATTTGAAGAGTTTATGTTTACTCCACCCAAAGTATAGGTATGTCATTCGTGTGAATACTTTCGCAGGAAGTCAACTGAGGTGTCTTTCCTGACATTTAATTTCAACCCCCACTCCTGGCACCACGAATGAACGTTGTTAAGGTCCGATGACAGAACTTCAAAGTCCGCGTCTTCGCTTATTTCACGGTAGATAACTGTATCGTCTACAAATAATCTTAATTTACTGCTAACTCGAGAACTTAGTACATTAGCATAAATAATAAATAAAAGAGGGCCGATCACGCTTCCTTGAGGAACACCAGATGTGACTTCGACCTTATTAGAGCTAAAACCATCGATAACTCCTTTTTGTTTTCGATAACTGAGAATCAGAATAATCACTGAGAAACGAGAGCGAGTCTAGTCGGAGTGGAATGTCTATGGCAGCTTGTACTTCCACAATGAGTTCAAAAAAGAAATTGGATTATATTCTTCGTTGTTTCGTTTCTTTAATGAGTCATTGCTATCAACGTGTTACACTTTCGGCGGAGGTGTGGCAGTTTACTTTCCAATTTCGCACGTTGGCGTAAACAGCAAACATCGCTCGGCATTATTAATTGCTCGTAATTATGAACGCGAGCTAATCGTTGGCACCTTTGCCGGAAAGCAGTTCAAAATGACTGGTGAAATTTTCCTTGTAGTATCCCTCTCTTTATGCACTGCTAGTTCTTTTATCCAGCATTATAATTTCTAAAATGATAGTGTAGTCAAGTTTTAGCTTTTCTCGCATTGATTGGTATGATTTCCAGCGATAAAAATTTTTCATAACAGTCATGCTGCTTCCTGTCCAACTAATAAAATCGTCAACATTACACTTAAAGCATGTTTACCGATCATATTTTAAAGCCTCACGGTTGATTTCATAGCATGGAAGGATGGTCAACTTTTGACCTATGTGCCCAATTTTCATAAATACCCTACCTATTTATTTGTTTATTATTGAAAAATATTTGCCACGTTCCTTCCTTAAACTTCCATTTAATACGAAGTTTACATCAAACATAATGGTAATTCAATTTTTAAAAGTTTTTTTCAAATTAAGAATGTACTTCATTTGGACCTAAAGTCTTCATCTCTATGAAATACGTTTAGGGGGGCCTTTTGTAATCAGCCTTCAGTCTCGTTCGCATATCGTGGTCATATCCTTTAGGACACATCGTATAAATAGTTTGATAAGTTTGTATAAAATAATTGGAAAGGAATACCGCGTGTGCAAATAAAAATCATGTGACAGTATCAGATTATCCTGATAGGACGTGTGTATATGCATTCTTTACATGAGACTAGAATAGATAGAGGTACATGATATGGGGCCACGAGATGGAATCGGTGTGTATACCCCAAGTATATCGATTACTTTGACATATTATCTGTTATACAAAGCTACCGTAGATATTTTAACTATTCAAACTGTACTTTTTAGAATAGGGATTTGTATCTTTTGCACATTTGCCGGATGCGTCATTAATACTATAAATTAAGTGTTAGCTCTGGGTCGTTGTTGTCTTGGTCTTGTTTTGGGATATTTTTCTGTCAGGGAAGTTAATGTGATTTGCAAGATGATCACTTACTGCATCAGGCATTGCTTCAAAGGTGTGGTGTCAAGATCTACACATTTCATTGAGCTTGCTAGTATGTATTTTTTAAAGTTATATTTCATCTATCAAAGTGGGGGTTAGGTTTTAAACTGCGAAAAAAAATTAAAAATAATCTATTTACACAAATGTAAACACATATGCCATGTTTTCATATTTTTAGATTAAATGTACGTTTCATATTTGGCAGTGTAGTTATTCCTTCTTGGAAATCTACATTTTATTTCACTTGTGCAGGTAGGTTTTGAATTTTTGCCGGTATTTCTAAATTTAATAGTGAAATCTACTGAGGATAACATCCGCGCATTTACTCGAGGAGTAAATTCCTATGTGAATTTTGGACAAAATATTAGACAGGAATGATTCCAGTAAAGGAAATATTAATCATTGCAATGAAGTGAATAAAATATTTAAATGAGCAAATGGACTGAAATACTCAATATGTAACTCGATAATATGAAATCAATATTGGCATTTTGTTTTTCTTTCGGGGATTAAGTTCCGCAGCGATATGCTACGCGACAATTACTGAAATTTTGCTTGTAAGGCTGATCAATTTTCCTCAATTTACACATTAAAGAATTAAGCCTTCGATATTGAATCGAAATTTAAAACAATGGGTTCATTTTTCTCGAAAGAATTACAAAACCAACGATTGTGAAATAAATTTATGTTAATGGATATTGGCATGAATAATTTATTAGGCAGGATCATGGATTTCGTTCAATTATCGGATTTTGAGGGCTTTTTGAGAAGTCGTGGAATATATTCCTTGACAATATTTCTAACTTAACGACTTTGGGCATTTTCCTCGCGTGATTCCTCGCAATATATTTTGTGTGAATTTTTTCGAGAAAAAACTTGAGAAAAACCGACCAACTTTACAACTCGTAATTAATATTGGTTTATTACACACTACTTTTATTGCACATGGCACACATTTATGGCACATGAGTGATAGACGGACTAACGTATACATCACTAGTTATACTGCAGTTGATTCATTACGGTGTTGAATATTTGGACGATTTAGCTGTTTAAATTACCTTCTCTACCTCGCAAGGTTTGACATTTTTAGTAAAATCTATCAGCATAAGTTTTAGTCATCCAAATATTCATTAGATAAAAATCATGCAAAAAACGAAGGGAATGTTAAAGCAGTGGCATATTATTCCATTCTTTTCAAGCGCTCTCACTTTTGGAAAAATTTATTTTTATTCCTTTGCATGGTATGAGTTCCGATGACATTGTCACATGAGATTTATGCATTCATGACAAAATAAGGAAAACCCAAAATTTACAATGAGTTACTTTCAACAACGCTCTTAGAATGGACAATTATATTGCCAAAATGACATAATGACTCGAGAAGAAAAACTGAACTTGTATTTAACGAAAATAGTGTTCCTTCAAAAATGCAACACTATTTTACTCGTGTTAATATAGAAATGGCCAAAAATAGGTCATTTTAAAATATCATAGGATATTTATCCAATCTAGGAGCCACTTTATAGGTGTTACAGTTTTCTTGTAATAGTAATAATTTATTGCATGTTCGAGAAATATGGCTGTTTCTGTATTCGGGATTGATGAAAACCTAAGATCGCAATTTCATTGAAAGGTTTTAATTGCATGTTCCACTTTGTATCAAAGGCAATATTCAGTCGAGAGGGCAGCGATAGACTGGTCTCGTATTTGAAAGTCAAGCACTCCTTCCACGTAGCGGTAATGCCCTCTTTCAAGAGACAACACAATAACAAACAATCACCTAAACAATAACTGCTCGTGTGATGATAATTATTGAACCACAATCTGTGTACCTAAAAAAATGCTTGAATCCAGTGTTGATACTTTTATTCAACTTCATTCCATTAACTGATGATAACAATGGAGACGCGTTTGTATATTCATATATATTATATATTCCTATATAATATATATGAATAAAGCGAAACTATTTCCATGTAATTAGCATTAATTAACAATAGGACGCCCGGACTATTCGACATCATTCAACGCCCGAAGCGGGTCATTTTGACCCACAACAATTAATTGATTAATTCCTCACTTTGCACTTTTAAGTTTACATTTTTCCGGTTTTTCTACGATTCACCACCTTTTCTTTACATACATCGATTCCTTCATCATATGACATTCATAATTTTGTCAACATCGATGATTTATGGGTGGGATTAGGAATCCGCATGGGATCTTTGGCATTTGTATCAATTAATCGTTTTTTTTTTCAATTTGTTTTTTTTTCTAGCCGAAAACGACATAGCTCAATGAACCATAAAGAGCGTTTACATTATTGTGTATCTGTCATTAATTTTTCAAATTTCGAACGTAATCAGCAGGGTCAAATTATTTTTTGTGGGCCAACGTGGGAATTAACTGCAAAATTAAAAGCAACTTAAATAGTGTTTTAGCATCGTAATGAAACACATTTACAAACGTGATGCTTTTTATATAAAAATACACTGTATTGTTTATGATAATTCCTATATTTTACCGTTTTTTGGTGATGATACAATCTGCAAATGCATCCCTGGATCAAAATGCCCCGCTTGGGCGTTTAGGGCAAACTCTAAAAATCTAATTTATGGATAATCCCAGGGGAAGGTGAAGCATTTTGAACGAAAACGTGTGTTAAAATGAATAAAAGTCACGGGAGGAAATCCGGCTCTCAATCAAAATGAAATTTAAAAATGAATTTAAGATCACGTTTGGGTCAAAATGATCCGCCTGGGCGTTCTAGTGCTAATGCTTAGCTACTTCTTTCTCACGAATGGATTAATTTATTCGCACCTCAGACAATTGAACTCAAAATACAAAATAACGTAGCTTTTTCTGATGAGATGCATATGCTGAGCGGACAATGTTATTATGATGTTGACAACCTTTCATTTGTTTTTCACTCACTTTCGTCAGTCTCACTTGGTGGTATTCCATCATTAAAAATTTTAACATGTCAACTTTTACTTGTAAGCTGAATGCTTTAGAACAACTAGAAATTTTTAAAAACCAATCTTACTGTGATAAATTTCTTGTTAATGAATGTATGCTCCCTGCCTATTCCCCCATCCTCAAAGCTTTAATCCCCTCCACTTCGTCCTCCTAGCCCCCCTCCATACCCTCCCGTGACCACCCTCTTCCTGCATTGTTCTCTCCCCCCCCCTTTCCCCACCTGGTAATGTTTACTATATAAGGCCTGCACATCGGCCTCCATTTACCTGAAGATGATGTGAATGCACATCGAAACCTGGGTCGTTGTTTAATAAATCTAGTGGTTCTAGTAAAAGTTGACATCTTAAAATTTTCATTTGTTTGGTTACTCCCGACTTGTGATCAACATAAACACCTGTCGTTTCAACGGAGCAATGGTTACCTGTTTACCCAAACGACAAGCATTCTTACTGACCTTATCTTCTTGATGGACAGCTAAACACTCAGCAAATGGTTTTGATTAACGGCTATTTTAGTGGCAATTTATCAAATTTTGAAATTAATTTTTGACTGAATATAGAGACCATTGCATTTCGCCTTGACTCTCTTGGAGGAGGAGTCAGCGGCGGATGGTCGTGGTACGCTTTCAGGCAATAGCACCCGCCAGGCGATGTTTTCCTTACGTTAGCACTCAAGGTACAATAAAATCACTGAAAAACTATAAAGAGCTAATCTGATGCTCTTAGAAGAGTAATTGTTTGCAATCACGTGAGAAAAAATTACCTCGTGAACGGCTCTAATGGCTTTAATGAGACATCATATCTTAATGATTGGTATCATGATTGAAGAATTCCTTGAATAAGATCTGTGTGCGGAAAAAATTTGTAAAGGGAAGACCTTTTTAATTTAATTCTTTCCTCTTAAATGCTCTATGGGGACCAATTTGAACCTAGGAAAGATTTATGAGCCAAACATGAAAAATTTGGCAAGTAATGATGATTTCATCTCGGAGATTTTTTGAAGAATTTTATCTTGGATGCACTTAAATTGAGATAATAGAACTTAAATTAAAAGACGCGTGAAAGACAGGTTCTTCATTTCTTTATACTAGCTTCAATGAAGCTCAATTTGCCAATTTAAATCGCGTGTATAATAACCGCAACAACGGACGAGCTCTACGACCCATGCCTTGAGTGGTTAAAATTCCACTCAGACGAGTTTCAAACTCGCCACCCTCGGTTTAGAAGGCGAGGACTTTTCCCCGTCGCCAACGGGGTTAAAAATACATTTTTCAAGCGTTTGATCTCTTATTATCTATACAATTTGATAACTAAAATCGAACACACACCTCTGGTGATTTTATCGCTATTTTCAAGATAAAGACCTTAAACGCTAATTTGCGGTGCTTTGTAAACTAGGGCTATTGTAATGACAATACTCAAGTTTTCGGATTTACATGAGAGAAAAGTAACTACTTTGATATATCTGATATTAAGAATTTTAGGCTAATTGTTTCCATTACAAATCTCATCAGTTTTGATAGGAAGCCATGTCATGTTAATCCTGAAATGTAAGATAAACATACATTATGTTGTATTTTGTATCTTTCATTCTCTATACCATTAAAAGACACCTGCATTTCTTAAATTTACATTTACATATCTTGCCATATAAATATATAGTAAAGATATGACAAGGAATTGGGCAAGACAAAGTAAAGGAAGATGATTAGCATTACTCATAATACCGATGAGGTTATTTGCCAAATGATAAGTAATAACGTTTGAGGAAGATAGAAGGGCTGTTACCAATGAACAATTTACGTTAAAGGCATAAAAGTTATTGTAATTAAATAGTTGACGATAATATGCAGTAAAATGACTCAAAAATTTCATGCGAAGACTCTGGAATTGACAAACACGGACACAGTAACAGTTTTAATTTAAATACTATAGATTTTATAGTATATAGGATACATTTGTGAATAATAATGGCACATGGCTGGAGAAGTGAGCAATCGGAAGACACACAGCAAAGAGGAATTCAACGATGCTCCAAAAATTTATTTTCTCATGAAGTTGATATCCTCATGAAATTCTTTCAAAGAAATATTTCAATCCAATCGGAGATTGGACTCCAGATACCCAATTATTATGCTAATACAACGTTAATTCATGAAATAAACATTCCCCCGAAATTATTCCGCTCATAATTGTCTGCTAACTATTCAGCGAAAGTTTTCTCCGAGTCTCCTTTTTTCCTTGTTCCTCCCTGCACCCTTAAGGCAGCAAAGGAGTAAAAACACCCCCTCCTTTGCATATTTCTCTTTTTTTATCTCCCCATGACTCCGGGAGGGAAGGGTAATTCGATTAAGAAACTCGAAAAAGCGCTATCTCGCAATGAGCGCTAATTGCCCCCGTGCAATATTTATTAGGCATTCTCGCATTTCATTATCCGAACCCTTCAGCGTTCCCTTATTATATATGCTTCCATTTCGTGCTCCATTATCGTCGTTTGCTTATCAAGTTCCGTCCTCTCCCCCCCTCTCACCCCCCCCACCACCACTGGGGAGTGAGAACGGTTTCAGGTCGGCCACGAATTTTAAAGGTCTGAGGAAGGAGGGTCAGCGAGAAACAAGAGACTGCGAAGGGAAGGTGGACTTTTCAGATCTTTACCCCGACTATACCCCCGCATTATCCGATTCTCCTTCCCCTCCAAAAAAGGACTCTCGACTCTCGTGATTACCTGCTCGCTCCGTCTGAATCTCTCCATAAAACAATTTGCACGCGAGTAGTTTGGAGCACTCATTTAAAAAAAGCAAGGCGTTTCTAAACTTTTAGCACGCGAAAAATCTGTTTTTTTTTCGTTTCGCTATAAAAATGCAATTATTTTCTCCAAAATAGGAGATTAAGCTCCATTTTTAGTGCAATCGTTACGTTGATACTTACATTAGCTTTGCATCAACAAAATCATCACCTAATGAAATAATTGTCAATAATGATTGGCCAAATGAACGACCAAAATTTTACCCGGAATATGCTTTTAAAAAAATTGGAAAAATCAATCCATTTGTAACAAAATTGATACATGTTTAGTTAATGTCAAAGAGAAAAAGGAAAATATTCAATTAGGGAATTAAGTTATGAAAACATAAAATACATTATGTTGCTGCCAAAACTGTTACTGGTAAATAAAAAATTTCAGACAAGAAAACTCGGAAAATATTGACCTTTAATGTTGGGCCTTACATTTACTAAATCTACTGGTAGTCCTGCACAACATTCGGTTAAAAGTTTATCTAAAAGTCTTTTGCGTAAAGCATTTGAACTGTAAAGTCAGAAATAAAATAATTATAGACACACTATTTAAATGTATTTTGAATAAAATAATTTCTGCGGTGGTTTGAGTAATTCATTTATCTTGAACAATAAAAGTTTCACTGAGGTTTCTGTCGATACATCAAATCTTGGAAGTATATATCAGAATATTTGTGAGTGGAAAGACACCAACACGTTACATTGGTGGATCTGAATTCACTCAAAGTGTGCCAAGTTGGGGAATCCTTTCTTAAATTATCATCGTGATACTGAATTGTCGACTATTTTGATTATGGTTCTCATCGCAGAAATTATTGCCAAGAAGCAGTGTCAAGCCGCAGTAAGTTGATACATGAAATGCAGATTTCTCTCTTGAGGCGAGGACCTAGCTCGTAAAAGTACAAACTGCTGAACATAGTTATTTTTCTTTTTAATTGTGGTTTTTTTCCATTGTTGTAGTAGACGGGAGGTCACTAAAATTTTCTGTTCAAAAATGAAAAAATGAATTCGTTTTCTTCCACTGATTTATTTTTTTGGTACGACAAGTTTCGACACATAGAGGTCATTTTCAAGTACCTAGGTGGTACCAAAAAAATAGCATGTCGTACCAAAAAAATAAATCAGGGGAAGAAAACGAAGTCGTTTTTTTATTTGTGAATATCAACTTCCACATAGTTGAGCCGGATACCATTGAACGTATTTCCGTTCAAAATTCATGCGGAACGAATGTTCAAGAAATGACTGTCGGTCGAACGCCAAGAAACATTTGGCCGTTTGCTCTTCAAAGGTCGAATATTCTAATATTGATTGATAGGTGAAACATCTTTACGAATATTTACGAAAGGGTTACCAGTTTTGAAGGATACCGTAAATTTATCGCCCATTGATTGGTAGAGTTCAACTAGTCTTATTTTAGCTCGGTACATCGCAGAAATACTGATATAATACGCATCAATTCTTTTACTTAGCTGTCAATGATTTAATGGAGAATTAACTGAACTTCACTGGTCTATTAAACGCAAGAACAATTAACTTTCGCATTGGATTTTATAAAGAAATACGAAAAATAAAATGCTTTTTAAAACTAGGTCATTTTATCGAACGACTAAAGGCGACGAAGGCATTACAATCTTTCAAAGAAGTGTGCGCCGCAAAAAAAACGCAATCAACACGCACACTGGGTGAGAAGATGTGCGGAAAAAATCACTTAATCATCGTTAAATAGGCTGAGGACGACACATTACCGCAAGTACCCAGCACAGGTGGCTCCGCCAAATCGAGAATTTTCCTGGTCTGAGACGGTGTGCCGGGAGGGGGAGGCATGGGGGGGGGGGGAAAGGGGAGAAGGTGGGGGAGCGGAAACAAAAGAGTGACGGCGAGCGTGCGCTTGCGCGTCTGCGTGCGTCAATCGCGTGACGCGCCCACCACCCCTCCCAATCCCTTCGTCGCTGCCCTATTCGATTCCCCATCCCACCGGCGAGCGAAGGCGATGGAGTCCAGATTGCGTGAGCAATGCGGGCGGCCGGTCGACGAAGGGTCCGTTCTTTGTGATATTTTTTGTAACTCTCTTTAAGTCTTGCTTTTATTTTTTTCATTTTTTATATCCCTCGAAAAAATTTTATCGAAAACATTTCTCCCTAAAATTTTCCCTCCCAAAAAAATGTAAAAATAGAAGATTTTTCCCTTTCGAGATGAATTTATATTAACGTTCGAGTGAGGATGAGTTGAGATCTATAGGCTTGAAAAGATTTTCTGGACGCAAATAAGTTGAAGAGGACTTCGAGAAAGAAGAGTTAAATCATCGTAATCCGTTTATGGACGTTAAAGTAAACTATAGCGGACTATGATGGATCATTAAAGAATAGTGTGATTATCCGGATTTATGCTAAGCATAATGACATACTTTAACTCAAATAAAGTTCGCAAGGAGAACAAGAACTTTACGTAACCTCAGTCTTTTCCTTTAGAGAGTAAAAGATCATGACGCAACTTAGGTGAGCTTCAAATTTTAACATGACAGCTATGATAAAACTAAATACCGCATTAGACTGAACATAAGGGCATAGCTTAGGACTGATGTAGAAAGCCATCACAAAGATGGGGTGAGCTCTTACTGCTTGACAATTAAAACAAAACAAAGAAAGTCTCCAAAAACCGTAAACAATTGGCACCCTTCGTCAGAAAACACCAAACTTGCTGTGTTGGTATGCTGGGAAACCGCAGCTGCGACCAACCACAGCCTCTCAACCAAGGAGGAGGAGTCCTCCCAACTAAGGGTATTCTTGGTTGAGAGGCTGTGGTTGGTCGCTGCTGTGGCTTCCCAGCATACCAACACAGTAAGTTTGGTGTTTTCTGACGAAGGGTACCTATTGTTTACGGCTTTTGGAGACTCTTTGTTACATTTTAATTGGACTGGTGTGCTTGAGAATTTTATATTAGTTAACACAGTAATTCTGTGAGCTGGCTACTAGCAGAAATATGTGGTGATCACATATGAATATTTATAAACTTAATGGTTGAAGGGGTAACCTTGTGGAATGACACTACTGACATGACTAAAAAGAGAGAACTCTTAGTATTTTCCACACTTAAAACTTTAATTCCCAACCCAGGTTTCGACTTCCTTGCAATCATTTTCAAGGTACATATACATGGCATGCGACTTAATATATAGATCTGGGGAGGGGGGATGGGGGAAGAAGTGGTTGGTTGACGTCAGAGACGTGCATCACGGTCAGTGGGAGGTGGTGGGGGGAAAGGTATGGATAATAGGGGAGAGTGGGAGGCAAAAACACATTCATTAAAACATAAGTAAGATTCTTCTTAATGAATGTGTTTTTCCCTCCCACTCTCCCCTATTATCCATACCTTTCCCCCCACCACCTCCCACTGACCGTGACGCACGTCTCTCACGTCAACCAATCACTTCTTCCCCCACCCCTCCCCAGATCTATATATTAACTCTCATACATGTATAATGTACCTTTGAAAATGATTGCAAGGCAGTCGAAACCTGGGTCGGGAATTACAGTTTTAAGTGTGGAAAATACTAAGAGTTCTCTCTTTTTAGTCATGTCAGTATGAATGTTAGGCTGATAAATGTGAGTACATTGGAAAATGTTCCCAGAAATGATGCATTATCCGAGAGGATTGAGTTTTGATAACATATAGATATTTACTCAATTCGTTTTTGAGCCAGCAATTAACCCCTGCGATGAATACATTTAAAATGCATAAGTACAACACTGCCCTGCCTAGCTAAAAGATAGTAACAGTATCATTGCTGGTTCTGAAATATTTTTTTTCCTAATCATTTTTTATTTATTATAGCTTTCATCTTTGAGTCTTAGAGTCTTCATCTAGTCTATCTTCGAAGAGATAACCAGCCATAGTTGATGCTTAGATTGCCAAGCGGAAAGATAAATCATAAGTAAACTAAAGTTATCAGATCCTCTGGGAGAAAGACATGTCGTTACTGTTTCCTGGCCCAGAAAACTGAAATTTATACTGAAGATGCGGTGAAAGCTGGACGTCATATGCGGCAAACCGCTACAGATACGGTGTTTTGTTTAAAACATTGAAATTCTCAAGGCTGAAAATAATAAAATCAACTTTAACCTCAAAATGTGTAATTTTTTTCAGTTACTGTCCTTTGGCTTGACATGGCATAACAGAAGTGGCGATGCAGGCAGATCTTATGATTAGGAAAAGTCTCCTGAAAAATATATTCGTCCATTTACCTGCATATTTTGTAATATAACTATTATTTATAATTCTTAGGCATGCCATAATTGAACGCTTTATTATTTCGAAACATTATCAACATAGATGTGGAGTTAAGTATTCACTTTGGCTCACATACTATCGTTGAAGCCATCATTAATTCAACGTCAACAAGAGAATGGTGCGGGCAAGTAGGCGATCTTTAATTTTTTTCGGACGCGTTTCGTGTTCGGCAGGGTACCTTTCCGTGAGAGGGGAGCGGGGGGCATGGATTAAGCCCAGGGGTGAGGTTGAAAGAAGGAGGTGGGGGTGGAGCGGACCCTTGGTGTAAGGAGCCAGATAAGAGACGCGTGTTCGGGAAAGTTTATTTGCAAAAGATTAAGCTGTGGAGGCGCAGTCACAAACACTCGGGGTAGGAAGGGAATTTAATCCACAGGAGTCTCCCTTCAACCCGGAAAATTCCGCTTTTATAACGCGGTGGTGGCTTCTGATTTTTGTTACGCAGTAATTAAACAAGGCCAGAAGGGAATGGGGAGGTTAGTTAATTCAAAAGTCCCTTTAAGGTTCCCCTTCCTGCGGAGGAAAACACCCGAGAGAAAACGGTCGAATGATTATGTTACTAAATCTGAACTCTTCACTGAAATTTCACACAGCTATAGTAATAATTCTTCGAAATGAGCCTATGTTACAGGTTTTATTACACATATCTAACTTAGCAAAAATGAATCATCATCTAATGAATGAACTTGAAAATGTCAAACTTTAGCTGAACTAGAACTGATTACTAAATCAGAAAGCTTCGGTGGCAATCTCACACAACTACAGTTTTAATTCTTCGAAATGAGCCTTGTTAAACCGATCTCCTACCAAACAGGTCTTATTACCCAACCCTATCTCAGCAAAAATATATCATCATCTAGCGAATTCACTTCAAGCTGTCAAATTTTTGCAGAAACTAGAACTGACGTGTTATTCATAGTTCCTTTATACTCATGAAAATAATTCGAACACTTATTTGCTTAGAGAAGAATAATTGTTCTGTTTCTAAGGTGGGTCCGTTGTTCGCCACCTCTACAGTAAATAGACTAAAAGTATGCGCAAGACTCTACTTAATTTGAAGCAATCTTTTCAGCTTGCCACTTTACACAGTATTCTCCAGTATAATTGTTACAACAGTACATTTCCAGCACTGTAGTACAGCACAGCTTCAGTACAGTTTAACCCACAATAAAGATCCTGCACTATGATGCAACACATTTTCAGAACAGCCCTCTTACAGTTTATCCTCAACAGTACACTTCCAGTGCAAATGATCTTCAACAGTACAACCATAGTAGTGTCCATTACAGTTTTGAGGACAGGAGCTGCACTAAATGCTGATTTCAGTAAACTTTTTTTTTATTTTTATTTTTTTTATTTTTACTTTTTTTTTAATTTTCAGTAAACTTGAAAAAAGTAAAAGTAAATTTCAGTAAAGAAGAGACACTTTTGTCTGTGTGGTAAATTAATTTTTCATTGTTACTTTTTCCACTTTCATGACAAATAGTGGAATTTCTCATGAATTTCATGGTAAATAATTGATTTGTGTTGACAGAACCCAATCTCCATGTTGAATTTAATTTAATTACCAGGCACTGACGAAAAAAACATAGTTGAATTCATTATCCTAATTGTTCCTAAAGCATAAATGAAAACTTTCATGATATAAATGGCAAAGATTTGAAACTGTTTCCATGAATATGCCACTTGCCGATGCCTGTCGTTACATGTTCGCGGTTAATTATAAAAACCAATGCTATCCTTATCGGAAACTTAATAGTAGCGATAGCCAGATTAGCCGAGGGCGATTCTTTCTGATTATACTAACTGGCTTAATGACTGGGGTTATCAGTCGTTAATTCGAACCACCACTTCAACTTTTTTATCGGGCGGTGATTAGTGGCTCATTAACGATAATGATGGTGAAAATTATCTTAATAAGCTAATTATTTTATGCGCGGGGAAAACTTGTCTGATAACATTTATAAGGGCAGGTCTGAAAAAATTCATAACTGGCAACGTAATATTTTTCCAACTGTGGCATTGGAAATTCGATATTGATTATCGAATCAATAAATACACCCAATACGTCAAAATAACTTTAATTATACCAGTCATAGTAATGTGTATTATGGCTTATCGGACCTAAGGATAAGAGTCCTTATTCAAGTAGCAATTCATTTTCTTTTGATTCTATCTAATCTTGTGCCTACCCCCCTTTTCTTCCTTCAGCATTTACAGCGTTCACAGTGAAATATACGCTGCACAAGGGATTAAATGCCCTAAACCATCGAAATGATTAATTTACCAACGTTTTTATTACGCTACAATCGCTTGTACATTGGTATGGATGTGTGTAAGACTAAATTGGAATCGTTTGTAATGTAGGTAAGGAGCAAAATGCAAATGAAATGGGCAGAAAGGAGAACACACAACCAGAAGTGCTTGCTTGAGAAATTCAGAACCGGCGTGAATACAGAGAATATTGTAATGACGTCTCACTACATCTCTGACGGAAGCGATAAAAAAAGAGAGATACATTGCCGAACAGAAAGGTACAAAAAAACGTTCTTTTCCCGCGTAATAAGTGACCACAATAAATACTGAACTCCATAAAAGACACTCCCATAATACACGTCACCGTTTCACCTCCCAAACTATATCTTTTCACGGCTGATATCTTAACACCCCCTGCCACACACCAATGCATCGACTCGCAGGGTAGTATGTAGATGAAGTTCTTTGACTGGTGAGTGAAAAGATGTGACTGCTACAGAAATTAAGTATTTGCATATTTGACAGCAGGTTGAGCAGGTAATTAGGGCAGATCCAAAGCTAAATGTAATATTGATGAAAAGAATGTTGAGTGAGATGGGAATGATAAGAGAGAAAAAGAGAGCAATATCTTTCCTTTTTTGAGTAGGTACCTCTCAGTCAACCTTTCATCTACTCCAGGGTTGAAATTCGCTATGAAAAAATCATTTGACTTGACCGGGATTCGAACCCGGATCTCCCAATTGCCGGTCAGGTGTGTTTGACCGGCAATTGGGAGATCCGGGTTCGAATCCCGGTCAAGTCAAATGATTTTTTCATAGCTAATTTCAACCCTGGTGTACATGCACCCGTGCGAGTGACTTAGTCACATATCATTTGTTAAATGCAATGTTTGGAAACTTTCATCTACTCTTTGGTTTTTGGCATTCCTTCTATTCTGGTGAGTGAGATCGCATCATTTTGTCATCCCTTTTTGAACTTCACTGTCTGAAGAGTGACTGCGGTAAATATTCTCCTGCAATCTAACAGTTAACGTATTATATACGTGAATTAGCAGTCTAAGAAACTCGTATAAATATCAGATCCTATTATCCAATACTAAGGCGCCTTTATTTCCTTTGGACATCTTCCACTTTCCACATCAGCTTTGAGTTTATTCATTTATGTATTCACAATCCATTTCCTTCTTTTTGCGTTTGAACGACGTATTAAAAACTGGAATATTCAATTATGTTCCCGCGCTGCCCGAAGTAAAAAAAACGATTAATGACTTTCCTGAACCAGGAAAAATGACCTATTTTTAATCATTTCATCAGATTATGCACTTGAGCTTGTCACTGCAATCAATTTGCACCAACTGTCGTCGACCTACCTGGAAATTCATTTCGTTTTTCAGCAAAACTCTTAACGCTTGTATCAAAGCTCTTTCAGGATTGCCGGAACAACGCTCCGAATCACACGCCAAGCGCGCATTAAGGGAGCAGGCCCCAATTCATTTTAACGCGGAGCCCCGCAATTGATTTTTTTGGACGCCAGCTTGGTCACGTGCGGTTGTAATGCGGCAACTAAATCATCGAGCAGATCATGTATTCGAAGTAAATTTCCCCTTGCTAACGATCGAGACATTTCTTTGGCAATCAGGTCGTCCATCTCCCAACTCCCGGCCATAGGTGTCTCCACTTTTCCTCGGAGACTTCAACGCCAGTAAAATGCGAAAAAACTAGATGGTTTATTTTTACTGACTGGACGTCGTCAAGGAGGAATCTGCGCTTCGAAGTACTGAGTACTTCGAAGTAATTAGTACTCTAGAAGAAAACGTGCATACCAGCAAAGACATACAGATGAAAATAGCGCTAGCTAAGTGGCGTTTACTAATAGAAGGGAGCTTATGGTGGGGACGTTATGTACCTTAAGAGAAATTTGTGCTTCGAAGTACCGTTCCCTAAAGATATATAAAATTTGCCGTGATGAGTATATTTAGACTTAGCGTTTCCTCGTATATCTTTTACGTTTCATCCAAATTTAAGATATATAATTAATATATTTATTAATAATAATATTTAAACAGGGTATTAATTCATGCAAAATAATGTTGGAGGACAAAAAATCGGGCAAGTAGAGCATGTTAATTACTTTGGTAGCACGCTAGAAGAAAATAGATATGGTATCAAAGACACAGGCATAAGAATACGCACGAGGACAGCGCTAGCGAAGGAGGCGTTTACTAATAGAAGGGAGCTGATGACGGGTCCCTTGGGTTAGGATTTGAAGAAGAAAGGCGAACAGATTTTTAAAGAGCGTTGTAGGGGGCAGAAACACGAACCCTCAGAAAGGAGGACGCGAATAGACTGCAGGCATTTGAGCTGTGGTTATGTAGAAGGATGGAGAAAGTGAGGAGGACGGAGAGGAAGTATAGCGAGGGATTGCTTGAGATGGTGGGCGACAAAAGGAAACTTCTAAATGAAATTCGAGATCGGCAGAGTAGGTAGCTGGAGGGTGTAATAAGGGGCGATGGGTTGCTCAAGAGTGTGATAGAGGGAAGTACGTTGAGCAAGCGGGGAAGGCGAAGAAAGACTATCGGATTCATGGGATATCATTCACAGGATGAAGAAGGGTAGATCGTATGCTGAGGCGAAAAAGGAAATACCAGAGCGAGATAGGTCCCTGAACGTGCAGAAAACCGGGAGGAGATTCTTTGACATTCAACAGCACCTAATTTAACCGGTAAAATATTTTACAAAATGCAAATACTCCTCTGGGTAAAATCTTATACGATAAAGCGTTAAACCGTAGTTTATACCTCTAAACGCAAGCCAGAAATTATACGGACTCCAGCCTTCATTGCTACTACGGCAGGGCTTGATATCATGAATTTACATCGAACCGAGGGCAGGGTATAGTTATCTTCACGCTTAAAGCATTTACATACATGCCAATCACGCCCTTCCCTTCCGGGGTAGGCACAGTCATAAAGTTTCGCTCATAAATACATATTTGTACACCTAACTCTGCTTCAATAATTTCCTCCATACTCACCTATCCATGCATGCTTCTTTTTCCTTATTTACCCCCATACACTGCTTCATACACGCCCTCCTGTTTTTAAGACTCCTAATATCTCTCCTCCTAAGAATTTCCTCAACCACAACTTTCTCGTGCTACCTCTCCCTCTCGCACCATTCATTTCACTCTTATATATCTGTTTCGTTATTCGACTCTAATTCATTCCGTCAACATGGATAAACCAACGAAGCACACTCCTTTCATATATGTCCATTACTGGAGCATCCTACCCTCATTCATTAATACCCACTCATTCCTGACCCTATTCATCCTACTTTTGCCGCAAACACTCCTTAGATAACTCCTACCCTCGGCGTTTAGTTTACTCTTATGTCTATCCTGACATACTCATGTTTCACTACCATACGACAAAGTGAGATTTGATGGTGTTTACTAAATGTCTAATTTTGAAGTAGTTTACTAAGAAATTAGGTATACAAGGTAAACAGCAGAAGATTCCCTTGGCAACGTTGCATCATCCATCACCGTATGCCAACCTTGTGCTATGATGAAATTCAGAAGTATGCTTTTTAAATCTGAGTACAAGTGTTATACTATCGACGATCTAAGCTGTAAATACAGTTGGTGCCTCAATATCTAGTGCAGCCTGTTGCACAAGATTTGGAAAAGTATTATTTGAGCGGAAATTGAGATACAAAAAGCTATGTGAAGAGATTCTAACGCACTGCCATCAATACAGTGCATTTACGCGTAAAATGTCGCAATCACAAAAACAATGTATCTTAGTTTAAAGGCTGATAACCTTGTTATAATTTTGCAATTTTCGAATGTTGAAATTTTATTTTCAATTGGTGATTAATTTTGTATTTGTAGATAGGTAGGTTTGAGTTTATAGGGTGCGACGACAGCTATGGTCATTTAGCACCACGGTGTATCAGTATTAACAATCAGTGGATGTTTTTTTAACTTTTACACGGAATTATAGGTTATGTTAAATTCTATAACTTATAATTTAATCCGGTCACGTTTAAAAATTTCAACACTTTATTAATTGAATCTATATCATCTCCAAGAACTTTTCCTATCTCTCCACGTATTTGTAAGCTCTGACGTGTGCCGCTATACTTTCTGCATTCGGTCAGGATATGTTACGTACTTAAGGGAATATAGAAATCCTCACATATTGGTTGCGAATTATCTTCTGTGACGAGGTAAGCGTGTGTTAAAGCACAGTGTCCTATTCTGAGCCGGGTTATTGCAACCTCCTCCCTGCGGTTACTCCTCACATAGGTTGCCCATGGTGCCCATAGGAAAAGACATGGTCATAGGTTTATGGTTCGAAGTTTATTACCTTGTAGCTCGAATCACTTGTCTTTCCACTTCTTTAGTGCTACGCTTCGTCTAAGGTCCTCGGCGGGTATCAGAGTTTCTTCCGGATCAAGTATATTCAGGGCACTTTTGGCGGCTAGATCTGCTTCTTCGTTACCCTTTATCCCCACATGACCAGGGATATAGATAAAAGAGACTTTGATTCCCTTCCCACCAAGGGATAAGAGAGCAAGTTGTATTTCCTGGACCAGAGTGTTTCGTGGGGAAAAGGAGGAAATAGCTCGGAGGCTACTAGCGGAGTCAGTGCATATGAGGTAGGCGGCATTTCTATTCTTGATTCCGTGCAGCGCCGTCTTAATGGAATACAATTCCGCGGTGAAGACTGAACAGAGTGAGTTAATTTTCACCTTCGTGACGCCATGATGAGGAGATACGACTGCACATGCGCAGGAGGTGTTTGACTTCGACCCATCCGTGTAAATGGCAGTGAAGTCTGAGTACTTTCCCACGATTTCTCTAAATAGTTGTTGATACTCCGTAGGTGTGGTCAAGGATTTAATGCAGCGGAGGAGCTCGGAATTACACACCAGTTGTGATAGTGACCTAAATGGATTCTTGGAGTACCCTGAGGGGTACACGTAAGGTAAAACAATGCCACTGCTGTCAATATATTCCTTAAAACGCACGCTGAATGGCTTGGTTGCCTTTGTCCTGCGGTTATAAACATCTAAAAACCGTGGGTGAAAAATTGCGTTAAAGCAAGGGTGGCTCCCCTATTTTGTATTTATTGCAATGAATTGATGAAACCCACCATATTGACAACTATTGCCGTTTGTTTTTCACCTTCCACTGCCATTTACAGGATTTTATCATGAAAAAGTTTTGCCAATAATTCTCTGCACTGGACTTGCACATCAGTAAAGAGCTCTCGTCTAAGAGAAGAGAATATTTTTATGACGTTCTAAAATACAAAGTTGTTAGGCTTAGATGACTTCTTACGCTAAGAACCACAATAATCAAGAAATACTGAGATTGTGGAATAGTAAATCCACCAGGGTATACACTATGTGGGCTATAAATTACCTCCTTGACAATGTTTAACTGTATGCATAGAGAGAGAGAGAGAGAGATGGGGAATTTACCTTGAATCATTGAAATTTTAGGTGCATTTGAAGAATTAGGCACATTGCAAATTTATGCCATACAGTTGCATTAGGCTGACAAGAGAAAAGCTAGAAAATGCAGCCAATTACTTTTTTTCTATTTTCTAGTGTTTTCAATGGACCATTCTTCCGTCCTACTTTCTGTTTTACTTCTGTGATAGTTGGAAATACCATCAGCTCAGAGACCTCTACTTAATATCCATCGAGCCTAACTCCCGCAACCGGTAGGGCTCAGAAAATATATGGTAGCAATCAGGAAGCTTCCTTTCATGTTTTACTTATACGATTATCCTAAAAATTGAAGAGTTACACTTTGATTTAACTTTTTCATCGGCGTTTTCTCAGTCCTGTTCTTCGATCGTCAGCATTCATTCATTGTACCATAGGCTTAGACACTTGTTGAATTATAAATGCATTTTAGCTTTTGTCATGCTACTTCTTAGTGCATTTTAGAGGAAAATGCTGAGGCGTATTTCATTATTCCAAGGCGTTTATTGTTACTTAGTCATGCTCAACATGAGGTTGTTTCTTCTATCCCTCCGTTGAAGCGTGTATTTTTTTGTTATTTCCTTTAATTTTCCAACTGCCAGTATAAGGGAGGTCAAGGTTTTAGTATTTACCTAAATTGCAATTTTTTAAATTTTTTTTCTGCATCGACTACTGAGTGCATCTGCTTTCAAAGGTTTTGACTCTTAGTTCAAAATTTATTTTAATTTTTTCGCCTTTAAATGTAGTTTTTTTTGCGAAAAATCGTCCTTCCATTATGATAAATTTTTCTTCATAGGTCCACTCATCACTTGGAATAATCTATCAACCTAAGTCCTTGACTTAAATTGGTGATTAAACACCAGAATTATAAGGTTGAAAGAGAGAGATACTTGATCATGTGTATAGCTATTCATTAATAAAGTTATCCCGCCCTGACGCCGTCGTATTCATGTCAAATTTGTTGCCGCATTCAATCATACTATAGTGTGCCGTCACCGCCATTGGAGAGGACTACAAAAGTGGTCGTATAAAAAGGACAGAACTCTCTCGCCGGCAACAAGCTCTTCCATAGGTGCCTTCGCGCCGATAAACGCTCTTGAACTAATCCCCGAACGTTTTCCTCTCGTGTGCCCGTGGTCCTCCTCCCATTCCTCCAGTCTGCCTTTCTTCCACCTCGGCCGTCCCTCTTTTAAGTCCAACAACGGGGCTGTCAAGTAAATTGGACGGCCGGCCTGAGGGGATCGCAACCCCAAATTCCCCGCCTTCCCCCTAACTCCCACGACCCGCTCCCCCAGGGACATCCCTCGTCACTGCCGGCATCTCCTGCGGGGGAGGTGCGGGGCGAGAGTAGACGTTCAGAGCCGCATCAACTCAAGGTATCTACTGCGAGACGGCTTCTTCTCCTCCACTAGCAACACCACGAACATGGAGGGTCTCACCTAAGATGGTAATATTGCAAGCAATAATACTGAGATTTTTCTTCAATGAAATCGAAAATAGTTCTTAGAACACTTTTCATTCAAGTACATCGGTTAATGCAGTGGAAATTTCCATGTATGTAGTGATGAGAATGACGAAAGAGTTATTATATAATGTGAAACCTGTATTAAGCGACCACCACCGTACCAATGAAATAATGGCCCCTTACGGAGGTGACCGCCGAAGAGAGGGAAAATTTACATTGCTCCGTTCACAAAAAATTGGCCGCTTAAAGAGGTGAGCGATTTATGGAGGTTGCTGCCGAGGTACGTTTAAATGTAGTTTTATTTCCCCTTTTTCGTCATAGGTAAAGCATGTTGAGACTTGGACTTTCCGCAGTGCATATTTATGCAAAAATTATAATGAAAATACGCTTTTCTTATACCTTTTACTCGGGATTACAACTTGATATTGTTTGGAAACTCCATTAATTATGTGAATCGTAATATGTTGAGTTAAAAAGAACTCTACTCATCTTAATTGTAATTATTACGAAATATATCTCAAATGCGATTCGGCCAGGTGTTAAAATAGTATTGAATTACCGAGAAACCAAAGCGGTAAAATGCAATTTTTTCACTTATGTCTATAGATATTACTAATAAGGATATGGAAGTGAGTTTCACGCAAATCAGCACGTAAACAAAAATCACTATTACCAATTTTGAGGATATTGGTGAAATTATTGCACACTCGTTTGATGCATAAAATACCACGTGTCCTGTTTCTGGTGTCGGCTCTAATGACTAATATTCATTGCTATGTCTTCACTCACAGTACAGTTCATCCGAGTTTAGGCCTCCCAAGGCTACTTAGGATGATAAATAATTGATCAGGCTGAGAGAGTATGAATCACGGAACAAATAATACACTTCTATCCTTTGTCGTATTCCGATTTCTATTTTTGAGCGTGATGTTGCGCCGTGAATCTCTAAGAACCACTCTCCCTTAAATAAACTCGGTGATACTATGAATAAGGTAAATGAGGACGTATCCGCTATCAAATCTTGGACTAAGCTAAATTTCCTCGTGTTAAACTCCATAAAAACTAAATCCATTATCATTGGTAACAGTAAGATAGTATCGAATATGAATTTCACAGAACTGCCAATGATAATGGTCGAGGAAGTGAGCATACCGTTCAGTAACAGTGTGAAAATTTGGGGCTGACATTAACCATGAATCTTTCCTGGAAAGAACACACGATGAGGGTATCCACAAAATGAATGCAATTTTACATCAATTAAAAATTCATAGAAATCTACTGCCACTTCAGTTAAACAAGAAACTAGTTACCTCACTCATTCTTCCTCACCTAGACTACTGTGGTCTCGTGTAAAATGACTTAACTGAGGAGTTGAATATTAAGCTATAGCGTTTGTTGAACTCCTGTGTGAGATTCATCTTTAATCTACGGCGAGATGAACACATTACCCCTTATTTTAAAAGGCTCTCCTGGCTCGATCTTAAATCAAGGAGAAAATATAACATGGCCTGCTTCATGTTCAATCTCCTCAAATATGGGAGCCCTCAGTATTTAATGGATCTTTTACTCCAAAGTAGTAAATACACTAATGTTGTTACTAGACAAGACCCCTGTTTTTTGTATCCCCCCCCGTTCCGGACAGCTACAGTCCAGAAATCGTTTACAGTTGTTGCCTCAAAGCTGTGGAATGACTTGCCTAAACTGGTAAAAGACAGTGCATCACTGGTAATATTTAAGAGAAAGATTATCACCCACTTACTTTCCGGAATGCTGACAATGTAACTCATTTATCAGTTCATTGATGTGATTAATGTCCATTGTTGCGTAAGAAGAAGCAATTCAGCTCCTTTTTTTCCTTTTCATTTGTTAAGCTAAATTTACTTTTTAAAAGTTGTGTTATTTGTTTATTGATATGTTTAATGTTCGTTTTTCTGTTAGAAGAAAAATTCAGTTCATCTTCTACATTGCTAAATGATAATGTTGTATATGTCTATTGTTAGCAATTCATATGATAACTTCCCTTATTTGTTTCCTGATTGGCTTATTCCCATATTAATTGTCTTGCACACTACTGTGTATCATTTCTATGTTCCAAAGGAGTTCACTCCTAGAACAATAAACGAGTTTATTATTAAGAACATGAAAATTAATCCATTTAATCCTATACCAAAATCTGGCATACGTTTACATAAGCTGAACTGGCCTATTTTTTTGCCAAAATTTATATGTCCGACGGATAATACGATGCTTTTTGCAAGAAAAACTTTGTAGTTAACAATTCAATAAGTAGTGGAAGTTACAATGTGACTAACCGGACTTTAAAAAACTCCCAAAGTATTCGGGTACCCGGGTGTCTATCCGCAGATTTCATTAATAATGAACACTCATGATCTCGGGACCACCATTGCGTTTAGCTAATACATGTCAGTTTGTGCTTCTGTTGGATGTTAACGCAATTTCATCAATTATATCGACCATTTCAGCTTGATGGAAAAAACTTCTCTACTTACCGAGCGTTTTGTGTTTGGCCCCGGCGTTACTTTAATCTCACGCGGATATCCATCGGTAAAAATCGGGCAAAACGATGAAGAACATTCATGTTTTGTAATCTAGAAAGAGGAAAATCATACCTGTGTTTATATAGTTAATATATTTTTAATTTGTTGCTTTTAGTTAACCTAGTATTATTAAAGTTTGACAACTGGGTTAGTATGTTCTAAAAATAATAGCGTGAATGTTGATACAATATTTGTGCTTGGAAGGAAAACAATAAAAATGAGGGTAGGCTGGAACATTAGGGATAAAATTTTCAGAAGAGAGCCAGTTTTTTAAGCAGTAACTAAGATCTTTTACTTTGCTTACACCGAAAGGTGTGATGTGTATGCATGAATATGGTAAAATCATGATAATCTGAGATTTTTTTAATGAGCTGGAATAAATAAAATATTAACCAAAAATACAGAAGGAACTCAAATGTAGCCGGTTATTGATATGAACGTTCGGAAAAAGTTTCACTCATATTCCCTGCGACACAGTCGATCTATTCATTCATAAGAATACGCAAGGATATCCCGCATTTATTTCGGACTTTGAATCGTGCGGGCAGCTCCCACGAGCCTCCTCCTATGCCTTCTTCGCAAGCCTTTTTAGCCTCCGAGCTAGCCCTTAACCTGTCTCCCACCCACGCTTCCCCGCTGGGCCAATCACGGCTGTCACCTTGATCTCTCACAATGCGAGAACACCCCACCCTCATTTCCCCCCCTTTAACCTTCTCCTACCCTTAACTAATACTCTGCAGCAGCAGTTCTCTTGACTGGAGAACTCCCTTTAGCCTCGACCCCACTCCACCTCCCCTTTCACAAAGCCCAGCGAAGGAGCGAGGTTGAGAGCAAGACAGCCAGAGGGAGGTTCGTGGCTCTTTGCTCCCCCACCCACCTCTTCCCCGTCCTCCCTAATGCTGTTTCCCCAGCCCTTTCGTTCCCCACACCAGCACTCTACTGGAGTTCCACAGCCTCCCCACACCATCGGCCTCGTTTCTCCACCCCACCCGCCCCCCATTAAAACCCTGCCCACTTCATGACTTAGCGGCTTCGAACTCACCCCAGGACTAATTAGCGCCAACAATCGATAATTAAGAGACGAGGGGATTGGATGGAGGCGGGTCCGCGTGGGATGGGGTGGTGGAAATGGCAGGGGAAGGGAGAGGGGGTACACGTAGGAGAAGGCAGGGTGGAAGGGATGGAAAGACGAGAGGTGTGGGATGAAGGGAGGTTGAAAAAGGAAGGTCGGATTGACGAAGGTAGGGAGGCAGGACTGTGAGGAATAACGTGTGGGAGGATAGAAAATAACAAGTATTTAGTAGTAAGTTTGTATAGTAGTATTTCCAATCAAGGTTTCGATCGCAGAGCAATCATTTTCAAGGATTAATTCTCTTAATCTTTCAAGAATGAAGACTTAATTTATTTTAAATTTCGGAAATCAAAAACTTTTAAGTAATGGTCCACTAATATTTTTATTGTTTACGACCCGGGTTTCGTCACGTAATGACATATTCAGGTACAAATAGTATCCTACATGGGTATATATACAAAATCAGGTGCAGTGCATTTCCGATATGGAGAGGTTCCACAAAGTGAAGCCTGAATTTATTAGTTATATTTTAAATTTATTTAAGCTTGAACTTACCATAAAATATATGAGGAATAACATGTGGGAGGATAGAAAATAACATTTGTTTTAAGTATAAAATTGATGGTTGAAGGCGTAACTTACTGGAAGGTTTTCGCAGATATGACGAAAATATTTCTTGGAAAATTCCAAGCTTATAAGTTTATTTCCAGTCTAGGTTCCGATTGCACAGCAATCATTTTCAAGAATTAATTCTCTTAATTTTTCAAGGATAAAGGCTCTCAATTTATTTTAAGCTTAAACCAAAAATTGAATACAATTTTACACGTACTCCTGAAACGATTAAGCGCTTATAAGTTTATTTCCAATCTAGGTTTCGATCGTACAGCAATCATTTTCAAGGATTAATTCTCTTAATCTTTCAAGAATGAAGACTTAATTTGTTTTAAATTTATTTAAGCTTGAACTAAACATTAAATATATTAGGAATAGCATGTGAGAGGATAGAAAATAAAATTTGTTTCAAGTATAAAATGAATTTTTGAAGGCGTAACTTTGTGAAAGGTTTTCGCAGATAGGACGGAAATATTTCTTATTAAATTCCACACTTAGAATTTTATTTCGGACCCAGGTTTCGATTGCACAGCAATCATTTTCAAGAATTCATTCTCTTAATCTTTCAAGAATAAAGTCTCTTAATTTATTTTAAGCTTAAACTAAAAATTGAATAAAATTTTACACGTGCTGCTGAAACGTTTAAAGATGAGTGCTTTGAAACAAATTGTAATTATTAGACAGTTAAGCAACCTTTGCAATGATTTTTCTCTGACAAAGTCATGTTTTCCAAGTAGTTTCAATTTTCCAATGCCTGAGGTTGACTAATTGCTGGCCTTATCACGCAAAAAGTATTTCTTAAAATACTGGGAGGTCAAAGATAACTATCCATTTAGAAAGAGTTGAGTGCAAAAAGTAATTAAACGTAATTGTGGTAGTTATCTTTGAACACGGGTTTACCTCCAGCAAAAGTTTACAGTCAATATAATCTCATGTTCCCCGATTAGATCATACAGATTCAATACTATGGCAGTGTCAGCGTGAGAAATAGTTTTCGTCATAGATGTCATGACACTTAACTATGAGGGATAATTTATTTACGTCTCCTCAAGATACAAAAATCACCAATGTGTACTTTTTAAGATACAGGTTAACTTCTTGTTGAGAGCTGGTGTACCAGATTTCTAAATACCAAGCGTGAAAGGATAGCATAGTCTTTTTTCCCGAAGGCTCTAGAAAATTTAATAACTTAACAAGTTGGTACTTTACTTCAGAGTTTTGCCACAAGGCGAATAACTTGAAATTAGTACACTCCATATTAACATTTCTTTTTTGTATTCTCATTGACTTTGGCTCTACAGACTCACCGAACGTAAACCAGAGTTATTCATGTGTTGAAGGAGCATAATATATCAGCACCTTAAGGAAGTGAAATGCAACGGAAAGTAAGAATAAGACTAATACATGCAGAAAGGAGCCTGATGAAGCATAGGAGAGAAAGACGGTAAAAGATTAATGCCTGAGGGATTACTGGGGAAAGGGCGTGGGCAAGGCTTGAGAGGTGATGCTGGATGAGGGCTTTGAGGATTAAAAATTAGGAACATTAAACAAGGAGATAAAAAAGGACAAACACAACTTTTTCGACTGCCTGCAGGTAGAAGAAGTGTCTAAGAGGATGGAGTAAAGTCTTCAAAGATCAAAGTAAAGTCTGACAACCTAAGTAACAACCATGTTCGGCTATCTCTTCTCTTTCATAATTTTTTTGGATAGCACGACGGAATTAGCGGAGGTACAGCTAGAACGTCCACAATCTGCCCGAAATTTCAGCCAATAATATCTTAAAACATATACTGCTTCGCCTATTCGGAAGTACAATCAAGTGGCTCAGAAGAAGTACAACGGACATCAAGCAGAGAATAGCCCAAGCTAAGAAGGCGTTCATGGGAAAAAGACAACTGGTCTGCTCAAAGAAGATAGTTCTACAAACCAGGAAACAGTATGTGAAAACCTTTGTGTGGAGCGTAGCACTCTATGGATCAGAAGCATGGACCATTAGAAAAGCTGACCAGAAGAGACTAGAAGCCTTTGAAACCTGGTGCTGGAGGAGGATGCTGAAGATAAAATGGACGGTCAAAATAAGAAATGATGAAGTTCGCAGAAGAGGAAAGGACCATATGAAATACCATACAGAAAATAAGAACGAGGTGGATTGGACACACCTTGAGACACAATGGGTTTGTGAAGAACATAATTTAAGGTGAAATAGAGGGAAAAGTTCCCAGAGGAAGACCCAGGAATGAGGAAAGTTACATTGTAAGAGATACCAGGAGGTGAGGGTAATCTCTCCTTTGTTTCATCTCACTTCTTTCTGCATTTATCAGTCCCACTCCTACTCTCCTTTGTCTTAAACTTCCTCCATCTGCTGATATATATATATATATATATATATATATATATATATATATATATATATATATGTATGTATATATATATATATATATATATATATATATATATATATATATATACACGATGTGGATAGGATGGAGGAGATAGACACACAAAAAAAAAAAGAGACGATCACACTTACATAGCTAGCTTTCGGAACTAGTCCGTCTTCAAGGCGTATCACGGAACAAATGATTTGTTCCGTGATACGCCTTGAAGACGGACTAGTTCCGAAAGCTAGCTATGTAAGTGTGATCGTCTCTTTTTTTTTTTTGTGTGTCTATCTCCTCCATCCTATCCACATCGTGTGTTCATCGCCGCATGGCTGACTCCAATCCATCAACGTATTTATATATATATATATATATATATATATATATATATATATATATATATATATATATATATATATATATATATATATATATATATATATAGTTCTTGCGAAGATTCCACGAACGTGGCAAACAATATAAATCTTCGTCACAGGGTGACACTAAACATAAAACATAAAAAAGCAAACTCACGAGTTTAAAATTTTCGGTGGGTCGCCCGCACCTTCGTCAGTGATAGAATTCTATCACTGACGAAGGTGCGGGCGACCCACCGAAAATTTTAAACTCGTGAGTTTGCTTTTTTATGTTTTATGTTTAGTGTCACCCTGTGACGAAGATTTATATTGTTTGCCACGTTCGTGGAATCTTCGCAAGAACTATATATATATATATATATATATATATATATATATATATATATATATATATATATATATATATATATATATATATATATATATATATATATATATATAAATTCTTGTGCCGTGATACGCCTCGAAGACGGACCAGTTCCGAAAGCTAGCAATGTAAGTGTGATCGTCTCTTTTTTGTGTTTATCTCCTCCATCCTATCCATCCTATCATCATCGTGTGTTCATCGCCACACGGCTGACTCCAATCCTTCAACGTATTTATAAATATAAATAAATAAATATATTCGTTTCATTATATAAATTCAAATAAATACATAATATAATTGTACGAAAAATTCACATTAAAGAACTTAATGAATGCTGATAATTAGTAAGTTATCGATTGAAAATATCGTAAAATTGAAATATTATCGCAACTGGCCGTAGGCGTTAAGGAAAATGAAGGGTTTACAATGATGGGAAACAGGCCATGCATACGTTACAGCCTCTACCGTTGGACACAATAGCATGCAACCTCTACATCTGCCTCATGGTTGAGACTATATTTATCAACACCTAGGTCAGCACTGAAATCAGTAGTAAAGCAGTAGAAAGTACTAGAAACAGCGTCGTATAATTGGGACCAAAATTGGAACATAAATTTTCACTTCTTATTCAGTACCATTTAATAACGGGATATATCAGTTTAAATGTCCGAACGGTTCGTATTTATTACCCTTCAACGGAAATAAATATGCTCCAAATAAGATCGTGTCTATATATCATGAACTTTGAGCGAATAAATGCTAGTCTGAATTTATGGCTGGTTTAAGGGTGTATTTCGAATTGACCTGTAGCGTTTAAGAATGATCTCTGATATTGAATTTGCATTCCCCAGAGAACTTAACTCTTTTTCATGCTACTGGCCGTGGGTATTCTTATCAATCTCCCGAGTATTTTTAGGGTATATCTCCTTTTTACTCTTTCCTGTCGTTTTGAAAAAATTTACGGAAAATACCCTTGGTGTATACCAAAAGTCCGTGTTCTTTTATTTGAGTAAGAGCTGATTTGTGCCAGGATTGGCCCAAGGACTTACTTTCACAGACGGTAATAATCACAATTTTAAGTGAGATTTTTTTCAAAATCACGGGTCTCAAAGTGGTTGACAATGATCCAATTGTGAAAGCGAACTTGGGTAGCTGATAGTTGAACTAAATGAGGTTAGTTCCTCCATATTGATAATAAAAGTGGTGTTGACCTCACCCATATCGCCAGATGTCAAAAATGCCGATAATGTCGTTTTATCCGATATCTTTCGAAAATATTGGCGATGTAAAAATCTATTGGAAGGAGTGAATAATTGAAATCTTGGTAGATCAATTCTTAGACTAAAAATATCAGGCTTATTTTACCAATGGCTGAGGACTGTGGGACAAAGTGGGATTTATTTGACACGTACAATCAACCAAAAATGGCGCTCATGAGACAAGGTATTTGCTTTCTTATATTTTATTTTGATTTTAACCATAAGTTGGGCACTTTAGGAGCGTTTACATGCTTCAGAACTTATTGGAGTATAATTATTGCAAAAGAAATCTAAAAGAATCAAAATATGGCATAATGCATGTTTTAATGAAGAATTGGCAATTTTAGCATACGTTATGAGGGAACTAGTCATTTAGCGCCGACGAGTGATCAAGTAGGGTACTCGAAGGTGACCAAATTGCTTCAACGAATCCTCTACTTGCGAGGATAAGTCCTGATACTTCGCTTTACTCCGAGGAACTATCCACGCAAAAACTCAGATGCATTTCTGAGTCATATTGTCCTCTCAATTTGGCCAGTATATATACTCCACAACTTCAGGTCAAGTACCATCTGATTGGCTCTTGCGTATGTTCGTTTTTATGCCATTCCATATTTCTTTAATGGTTTAGTTGAGAGACCTCCCGGTATTACTCAAAGAGAAGCGAGTGTCACGGATTAAAGGGTTTGGTTGTATGTGAATCTCGATGGTTTCCTTGAACAGATGCGTGTATGGTTAATGGGAGCTCCTGGTCAAGGACGCCATCGAGATCTGTTATATCTAAATACTGCCGTGCGAATCAGGAATTTTCATTTCGAATCGAATCTCCCAAAAAAATGTCGCATCGAAACGACATTTTTTACATTATGGTAGCGAATCAAAATACCTTAAAAAATTCGAATCTTTATAAAATGAAAAGCTTGTGCAAGTTATAGTAATAAAGAATTTCACAATATTTCAGGCTCTTACATTGGCTTATACATCTATAGTGGCACAAAGAATAACACAGAATGATATGTGATTTAAATTTTCGTTTCGAGTGAGGAAAATATTCTCTAAACGGACGGCACGCCATTTGTGAATGAGCGCCTTGTTTGAATACATGTAACGATTTGAAGACGCATCTAGCAGATTCGAATATTTCAAAAAATTTTGTTTCGAAGAATCCCGATTCACAGGCGAATCGAATTGAATTAACAAACAAAACTGTTTCAGGCGTTACTTTGTGGAACCTTTGGATATTTATGATGAAAAGATACATCTTGGTTAATTCCACACTAATATTTGGAATTAAAACCGACCCGGACCTCAGCAACTAAGTGTCAAGTACCTTGAAAATGGCACTTAGTTGCTGACACCAGGGCCGGTTTTAATTAATTAATTTGTGTGGAATTAAGCAAATTGTATCTTTTCATCATGAAGAATCGAATTAAGCCTGATTATAGTCGATTCGAATGGATTTCGAAACATTCGCACATCTCTACATCCAAACAATTACAACCGTGGCGCTGGTATCTATGTGAGTAATACCTGGATACCTCCCAATTAGATCATTAAATCCGTAACGGAAGGCGGGAAAACGAGTATACGCTACGCCAATCAGATGGCACCTGACGCCCAGACGTATGCTGACGGAATTGAGAGGATGGAAATCAGAGCCCCTAAGGGTGGAGAACAGGTTGGTCGTTCATCGAAACGTGGGAAGATATCTGGGGCTGCTTTCGTGGTGTAATACCCGATTTTATCATGTTATTTATTCAACTCAAATGTGTTTTCTAAGAAATGATGAAGTGTACAGAAGATTAAGGAGAAACGGACCATATGGAACACCACACAGAAAAACAGAAAAGAATGACCAGATGAATTGTACACATCCTGAGGTCCAATGGGTTTGTGAAGAACATAGTTGGAGGCAAAATAGAGGGGAAAGTCCCCAGAGAAAGACCCAGAAATAAGTTCACGGACCAAATAAAGACGAAAGTACGTAGAAAGAGATACCAGGAGATAAGGGAACTAGTATTAGATAGGGCAGGGTGGAGGTCTACATTCAACCAATCCTAGGATTGAACAACCAATGAATATCGTGTTCTAATGTTCAGATTTTAAGTGGAATTGTGCTGCTTTGGATTCGTAGCGATTGTGCATCCTCGGCATTGTAATAGTTAAAAAATCAGAATTTGATTGCATCGTTAACCCTCCTATCAAGCTCGCTCTATAAAAACGGATTACAAGGTTCCTGGATCCAAGAAACTCCTCAAACACGCAAAACCTTGGAGATTGGTGCACGACGAGGAATTAAGGAGCTTTAAGTTAAGGGCCGGTGTCGACGTATTGTGATTCAAGATTATGAAATTCAGGGCCGAGATTTGAGGCTGTGGAGTTTAGTATGGAGAGCGAGGGGTATCGGTAATCAACAATGAGGCAAGCGGCTAAGGGGTGGTTGAAACGGGAAAGTTGAAGATGAGATATTTTTGGAAAGGGATTTACGACGCAGAGTTATACTTGCGCTGAAGGTAAGCGGTTAATGTTGTTGAAGTGTGAATCATGAGTTGTTTTATGCACATTTCTATAACTACTCCATTAAGTAGAAAAAAATCTTGGATCACTCTTTAGTACACCAATGTATATATTGGAAAAAACCATACTTTTCTTAGTAGCTATGTAATAAGTATTATATCATAAAAATTCGTATCATTTAAGCACTGTTATGAATTTTATAGACGGGGTGGAATTTGAAACTGAAGCGAAAACCATCTACTAATATGTATTTTTAATTTGTATGGTACCCTTTCATGTAATAGGAACCGTTTTAATAATATGAAAAATAGGTTTTCGCGCTCAGGAGAAAATCACTACAAATGCCATCAAAATATTTTGACATATACATGTCAAGTGCCTTAAGGTTACATGTTAATATAGTGTTATATTGGCGAGAAACTAAACTAGTAAAATTAAATTTTTTCACCTCTATCTATAGATATTATTAATGAGTAGGCGTATGGAAAATTTTGCAGAAATCTGTACATAAAAGAAAATAGCTCTAACCACCTTAAGGATTACTATGAAGAGTTTAGCCAGCCATTCTTGCATGGAAGTCGAGGTAAAAAGTGATTTTTTCTTAAAGAAAAATAACATTGAATTTACATGTCCATCATTCTTTATCTTTCAATTGGGAAGGTTAACACTCGCCCTCCATTTTCCCATTCTCAAGCTGTTCTTTCTCTTCTTTGCATTTCCTCTCCACCATATTCCTAAGTTTTTCCTAAATATGCGTCGTCCCGCTGTCTTTCTCACGGAGCTTTCCTTGCTGTTTTCACTTTAATCATGTTTGTAACGTATTCATCTCCTTCGAGCGAGCTATGTTAACAATGTTTTTCTTTTGCATATGTTGCTTCCTCAATTTTCGCCTCCTTTTTACAACACTGCTTTATTCACTCATTTGACTAGCTACTAATTTAAGTTGATATGGATACATGCAAGTTGTTTGTAACATCCGAAAATAGAAGAATATCGCATATTAAATCACCCTGTAATGATTAGCAGATATCCAGTTTCTTGCACGAGAATGCCTATAAAACTCGTGCTTTTTGGTTGAAGACGATCCTTCAGAAAATTTCCCCGGAAAAAATTACCACATGGATACCGTCAGTATTTTCCAGCAATTTACTCATTAGCTGTTCTTTGTTTTTCATTACAATGAGAAATGAACTGGTTAAAACAAAGGAGAGAATTAATTTTTTGAGCGATTATTATTCGCTTAATATCCTCATGCCATTTTATAACTTCAATTTTCCAAAGTCACCGTCCTTCTTTTAAAGGGATACTTAAATATTTTAAATGGATTCTGATAAACTGGAGATTAAGTGTCCCGATTGTTTTTCTCGTTAAGGCCCGCATTTTCTCTTAGCTACTTAAAGTCCTTGAATCTTTCTTTTAATCCTTCTCTTACATTTCCACAATGGACTAGTCGCATGTCTTTTGTGATAAAACCTTTAAGAATGAACTTTTATGTAAATGTTGTCTTGTTGCAACTGAGTTAATGAAGTGTACTATTCGGGTAGCGAAGTAGGAAAATAATGATTGCAGGAAAGACTAAGCTGGAACACCTGGGAGCACTGGTGGGGTTTATGACGTTCGTATCAAGGTAATGGGAATGATACTTATTAAGCTTATCGAGTGAAATAAAATGCTCATTCTTTTCTATCTTAAGCGGCGGCTTGCGTGCGTTGACCGAAAAAGGAGACTTGTATTAAAATACATGGATCGAATGGTCGATGCATGCCTGTTTGATGAAAGTGATAATATAGTTATTAGCGAGAATTAGACTGACAGCCATTGACTCCCCTTCTTTTTAATGACTGCGATCAAGGGTGAATTAGTTAAGCCCGAACGGCCGACTTGCATGCGATCCCGAAACCGCCAGATCAGTCGATTCCCATGATTCGTGGCCGCGTTAGTCATTTTGTTAAGTAACAAGGTTATCGCAGGGAATCGGACCACCAAATTTCACTCTATTCTCCCTTTCCCTTTGCTGCATGAGAGTGTAATTATTACCCGATAATTGAGCACTCGTTAAAAATATCTATCATTTTCCACAGAGTAAGTCACCATGAGTATTATCTTTGATTACCCACAATCCTATCGAGGTCGCTGGCCTTCGCATAGCTATTGCTACTAATATTATCGATAGTTCTCCAGCATTCCTGCCTTCTTTATGTTCTATAAATGGCATTTTGTTGATCAATTTGTTCACTTTCGCGGACCTGACCCACCCACTTTTCAAAGTATTAATTTCATTTATCTAAATTCGCCTAAAATCCCGTGAATGCCGTGACTTTCCTTTAAGTATCATTGTTAGCGGTGGTTTTTCAGCCTTGAGGAAATTATTCACCCCGGAAGGGTATTTTGTAGGTCAATTAGTTAGCATTTTGAGTACATGACTCGTCCATACCTAAAAATTTATCACTGTATTATTTGGAAAAAACTATATTTTGCATCTTAAAGAACTAAGCTTAACTTTTAACTCCCGACTCGGATCCTTAAACCTATCATTTGAGGAAAAGATCAACGCCGACAGGGAACAATTTTCAGCTCCAGACAAATTATCCAAGATAAATTCAAAACGAACGGTGCTCAAGAGTTACTTCTCTTGACGTGAACATTTTTTTAAATCGCATATTCAAATAAAAGTAAATCCTATATCATTGCGAAAAATTATCTGATAAACCGACGGTTTATGTTCCCTCTTTTCATCCAAAGCGTTCATTTTTCTGCCAACCCGGACTCGGTTTCGTTTGAGTGAATGGATACATTATTGCATTAAGAGATGTCGTGATCTGAAAAATGTCGTTTTTAGTTTCTCCTTGCGCATTTGGTGACCCAACAGTGAGACAATAATATGAGCCAGCCTATCCGAGTCAGCATCAATTCCAGAGCTCGGTCGCACTCGAGCGTGCTCGAGCGAATGGTGCAATGTCACGATCGAGAAAGAGCTGGAATGCCTTACACCGTGAAGATAAACGCGAATTGTTCACTTCGTATGGGCCCCATTTGGATGAATAATTTCTGCAAATGTAACGCGATACAAGACCGCCTCGGTAATTCAATACGCCTTACGAAGGAGAGAGTATTTATGAAATGGAATAAAAATTTTCGTGAAATCCAGGATCGGCAACTTTTCAACTTCCACTTATCCTCGATCGGATTTTCATTTATGAACACGTTCACAAGACGTTGAGTGGGTCAGCGTAAATTGAAACACTGCTCGTTTTAGACGCTTTTCTACATAAAAGAATGTTTGAATCATCTGAAAAAGGAGTCGCTCTAAAAGTTCCTTCCCTCGATTTTGTTTTCTTGGGTTGTTCCCCTTTAGACATCTATATTGGATATAGTTTTGTCGTTTTTACATAGGAAGTGGTGATACTTTGTGTTATTATTGTACAATCATTCCTACACCCTTCGTGAAGCACATATTTCCTTACTCAAGCCGAATCTGACGTTATTCAAAACGATGTTTCTTGTGTTGTGTGTGTATTCAAAACGATGTTACATAGGACCTAAAGTGTATTTAAGTTGTTACATATTTCATGTTTTAATTCAAAAATCCTAAACACAACAATGAAAAATATATGATCTTGGTTGTTTACAAAAGAAAGTCTAGAGGATATTTTCTTACAACTGTAATATTATTTGATACATGTACTGTAACTTCAAAATGCTTTATTTCCTTCATGTATGTGAGCATAACCCATTCTGTAAATGATAGTAGCCATAATTTAGGTTTAACTTCATGGCTACCTGAAGTTAATCCCCGATTTTACCAACGACATTATGTCGTAATCATTCTCTGGTGGTTAAATAAACATAATTATTCTTAAAATGGTTACAGCGTGAATTGAAAGTCTTTGAGTGCACGATTTTCATAAATTTTCAAGTACGTCGAAAAAAAAATTTTGGGCCACACTTAACTGAGGTGCCTTCATAAATAGGTTGGAAATTATCATACTTGTTGAAACACTAATATGCCAGAATCATCTATTAAAATTTTTTCTCAGTTGAAGCATTGTTGTGACTTGGGTTAGGGGCGCGGAATTCGAAATTTAAGCAAAAATCGTGTATAAATATCTTATATTTATTCGACACAATGACCAGATATTTATTAAGGGTCATTATAATAATTTTAAAGGTAGCCTTTGGTGTTCTGGAGATAATCCGTACATACGTTGACAAATGATTTCAAAATGTGTGATAAGCGCCTTAAGTCTACGTGTTATCATGGGTTAAATTGTCAAGAAAGGAAATCTGTAACTTGCAGTTATTATTTTAGACTTTATCTATACATATTACTAATGAATACGCGTAAAAAAGTTTCATACAAATCTGTGAATGATAAATTTAATGAAATGAACAATTTATTATTGATTTTCAAATATGTTTTTGAAAGTGAAACATTTTAACAAAAATCGCTACAACCACCTCAAAGGCCATAAAATTATTTATGATGCACAATTCTCCACAATATCCAACCATATATCTGTGTGAAACAGTTGAAATGAGCAGAAAACGAAAAGCATTTGAATTTCTGAGAATAAATTCATCTTGTCTTAAAAAAACACACTTGGTATAGAGGTTCGAGTACTGAAAAAAGGTTACTGTCATTGTCAGGCAAAGGTTACAGTCATTGTAACTTGGAGATATGTGTGGTTGATCAGTGGTAATAACCGAATTAATTTCATGACATAAATAATAGGCATTTATTCCCATAGTTAATTACGTGGAATACAAATAAAATCTCATTCTCAGGGACCTGCTGGAGTTTCAATTGTCTGAATCCGTGAGTGATAATACTAACAAAATCAATATTTTTTTTATTTTTCCCTTGTTTCCAATTTTCTGTACAAATTAAAAGAATATAAATGACCTGTCTTCTCAAATTATCAGATAAAAATGACTGAGTGAAGCAGTCGTAAAATTCCACAATTTGATTACCGATTTCTTTGAATCGAAAAGGTGCTTTTGATTAATTCAATAAATTGGAAAAGGCTCGTATGATTTATCATTGGTTTTGACTAATTTGAAGACAACTTTAATGGATTTTTAACATCATGTACGTAAAATTTTAAGTAAAATCGAGCCTTAATAGGTAATGTATCGCTACATTCTAAAAATTAACATATATAAACGTTAATTTGTCATGTTGATGTATTTACGCTATTCACGATTTCATAGAAATCTGCATAAAAACCAATTTAAGGTTCGTATGCTATCAGTAATGTTACTTTAAATATCTACAACGCCTCTTATTCTTCATATTTAGACTCAAAAGATTGACTATCTTGCCTCCGCGAGTCCACTTTATCACCGATTGCACATTATATGGGCCATATTATTCTGAATTGCCCAACTTATCTTCTTTAAATGCTGGAACAATTTCATATCCCGCGCTTATCTTAGAGATATCCTGCATAATTCTAAAAAAGCGACGTATTAGGATTTTATCTGGCGTGCTCAACTTATATTCCTCGCATACTGCGTTCTAATATCTGCCACTTCGGCGTTCGTAAATGAGATAAAAAAGATTAACCTATAAAACCTTACCATCAAAACACTTACTCGTTGGCGAACTTACCAATTTGTGTGAGCATAAGGACTTTCTTCAATAACCTATGCTTCATTGACATAAAAATAATCTGGCAAAATATGCACTATAATACTGAAATAATGTATAAATTATGAATGCCAAATAATTCTTTTTGGCTTGAAGCATGACCTTCTTTGCCAGCTGTTTTTGTGTACTTTACATCACAGTGGTGAAGTGGGAAGTTCTCCTTGTGGATAAATTTGGCAGTTACCCATTAGATAAGACATCGCCGCCTCTTCCTGTGATAAAATCAAAGTATATATATGACAGATGAAAATATTTCTGTAAAAAATGAGTAAGATCGATACTTAAAATATTTTTGGGCTATATGGAGAGCATTTGCATACAACGATAATTATGAGAATTTATTTCAGGATGAAGTTTAAATTGAAAATTATAAGATTTTACGGCACTTTTTAGGGTTTAACTATTTAGTGCTGTTCACAATATATTTAGTGCTGTTCACAAATAAATCGGGGTGTAAAGCAAGGATGCGTAATGCCTCCATGGCTGTTTTTATGTATTTATGGATAAATGTGTTAGAGACGCAAGTAGTGAAAACGACGGTGTTTTGATTGGAAATGTAAACTTGCGAGTTCTTCTATATGCGGATGATGCTGTTTTGATCTCAGATAGTCAACAGGGATTACAGAAGCTCCTAGATAAGTTTTGTGAATCAACGGAGAGAATGTAATTAAAGGTAAATGCGTGCAAGACTAAAGTAGTAGTTTTTGATAAGGAGAATGGGGAGAATAAATGTAGGACGAGGGCGAATGGTGAAGTAATTGAACAGGTGGATGATTTTGTGTACTTAGGTAAGATGTATGCGAAAGATGGAAGAATAGATGAGGAGATAAAGATACGTGCGAACGCTGGAAGGAAAGTGGTAGGTAGCATGTGGAGCATATCAAGGAATGAGTGCTTGTCTAATGAAGCGAAAATTGCCGTGTACAAAAGTGTTCTTCTTCCCACTTTTCTATATGGCAGTGAAACATGGGTATGTCAGGATAGACATAAGAGTAGACTAAACGCCATGGGTATGAGTTATCTGAAGAGTGTTTGCGGCAAAAGTGGGATGGATAGAGTGAGGAATGATTGGGTCATGAATGAATGTGGGTTAAATACTCCAGTAATGGACGTGTATGAAAGGAGTGTGCTTCGTTGGTTTGGCCATGTGGAGAGTATGGATGAGAGTCGAATAACGAAACAGATATATGAGAGTAGAATGGATGGTGTGAGAGGTAGAGGTAGGCCGAGAAAGTTGTGGTCGAATGTGGTTGAGGAAAATCTTAGGAGGAGGAATATTAGGAGTTTTAAAAACAGTATGTCATGTATGAAACAGTGTATGGGGGTAAATGAGGCAAAAGAGGTGTGCAAGGATAGTTCAGTATAGAGGAAATTATTGAAGCAGAGTTAGGAGTACAATTATGCATAAATGAGTGAAATATTTTGACTGTGCCTACTCCGGAAGGGAACGGCGTGATGGGTATGTATGCATACTGAATATTATTGTAAATTGATATCTCTCAAAGCGTCATTTTAGATAGCAACATTTCGTATTAAGAAATTCATTATACGGAATGCTGACGGCTCATTTTCTATAAAATGTCTGAGGAATCTAAAATGCTTTTATTTTTTTCAATATGAAGTTTTACAAAGACGAGCCTAACTATTATCAAACACGTCCATACGCTGCTCATCCCAAGATGATTTGAATGTAAAATCTCCTCTCAGGACATTTACTTACGATCATAGAACAATATGCGAATCATGCGCAAGGAACGTATATTTGGATATTTATCACCAAAGGGTGGGAGAACAAACTAGTGGACACGAAGCTGGCAGAGAATTTAAAAAAAATTAATTCAAGCGCGAATTAATGAGGCACAATGGCCTACCCACCGCTGCTTGATAACTTGATAACCGCCTGTTTCTCCTTTCCTGCTTCAAAGGGTTTGCCCAAATATTCGAGCGAGTAATAAAATCCGTAAAATTACGACCTCGGTCGACACAAGGTGGTGGAGGAAAGGGGTAATTCCCTTTGCGTTAGTCTGGGGTGGATTTGAGGTGAGTGTTCAGCGCCGCGCGTGTCGGCGGGGTGAATTACGCGTGAAACAGATGAATGATGGCAATGCGGAGAACTGCTTTCATTAAAGTAGCATTAATAAGGGATATTCCTCGCATAGAATTTGGGAGTAAAAAAATAATTTTCCCTCTTCCCGAGAGGTCTAAGTTCCGTAAGGATACACGCTTCGATATAGCCTAATGAGGACAGATGTGGAACAAAATTCTTATAGTGGCGGCTATTTAAACGTAAGACAAATGAATTTGTGTGTAAAATAACAAAACTATCTGTACACATGGGTGTAAAACCATTTATTTTCAATATTTCGAATGTATCTGCAATCAAATAATATTAATAATCAATAAATCAATCTATTTCCAATCAAATACCAATAAAATACAAATAATCAATCGTAGACTGAGTTTATCGTAAAGCTGCGAATCGTTGGGAAGAGACAATTAAATTCATGTTTAGATCCTCAGACCCTTATCTATTCATTAACTGTTATTATTGTAGTCAAACACTTATTACTAAACTATGGTTTAATTTAATGACACTAAAATTTCCTTCGATTTATATAGAAGCAGGCTTATTTCTTCGCACGATTTTTTTCTAAATCTCAAAATACAACCTAGCTCTCTTCTTCCCATCTACAGTGCCTATCTATTCTCTTTACTTCATTTCCTTATCTCTCTCATAGTCTCTCATTGCCTGATCCAACCAACTACTACTCTGCCTCCTCCTAATATACCCTTCGAGGAACTAAAAAAATACTAAAAAAATTTAAATTAATTTTTCTCATGTTTTGGTGAGAGTTCTTCAAATCCTCAAAAGCTGAACGGGAAACGGTAAAAACGGTTAACAGGATCATATGAAAAAACGGTGGTTCTGAGATGAAACCACGGCTCCAGTGGCCGTAAATTTAATTGAATATATTGTTTCAACACGTGGCAGCCTACGCTCAATGGGTGATTCCACTAATATCCTCTTCTCGCCCCGTTAACCAAGCAGAGTTGGGCAAAATACATGGAAAATGTATTTTATATACAAAATACAAAATGTTTCCCTCAAAGTATTTTAGATACAAAATACAAAATACTCTGCCAACATTTCAGAAAATACAAAATTCAAAATAATATTTTCAAAATACATTTGAAAGTATAAAATATAAAAAATATAAAAGGATATACCCTGCAAGCCACGACGATGGCTCGTGGAAGGGTGCGACTCCACGCCAAGCATGCTCAACAAACAAGTAACACTCAGTCCACACGTAATGACAATGAAATCATGAAGAATCAAAAACAATTAAACCAAATCCCAATCATGCAGGATTCCATCTCCTCACTATGAAAACATGCCATTAAGACTACCAATACTGTCAAAGTTTCTGAGCATCCAAAAAAAGAAATATGTGGACAAAGATAACTGATATATTTATAACACAGTGAATCAACCGTGCAAGAAAAAAACATCTACTCTCGATTCTACCCATCCTCGAGACTTCCTCAACTGATCCTCTGGATTGCTTTCATTCCAGTTCTCAATTTTATGCGGAAAGAATGTCTTCTTGAGCCTATCTATTCAGCAATCCATCTCCCCAATTTTATTAGTATGATCGAACCCACCCTCTAGCGCCATGAGTTAGGAAAAAAGGTAGAGCCAAAACCCGACCAAGGGCAGGAATTTTTTCAGGATGAGAAAGATGAAACCAATGTAACAAAACCGATTTCCGACAATGTATTAATAAGTGATGTGCGACTGGAGAAGTATTGCAGAAATAAAAGCAAGGATAGCAATGGCAAAAGAGGCCTTCAGCCAGAAGAAAAACTTGCTATGCAATAAAAGTCTGGATCTGGAGCTGAGAAAGAGACTAGCTAAATGTTATTCATGGAGCGTTTTCATGTATGGATGTGAAGCGTGGACATTAGGTAAGAGGGAAAGGAATAGAATAGAAGCTTATGAAATGTGGGTGTGGAGAAGGATGGAAAAAGTAAGATTGGTAGATAAGATGAGAAATGAAGAGGTTTTGAGCAAAGTAAAAGAGGGAAGATCGCTCCTAAAGGAAATTAGGAAAAGGAAAGGAAACTGGCTGGGCCATGTGATGAGAGGGAAAAGTATTATAACTGTGGCACTTGAAGGTTCAATTGGAGGAAAGAAAAAGAGAGGAAGGAGAAGAATTAAATTGGTGGATCAGGTGAAGAACATAAGCAATGATGAAGCAAAGAAGGAAGCTCGGGACAGAAGCGGATGGAGACGACAGTGGTGTACGGGACCTGTCAGCAGACAGAACACCAGATGATGATGAAGTGATGTGAAAAGTATTTTAAGTATTTGGAAAATACAAAATACTCGTAAAATGTATTTTTGATTCAAACACAAATTACATCATCTAAAATGTATTTTCGATACAAAATACAAATGTATCGAAAATACGTATTTAAAATACATATATTTTCGATACTGCCCAATTCAGATACCAAGCATGTCCTAGTTGGTCTTCCTTTCACTCCACTGTACTGTCTCCATTCTCCTCCACTCCCACATCTCAAACGCATATTCTCGCTCTCTCTTCCCGAAGTCCACATGTATGCAAAATACGCCACTCTTCATACTCAACTATTTACTAACCCTTTCTTTGCAATCTAACGAAGAGTATGTCACCAACTCCCTTCAATTGCTAAGCATCTCTCTCGTTAGCGCATATCTCCTTCTCAACGTCCCTGCTAGTATGATCCTCAAACGTACAACCTAAGTGATCAGATAGTGCTTGATGCTATTATTTCTTATTTCCTTCAGGTAAACACATCTCACGCGCAACTCATTCTAAACTTCTTTGAAACTCACTTTAAAAGGTATCCATTTAGCTCAAGGTAGAGCTTGGATTGGGTTCACTGTACCGTCATAAATCTTGTATGTAAGTATAAGAGTTGAAATAAATAGTACGAAAGCGAGGTTTCTTTGTCGGCCCCGGTGGCGGCGGGGTAAAGTACTCGCATGCTAGCCCGAGGGTCGCGGGTTAGAGTCCCGCCTGGGTAGAATATTATCTGCCCAGGACATGGGTGT
Organism: Ceriagrion tenellum; assembly: GCA_963169105.1. NCBI lineage: Eukaryota > Metazoa > Arthropoda > Insecta > Odonata > Coenagrionidae > Ceriagrion > Ceriagrion tenellum. The sequence goes on along the minus strand of OY720644.1, from coordinate 39,706,811 downwards.
CTGTGTCTCACCCGTTGTTACTGTTATCCACCCGACGTAAATTGGCACATTGTGCTGTATTCGGGATAGTGAAGGTAAATAAAATATATAAATAAAAATAAAAGTAAAGGGATTTTCTCCTTATCAACAATTGAAAGAATGAAGGTCTGATTGGGGTTTCCGCGGCGAGCAGGTATTCTTTCCATTTCTTCCTCCCAGATTCGTCCGCGTTGCTTTTCTGACGTTTCTCCTCCTCTCCCGGGGGCATTTTTACTTGGTTCTTCGACCTGACGACGCCTCCAGGAGAGGAGTAGAAACGTTGTCATGGAAAAACGATGCGGACAAATCCCGGAAGAAGAAATGGAAAGAATTGAAAGAATGATTTTCGTTTACTTCCATGGCAAACTTTATTCATTTACGCTTTCAAAACTTATTTTTGTACTCCTTAACTCCTCGTTTTCGTGCAATTTAGTTCAACTTTTACACTTACATACAAGATTTATGACGGTACAATGAACCCAATCCAAGCTCTAACTTGAGCTAAATGAATACCTGTCATTTCTGAAATAATGTTTTTATTCCGGCGGCTGGCGTAAAATTGTTTTCACACATTATTACCTCGTGTTAAAAGGTAATTATTGGATGCAGAAACTACTTACTTTCACGGTCAAGTGAACTTAAGTCGATCCAAACTCCTATAAAAATGTTCACGATAATCTTTCACATAAAACACGCAAGGAACTCCTACATTTTTCGTCGGTTACTTTCTATCGATTGACAATTTCGCCCAGTGTTTCAAACGGGAATCTCCAGGCCGGAATGCATTCGTGCGTGAACGTTCTTACGATGTACTTGATAGCTGTTAATAGCGATTGAGGAGGGGAAGAGAGTGAGTCGGTTTGAAGGAAAGAAGAGAGGAAATAGACAAAAGAGTGGCGCTTAATTACTTGGGCAGTTCGCGCGGCGGGAGTGTGGACTGAAAAAGCCACGCTAACGAGAAGCAGGAGGTGTGGTGGGGTGTTGTAGAATGGTTAAGGCGGGGTAGGGATGGAGCGCTGGACAAGACCCTTAAGGGGTGGGTCGCCGGCAAGGCGTCCGTTGAATAAAAGAGATAAGGCAACGCAAGGAGGGGACGGGGAGGGAAGTCGCAGAAAAAACCCAATGGGAATGAAGATTGAGATAGCGCTGGGAGTTAAAAGTATGGGGGGGGGGGTTAACTTTCCGAAAGTCTTTGGCGAAGGGAAGGGGCAGAAGAGGAACGAAAGGAGAGGGAATTAAAGAGCATACTAAAAAAATCGAGAAGGACCGTCACGTAATGGGTCGAGTGACGTGAGAAGAGGTAATTATTAAGATGGCCAGAGCGATGTGGGGGGAGTGAAGGTGGGAGAGGTTTTAGGGGCGGGGAGGGAGAAATTAAGGATCCCTGGGGGTGGGAGAGGGGAGTTGACGCGGTGGTTAAGGAGGCACGGGGTTGGGGGGGGGGGAATCCAATGGAAAGGAGGTGGCGATGTTGCTAAGGATAAGCGGAGTGAGGGGACATGGGATTTTCTACATGTCTTTGCCTAGCCTAGGGGGCAATAAGAGAAAACCATTGCCACGGTCCCTCTAGAGATGTTTCCACATCATCATTGACCGTTCAATCCTAAAATTTGTTGACTGTATCCGTCCACCCATTCCTTATCTAATGCTAGTTCCCTTACCTCTTGGTAACTCTATTTATGTTCTTCCCTCTTTATCTAGTCTATGAACATATTCCTGGGTCTTCCACCGGGGACTTTTTCCCCCATTTTACCTTCAATTATGTTTAAACTTAATGGTCGAAGGCTTAACTTTGTGGAATGTATCTACTGACATGACTAAACAGAGAGAACTCTTAGTATTTTCCACACTTGAAACTTTAATTCCCGACCCAGGTTTCGACTGCCTTGCAATCATTTTCAAGGTACATATACATGGCATGCGACTTAATATATAGATCTGGGAAGGGGGGGTGGGGGAAGAAGTGGTTGATTGACGTCAGAGACGTGTGTCACGGTCAGTGGGAGGTGGTGGGGGGAAAGGTATGGATAATAGGGGAGATATTCAATTATGTTCTTCACGAAACCACTGAGACTAAGAGTGTGTCCAGCCAATCTTGTCCTCCCTTTCTGTATGGTGTTCAATATGGTCCTCTTTTACTCTTCTGTAAACTTCATTTTTCTTATTTTGTCCGTCCATTTTATCCTCAACATTCTCCTCCAGCACCAGGTTTTGAAGGCTTCCAGTCTCTTCTGGTCAGCTTTTCAAATGGTCCATGCTTCCGATCCATAAAGTGCTACGATCCACTCGAATGTTTGCACATACTACATCCTAGTTTTTAGTCGTATCTTCTTTGAGTACAGTAGTTGTCTTTAACCATTTCTTCCATCATAGCCTCGTCTTTTCTTCAAATAATATCTGATATACTTCCTCCGTTTCAAGTGATGGTACCTCCGAGATAGGCAAAACAATCCACTTGCTCTAAATTCTCTCCTCTCAATGCGACTTGCACATTCACCCTATTACCTTTTCCACCAAAAAAATAAAGCTCTAATATGTGTAAATTAAATATTAACACTAAAAAGACGAAAATTATGGTGGTGGACTAGTTAAACAGCAATATAAAAGCTAAAAGTAAGTCATGAAACTCAACCATTGACCAAGTAAAAGAGTTCTGCTTATTCACTCAAAAAAGAGGTTGGGTGAAGCATCCCATTTTAGTTGGCTAAGAAAAAGTTGGATTGAATATTAACTACTATCGATACGATAGTCAAGACGATTGGACATACCAACCAATTTAATTGGATAGTCGCTACTTGGTCGGCGTACCACCGTGTTGGTTCATACACCTCACTAGAGAAGCCTCTTTACCAATAGTTGGATCGGATTACCAATGCGATTGTGAGCCGGACTAAGCTTCCACTTCAGAGCGCTCTATTGATAAATTCTCAAACTCGTTCGTTCCTGGCAACCTGAGCTACTTCGCCATATTTACTTCCGGCATATCCCGTGTTCGTGCGAGTTGCTGTTACTGTGGTGCGTGTGTGTGTGGAATATTGTATCGGCCTTCATCGAATACTGAAGAGGTTTTTTGAATATTGAATCTTTGTTGGAGGGCTACATGGATGACCAGACAAGAGAATTACTCAGCGTATTGGGCCTGGACTGTCTCATTGATAAATTTAAACGTAAGCATGGCAATCAAGAACAGATATTTTGTTGTAGCATTCATGATTCTATCTTTCTGGTTTAATTTTTTGTCAAAATATTGATTATTTTATGATTTTTTATGTTGAGATTCCACCTGATATTCAATTCTAGCCAAGCAAGAACTGTAGAGAGTGCATAGTCTTGACAGCATAGCGAGCACTTGCTACTTCCACTACAGTTGGACGGAAATAAGTAAGACCCAACTACGTAGGCAGCGGAACCAAGTACGTTGGTCGGTGCAGCCATTTCCGACGTATCTATATAAAATGGCTGCTACAGCCAACTAATTGGATGGCGCCCCAGTATCCAACAAAGTTGGTTACGACAACCAATTCTCGGGTTCCTGCAGCCGACCTTTTCTTTCAGTGTTGGGAAGTCGAATAACAAATTAAAATACAAGCTTAAAAGGTGGTAAGAGAAGGATGACCCTGGCCAATCAAAGTTTCCAAAGGAAGCGTAACCTCTTGGTAAACAACCACCTCTCAATTGATACGAGGAAGAGATTTTTAAAGACGTTCGCGTGGATTATACTCACCTATGGTTGTGAAACTGGGATATTAAATAGGCAAGAAGAAGACAGGCTCCAGGCAGCCGAAATGTGGTTCTGGAGTAGAATGACTAAACCAAGTTGGGTCATGATGAAAAGAAATGAGGGAGTCTTGAAAGAAGTAAGTGAAAAAAAAACGCTTCTCCAAGCAACTCACTCCAGGAAAATTAAACTTCCAAACATTGCATGTAACAAATGATATGGTACGAAGTCACTCGCACGGGTGATCCCGGTCAAGTCAAATGATTTTTTCATAGCGAATTTCAACCCTGGTGTATATGCATCCGTGCGAGTGACTTCGTACCACATCATTTGTTACATGCAATGTTTGGAAATTTGTCAATTTCGTCGTTTTAATAACGACAATGTAGACTTGAGGCCTGAACATCTAGTTCGCATAAACCCCCCTCGAAATTCGCCTTGAAGGAAGATGGCTTGGTGGTGTAACTGGATAACACACCTGACCGGCAATTAGGAGATCCGGGTTCGTATCCCGGTCAAGTCAAATGATTTTTTCATAGCGAATTTCAACCCTGGTGTAAAATTAAACTTGTTGGTCACTTGGTAAGACATAACGAATTCATCAAGAACATAACTGAAGGAAAAGTGTTGGGGAAGAAAAGGAGAGGGCGACTTTGATATCCTTACTTCAGAGTGTGATGTAAATGATGAACTGCAACTCCTACGGGGAAATGAAAAAAAACAGCCTTAGAATAAGACCATTTGCTACAAATACAGCGACAAGGCCTCGTCTTTTGAGATACGGAGACGCGTAAATTCGCAAATATAACATAATGATCTTTGAGGGTACTGGGAATAGTCGCGGGATTACCAATACGGAGCCATCTGCTGTGTCGTAATTTCGCAGGGGAAGAATTATTCGCCTTTTCCGGAATTCAATCCTGGGTTTCACGACATGGTGGCAAAAGGATTTAACCAGATAATCAGAATGTTGACCAATTAACCGTGGCGACCAACTCACGCGTGAATTTATGAGTGCTTTAAATGAAAAAAAATGAATCCGCCATAACAGCGAACACCCTACTGCGTTCCATATTTGGCATCAACCTCGCGGTATGTGGCGTTAATCGCACGCTTATGACTGCAGCTGTAACCTTAACATTCTACCAGTTTTAAACAGGTAATCTCTCAAGAAGACCTCAAAAATTAACGGGGGAAGATGCCTAAATAGATTAACTGATTAAACCACTCGCCGAAGGAGACATCTTTTCAAAGGCACTTATTTCTAATATTTTGTGCCGCAAAATTCTGCATTTTTCGTATAATTTCAACAGATTCCGGCGAGATATAGTGGAAGTTCGTCATATCAAAACAGAAACAACAAATGAACTATTCCACAGGTTATTTATTGCGTGCAAAGCGTTTCAACTCACAGAGCCATCATCAGGTACAAGACTTCATCATCAGGTCTTGCACCAGATGATGGCTCTGTGAGTTGAAACGCGTCGCATGCAATAAATACCCTGTGAAATAGTGCATTTTTTGTTTGTTTTAATTTTATAATATAATCTGGACAATAAATGACACTAATTAATCTCATAAATTTTCTAGTACTCAACACTTTTGGGTCACGCCATAAAATCCTTCAAGTTCATCACATTCCCCGGTGAAATGTAAAAGGCTCTCAGGCGACCTCATAAAATCGCTGGCTTTGCAGTGTCAAGCGATGGGAAATGCCTCGAGGGGCCTATGACGAGATAAAATGCTAGACTACGCCACTCCGGTTATTCATACAAGAGAAACGACGCATCAACTCTCAAATCAGCCCAGGAAGCAAAGCAACCTTCTTTTCTCCATTCCTCCCTTTCCCTCACTCTCTCTCTCCCTCAGTCCCTCAACATCGGTGTTGGAAGTGTTTAACAGCGTTATCTCAAATGTTTTCACATCAATTACGACTAATCAGCCTCTCCTTTCAACCTCATCCTTTTGCGCCAACCACATAATCCATCCATCAACGCTTGGGCCTTCCTCATCCTACGCCATCTCTCCTGCCTCCTCCACAAAATTCCCTCCACACCTCGCCCCTCGATGCCCAGCACGCCTCATCCTCCACGCGATCCTCAAAGCCCCCCCTATACCCATTTCCTCCGCCTCTTCTTCGACTAATCCCTTTCCTTTTAACATGACAGCTCACCGCTGGCAGTGGGAGTTAAGGAAAAAAACTCCATTTTTTTCCACGGGGATGTCTCGAGCCTTCAGCAAAAAACGAGGTTCGGATCGGCTATGTGGCTAGAGTACATGCTTTCCTGAGAGCCCCGGTTTCCCTCCTGGCTGCGACAAATACTGTTCACAGGAATTCTGTCGCATTCATGGATGCTGTCACGTTTAAGGCCATGTTTTATGAGTAAATTTCAAAAGTATTCGACACTTTTCACAGTGTTTTGTTCTTATTCGATCAGTTTCGTCGCATTGGCAACATCTTCAGGTGAATCAATCACAATAACTTGGTACTTTTTCACTGTATTTTTTTCTTAGTCTACTGGTTTCTTCACTATGCGACCACCTTATAATGTCACCTATGCGGAGAAAACGGTAGACTAAGAATAAAACACTGTGAAAAAGTACCAAGTTATTTTGAAATTAATTTACTATGGATTTTCACAAAGAAAAGTCTGCCACCATCGAATTTATGTTTTATGAGGCCTGTTTTACATTAACCCTTTAATGCTAGGAGTGCTTTTGGGCAATCACATTGAGGAAGTCATGAGACGAAAAAAGTCGATTGGATCGAACAAATATTTCCGCTTTTTCATTAGACTAGGAGATTATTGCAATACCTGCAATGTGCAAATTTGAAAAATAAAGAAAGAAAGGCAATTTATAGCAACCAATGCTGATAAATAAAGATACTACGGCAACACGAGAAGTTGAAGGGTTGACGATGTTTTTCGCGACTGTATGTCTATGTCAAAAGCAGTACTGAAATCCATATGTTTACATGGCTAACTAAAAGAAATATTCTTTTTGATGATAACAGTTCTTAGCTACTAGTAAACAAGATAATGTAGCAAAATGTACATGTTATTTAACAATTACAATGTGATAAAGATTTTTCAGGCTATTTTAACCGACTGCTATATCATTTATGCATAACTTATGTATTTTACCTTAAATTCCCGTAGCCATTCGCTAAACGCCCTAAAACATTACCTATTACAATGGTCCCTACTAGAGCTGTGTCGTTCATGAGTGAATCGTTCTTTATGAACGGTTCATTGGTACGAACCGAATGAATTGAATCAAGTTCTTCAATCTAGTGGTTCGTAAAGAATCGCAACAAAGGAATTGAAAAGAATCAAGAATTGCTTGAATCTCTTGAATCGGACTGTGGACGAGAAGTTACGACAGATCTAATAGTTAACATGTTGTAATATCTTCGGTGGAAAATTGAAAATTCCTGAGCAAGCAACTAAGATATTTTTATTAAATTTCATCTTTATAGATTGCACGAAGGGAATTTCACACTTTCACATTTTTGGATGCTTCAAGGACAAAGTAAAACTTCCATACTGCGCAACCATTACTTTGTCCCCGACATACCCGAGTACTCACATCTTCGGTGGATGTCGTTTTCATTCCTTGTATTCAGTCGGTTCAATCGCTAATGGTTCACGAAGTCATTTGGTTCTTTGAAGTCATTTGGTTCATTATGAACCATTTGAAAGAACGATTCATTCGCATGAACCAAATCGCATGAATCGAATCATCGAAATGAATCGAAAATCCCAGCTCTAGTCCCTACATTTCACTACCTTTCAACCGATCGGGATTATGTGGATACTTATAACACTATTTTATAGAATACATTTGTATTGGATGGAGAAATTTGTGTATTTTCAATATCACATTTAAATGCTAATTTTTTCATTTAAAGAGAAAAGTCTAGTATTCGGTGTATATTTAAAGAAATGAATTACTTTTTTCTTGGCTTTCATACGGGAATTTTAACAGAAGTTTTGGGCAGCTAACAACCATTGATGAGCAATAATATCCTGCGACACTTAGTTTCAATGAATTCTCTACAATTTCATTTTAGAAAAATTAGTTTAAAATAATTAAACTTTTTACATTGCCGTAAATTTAACATCCGATTGGTCACAACACATAGGCGACATCTTTGAAAGACCATCTGAATGCCAACAACAGGTATTTGCATGTAGTTAAATTGATGCATATATTCTGTTAAAGGATTTCGCAACGAGTAGGTATCTATTCATTCCATTTCTTTTTCCTGGATTCGGCCGCGTCGTTGTTTTTCTGACGTTTCTCCTCCCATTCTAGAGGTGTCCTCAGATTGAAGATGACCTGAAGGCGCTTCCAGAATAGGAGGAGAAGCGTTGACAGAAAAACAATGACGGGGCCGTATTCCGGAAGAAGAAATGGAGTGAATAATGGCAATATATGAGCATCAAATTTAAAAGAGGCGATGAATTTTCGGAATATTTAGGTACCAACGACGAATTTCATCTGGAAAATATGTTGCACAATAGCTTACTAATTGGTATACAGAGTTTTGAGTCTTTGAATTATTCTTTCAAATCCAAAAGGCCGATATTTGCTTAAGTACCAGGTTAGCTAAAACCATAGAATATCAGCTACATTGATATTTAACGAAGTCCTAATTGAAACGTTTCTTTTTTGACTTTTCAAGAATCATTTCGGGCTAATAAAATGAAGGTACATAATAATTTAATGAGTTTGGCCGTAAAAAAATACTTCATCTTTCGAATGATAAGGAAATATCTCAATTTTACCATTTTATTTCCTCAGCTAATTGACGAAATTGGCGAACTGACCACCTTAAGGTATAGATAGTCGAATTCAATCGACAAAATATCTTTGTTGAACGATAACATTTCCCACATCACTAGCCGTAAATCTATGTTTCCCTGCCTTCCTTTCCAAAAGTCCGTTTTTCCCTCATAAGTTCGTTTTCCTTCCCAAAAGTTCGTTTCGCTCGTTCAGTTGGCCTATGTTAGAAGCTGAAGCCAGTCCGCTATCTTCGTTGACTTTTATTTTCCTATAGCAATTGTGGGCTGACGGTTAAATTTTGCAATTTCACTCTGTTTCCCATCGATAAATTACTAGAATCCAGCTTCTGCTTATATCACTAATACGTATTCTCATTAAAAACTATGTATTACGTATTTATATAAATTAAAACCATCCATATTCCCGATGAAAACTATTGTACAACTAAATATAATCCATAGTAGTAATTAATCAGTGTATGTTTCGAGAGTTACTTGCCTTAAATTTCAAACTTCTTGCTTTATATCCGCTAATTCGTCCATACCGTCGTATTAGTAAGATATATATGTAATACGAATATTTACGAACATGTAACTCCTTATTATGCTAAATTGAAGTAAATGAAATTGGAACATAGAAAAATATTTAACTTAACTGTGTTCATCTACAAAATATTATCAACTTAAACCCCTGATTATCTGTATAATTATATTATTAGAAACCAAAGTGTTCCAGAGAGACAAGTAAGAGGAAGAAGACGATTTAAAATTCCAAGGTGTAGAACTAATATGTATCAGTTATCCACAATAAATTATGGCCTAAGAATATAGAATGTTATTCCTGACAATATTATAAAATCAAACAATGTGTATAAATTTAAATCGGAAATGTTATCTTTCTTGTATTAAAAATATTATTGTAGCGCAGTGTGAATTTCATTGTACACTTCATTTTTTGTTAATTTCTATAAAAAACTCTCTCTCATCCTTACTAATTGTTTATATATTTTATTAGCTTGCACTATAGTAATTGTAAATATTATTGTATTAATGCTTAATGTATGCTTATTGAATGTTCATACTTGTAAACTGTAGTATTTTGAAAAAATACTATTTTTGCCACAGAGTTTTTCAGTTAAACTGTACTTTGTTCCAAAGGATATGTAGTCCTTGAACAATAAATATTATTATTATTGTTACCCGCATAAATGTCAGGAAAGAGCAGGGTTATACAATATGGTTGTTATTTCGTTTGTCAGGCTTCAGTTTGATGACATAGTATATCCTCTGCATACACCTGTATAGTGTTTTCTCCACACCCCCATATCACGTTTCTAACGCAATAATTAATAAATACACATTATAGAAACATTCCTACCTGACGATGCTGTACACCTGTGTAACGTGTCGTACAAATAAAATTATAGCAGATATGCACATAGTAGTCTTTGAAGTATGGATACTAATACTAATAATGGATACTAATAAGTTCTTTAACGAAGAGACGCCTGATGTTGTCAAGTGTATTCGTTCGATCGATTCGAAATACAGCTTTGCTAGCTGTGTTTTAAGCGTGTTTATCTTTAAGTTTTCCACATTCTCTAACCATTGTCCTCCCCACAACCATTCCCTCCTACCCCATCATCCGCGTTACATCCTAACCGTCCTTATTTCATCCCTTCTTAAACAATATTAAGCATATTAACCATATATATAGACACAAATGTTTGTTTGCTCGTCACCTATGCGTTCCAATACCATTCATCAGATTACGATGACACTTTTGCAAATTTTTGTGCGCGCGCACGCAAGGGTTTCTGATTATTAAAACCATTGCACAGTAGCTGGGTTGCGAGTCGTTACAACGAATGAGAGTTGGTATGCAATATTTTCAAACAAGCGTGGAACGACAAGCAAGCAACCTGTACGAGCAACCTTGCGAATACCTATTTAGGTACGAGGAATTCATTGGGTTACAAATTATAATTGTCGTTCATTTATTTTGTACATGTACCAAAAGTAGCAATATTTTCATCTCTCCGTTTTAATTGCTCCATTGTGCCGTGATTGCGTGCCAAAAATTGAAGTTTATGCTCTTTAAGTACAGTCTTGAGTTCTTACTGTTCGAAAAAGTTGAGTAGGAATATATATCGTTATTAATTTAGGAGATATTAGGTCCTAAACATGGATAAAATAAAAAAATGGAAAAAATAAAGTCATCTAGGAGCTCAGAGGATAGCTCTATGAAGCCAAACGTAAACAGAAAACAAAGATTAATGTCTTTTAATTACGAAAATGGCATTATATTTAAAATCTGACAGCTTGATTGCCATTAATTGGAGTTAGAGGTTGGAACTGCGGCGCGCCAATTTGCATAAATTTGTGGTATTTGAAGTGTCATGACATTGACATTTATAAATTACATACATACATACCAATCACACCGTTCCCTTCCGGGGTAGGCACAGTCACAAAGTTTCACTCATAAATGCATATTTGTACACCAAACTCTGCTTCAATAATTACCTCCACACTGGCCTATCCTTGAAATCCTCTTTCGCCTCATTTCGCTTCATACACGCCCTCCTGTTTTTAAGACTCCTAATATTCCCCCTCCCAAGAATTTCCTCAACCGCATTCAACCACAACTTTCTCGGCCTACCTCTACCTCTCGCACCGTTCATTTCATTCCTACATATCTGCTTTGTTATTCGACTCTCATCCATTCTTTCAACATGGCCAAACCAACGAAGCACACTCCTTTCATATACGTCCATTACTGGAGCATCTAACCCACATTCATTTCTTACCCACTCATTCCGCACCCTATCCATCCTACTTTTGCCGCAAACACTCCTCAGATAGCTCATATCCACGGCGTTTAGTCTATTCTTATGTCTATCCTAATATACCCATGTTTCGCATGTTTAAAATTACAGAAGATTAATATTTGGTGTATCGTCATTTCTAATTTATTCTTCATATGTGCCAAAAATCGTGGAAATCGGAGATAGTCGAGCCACGGCGTTGGTTGAGTTTGCGTGGAATCGCCCGCATGAGAATGTGTCTACCTTGTATAAGGGTGCCCACTTAGAAAGAAAAAGAGGCATTGCAACGGATGCCGGGCACTGCTAGTAAATAATATAAAAAAGCCAACCTCCCTTCCCAAGCTCGCCGCTTAACACTCCACTCCACTAATTCCCTTCACCAAGAGAGTTCCCTCCCTACACCTCTGCCCATCCCACCATGCTGGAAAACCGGACCCTCCTCCTACCCTCCTCGCTTTATCGGGCCCTTTCCATCCGCAGGAACTGACAGCACTCAATTAGCCTCTTAAAGGAAGTGGACGGGCGGACGCCTCTTCTAGAGCTCCATCAAAACCACTCCCCGAAGAAGAGAGGGCCCTCCTTCTTCTCTCCCCTTCTTTTTCGGCCGAGAGTCTCTCTCCGCTCCTCCCCCTCGAACCCCCCCTCTCCCTCCCAGCCGTTCCCTTTTTTGTCTCGAGCCTGTATTGTGTGCGTGTGAGTTAAGGCTCAGCGGGGGATGGGAAAGGGCGGGTACGTACTCATACTAGGGATAGGAATGTCTCCAACTTTTCTTCATCCTCTCTCTTTTAACACTCGGAGTACCGCAGGGGTTATTTTGACCCCTGTCCATTTTTGCCAAATTTTTACTTTGGACATTAGTATAAAGATACATCAAATGATATTAAATGATAATGCGCCAAAATTACGTAAAAAAATAAGTGATACGTACATTTCCTATCCATTTTAATCGCTTTCCGTGAGATAACAATTCAATTTGTCAGTTTTTTGTAAAAACATAAAAATATTTTGAAGCGTCTCTGATATACTTCAACTATTTCTCGATTAAATGTAATTATCTTTAATTTCATGAAAATAATATCGGATTTTGTCGATCCACCTGAGTTTAATTCATGGTTGCTATTAGTGAAATTTATCTACATACTGTAATTCTGTGATCTAAAATAACATACACACATACCTATCACGCCGTTCCCTTCCGGGGGTAGGCACAGTCACAAAGTTTCACTCATAAATGCATATTTGTACACCTAACTCTTCTTCAAAAATTCCTCCTTACTGATCTATCCTTGCTAGCCTCTTTTGCCTCATTCACCCTCATACACTGCTTCATACACGCTCTCCTGTTTTTAAGACTTATTATTTCTCCTCCTAAGAATTACCTCAACCACATTCAACCACAACTTTCTCGGCCTACCTCTACCTCTCGCACCATTCATTTCACTCTTATATATCTGTTTCGTTATTCGACTGTCATCCATACTCTCAACATGGCCAAACCAACGAAGTACACTTCTTTCATATATGTCCATACTTTTTAAAATTCATTCATGAGGAAATTATCCAGAAAATACATTTCATTTATTACTGTCCATCATGCTGAGAGGATAAAGGTGTATGTGAACGTGCTATAATTTTAATATTCATCATTAAGGGTTAAGAGGCGCATAAAAACTCGGAACCGGGACATCTGTCGCGTGTCCAAAGTCCTGGGTATTACCGCTAGGTTACCTAACTTTCTGAAATATTCTTAGTAAAAGACAATCAAACTCTAATCTATTGGGACCAAACTGAAATAAAAGAGGGGAGAGATTACGTGGGATCAAAATGACCCCACTGATACTAAATGGCAGAAGGTAATGTTCATGAAAACTATTACTACAATGAGGTTCATATTTTTACATTGCATTCTCTTGCTATAAAAATAAAAGTCACAAAATATGGAATATCCGGAATATTTCAGTCAATACTAATGTCAAAAATAAAAATTTGACAAAAATGGACAGGGGCCAAAATGACCCCTGCGGTACTTCTAGTGTTAAGCCCGACTCATCTCCATCCCGATTATCTTCCACTGCGTTCAGACGCTTTTCGAGCACATAGGTATCCCCCGCAACTATCCTAACCCCCTTTTTCTTCTAGAGGCCTGACGCCATGCTTAAGTATTTTTTTCCCTTTTCTGTTCAATCTTCCCTTTCAGCTATCCTCCCCACTCTACCTCCTTCTCAAGATGTTGAGAAGAAGGGAAATCCACGGCGTTAAGTGCAACGGTCCACCGATTAGGGAGACTCCGGCGATACAACTGATAAAAGTTTCGTAAATAAATTGAGCGATCGGGGCAGGTAGTCCCTCGGCTTTCGTGCTCCATCAAGGAAGCTTTCACATCATTGCCCTCAAAAGGATGAGGAGGAGGAGAAGACGGGAGTCGCCCTGTGTTGGTTTGTCCTCTTAAATTAAACATGATGGGCTGCTAAAGAGCCTCGAGGTGGTAAAAACTGTCGAGTCTGCGATCATGATAGAACTGTTACGACGCATTTGACGGAATATACTCCCTCTCTCTCAACAGATGAAGCTGTGGTATATTTGTCTTTTGATGCACTCCGACTTAAACACAAAAGTGGCGATGTCCGGTCTCTCAGGCCGAGAAAATAATCTTTCTGGTGACGCAGGCGAAGTATGAAATTTTGTTTTTCATACTTTACGATAGCTTCCTATTTTATACTGCTCCTCCGATATGCAAGCCAAAAAATCACTTTGTGTAAGCATATTGCTTATAGATACATATAAACTCATAGCTATTTTCGGTCTACTAAAAACTTATAGCTACTTTCGGTCCCACAGACCGTGGGTCACCACTCGTTCCTCCAAATTCTACCTATTTTGCAGTGCATTATAAAATCCGATATTCTAAAAAAATTGTGAATAAGTGACTTCTGACATATTATGGAAGTGAATTCTTTTTCATGAACCCATTTCTTGTAATGGTTATTTTTATCTTGTGAAGAAAAACAATGCTCTAGTCTACCCATTTTAGCGTATAGCGTAAATTGGACACAAACTCAATGACATTCTCTTTTTAATGTGAAAATTTTGGTTGCATATTTTCAAATTCACTTTTGAGTGCTGCTATTCAGATATCATTCAAGAAAGATTCGGTCCAGAAGGCCGACGTCACTACGTATGTCCCACAAATTCACGTCACTACTGTCGGGTTAAGGAGACTACATTCCACAGCAGAAAACGCTTCCGCAGGCGTCTTAGCGCTATTATTTTACGACTCTGCTTTGCCATTGGAGGCAATTTTGTTCACACAGGACTCTGAAGGAAGGATTAGTATTCACAATAAGTTTTGTAACTTTTTGCTTCCTGCGTCGCGATTTCAACCGAGGAAGAAACGGGAATTTGTCGAAAATTACGTGATCACGACGACGCGTACGACGTATATTCCTTAATATCTTTGTAGTTTTAGCTTTTGTATATAACCCTTTCACTCTGTGGAGGATTATCACAGTATTGAAATTTGCGCAATTCACACAGGATTATCGGTGGCGATGTTGTCTAAGACAGGGGATCAAGGGGAAGGCAAAGATCTCTCATAGATGGCAGTAGATGCCAGAACTAAAAGGGTGTTTTCGACCGACGTATACAGCCCTCTTATGGTCTTATAGTATCACACCGTGTAACCTGAGAGCTTGACTCTAATACTAATGCTGCAGCCATTTCCTTGGAGAGTTTCCAACCCATGTAGTTAGATAACCCGGCGAGTAAAGCAAAAACCAATCTACCACAGTCCGTGTCGTAGTGTGTGGATAAACTGGGAAATATTTCATCGATTATAATAAATAATAAACCATCTCTAAGCATTTATCTAACAGCCAAATGAGTTTTGTAATGGTGATTTTATCAGCTTCTTTCTTGAAATTTTCATCGAATTTTAACCGACATGAGAAAAAAAGGTTGCTATAGCAAAGGAGTGCTTCGTTTCTTGGCAGTGGAAGTTGGAACCACTACGGATTAGAGATGGGCTTAGTCGGTCATTCTCGTGATCCCAATCACGGTCACCATTCATTTGAGTGACTCTGTCATGATCAGCAGGTCATGAATGAACGGGTTGTGATTGTAGGAAGTGAAAGGCAATCAGGACCCCGTTGTCAATCACGACCCCGTATTGAATCATGACCCGCTGATCGCTAACTTCATAATGGAACTTACATCCATGTTGCTCCTTCGGGTAAAATTGGATCTACTAAATACAAAATAACTGCGTTCAGTGGCTGTGCCGTCCATAAATATATAAATTCCTATAGGAACTAAAATTTTATATGGGAGGTAAAATGTTTCCTATAGGTGGAAAAGTGTTTCCGATAAGAATAAGAAATATTCTTATAGCATAAATATGTTACAACTAGGTGACCCGAGCGAATATTTCGCACAGTATGCAGCTTCTTCCTGTTTCTTCCTTCTTTCTTCCTGTTCTTTTACCTGTTTCTTCCCATGGACAATTATATGTTATTTATGTTTGTGTTAAAGATACATAACGTAAACAGTGAATGGTCACACTGATTGCATGTAGAATGTAAACAATCTAACTAAACGATGTGTTAATAGATGGCGCCGCCTACAGTCTTTTAAGCATGTAACCATTGCCAACATATTAGTTGATTATATTGTCAGCAGATGGTGTTGTATCATTTTTTTAACAAAAACTTTAATTTTAAACAATTTGTATATTTTTCATCAATATCGGGGAACATAACCTTTAAAACGATGTTTGAATCATTTATTTTGATGAATAATTATGGGAGTTATGGCGTTGCGACAAAAAAACACCTTTGAGAAATAATATATACAGATGGGAACAAGAAAGTTTCTTATAGGAAACCTACAAGTTTCCTATAGGTTCCTATAGGACCTCAAATGCTTCCCTATAGGAAAATATTTTTCCCGTAGGAAAGTGTTTGACTTCCCATTTTCAAAATACTACAGGGAAAAATGCTATGGAACATTTTTACTAGGGTAAGCACGACATTGTATTCATTAATCCTTCCCTGAGGCAATGTTGATCTCAGCGAAGACGAGCAATACACTATCAATTGGGACACAGAGCACACGTAGCATGAAAATGGACGGGATCGAGGGAAAAAAATTGGTCGAATCTAAGTGCTCTGTACATGAATTCTTCAACCCTCTCCAGTGAGTGTGATGGATATTGGCTGGAGAAAATACATCCCCTTAAATTCCGTCGTCATTCTCTTCCTTTAAGGTCAGGATCTAATTTTTACTTTTATTGTTAATTGTTTTACCTACAGCAGCTCAACTTATGGACATCGAACAAGTTTAAAAAGCCTCTCGTGACAATCCCCATCCTAATTTTTCGATCGTGAAGAAGTAATTGTACGCGATATACCAGGAAAAAGATAGTTTATGACAGTCTACATTACGCTGTAGTATCTAGTAAATTACGCTGCAAATGTTACAATCACACCAACTATTTACGGAATCAACTTAGGCATTTAATCGCTTAAAAGCATCACCAAATATTTTATCCATTTGAACAATTTCGTGTGAACATATATCTCCAAAACTGAGGTATAGAGAAAGAAAAGATTTAGGCTGTAAAATTGTCCGAAAGTTCAGCGAATACAACAGTATTAAAACTATTTATGTAACATCAAAACTATTGTCATTTTAAAAACTTTGTGCGCACGTAATACATACTCGGAAACCTTTAACTTTACGAAAAAATATTCAACCATTTTTGAAAAAAAAAATTTTATGATATATAGCGGAGCGAAAATAAAAAATGCCTTAAATGTTCGGTTTACTACACTCCTTTTGTTATATTTGCCAAGATGCAGAATCTTAACATCATAAAGTTCGACTCATACCTACGTGCAATATTTAGGGTTGAATGAATAGGTTAGGAATGAATAGGGTTTATGATCAATATTTTATTGAGGAAGGCAGCAAGAAATCTTACGAGGAAACTGTTTGCGAGGCATTGGAGAAAATTGGGCTCTCTCCAGATTTTCGGAAAAACACTTGAGACATGTACGTCATAGATACCCTTTAGTATTAATTATAAAAATTTACAGCTATTACGAACAATTCTCCTTCCAATGATTGCAATACCATCCCGCTCATCACCGCGAATGAAAGAGCAATGAAAAACGGCCAACACAGGTCGCGAGAAATGAAGAATGATCACGATCGACCTGTATCTGGGAATGACCCTTGCACTGAACAATCACGAATGACCAAAGGCTAGTGATTGAAGGAGAAAGACCACGGTCAGGAGTGATCAGCGTCTGAAAATGATCCTCGAGATGAACTGAACAGTCATGAATGACCAAAGGGATGGCGATTGATGGAGAACGTCAACGGTCACGAACGACCGACCTCCGGAAATGACCCTCTCGGTCATCTGAATGATCCCGTTCACCGATCAATCTTCGAGATGACCCGGGTCACTTGATTCGATCGTTCATGACCGACCCATCACTACAACGGATACTTCAAAAAGGCTTCTTTTTCTCTCTACTAGACGTCATAGGTGCTCACCTGCGTAATGAACGCGTTGTTTTACGCGCTTGTCTTAATTAAAGATTGATGTGTGTTGCCTAATCATCCATTAGATGATCAAAGTGGAAACTTGGTAGCTATTTCACTTACTTCATTCGCAGCGCAGGGAAAACAATGATACTTATCCTTCAACAAGATTAATGTGGGTAGGTGAAGATAAATAAAATGAATTAATGGACAGACGGATGACTTGTGGAATAGAAGAGGTGTTGAGTCGGACCCTTAAAAGTGATGCATTCCGCAGGAAGGGAAATAACTAATAGAGTCACTTTAAGGGAGTCCCGCTAGGCAGCGAACTAGGGCCTCGTTAGTGGCAGGTGTTAATTTGACCGCTTCCTCGGACACGTAAAAAAAAAATTGGGAAAAAAGGAGAGTGCCCATTCCGCTTGTTGGGCGGATTGGTCGGTGGGAAGAGGGGAAGTTGAAAAGAAATGAGAGGGTGGAGTAAGTAGGCACTCTTATTCCGTGATTATGGTCATCGGAAGAGTGTTCCTTTTAGTGCCTTAATTTCTCGAAATGGAGTTGGTTTCCACCTTCTACCGCACTCACACCCACTGCTCATTGCCTTGAGGGGAGGGGCGTGCTGCCCGTCTCCTCGTCACACGCCACGACACACGCTCGTGATAGCATCTCGCCTGCCGTCTCTTTCCCATCTTCGTTGAAAGAAGCGGGGCCAGCGAGGAACTTGAGTTAATTTCGTGTGGCGCCACAACTCTTCTGGTCGAGTGAAGAATGAGTACTTTGCGACCACTTATCAAATAATATCGAATTGAAGCACTTCAGCCAACAGAGTAATTGTTGGCAGCGTAAACCTTCGCACGAAAGCTAGAACGGTAAAAGGACTTGGACAAACATGAGATGAGCGAGGCAATGCTGATATACAAGATATATCTTGCTCAATCTGGCAAGTTGGGGCACGCAATAAGATGAAATCTCCACGTGGATTTAATCATCGCTTTTTTAGAGCTAGCTAGATGGCTTATTCTCTAGCTAGATGGCTTATTGACTGGCGTAAAGGCATCTTTACACGGTACATTTTATTGCACAAACGAATGTACTATATATTGTACAATAAAATGAATGCAATTTTAGTAGGCTCTTTTTCCCGTTCAGTCATTCAGACAATCGTACAATTTGCCGCTCTACACGGTACAATTTCTCTTGGACAAACATGAGATGAGCGAGGCAATGCTGATATACAAGATATATCTTGCTCAATCTGGCAAGGTGGGGCACGCAATAAGATGAAATCTCCACGTGGATTTAATCATCGCTTTTTACGAGCTCGCTAAATAGATTATTTTCTAGATAGATGGCTTATTTTCTAGCTAGACGGCTTATTGACTGGCGTAAAGGCATCTTTACACGGTACATTTTATTGCACAAACGAATGTACTATATATTGTACAATAAAATGAATGCAATTATAGTAGGCTCTTTTTCCCGTTCAGTCATTCAGACAATCGTACAATTTGCCGCTCTACACGGAACCAATTTTTCTCGTGCAAGAGTTGATACACTCGTTTGTTCAATAAAATGCGCCGTATAAAGCGGACTTAAGAATGAAGAACCTGTGCTGTTGAAACTCCTTTGGAAGAGTAAAAAAATATTATTCTACGATCGAATTTCATACAAAATCGTCGCATTGCGATGAGTATTAGCAGCTGTAGGCTACATAAATCTTCCAACGAAATCAGAAGCAGCGAGTTTTAAGGACAAAGTATAGGACAAGTTTGGAGTGCTTTCCATTTGCTACTACTAATGGACTCGCGCGGTACTGCAGTTACTTTAGTGAGGTGTAGTAAATTCTTTCAAGTGTGGACAATTAGCACTACTTATCCATTAATTCACTGACGATAAGCTTAGCATGGCATGACTGTGTAACTGTTGGTAGCGTAAAGTGACGTAAAAAAACTATGAGAGGACCAAATTTCGTGGAACATCTCAAGATAAGCAAGGAAGTGTTGCCTTCCAAAGTTGATGAGAAATTAATTGCCTCTTGATAACGTTTAAGGATGGGAAACATTTTTGGGGGGCCAGCGGTTCTACTCAATTAATGATCCAAATCAAAAAAGGAATTAAAGAAAAATAATCTTCGTCCGTGTATTTATTGTACTATTTGCATAATTAACAAGGGTTCACAATTATGGGCAATTAAAGTGGGCTCTCTTTCTGCCATAAATGTTAATATTCATGCATTTGGACGAGCTGACCCGTATCTCAAAATCTAAGCCATCAGTCATACTAGACTCGACGGGTCAGAAACGTGAAATTATTGCTCGGAAATCACAAATTCACATCAATTCCACGAAAATCGTTTCACAATTCATTTAACCGATTTTTCTGCCTGTCCTTTTTACTCCCTCTTTATCTAACATTACCCTGCGATCGTTTAAGTCTTGCACGAAGAATTTTATTAATGCCCGCATACCAAACACAAAAGCGTTTACAGAATATACAAGATATATCCTGCTCAATCTGACAAGGTGGGGCACGCAATAAGATGAAATCTCCACGTGAATTTAATCATCACTTTTTTAGAGGCCCTTTTCATGCCGCTATAGGCGTATATTTTGGCGCCTCAGCTACGGAGGATATAGAGAGAAACGACAGTTTTACCACGGGAATATTGCAGCAAGTGAAGAATGTAGTTAAACGCATTTAAAAAGATGTATTGTGAAACGCGAAGAAAATTAGTAGGTTTTTGCATCAATATTTTTGTAGCAAATTGTCTATTTTTCTTCATCATGTGAATAATTAAATGAAGTACTTATAGACACCGTCATTGCAAAATAATTTACTAAAATCATCAGTTACCGATACCAAAATTGGTTTGCTGTAGCACTGTATTCCGCCTAGGCTATACTTTTAAATCCCTAGTACGTCGTCCAGTTAAACAATCGCATCGTTTGGTAGCTGATTTCCATTCCTTCGTGACCAGAATTTATTTTCTATACTTCTATGCCTGGTAATAATAAATATTTATCCAATTTGGCAGTAAAATTCTGAAAGAAAGATTGTAAGTGCGTTAGGAAAAAATAATTAGCTGATGTAATTTTTCACTCGTCAATCAATTTTGAGAAAAGTGCTATCATTATTATTCGTGCTTTACTTTTCACCATAATAATAGTTCCACGAATTTAACCATTTAAAAGGTTATCCTCTTAACTGTGTGTGTCTATTGTGAAGAAAAGAAGCAAGAGTTTAGTAGGTGGTAATTGTCAAATCCAATACCTCAATGCTCTCCAGATACTTTCGAATTAAAAAACAAATATATATATTTATTTTTTTATAAGTCTGTATAATATTACTTGATTTTAATTTTAAATTTTGCCTGTACAGGTGCCAGCCGAACTTACAGTGTCGGCTTCTGAAACAAATGCCTCATTCACTTTTACAACCGTGCGGTAACACTTTTCTCCTGGACAAATTTTTGCCAAAAGGGCTGGCGTATTATTTCCATTCTCTTATTCTTGCAATATTAATGCTGTTGATGCCTAATGCTTCATCTTTCGATTTCGAATGTCGAATTTGGTAGCAAAAGGAGGGAAATTTCTTTTCGGTACAACTTTTGCATTTTAAACTGTGACTTGCACGTGGACGCCGATATCACCCTATGAAGATATCCTTCCAAAACTTCCAAAACATTATTTGGATCTAAAAATTCCACTTTTAAAATTATATTTCGATCCCACCCCCAGGATTAAGCGTGCGACGGATATAAACCGATCCAAGAATCGGTTGTGCTCGAGATAAAATTATTCCTCACCCCCTCCACCTGCATTCCCGTCCGAGACAACTTATTGGGCCTCATGGAGACTGTCCCAGAACCACCTGAAACGAGAGATGGCTATCGCTCATGTGGTTAAAGGAAATGGTTAAGTTAAAAGTCGAGCTTGACGTTGATTCAAAAACCCTTGTCGTGAGCCCCCCCCCCCTCCCCAAGGGTTTCAGTAGTGAAATCACCTCTGCCAATTATGCTTTATTACGCTACCTGATGATACTGTGCATTAGCACTCTGTAGCGTGACCGGCTGGCCCCGAGGGACGCTTTTGGGCACAGCTGTGCTCGGTAGTCACGCAATGGCGTAAATGTATAAATTTAAACACATCAGGTACCCACCGCCGAAAAAATTGGTTCTTCAATTGGGTTAAAAACCACGAGAGAAATAATGTCTATCCCTGTTTGCCTACGAAAATACCAGCGTCGTAATTCAATGCAAATCAGTGGTCTATTTTATATCTTGGCTGTCTAAATAAAGAGAAAACATTTGTGTCCATCATAAATAAGTGTCGTATCTCAAAGGTTTATCGCTGGAGATCTGTTGATCTCGCGTGGAAGGCCGGCTTGTCTTGGCTACTTCCCCGTTAAAACCCCATTTTAATATTATCTGGCATCTAATGATCCTCCATTACAGAAGTTACCTGCGCGTTGATAAAAATTTGATTAGAGGGGCAGTGATTTTGTTTTGCCGTCTCAGCGAAGGTTTGAGTCAATGGCAGCCTGGAGGCAATTTGTGATATTAGAGCATACAACTAAGGAAAAGAGGAGGATAAAGTGAATGCGTTGGGTACATTAAGGGTCAATTAATTTCTGGAAGTATTATTTGTAGACCTAACGTCTTAGTAACCCAACAACGATTCTTAGAATGACTTCAAATTATGGAGGTCTCACTTTGTGGAAGGATTGCATTGTAAAAATGTAATGAATTTGTAACGTCCACTAGTTATTAATCATGTACAATAACGATACAATATCGGCTGTTATGCTTTAGGGTACCTGATGATGGAAATACAGCCAAGACCGGTCGTACATTCTTAAATAAATAGTGGAAGTTAAAGTTTTATTTTTACATACTTAAAAGTTCCAATCTTGTGGCTTTAAACAAAGAAGGAGCTATAAAAATTTCGAATATGAAGATAATTGAGTACAGAAATCTTTTGGCGTGTTCCGGAAAAAGACATCGTCAGCACAAACCATTTAATCGTGAAATAACTCATAGAAATAAGATGAAATTGCAGGCCGAGGACAACCAATGCTTGCACTCAGGAAAAATTCGTCCTCATAGTGGACCATATAAAATGACTTTGTAAACTCCACTTGAGGTACACTCCACTTCTGATACCTGAAGATGACCCGAAGTGTCGAAACCCAAGTTGTTCCAATAAACTTCAAGAGGAGTTTACTAAGTCGTTTCATTTGCTCCGAAATGGATCACTTCCACAAAGTAAAGCCTGCAACCATTTCCCTTGCAAGATTCTTGTCTAGATTATATTCACCTTAACAGTTGACTGCGGTTATGCATGTAGATATAATTCCAAGATTAAACCGCTACAAGGACTGAACCATCGCCGGTTAACTTAAAAAGAAACTACTCTAAAATTATTTGTCATGACCGTGCTGGGTCGACATTCCTCGAGGCTTTTAATTAATGGATTTGAGTATGCATTCATTTTTTTCAATTATTGTTTATATCCTTCCTGAATTTAAATTCACCTTAACTTGCGACTCAAAATTGAATTATTACGATCTTAACTTCATATGATCGAAAGTATAGCATTTTATTTAGTGAAGTAAATTTGTCGGGGCATTGATTGTTTCATTTTTTTATGGAAGAAAAGTTTTATAACACATGTTACAAGCAAAGGCAATAGATACGATCATTAAATACTTCCGAGCACTCTACTGCTTATATGATTTGCTTCTCTGACAACCACCTCAGGCTCGTATATATGGAACCCTCAAGTCCAATCCTCCATCATGCAGTTTTTATGTTGCCATATTATTTTCTTTGTAACCTTTTAATTAGAAAAAAAATGTTCTAAAACGAGAGTAACAGACGAAAAGAATTAACTTTTACCATAGTGGAGGTCCTACATTGGACAGCCATGAAAATTAAGTAGTCAACCTGAGTGGTGACTTTGTTTGCATGAGTATTTTGAAGGACATGTATTGAAGTCATAATTTGATACCGAATTCACATACTGTTGTGAAGCATAGATGAAGTTTTTCGATGTAGACATCACGCATCAAACGCATTACTCCCCCTTCAACCGATAAACAGGTGACTTAATTAGGTTATCTCGCTGGTTAGAATGCGAGTAGCCCCCGTGAACCAGTAAATCCGATACCAACCCGAATTCAACGTCAAGTTCGTCGACGGGACGTCTCGAGTTTATCTCCGAGATCGGACACATACCCCTTGCAAGGGCATGGGAATGACTTTCGTGCGTCGATGAGGGTCAGACATTGCGTGTCCCTATAGGGGCAAGGCTTCTCGTTTTAAGGAAGGAGACTGATTGGTCTTCCTTCTACATCTACGTAGTATCCTACAAGCCAGCTTTAAGATGCAAGGCAAGGGGTATTTATTTTTTCCTGGCATGCAACACATCGCGTCCTGAGAATGATATAAAAATTATAGTAATTACGATTTTTGAACTAAATAATAACACAGGAGTATTATGTAATACAGATAGTGTTATAATGTGCTATTTTACACTTGTCAAGCCTCATTTAGAATATGCCGCTATTATATGGGATCCGTACGAGGAAGGCACGATAAAAGAATTAGAGCGTGTGCAAAGGAGATCCGCTATATTTGTTAAAGGCCGTTACGATAATTGTATAAGTGTTTCGCATTTAATAGAAGAACTAGGATGGGAATTACTATCAGAACGCAGGTTAAAATTTAGGTTCAACCTTTTAAGTAAATTCCAAACCGATTTGTTCACAGATGACGTTAGATATATATATATATATATAAAGAACCCCTGCGTATTATACTAGTTTTGATCAGATTAACAAGATTAGTGAGATAGATTGTCGTACCGATAGATTTAAAATGTCATTTTTCCCTCGTACTATAAGAGAGAACAATAGGCAGCGTAGCAAAGGGATAGGTAGGTGAAATGTAGTTAGAGTAGTCAGTAGTGCATGATGCATGTAATAACAACCAATAATCCCTTTCTTATAATGCAGATACTAACCATCTAGCTGCATGTGACCCTGTTCTCTAGCATGTCTCCCTTAAATGTCCTATTTGCATGACAATAGTGCATGTTTGGTGATCTTCACCCCCTGCCACACACCCTTGTGGTGGCTCGCAGGGTATTACGTGGATGTAGATGTAGTGAACCCAAAATCCGTAAATTATAATTTAGTTTACGTAACTTTTTTGTTAAGAGAGAGGGAATTTATAAAATTGGGCGATTTTCGTTTAAAATTGGTGGAATTCATTCTGCAAAATATGCCACAGCCAAAAACTCTTCTGTTGGGGTTTACATCCCCCTTAATTTGCCGAAAATCAGGTAACCGTCATGAGACATACTGCATTTTTACGTTAAAAGCCTTGCATGTATACAAAATGGAAATCCTGCCTCTTTATGTAGAGCCTTATAACTTTTCCATACTGCGTAATATCACGTCACTGTGAACATTTTCCTGAACCCATGCAATGCATTTTCCTCTGTGCCATCATGGGTGCAGTTGATCGGGGCGGGGATAGGTGGGAAAGGCGAAGATATCTCCTATTCTGCGGCAGAAGCCAGATATAATCTCGCCATTCCGGCTGAGGTATATCTACAGCACCTTTAAGCCACGTTGGTAAGCTAGAACTCAGGGTGCGGTGCTAGAGTTTAATTTATCACGCGGGAATTAATGAGACACTGTAACAACCAAATCTGCACCAAATTATTAAATCTGTTTTCATTCAGCCTGCCGTACCCTCCTCTCTCAGCTTCTTCCGACCTTTTACTTTTGAGCGAATTCAAAACTGCACTAGTCATCGCGATTCACACTTCCGACAATTGCCTCGTCTCGACTGGTCGTCCGTGGTCAACGACCGCTTTGGGAACAATTCATCACAGGGACTGGAGCCGAGATGGCATCTGGCACGTGGGGACCCGGAACCCTTGACAACCCTACCACTCTCAGGAACCCATCCACTCCGGTCCAATCCCAAGCCCCCCCCTGCGCTCAACTCTAAAGACCACTTCAACTTTAGGGGAGTCACATTGTAAGCGGCTTTCGATGGTATCGGATGCAAGAAGTCATGCACCTATCGCTGCTATTTAAAAAGTGCTCACTACCACAGCCGAGAATGCTTCCGCATACTTCTACTATACTATATCTACCTCGACGCATATTTTTTCAAATCTTAGCACTTATTGCAAGGGAGTCCTTCATCTCTACAAAATATTATCAAAATGTTGAAACAGCGGGAAAAAACGTATTTTGGTCGAATACCGGGTATCTCCGTGACGCGTACAACTCATATTTAAAAAACTTGCACTTATTGTAAACGAAAATCCTTCATCTTGATGGAGAATTGTCTAAATGTTGAAAAATGTGTATAATAGCGTCACTTTAAACATTCTCCGGAACCTCTGCAACGCATTTTTTACTTAACCACTGGTGGCGCAGCTGTCGGAGGTGGGAAATGGAGGGAAAAGCGAATGTATCTATAAGGCTGCGCCAAGTACCAGAATCAACGTTTTCGACGAATAAATGTTACACAAAACAAGCCGCACCACTGTTTTATGACACTTAATACATAAGTTCTACATGTTAAATAGGCCTATATAATATTAACATAATCAACTTATCATGGAGCTTCAGTCACCCGGTGAAACTAGCCTCGATTTGGAACACCAACATTTTACAGGACGCTTGGACACTAAAGAAATTCAATACTGATGGAATATTCGATCAGTCGTAAAAATGGAATTAAGCATTTAAGGCAGTAAAAACTCAACTTGATAGCCAATTCTTTGGTGATTATCATATCAAAGGATTCTAGCTTTACCATGGAAAATATCATCGACAGAAATGTCATTGTTATGCGCGGAAAAATTAAACGCATACATTTGAACTCGATGGAGACCAATTTGTGCCAATTGGTTGTAAGAAATGGTAGCCTTACTGAAAGAAGTTGTAAATAAAAGTCATCTGCATGAGGAAGGATTAATTTTCCCAGAAAAGAGCCGAGAACAATTACGGGACGTATGAAGAGGTCACGATAGCAGTGGTGAGTGTAGAGGGGACATGGAGGAGAGAAGAAATGAACATTAACTCTGGATAATAAAGGGGAGGGCATAGTGATGGAATGATTTGAGACATAATAAATACCATATTCATTGTTGATTAGTTTAATTTGAGAACTAATGCTATGAAGGATTGTTATTTAAAGGAAAAATCTATGATTCAAATTACATTATACCGAATGATCAATCTTTATTAAGAAAAATCATACTGCCAAATATCATCAGAACTAGGCAATTTTTTTACCCCTCAAAAATTAGCCTTCCATGACTGAAGTATATTAAAAAGATGTAATGCTTTCCCTGAGAATGCTTTGAGTAAATCTCCTCGGTTCTTCCACCGGGTCAAATTTGTAAACAGTTCTGACGTTTCAACAAACGACTCGTCCATCTTCATCTGGGTGAGTAAATGTCGTTGATGTTACTCACGTGTATATGCTTAGACACTGACTACAACAATCAGGTAACTCCTGACTGGTTGGTAGGAGAAAATTGAAATTTATGACCAATAGGAGGAGTATATGTTCTTTCATACATAATTGTCGTTAAAATCGGGTTCCAAGAACTGATAAGGAAAAAACTAGTGTCTTGATTACCGGTGTCTAGCACCGGATCGGCACTGTTCACGAATCGGCGAAAAAACTCGAAAAGAATTGACTAACTGGAGTTTAGTGTTTTAGAGAAGAAAATTAAGGCACGATAATTTTTTGATGAAATTAACGTTCCTAAATTCGTTAAAATAAGGATTAATTACAATAATTCGTTAACTTAGCGGTGATACTCCTCCATCCATACCATATTTGTCATAATCTTGAAGGAGTTTAAAATACAAAAAAAGAACTCACTAAGCAGCACACGCTTAAATCGAAGATGACTGAAAAAAACAGTAGTGAAGAGAAGATGTGGGACCTCATTATGTCAGAGGAGTTAGAAGTTTTTGGTGAAGGAAAGGGGAAGAGAAATTAAATTACTTAAAAAAACAGGACCAGTTTCGCGACCTTGTGGTACCCAGCTAATGGATGAGGAAGTACTTAATTCCAGCGCGGTTATTTGAAATGGTAAGGACAAGGAATTTTGTGATAAGTGCGTCCCGGGTAGCCGGCGTCGGTTTGGGGGTGGAAGAGGGTTCTTTTTGAGAGCACGCAAATTCATAAAGTTGCGGACGTAGACGGGGAGGAGTAGTGGTGAGGTAAAAGCAGGGAGGGTGGAAAACAGATTAAGAATTGTGGGTAGGTGAGGAACAGGATTACGGGTGAGTTTTTCAAATGCATAGGGAAATGTGGGATATTTTAAGTGATCCTTATAAGAGCGGGAAATGATTGAGAGTGAAGGTAGAGTTACGAGAACGCCTTCTGAATTCCAACCGCCTTTTCCAAAATACCTTTTCCAGTTTCACTCGAATTTAAAGGATTGAAACCTCAGCTTTTCGAAGTCAGCGCATGGAAAGAGACCGATCGGAAAAAATCATTCAACATGGGGGTTGTGTTTAAAACCACTTGGAATGATTCCAAGCACGTAACTAAGAAGTCACGTGGTACAATCACGAAAGGGTTCCAGATTTCGGTGAATTCAAACCACTCGTAAATATCTCACCCAGCCTTCCACACTGAGTTTTTCTCGTGGGAATATTGATAATGGTGTAAAATTAAAGTCGCCATAAATAATATATCGGATACTAAAGTCAGTCATTCGTACGCGTAAAACTCACAAAAATCTCCAACCTTGGGTTTGTTCTCTCGAGGGTAGCAGACGTGTTTAAGCCGCGGGGAAGGGAAAGTGACCTCGGAAGAGGGGATATTAGTGACCACAAAGGAACTCGTTTCCGTGGAGGAAATGAAGACGGGTAAGGCGGCGAAATCGGTGGAAGTCAAGTGTACATTTTTCCATAGGACTCTATGAAATGGGGTCCAGTGTAGTGGATGTTGCACATGGTACCATTTTAACTGCACCGAAAACAGGCTGGAGGATTGTGTGAAGGATGATTGGAAGTGTAGCAGATGCGAGGTTCAGAAAAGTCGGAGAAGTGTGAAGGAAAAAGACGAAGCTATTCAGAGGTTACGGGCTGAGTTAAAAAAAGCCCAACGTACAATATGTGATCTTTCTGCTGACAACGCTGGACTGAAAGCAGAAATTGCAGAAATAAAGCTGCAGCTGGATCCACGCCTCGAAGCTGATATCCACACTGACCGGGGGTGCGGAAGGAGGGAATCCGAAGAATCCAGGATCACGAGGGAGGAAATTGGCAGTGAGGATGCAGACAAGGGTTCGCCGAGAGGGGAGACACGGAGGAACACCCTTCGGAGAGATTTGTCGAAGAATCGAGGGAGGGAAAGAATGGAATGGGGGAAAAGGAGAGAAGATAGTGAAGAGCGTCCGCAGGCGGAAGATGCTGGGGAGGGAGCGACTTTGGTGAAGACAGGGCCGCCCCGTGTCAAAGTTATCGGAGACTCCATGATACGGTTTGTGGGAGGCTTTGAGGTAAGGGGCGGTGTCGGTGTGCAGTGCTTCCCAGGAATAAGAACCGAACAGTTAGATATAAAAATATGTGATATGACTAGTAACGGTGAGGAAAGTGTAGTGGTAATCCACGTAGGGACAAATGATTTAAGAAGTGCTAAGTCTGATGATCATTTGATTGGCTTTGTATGGGATTTAGCCACATCAGCAAAAAATAAGTTCAATAGTGCTACGATTGTCATCAGTGGTATTCTCCACAGAAGGGATGTTTACTTCAGGAGAATTGACCGTATAAACGAGGGAATTGAGTGGGCTCGCTCGCAACAAGAGATGACGTTTGTTGATCATAATTGTTGGATAGGTGACAGGCATTTGGGCCGCGATGGAGTACATTTGAACAGGAAAGGATCCCAGATTATGTCAAATTTGTTTAAAAACGATGCACAAAATCTCTGTGATCAGGGAAACTTGTAACGGATACGAGAGGTGGAACTCACAAGCTTGACGGATATGAATATAGATCGCAGGAAGTGGTCAAGCTTTTTGAAAATAAAGGTAAGGGTATAAGAGTCTTTCTGGTTAATTGTCGTAGTATTAAAAATAAGGTTAGGGAATTTGAGACGATGATTGACGCATCTAATCCCGACATTTGGATCGGTACGGAGTCTTGGCTGGGTGATCATATTATGACAAACGAGATTTTTCCTCAAAATTTTGGTATTTACAGAAGGGATAGGGATGGACGAGGAGGAGGTATATTTATCTGTGTATTAAAAAAACGTAATAAGTTCTCTGGAGGGGGTAAGAAACGACTGCGAGATGATGTGTGTTCGAGTAAAAAGTAGGAAAGATGGGAAGATTTCAAAAGTAATATCTATATCTACATCTAGAAAAAAAGGAGCAAAGAAAAGCGGCTAGGTATGTTCTAGGGAAACACAATAAAACAGAGAGCGCAACAGAAATGCCTAGAGCACTGGGATGGGAGAGTTTACAGGTGAGGACGAAAAGGAGCAGGCTATGTGGGATGTACAAAATAGTGAGTGAGGAAAAAGCATGGCATGAATTTGCGAAGGACATAATGAAGCCAAACTTTGTGGGAAAAAATGATCACCGGTTCAAGATAAAGTGCCGATCACAAAGGACAAATGTTAAACAGTTCTTCTTCTTGAACAGAACCATACGGGACTGGAACGACCTACCAGCAAAAATATTTGAGCCCTTCCCAAAAAAATTATGTATTTTTAAAAATACGTTAAAGTAGTAGAAGGTTTCAAAGTATATTCTTTTACTCGGATGTTTTTAATGTTACCACCAGGCCAATGGCCTACGTGTAACTGTTTCGTTGTAATAACAATAATAATAAAATTCGTTGCTGTACCACGTGACTCCTGAGTAACGTACTCGGAATCACTCCGAGTGATTTCAAACACAGCCCCCGTGGGCAGGCGACCAAACCTATGTCTCTGAAATTTCCAATATAAATTTAATGAATTTGCAGCGTATTACACACAATGTTACTTTGTATGTTAGCTGAATTGGCGATACCTAAAATGTAAGCGTCTATTAATGCAAAAAGAGTCTCCAATATGACTTTGTAGGATGATATTATACTTGTGAGGAGATAAAAGTATATTTTCATCTGTATTTACTGACACTATTCTGTTTAACCGACTCAGGTTTACGGTCACCCGCTGAAACTATGATGGGTACAATAAAAGTGCGAGAATGACTACATGGGAAGGAAAGGGAAATATTTATGCCTTTCATTCGAATAAGTTGAAATTAAAGTAACATGAGTTATGACATTTTCAAAGATTATGAAGTTTATTACTTTACGAGATTACGATATAGGCTGACGATTAATTTTGTAGTTGGTGATACGATGAATTAGTTATCCGTATATATTGGAAGTACACTGACATTTTAGTTACAGCTGTTTATTGACGCTAGTCTGGCTACAAAAATGTAAAACCACTCTGAGGCAGACAGCGACGTGAACAAGCGTAGAGTCAAAAAAAGAAAGCGATCACAAAAAATGAAGTCCGCACGAACCGAACAGATGTTACCTTTCGGTAGCAAACAGGGCAGGATGCATGGTAAAAGGTAAAATAGATTGAAAAGCCCAAAGGGGTGCTTGGAGTGCCATTCAGTGAAAGCGGGGTGGACACCACCAGATACGGGAGAAAAAAATGCCGATTCCCTGGATTCTCCATGGATTCGAGGGCTGCATCCGAATGAGACAGGATGACCCTTGATTCCAATCCATGTAAACATCGGTTTGCTTGTTCTGAACGGAATCTCTCGTGCGTGCATAAAACTCCCCGACTGAAAGGTACGTTCGTATGTTGTAAGTGCTTTCGTCACGGCGTAATTCGATCCCGAAAAAAAAAGACTCGAGTAAGAGTACCTGTACTACCTTGAACACGGTAAATCGGCGATTAATGGCCTAGGGGAGGGGTCAAGTGACTCCCGTTAAAGCCTTGTTTCGTGCAATTGAGTTACGCGTGGATTAGCCACTCTGGTTAGAAGTGATGCTTGAGGGATTCCCCTGTAATGCATTTGCACAACACTCAAATGAATGCCCGAATGAAACTTCGATTAATCGAGGAATGAACTGGGCAGATAGGCATTGATTCAATAAGCGAACTTGGGCAGTGGTTAAATATTTGTAAAGAGAGCCATGTATTAGAACTGGTGGACAGAAGTTTAGACCTAGGTGAACATATAGAATAGAGGTTCAAAAAGAATTAGATGCTTTCAGAAGTACCCAAATGACAAAACTCTGCCAAGTATGCCTCAACCATGCGAATAAAATGGTGCGATGGGGTTAAATAAAGGTGACATTTAAATAAATGCATGTAAATTTTTGTTGGACGCAAAGGGCTGGATTTGTAACAGGAGCCAACAATGAATAATTGTACAAAATTTACAGTAACAATGTCATTCATTCGGAATGGGATTTGAACATTTATCCCTCAAATTCAATTCAATGGCTTCAACCAGTTGGTAGCATAATATATTTCATATTCAAAGATTTCAGGTGACAGATAATCGTGGCTCGTTGAAGACAATTTTTATAATTGTTCCAACAAGTACTACAAACTTATTCGTTGTTAATAGTTCAAATAATTGCTACGTACTTATTCGTTGTTAATTGTTTAACAAAGTACTACGTACTTATTTGAGCAATTATAAAACAGACAACGTATTTATTTGTAAACTTTGGACCCTAAAAACTCGCGCTTGGAAAAATGAAGAAAGATGCCGTTTTTTTTCGACGATTATAAAAGTGGGGCGTGCGTCTTAAGGTACGTTTTCATGAACGCGTTTCAGACAAAGAGACGCGAAAGCGAGATCCTCAACCAACCAGAAGCCCGGATTTCTTCGCGTGAGTGCGCGTCTGTTCGCGTAGAGTCGCGTCGCCCGAATTGAAATATTTACAACTTTCGACGCGTGGAAAGCGTAGAATCACATACATGGCTGACTGGCGAAGTGTAGGTTCTATGGATGAAATAATCATCTCCGAAATTTGAGAGAAGTACATGTTCCTGTACAATTATAAGGACTGTCGATACAGAGATAGAAACCTGAGAAAGAAGGCGTGGAGGGAAAAGGGATTCAATGGTGCCACTGCATCCATTTCCTTCTTTAAAAAACTGCACGTTAATTAGCTCTCAGCAAGTTGACGTGCAGATGAGAGGAATTAAGTTGTAGAGGAAATCGACGAACAGTAGCTGTTGGAGCTAGATAACTATCAACACACAATTATCAACAATAGGTTGTAGAGCGATGAACACACACGGTCGTCACGTTTCTTTTTTTACCATTTTTTTCTCTGCTATAGATGGCGCGTAGGTACCTCCTGCGAATAGGTACGCGTAGGTTCGCTTGCATGCGAACGGTTCACGCGAAGAAACGGCGCGTCTCGTCGCGCGCGTGCGCGTCTGACGCGTCCATAAAACGTAGCTTTACACGTGTGCGCGTGGTACACGAGTCTATATGGTACATTTCGCAGGTAACTGCCACCGAGTTTGGCTCCCCCTTTATTTATACACGAAACCCTACGCGACAGGAAAAGGGAACACCAAAAAAAAAAAAAAAAACATCTCCGACCCTCTTAATAAAGCACTCAAGGAGTATTTACGCGAGGCGCAAGGCGCCTGATATACAAATCACTCCGGTCCCCCCCCCCCTCACCTCCCCCCGCCCCGCACTCAAAAGACCGCCGGCCGGGTGTCACTCCAAACTGCGATCGTGACGGAAGCACATTCATCTGGCGGCCAAATTGATTTAAGGAGTCGTGATTTCATTTTTGCGTGCGGCAATCACTCTCTCGGAAATACGCAGGTACACACCAAAAAAAATAGTGGCCCCAGCGCTGCGTATTCGAGTGAGTTATTGTGTACGGGAGGGATTTCCTGGACTTGACGAAGACCAGGGAAGGGAAAAATAATCATGCGCTTGAACGCATGCGCGGGTTCTTATCACTTCTGCCATCTTAACGGCAGATGCAGATCACTACGGGTTGAAACTGACCAAAAAAAAACTGAGGGAAAGAGTGGTCACCGATGTGGCCGGGATAATGGTTTCCCATCCAGGGTGCTCGGGTTTTACTCTTTTTAGATACTGCACTGAGAAAAAAGTTTGGTTGGAAGTATCAGTTTTTTGAAAAATTTCACCCAAAAATTCAGTCATTACGGAACGTTAAATTTTTAGATAATTCCTTTCATCGAAGTTGTTTAGTAGGTGTAGTTCGATAAAAGCTAACAAGGCGACACTTTCAACTTAATGGAAGATTTTTAGCTATTTTGATAAATTTGTGCGGATTAATTTTATTGCTATAGATGCTACGATTACATTAATCGAAAAAAATTAATCCATTTGTACAATTAAAATTATTCCATAATAATAAACATTCAATACTCGTAAACAAGCTAACAAGGCGACACTTTCAACTTAATGGAAGATTTTTAGCTATTTTGATAAATTTGTGCGGATTAATTTTATTGCTATAGATGCTACGATTACATTAATCGAAAAAAATTAATCCATTTGTACAATTAAAATTATTCCATAATAATAAACATTCAATACTCGTAAACAAACATACAAAATATTCGTAGAATTAATCATCACTTCGCTGAAAATTATCAAACTGAAAAAGATACCGATTTGACCTTATTATTTGAACCAAACTCTTCCGTGCTATTTGCCATATTATGAACTACTAGCTGACCCGTGCGAATATTTCGCACAGTATGCAGCTACTTCCTGTTTCTTCCTTCTTTCTTCCTGTTCTTCTACCTGTCAAATATTTCACACAGTATGCAGCTTCTTCCTGTTTCTTCCTTCTTTCTTCCTGTTCTTCTACCTGTTTCTTCCCATGGACAATTATATGTTATTTATGTTTGTGTTAAAGATACATTACATAAACGATTATATACATAAATGCGCTCAAAAACTTTGGCAAATACAGAAATAACACTGATCGGACGGTAGTTGGCTATGTTTTGGCGTTCTCCTTTCTTGTACATCGGACAAACCTTCGCAATTTTCCATCTTTCAGGAAATACGCCAGTTTTTAAACTGAGGTTAAAAAGTTTACACAGACCGGGAGCTCGAATGTTTTGGCATCCTTTAACAATATAAGCCGGAATTACATCAGGTCCTGTCGACTTTTTAGTTTTTGATGCCTTAATTGTATCATGAACTTCACTTAAGGCTAAATGGTTCTATGTTATTAAGTTTTTCATTTGGTAATCGTTATATACGTCTCAAGTGTTTATCAAATTTTCTGGAGGGGCATATACCGAGACAAAATAGCTTTTTAAGGCATTAACAATTTCATTAGGGGTATGGTATTCATCTTCATCAAATAAAATGTAATTGCAATTATATATATCTGAGGTTTTCTTTTTAATGAATTTCCAAAATTTCCCAGGGTTACCATTGTAAATGTCGTGGTTTACCCCATCTATATAAGCATTCAATGCAATCTGAATGTCGGATTTTACTTCAGATCTTAACTTGATAAAAAAATATATTGATGATATGGGGATGCATTTCTCTTAAACTTCTTTCTATGCCTGTCCTTCTGTTTTACTTTCTATATTAAATCGTAACTGTACCAATGGGGATATTTGAATCTAGAGGATTTACGTTTTGGAATTGGTGCATCCATCGCTTGGGTTAAATATGAATAAAATATATCCAAACTCAAATAAATATCCTTGACTTTGGCGATCGCTTCCCAGTCTTTCATTGTTAATTCCCTGTACAATTGTGTACGTTTATGTAACTGAAAATTTTGAAACATACCTTTAATTATGCTAATCCTAGTTACATTAGAAAATACAGTTAGAACTTAGATATATTAGAAAATAGAATTAGAATGAGAAGTGGTCATCACTTCAAAACACTCTACTAATTTTTTTTAGTATTTCATACGGATTTATGATTAAACATTCTCCTTCATAGTGCGTGAGAAAAGTAAATTGCAGTTCACTGGATCTCGCTGGAACTGTCGTGTTCTCGAGACATCCAAAACCACGTGAATCCTGGTTGTCCAACGATAAAACTGCCAACAGCCAACGACAAAACTAGAGAGTGACGCTCGCGAAGTGCAAGGCTTTGTAGATTGATATTGGGATATGTATCTGGATGTAATGCATGTGTTTAGTACTTCTAAAGTAAGGAATGTAAGTGCCTCCCTCCAAATCTTACGTTACTCACGCGATGTCACCCTCCAGAGCAGATGAAGACCGCTTGCGTTTGGCCCCGGATTCCTTACACATTCCATTTCGCTCCCATTAGTACACCATGTTGGGTGGAGAGAGAGAAGGGGGACTAACCGACTTCCCCTGCCCATCCCCAGCAGTCATTTCCTGGGTCTCCGGCGCAGTGTATTGCCCTCGGTTAATATTCCGTTCCCTTACAGGAAAATATGTTCCGGACGAGGATATAACAACGATTTAGTGCACGACAAACGATTCTTTGCAACCACTGTTTAAGAAGCTGCTGCAGGATTTTCTCAGTCATCACAGGCAATTTTTGAACTTTCAATTAAATTATCTCTTGGATATGATATAGCCTCTCTTGAGGAGCAACAAATAAATTGCACGGTACCTAGTTACAAGACGACATAGCACGAATTTTTCAGCACTCAAAATTCAACCGTATCCGGCGTTACCTGGTGGAACAATATTACAATAATCACAAGTACTACTATTAATGTTTAATTTATTTATTTTCAGAACTCATTTTATACGCAGACAGCTATATGGTTTTACTCATAATTTTTGAATGACCTTAATATATTCTTGGCCTGACCTGACCCTAAGCTGTGTATTTCCCTTAGGTTAATATTCGTTGGGTTACAGGGAAATCTGTACCGGATGTGCAGTAGCGGAATTCAGTGGTGCTAAAATCTTGACCCCAACTGTTCCTCATCTAAAAATATCTTATAATCAACCCAAGTAAATAAAGTTACACCTATACTGTGTTATTATGTGTTTTTTCTGGGAATTTTCTTTCTTTATTGATGGAAAATATGACTACCAAAAGGGAAGGAGCCAAATGAAAATTATACTGCATTTTGCAAATATCATGGCCCTTCAAAGATCAGTGCTACATTTTTTCCTGACTTATTCTTTCTCTGCTCTTTTCTCCTGGTTTCTGCAAGTCATTGACGGCTTTTGTTGTTGTTTTTGTTCATAAGGCTAAGCCTTGTTGCTGGCGTTGTATCCATTCCTCTCCCTTTGTAGCCGTTATTCTCATCTTGTTATCGAAGCTGCATTTCATTTTTGACATCACACACTTAAGAGGGCTGTATACCCTCGAAAACCCTTCCGCAGACGTCTCCGTGATTTCATTTTAAGACTCTGCTTTTCTACTTAAAGTAAATCTCTTTGCTCATGCCTCAATAATAAAAGTTATTACTGGCAAGAAGTATGATGACACTTCGGCTATTGTTTCTACATAATTTTTTCTAGACCAAAGAAGGAATTTGAATGAATTTTTCGAAAATCAGGCGATCTCCAAGATGGGTTGGACGTATATATTTCTTGAAATCTTAGCTTGAAATGTACATGGGAATCCTTATTCTCCATGTGGAATAATGAAAATCCTTAAAAATTTTGCATTGTATCGTCACTGTTATCATTGTTCTAAACTCTCGAGTAGTATTTCCCATTAAGCCATCAGGGGCGCTGTTGTCCGGGTCGGGAATTTGAGGGGAAGGCGAAGATCTCTTCTAGGTTACGGCAGAAGCCAGAACTACAAGGTCGTTTTCGGCCGAGGTACACAGCACCTATTGGCAAAGACATTTTTGATCGTGCTCTTGTCCATTTCCCAAATATCTTTCCCTCCAATATGTTTTCGAGGAACTTGTTTGTAGGGTAGTATATGCATATCCGTGTGTAGTTTTGACGCACGTTTTTCCTTCCTTTATGTACAGGTGAAAGGAGCGGTGACCACTTCGAAGTCGGCATCCGTGCCGCGCCCGCGTTCGCCTCAGTGAGAAAGTTCCACGGCGCCGGACACCATCACCTCGGCCACATCCACCAGCTTAGTCAGCAACTGTCCCAGCAACTAACCCACCAACTGACCCACCAGCTGAGCCAACAGTTTGGCCAGCAGCTGCACCACCATCACCATCATCAACTCAACAACCACCATCACCATCCCTTCGTGCACCAGAGGCTGCACCAACAAGTCGGGAGCGGCGGGGCTGTCGGCCAGCCGCCCCAGCAGAACAGGCAACATCCGCCCGGGGCGAGGAGCAGGAAGGAAGAAGACGGAGAGGGCGGCGACGCCCTGAACGACGGTGAAGATGGTGATGAAGACGTCGACGGGGGCGAAGGCGAAGGAGAAGACGGCCTGGGGACCGGGGCAGACGGCATGAGTGGGGCGGACGGTGGCCGGGACTCTTCAGGTCGTGCGGTCAGCCCGGCGTCCTCAGTGGCGGACGGCCCCCCGCCCGGCGCGGCCACATCCCCCGGCGGGGGCAGCGGCAGCAGCGACGGCGGGGGCGGCGGAGGCGGTGGGAGCAGTAGCGAGCAGAAGAAGAAGCACAGGAGAAACAGGACCACGTTCACCACTTACCAGCTGCACGAGTTGGAGAGGGCATTCGAGAAGTCTCACTACCCGGACGTGTACAGTCGAGAGGAGCTGGCCATGAAGGTCAACTTGCCCGAGGTCAGAGTGCAGGTAAGACTTTCAAAATATTTTAAAAAGTAGACCGTCTAGAAGTATGTCACCCGAGCTTCTAAAAGTCGGCTGTCGTGGCCGATAAAGCGGTACCGCTTGAGTTCCGTAATTGCCTACGCGTTGCAGTTGAATCTACCGCATTGGAACGCACATATCGCTCAGACAACCGATTCATAAATGGGTTCGATGGGCTGTACCTTCAATATCGATGGGCTTTACCCGAGTAATTTTCTCAGGAATTTTTTTGCGCATTTCTTGTTTCTCAGAGGGAAGTTGTGAATAACATCAAGAAAGCCCTCATACTGAAACTGTTAGCGAGGATATCTTTAGGTATCTCATTAACCATCAGACCTCCAATGCTTCTCCCTCTTTTTAAACTCGTGGGAATGTATCGCACGATATCCGGTAACCGACATGTCGGAGTTAAAGAAATACGAACCCTTTTTCCGCTATATATGACAATTTTGCCACCTTATGGCGCCGCCATATTCTTTGATGTTACAAAACTGGGACATGTAAATTTTAGAAGAGGATAATACTGGAGCGCTTTTTACAGTACTTAACCTATAGGTGAAGACAGTGGCGGTCCACGGCGTGAGAAATGAGTGCTAAAGCCATGGAATTCCTGTCGTGTGGACGGGCGGCCAGCAAATTATAATTATTAATGAACGTAAAAGATTGTATGAAAATCAGAAAATTTAAATGACTTTCATAAGGCATTCCTATCCAAAATGAGCTTCCTCGGCACACAATAAAAGTGACATTTATACTTGACTTCAACCGAGAGCATAAGATTACGTCGTCACCAACGATTCCCTTCAGTTGCATTCACCTCGCGAAGCCATTGAAAAGCACTACACTTGAAATTGCACCATAGTCCGATTGAAGTGACACACACGCCTATGAGGTGGGCATAATGTAAACAATTTCAATCGAAATGTTTCCTCGCAAAATTGGAAGCTTAAAGATTCTACATAAGTTACAACTTTAGTTTTTAACGGAACGAGAAACTATAATGATACAAACCTCTATATGAGATATCATAAAATATTTCGTGTTATGGCTATGACCTCAAGCATGTTGCATTTACTCGTTAAGCAGAGGACTGAGAAAGTCTCGAGTTTAGACTACATTAATACTTCTGCATTAACCAAAAAGAAAAAGTATTTTAAGGCTACAGTTATTCTCTATCCGCCAAAAACCCTTATAATGGTGCCGTTATATCTAACTAAATTGAGTTTTTTCAATTAGGTCGAACTTTACGAACAAATTTAATAATGAAAATGCAATATTGCAATAGTTTCCATGACATTACTAAGTCGTAAGATGGTCGATGGATTACTGATGTTTATTCCTCTGCGCCAAATGCTGAACACAATACGGTTGCACAAGTATTTTACTTTCTTCTTAATTTATGATTGGCATTTGTCTCTCGGCTGTCCTCACATGACAGTACCTTCAAATTTCATTTCAAACGCCCTCTAATATCTCTATGCAAGTACTACGGTTAGTAAAAGTTCGAGAAACGGCAGAAGCAGCCATAATTTGCCCGCATAATATTTTGCGTTGCCCGAAAAAGTGCTGTACATTACATTATCCGAAATATAGGACTGAGAAAGTCTGGAGTTTAGACTACACTAATACTTCTGCATTAACCAAAAAGAAAAAGTATTTTAAGGCCACAGTCATTCTCTATCCTTAATTTATGATTAGCATTTGTCTCTCGGCCGTCCTCACATGACAGTACCTTCAAATTTCATTTCAAACGCCCTCTAATATCTCTATGCAAGTACTACGGTTAGTAAAAGTTCGAGAAACGGCATAAGCAGCCATAATTTGCCCGCATAATATTTTGCGTTGCCCGAAAAAGTGCTGTACATCACATTATCCGAAATATAATTATGGAGGGAGGGGGTGGAGACACACGTTTATAAATAGTAATTGCATATTCTTTGTTTTCCACGCATGCACTCGCTGTGGCCACCGGGAATATTCCGCGATTATTTCGTTAACCCATTTCTTAGTCGTAATTTGAGATGAAAGAACGCAGCACGGATTTTTACGCGCAGGATATTTTTTTTCCGGACCTGAACAATATTCGTGCTTTCATTGTTTTGTGACCGGAAGCTCTCCTCATACCGCCTGCTACGCGCCGCCATTTTTCGAAAAAAACAAATTAGAATGACGCCAAATTTTTCGCATGGACAGAATATTCCAATTAATTTTAATCTTATTATGCAATCAAACTCTTTCAAATTTCCAGATCGCAATTTCCCCGGGCCAGGGCTGAACAAAAAATGACCCTCGTGTGTCAAAAAAATGCCTTCCTGCAATTAGTGGAACATATTTTTTTTGCTGTTCATTTCGCAACTACCGACTGCTCCCCGGTACGACGTATAAAAAAATATGTACGCCGATGGGCCCTTTTATGAAAAATCGCGCCTCCCGCTGCCATTGTTACGCCGTAATGACATTAGCATTCTGAAGAGCGTTTCGCGTCCCTAACGAGGCGAAAACCAAACTGAAGCGTGTTACTAAGCTTGAGTGATGGGAGAGCGGTTGCGTGTGGAGGAAGAGGTTAATGGAAGGAAGGAGGGAGAGGCTGTGTGAGGCTGATGTGGCGGCGATAACTCGGGAGCCTCAGCGATATTGGTTTGGGTACAGAGGCCGAGAGTTTGGGCAGGTATCGCTCGGATTCCCATCGTCGGGGCTAATGATGAGACGTCCACTTCCCAAATTAAGGTGGTTACCGCAATTTTCGTTCATGTACAGATGAACGTGAAACTTTACAATCTTGTAATCATTAGTATTACGAGGGTGGACTGAAAAGTTCTCGGCCTTGAGTTTTATATTTCAACACAATCACCTTTAATGTTTATATATTTCATCCAGCGGTGTTCACGTGCCATTATCCCATACATGTATTGTTCTTCTGGAAGTGCAGCAAAATACTCTACGTAATCGCTTCTTGCGCGGACGAAAAACGTTGACCAGCGAGGAATATTTTGAGTTTTCGCAAGAGATGGAAATGCCAAATCCGGGGAATAGGGTGGATATCTTAGCACTTCTACATGCAAATCTCGTATGTATGAACAAAAGTGATAAAAGTTGCATATCGCCGATTTGGAATTTAACAATAAAATGGTATTTTAACATGTGGCCTTACGGTACTTCACCTATACTTCGAAAAAATTCTACTCTTTTTGTGAAGATTTCCCACTAATACCTTCTATATAGTTCATATGGCTTATAATAATGTCAAGGCATCATATCGAGATGAAAACACGTATTCTTACATGATTTCCGCTCAGATTACGAATTCCGCGCCGTAAATTCAAGCCATAACCATGTTTAAGGAATAATAAC
Organism: Ceriagrion tenellum; assembly: GCA_963169105.1. NCBI lineage: Eukaryota > Metazoa > Arthropoda > Insecta > Odonata > Coenagrionidae > Ceriagrion > Ceriagrion tenellum. Next base: position 39,664,810 of record OY720644.1, on the reverse strand, counting down.
TTTACAACATGTAAAAAACATAGTTCTTACATTATATATTTCGCTACAGGTATGGATATTTCACCCATTATTTCTTCTAAGTAATCATAATCTTGGGAGGCTTTGAAATTTTCTTCCCCTATTTTCTAAATGTTTTGTCACAATCGGCTACCCTGTAAGATAATTTTCGCATTTACCGTGTAAGATTAATTTATAGCTAGAGTATCCTTAATTTTTTATGATGCATAAATAGATATCGTTAAACATCAGACAGCATGTGACATTCAGCATCATTTGTTACCTGATGATGATGTATAAACACTGAAGCCCAGGTCGAATTAAATTTTATCTTTGAGGAAAATCGCTCATTTCATGTCAGCATCTTGCAAAACTTCCACTCAATTCCCCAGAAATCTTCAGATAGATTTTACCTATATTTTCACTCTATTTGTTTCTACAAGTTTCCTTGCCTTTCACCGTAAATTGTATTCATCCACGGCAAAAAAAAACTTTTTTGGGATTGGGTTGGTATTATGGCTAGTGTAATGGTCCTGTTAAATTCCGGCTGCGGGGTATTTATTCAAGATGAATTTAAAATTAATTATTAAGTGACATTTAGAGATGACTTTAACTGTAGCTTTCGTTTTTAGACACCTTACCTTACTCTAAGGGGGATGTATTCCACGTCCGAAAACGCTTCCGTACAGATCAGCCATTTCTTTTTATATGACTCTGTTTTGCTATCTGAAGTAAATGCGTATACATAGGCCTCTGGAATATGAATTTACGTTTACAATGAAGGCGGAAACTTTTTGCGTTCCACGCAACTACTTCGTGCGCGGAATAAACGTGAATTTGACGAAAATTAGGCGTTCCGCATGACGCGTACAACGTATATTTATTAAAAGCCTGGTACTTATTGTAAATTAGAATGTAAGTGTGTTGGTGTCGCCTCTTCAAACAGCCAACTACCCACAAACTGATTATCTACGACGAGTCACGTGCTGAGCCAATTCAAAGCCCAAAGATTTTTATTGACAAAATTGCAGAGATGCGGTGAAAAAGGACAATTTCGAAAAAAATTAATGAAGCAACATATCCATATCAAGAAGAAAAAAAAGTTGAAAGGTGTGGTTGAATGTGGTTGAAAAAATTCTTAGGAGGAGAAGTCTTATTAAAAACAGGAGGGCGTGTATGAAGCAATGTTCGGGGGTAAATGAGGCAAAAGAGGTTTGCAAGGATAGGTCAGTATGGAGGAAATTATTGAAGCAGAGTTAGGTGTACAAATGTGTATTTTTTAGTGAAACTTTGTGACTGAACCTACCCCGGAAGGGAATGGCGTGATTGGCATGTATGTATGTACCACATCAAATGGCCACTGTGGCCCAGTTATAGGCTGTCGCCTCTTCAAGGAAGATTTACTCCAGTATTTGGCATTTCAAGAAGTGGAATTGAACAGAAAAGAGATCTACCATTAATATATATTACTTAAGAAAACATGTATGACCCAAAGTTAAGCCCTCAAAAAAGAATGAGTGGAACTAATCCCTCAACCCACCCCTACAGTCACTATACTTCCACACTTCCCCATCTCTCACAACGCGTTAAACCAAACTTCGGAGCGAAGAGCTAAGAGCGCAGTTTCCATTCACAACGAGATTCAATTACTCTGGCGCGCGCGCGCGGGCGTGACTTGAGCATCCGTGGCGCCGCGCGCGCGCGTTGCGGCTGCTGCGCGAATCGCACCGTGCAGCGCGAAAAAAGAGTCGGAGGGAGTGGGGAGGTCGTTGTTTAAAGATGAGCAAGTTAACGGAAAAGGGGGGGGGATTTGGTGTGGATGGGGCTTAAACCGGCGCGGGGGGGACGGAGAGAGGGGTTTGGGAAACTTGGGAAGGGTATAATGAACCGGGAAAGGATGGGTGAGGGGGGGTTTTGGACGGAGTTTGGATTATTTGGGGAGTAAGGGAGGAAGGAAAGGTTGGGATTGGTCGAGGGACTATGTAGGGGTCGTTTTGGGGAGGAGAGGGGGAACAATGCATCCGCCATCTTGCGAACGATTTTTTGCTCGCGAGTGAAACAAGGAGTAGGGATGGGTGTTGGAGCAAGGATACGTACGACTTCGAGGCATGAAAATATTTCCGGCGGAGAGGAATGTCTTGGTAGAATGCGAAGATGAATAGATAGGTCAGCCGATAACAGCGGAGATTTTCAATTTCACTATTCTGCCAGCTGAGCGGTAGGTGAGAGAATTTGTATTAGGTACATCTACATCTACGTGATACCCTGCGAGCCACCACGAGGGTGTGTGGCAGGGGGTGAAGATAACCAAACATGCACTGTTGACATGCAACTAGGATATTTAATGGAGACATGCTAGATAATATGGTCACATGCAGCTAGATGGTTAGTATCTATATTCTATGAAATGGATTATTGGTTGTTATTACATGCATCATGCACTACAGACTACTCTTAACTATATTTCACCTACCTATCCCTTTGCTACGCTGCCAATTGTTCTCTCTTATAGTACGAGGGAAAAATGACATTTTAAATCTATCGGTACGACAATCTATCTCTCTAATTTTGTTAATATGATCAAACCTAGCATAATACGCAGGGGTTCTCAATATATATCTAACGTTATCTGTGAACAACTCTGTTTCGAATTTACTTAAAAGGTTTAACCTAAATTTTAACCTGCGTTCTGATAGTAATTCCCATCCTAGTTCTTCTATTAAGCTCGTAACACTTATACAATTATCATAACAGCCTTTAACAAACCTAGCAGATCTCCTTTGCACGCGCTCTAATTCTTTTACCATACCTTCCTCGTACGGATCCCATATATACACTAGCGGCATATTCTAAATGAGGCCTGACAAGTGTAAAATAGCTTCTTTCTCGAACATCTCATCGCATTTGCCTAGAACCCTTTTTACGAATCCTAATCTACGGTTTGCTACACTAGTTATTTCCCTGATGTGTTTCCCCCATGACATGTCTTCAGTGATGGTGACGCCTAAGTATATAATTGAATCTACGTTACATATTTTGTTTTCTTTGATGCAATAATTATTCCGGGGAAAGCCATTCTTTTTCCAAAAATTCATAATCGCGCATTTCTTCAAATTTAATTCTAGTTGCCATCTAGGTAGGAAAGGGTGGACCAAGTTCTCCAAGAATACAACATGAAAATAAGTGAGACAAAGACTACAATCCTAGTATGTGGAAGAGAGAAGCTGAATGTAAAAGTCACCGTAAGAGGAGAGAAATTAGACCAAGTGGATTACTTCACCTGTCTCGGAAGTTCCATCACACGGGACGGAAGAAGAGTATCGCACATCAAGTGTAAAATAGCTCAAACTAAGACGACGTGCATGGGAAGAAGACAGCTGCTGTGCTCAAAAAAGATAGGAGACAGCACAAGGAAAAATTGGTGAGGAGCGTGGCACTCTATGGATCGGAAGCATGGACCATTGGAAAAGCTGACCAGAACGGACTTGAAACCTTCGAAACCTGGTGCTGGAGGAGGATAAAATGGACGGACAAGATGAAAAAATGATGAAATGTACAGAAGAGTGGAAGAGGAGAAAACCATATGGAACACTATGCTGAAAAGATGAACGAGATGGATTGGACACACTCTGAGACACAATGGGTTTGTGAAGAACAAATTTGAAGGCAAAACTAAGGGAAAAGTCTCCATCGAAAGACTCAGGAATAAGTTCATGGACCAAATAAAGAGAGAGGTACATAGGAAGCGCAATCAGGCAGTAAGGGAACTAGCATTACATAAGGAAAGGTGGAGGGATGCAGTCAACCAATCTTAGGATTGAACAACCAAATATTGAATGAATGAGAATATCCGCCATTAGACCCCTCTTAAAGTCCTTATATCGTCTCTCTCTTCTTATTTTGTCCAGAATTCCTGTGTTCTTTCTTCTTCATCCCCTATTTCCCAGTGATCTACCCTCTACTGAAATCTTTAACGCTCCTTTCATTTAAAATATAAAATCCTACATTCATTTCTTCCGCCTCCTCCGAACCTCTGCTACTAGTATTCTCTCATCTCCAACCGTGCCCGATACCTCCTCGTTTGTCCTTCTCGTCACCCAGCTCACCCTCTCAATTCTTCTCCACACCCTCATCTCAAACGCCTCAAGTCTCTTCGTATATCCTCCCTTCGAAAGGACTAAGTCTCAGACCCAAACAGCGCCACACTCCGTATTTCTCATCAGCGTATACTTTACATCTCCATTCAGACCCCCCACAAGAATTTCTCACTCTTTGAAAATACTCTTTGGCCTTGATGATTCAACATCCTAGATCCCTACCATTAAACCCATTCTTCTCCAAAATTTTACCCAAGAACGTCAACTGCACGACTTCCCCTACTTTGAGCCGTCTACTCTTAAGGCGGGGACACAATGAACGTGTACGTGTGACGCGAGACGTTATCGGGACAACGGGTGACGGGGAACGCAAGTCAGCGGACACAATCGACGTTGACGCGGCCCGGAGTAACAATTGACTAACGCAGGCGCAGCTAAGAGATCAGGTGTAAACAAGTGTGAAAGTAAATAAGTTGTCTTCGCCAAGAGCTATCTTCAGCAGTTGGATGAATCTGCCGACAGATGGCTCCCATTCCCGGATTCTCAGGACTATTCTGATTGGTTTTCCTTGTACGGGACACGGAAAGAGATGAAAGTTGCCCATTTCTCGCGTACACGTTGATTGTCTCCGTTCACTACACTTTCCCGTCAGCTATCTTTTCGCGTATTCCCGTTGACGGCTCACGTTACACGTACACGTTGATTGTGTCCCAGCCTTTACTCGTAGTCGCACCTTATTGTTTCTAAAGAATCACATCATTTTCGTCTTCTAATGGTTATTCTCCATCCTATACTTCTCGGATTGCACCTTTAACCTCGGTTCATCATCATTGACTGCAACCCCTTGGCTGACTGACAAACCACTGCTTAATTATCTTCAAATCTCACTGGCTTTCTCATCCCAAATTTCATCACAGAGATCTTCACTCATGTATGTTTATCAACTGATCCCACCGTACCTCATTATTACGTTCTCATCTATATTTTCCCGTAGAGACGATATTTTTAGGACCAAAGGACTTGGTATTTGCTGTAGTTTCTTCAAACTTCTCGCTGCCCAGGTATGTTTCCAGCGCGTCTGCTCTCTCTGTTGGATTACCATCATTATTTATTTCTTCAACGTTATCCATCGTACCAGGGTTGAAATTTGTGACATGCAATGTTTGGAAAAGTTATCCATCGTGTTAGTTTCATTACGCGACGACCTGGTAACCCGTGATGCACCTAGCTAGTTTCCTTGCCACATAGGTCTGAGTCTTTGGTTATAAACTTATGGTTAGTCGGCGCACTACGACATTAGCAGTTGGAATATGTTGGAACTACCTAATTCTTATCTCAACGATTGTTTTCTTCATTTAACATTCTTGTCTTATGATCATTACCATGAGATTTTATATATAAGATCTTGTTTTATTGTCTGATTTGTTTTCGGTCGAGTTGGAAATAACTCAGTTTGCTCCGTCTAAACTTACATGATTTCAATAAAAGTGTATTTCTCAATTTAACGACGGTACCCACTGGCAAAACGCGACCATTCTCACTCAAGAAAATGTGAGGGAAAGAACACCCGATAAAATAATCACCATTATTAACTTAATTTTTTACTTTAAAATGGGAGAATGCTTAATGTTTACTTTGAGAGATTTTCGAAGCTAGTAAGTTACGTAAAATCATCATTATTATCATTGGTCGTCCAACACTAAGATTTGGTGACTGGGGCCAGCTAGACTTTCCGATTTATTGCTAGTTTTCTCACATCCTGATAGCTAGAAAGATATTCTTATGCACTTTCACGTTTATTTTTCGATTGACATCCTGGGACTTTTTCCTTTATATTTCCTTCAATTATGTCCCTCACGATCCGATTGTTCCTCAGCGAGTACCCCATCCATCCAGTTCTTCCTCATCTGTGTCCGCAATTTCTCATTTCATCCTTCCATTTTATCTTAAGCATTCTCCTCCAGCACAAGATTTTGAAGACCTATGGTCCATTTTGGTCTTCATTTCCAACTGTCCATAATTCCGATCCATAGAGCTTCACGCTTCACACGAATGCTTTCTCGCGCTTCTTTTATAGATTGTGATTCCATCGTATCTGATAAGAGAGCAGGTCGCATTACTTTAAATTTACATACATTTTTCCGTCGCTTCGTAAAGATTACAGAGCCCGTATTTATAACCGCAGCACATAATCGTTCGCTCTTGCCTGTAATCATAGTCTGTTGACAGCTTGATCATTTGCATCATTGCAAATATTGAACGTGGAGTTTTGGAATTTCCCGTTAAATCCGTTTTTTTTGAAATTTGTGGCTTCCAAAAATGTTGTCATTTGTGAAAATCCTCTTTGATCAGTTCCAAATAGGCGTGTCATGAAACAAAATTAATTAAGCACTCTGCGTAATTTGCCCACATGCTCTCCAACTATTTGTGAAGCCTGGCAAATGCATATTGAATTATTTAGGTATTAGGGGGAATACAAGGTTACTCGTGATGGAATTAATGTGCGACATAAAATAAAATATATTTCTACCATTCAATTAAGAGCATATGGAAAATGAATTAACTTGTTGACCTCTGGCTGTCCAGTCAATTAAACTAAAATTTGTTGTACCACCATGAAATACGGAGGTATTGTTTTCGGTGCGTTAATTTCGACATATTATTTACCGATGGTCGAGATGATTTGCACTAGAATGCATGGAAAAAAGACTGATTTTATCAGGCAAGCTTAAGTTAATTATCATGTGTAAAGAAACGATTGGCAGTACTGCAACATGATGACGGAATATAGAAACCGAAGGCTACACCATACACGTCATTATTGGTTGTTCAATCCTATGATTGGTTTACTGCAGCCCTCCATCCTTCCCCGGTGTAACACCTTGGTGCCTCTTCCCATGTACATTCCTTTTTATTTAGTCTTTGAACTTATTCCTGCGTCTTCCTCTGGGGATGTTTCCCTCTATGTTGCCTTCTATTGTCATCTTCACAAACCAATTACGTCTCAGGGTGTGTCCGATCCATCTGATCCTTCTTTTTTCTATGGTGTCCAATATGGTCCTCTCCTCTTCTACTCTTCAATACACTTCATCATTTCATATTTTGTCTGTCCATTTTATCTTCAGCATCCTCTTGCAGCACCAGATTTCTAAGGCTTCTAGTCTGTTCTGGTCAGCCTTTCCAATGGTCCATGCTTCCGATTAATAGAGTGCTACGGTCCATACGAATGTTTTCACTTACTGTTTCCTAGTTTGTAATCCTATCTTTTTTGACCACAACAGTTTTCGTAATTCTTTTATTATTCCTTTTTTGTTTGTATACAACTGCAACCATGGAGTCACGAATTATAACAAATGACGCGGACCGCATTTTAGTGAATTGTTATGGAATGAAGTCAGGTTGGATGCGAAATTAGTGAACATCGCGAAAGCAAGCATTTTTTTATTTTTAATTGTAAAAAAGTGACTTTGATGGATTGACAATTTCTATTTCATTTGGACTAGAGCTGTGCGAATGCTTCGAAATCGAGTCGAATCGACTCGAATTAGGCTTGATTCGATTCGATTCCCCTGCGAATCGGGATTCGCAGATTATTTCCGAATGATTTGAAATATTCCAATCTCATAGATTCGTCTTCGAATCGTTGCTTGAATTCAAACATGGCGCTCATTCCAAAAATGGTGCGCAGTCCGTTTAGACGATGTTTTCCTCGCGCGAAAAGAAAATGTAAACGACCACATGTTATTCTGTGCTATTCTTTGTGCCACTATAGATATATAAACTAATGTAGGGCCCTGAAATATCGTGAAAATCTTTAATCGATACTTAAACTGCGCATAAGCTTATGCATTTTATTTAGAATTCGAATTCGATTCGCCAGGGAATTTTTCAGGGTGATTCGAATCGCTACTGAATTTTTAAAAAAAGTTCGTTTCGATTCGAAATATCTTCTGGGAGATTCGATCCGGTTCGATTCGAAATGAAAATCCCTGATTCGCAAAGCACTAATTAGGACACATTTTCCTTACTTTCCATGCTTTGTGTCCTCGAAATGTCCTTTTTCGTTTCCACACTCTTGACGCCATCGGTAGCAATCTAGTGAGTAACGTCGCCAATGTCTATTTCTTTTCTCGGCATCTCCCTATATTACTGGCTATTAGATTGTGATTAGCGACGAGCCTTTCCAGTTATTTCAAATCGTAAATGCCAAAAACTTATTTACCATCATTCACTTCACTGCTATTGCTCCAAAAGCGTCTCCCATCACCGACTCGAATTTTAAAAAATACGAATTCCCTTCAGCCAATTACGTTCGTCCGCGAGATGTTTCTTTCTCTTTCATTGTTTCTGGACCCTCAAACTAATATGTTCGTGTTTATGTTCTCTCAGTGATGTTCCCTCAGGGTTCATCGCGAATATCACGACTCGTTGAACGCCATAAGGGAGATGAAATTCGTATGCGATGACTGCTTTCATTGGTTCATTCAAATTGGTTTTGTTAACGAATAATCACTGGGAGATTAACGCTTCGCACAAGTGTATGATCCTGTCAGAAATACTGTAAAGCGGTGATTCAGGATGCTGATAAGATACACATTACGAAGATTATTAGGAGGATAAGTCATGCATCATCTACATTGCGCTGTTAGATCCATCTTCAGGGCAAGGGAAAATCCTTTTTTTTTATCACTCCTTACTTAGGAGCTGCATGAAAATGTCATTAAAATAAAAAATGTGTATATTTTTGTAAAAAAATTGTCAAAGTTACTCTAGTGATAAAATGGTTGCTCACTCAAGACTCAGAAAGCCTATAAACAATGCCCGCGATTCTTTCCGTAATAGTTGCTAAGTCACTATTTTTACGTTCCAGTTTCCTTTCCTTTCCTGTCCTATGACGCGTCCTGCGCAGGCGCTCTAATCTATTCCGGGTCTCGCCACCCGGAATAGATTAGAGCGCATGCGCAGGACGCGTCATAGGACAGGAATGGAAAGGAAACTGAGACGTGTAAATAGTGACTAAGCGATTCATAGCATGATAGAAGTAAAATCCAGTTAAGTTTGAACAATTATCGTAAGCATCGCACGCACCGATGAAAATATTAAAAATAAAAATTAATATAACATAACATGTTAACATTTATAGATAGGGCCAAGTTACCGTGGCGTGGATTTGGGATTTATTTAATGAAAATATTTGGTAAACCTTTTTACCCATTAACACAATAAATGGGGATGCGTTCTACTAAAATTAGAAACACTCACATAATTGCAATATATTATGAGATATATTTCAAATTATACGGGATGTGGTGACAAAAAAAAGGAATCATCCCGTAGACCTTCACAACCCTCAACATAGCACACTTCACATCACTAAATCCTTCCCCGTAACCGCTTCTAGAGTATGAAACTCTCTACCATCTAAAGTTAGAAATATTAAATCCATCCACGCTTTCAAGTCCAAGGTGTATGATATCCTAATAAATAATCCTAAAATGTTGCCTGTCTAAAATTGAAACGAAGTAAAATTAAACAAATATTAAATTGGATGCCTTATACATATTGAAGAAGAATTAATCTATGAACATGAATGTATTCAACTTTATACTTGTAATTATTACTGTTATCATTAATTACCTTTTTCCTCACGGTTTATATGCTTAATCATGTATTTAAATGTTATCCTAGTAGTGCTCTCTGCAGTAATATGTACGGCTGTATTACGAATTCCAAGCTTACAATGAGTTTTTTTATTTTTTGTTTTGCCTGTCATCATTGTATAATTAATTCGATTTTGTATATTGAGTTTCATCATTGTATTATTAATCTAATTTTTGAATTTCAAAATTGTATTAATTTAAAAAATTGTACCTCATTATCTCAGGGGCTAAGAGTAGCCCACGATAATAAACGTTGTTACTATTATTATTATTATTTCAAAAACCGTCATATTGACTCCTTCGTCGATTCTTGCGTTACAGCTCGTCGATCTGCTGAAATGCTCTCAAGTTGACAACTCACTCGCAGTGATTGTCGTTCGGTAAATAAATCCGTCTGCCCCTAAAATCGTTGATTTCATATCTACCGCAATCTTTTGCGAACCCTGCTCGTTCGCGATATGACAGGAAGAACTGATCGCTGGCCTATGTCGGTATCCAATATTCTTCGTGATGTGGAATAAGGCTGGAGGGCGACGACAAGAGTTTTTTTTGTGAGTGAAAAGGTTGGTTTTTTTAACCATGGAGAGAGAGAGAAATAGAGAGTAACAAAAGAGAAGATGGCCAGAGGATATTCCGAGAGAATTTGGAAAAAAAAATTAAAACGCGATTAATTTTCACCCGCGCGTTAACAAACAAGCGAATTCGGAATTGCGTCTGCAATTAAGCCCCACCCTACCCAGAATTAAAAAAAAAGAAATTCCCTCACCCCCTTTTCGACGAATGGTGATTGTTTTTTCATTTTGATTCGTTCGCGGGGAAAAAATAATTGCCTCGTCCGTTCGTTGCGGGGGCATTTTTTTCGGGGACGTGTGATCTCAGGGGAATTGAATGCGACGAGCTGGGGAATCTCTGTGCATGCACGATGGCCATATGCTGTGCCTTCGGCGAACGACTGTTAATGTAAACATGTTTATACTTTCAGAGAGAGTCGGTCTCATAAATCAACTTCCTCCCAACGTCCGGCCAAGAGAATAGCGCAGTTGAGGTCCCAAACCCACGACCAATAGGACAATGGCTTTCAAAGACTTTTCGGTGAGACACGTGACGTAGTCGACACGCCATCATGAATGAGTGGCAGCCGAAGTGATTTTTCATGAATCTCTTTCGATATCATGTTATTCGATGTCACGAGTTAATATTTGTTTGTTAAACATTAGCAAAGAAATAGTTGAGCTTGCTAAAAATTAGCAATATTAGCAACATTCTAGCCTATATCATGAAAACTTTTAAGGAAGTTGGCCGAGACGAGTGAAAATCCTTCTTAAAATATTATGTACCGTGCATCAAAACATTAACTTATCGTTATTATATTAGTGAAACAAGCCTAATTACGAACTTGCGACAACACTAAACGCTTCTAAAAATACTTAAATTCGAAGAAATATACTGATTTGGCTGAGAAATATATTAAAACTAAACAATGTTTACACGACCATATGATCTCAACGTATCTCGCCATCTTGGATTATTAGCTCACGTGATATGCCTCCCCAGTCGCCATTGAACATGTTTTCTGATTGGCTGAATTTCCGACTGTCGACTGCGCTATTATAGTGGCCGGACTCTATATCCTTTGGAAGGAGAAAGTTATCAGTATGAAATCTGTCGCTAGTAATTCCTCCCATAGATATCGCTGAGGTGTATTTACAGAGTTTCTTGTAGTTTACGACATCTAATCGCTCAGTTAACTACAATTTATCATAAAGGCTACGTGATCATGATGGCAATGTCAACCACGTATAATATAACCAGCTCTAAGTGAGCCCCTCCTTCCGTTTCGTGGGGCATTGAAATATGGCAGGAGCTGGTCGCATTTTGCTAGAAGTGGGTTAATCTTGTCGTCGGTATCCTCTTCTCACGTACGATATTACCTATTTAATCCTTTCCTTTCCGGTTCTTCCACCTATCATTTTTGGTTGGAAAAACTCTTTTTTTAAGTTAAAATTTATGATTTTAGTCAAACTTATAATTAACCATCGAGAGGTTTCTACATAGCAGGTACGGTCGGATTCAAATATATTGCAAAGAGTCCAGCGGCGCCACTTACGCTTCTCAAGGAAATTGAGTTTCACTTACGGCGCTGTTATTCTTTGCTAGGCAACGCTATCTATTCATCTGTTTATTTGCACGTATTCAAATGGTAATAGTTGACCAATTTCCTATATTGTGCTAATTTGTTATCACACTTTCGTTTCGGTTGGATTTACGATTTGAATATGGATAATTATTATTTATTAATCACAACTGTTACGCTAAATGATACATTACGTAGTGTTTGCCGTGGGTATATTGTATGCCAGGAACGATCTGTGTTTAATAATAAAGTTTGGTATTTCAATTTATCAATACGTCGCAGCATGTCATTGTTACTCGAGTAGATCATATTATGTAATAACAAGTTAGCACAAAACAAACAATTGCTCAACTGTTACAATTTAAATACGTTGAAATAAACAGCTGAATATATAGCGTTGCATAGCAAAGAATAACAGCGCCGTAAGTGAAACTCGATTTCCTTGAGAAGCGTAAGTGGCGCCGCTAAATTCTTTGCAATACATTTGAATCCAACTGTACATATGATGGGTCTCCACATCACTGTTTACGACATCAAACTCTTGCGATGGAAAAAATCTATCCGGTTAAAAAAACATACTCGTAAAAAATTTTTTCTTGGAAACATGTGGCATTTGATATTTCATTACAAAACTGAGAAAGGCTATCGTTGCATGACAACAGAAAGATTACAGGAAATAGTCATGCCGAAGCAGTTTTTTTGTAAAAAGTCTGTTTCCCTGAGATCATCCTGTCACCTATCCGGCATTTTGGAATGAAATATTACTTGAAACCGGTGAAATTACCTATGAGGACTAAAAAAAGTACCTGTAATCCAATAAAATTGAAGTCTTACAGGGCATTTCTGGCGTTTATTGACAAATTTCAAGCTACCCGGGACTAGCCACGGAGTTCCACTTTTACGGAGTCACCCGCAATGCACACACGTGCGAATTTCCACAGAGAAAAAAATCATCTCGGTCAAGGCGGATGATTTTTTCTCTGTGGAAATTCGCACATTTCTGGCGTGTTTAATTTCCTAAGCTTTATAATTCTATTCGTTAATTCCCCCTTTAGAAAGATAGCATAACAATCTAATTCATACATAACTTTGATCAATTTGATTAGGAATGTTAAAATTAACATATGGTGACTTGAATACCAAACTTAGTACACTCACACGTTGGAAAATTATGCCGGTATTTCAGCGAAAGAGGTGTGAAAGATGGAGAAATGGAAGGGTGGGACACGAGATAAAAAATATACAATGTACACGCTCCTCTATATGTCTAAACGTATGTTCGATCGCGTGAGCTGCCACCTAGTGTTTGCAGTCTTGCGTGAACGCCATGAGCCATTACATATCGCCGTTACTATTATTTGTCGACCATCCGAGAAGTGCCAAATTGAATTTCGCTCAGTCCTTGTTTCTTTTTTATTTCACTCGCCGGAAATTTTCCGATCACGCACGGTTTGAGCGAATGTCAAGAGGGAATGATGGGGATGAGACGTTTTATTTATTTATTTAAAAAAAACTATTTTCCCTCCAAAAATCTCCCCCGTTCAACTTCAATTTTTTATCTTCACTGCCGGCGACGAATAAATAAAGAAGAGTCCGCATGCGTCGAAGCGTGAGATGGGATGAGAGGTTATTTTTTTTTCCCTCGTGCAGTATGTACTTTGCGTACCTATATGAAAGGTGGATGGTACGGGGGTGGGTTTTGGGGAGCGTGAAAAAAAAGGTGATGTGGGGTCGTCTGTTTTTAAGGGCCGGATTAGGGATCGTGGTGGGTGAGGGTAACGCGAATGAGGGTTTGGGGGATCAACGGTGGGGGGTTGGCGGTGTTTCTATTGGCCCGGGGGCTAAAAGGAGACTGGAAGGGGGTGCCAAAGGGCCAATTTTAATAGTGTTCAGAGTCCGAGACAATTAGGTCACCGCTGTCGTGGCTACGAATTTTATTGCGCCCTCTTTCGACAAAAATGCTCCTATCATTTCAATCCAGGACCACACTTTTCTGTTGTCTAGACCAGTGGTCGGCAAACCGCGGCTCGAGAACCACATATGCGGTTTTTTAGCCCCTTGAGTGTAGAGCTACCATGAGGTAAGCGAACTAGCATTAGCTAGGGAAGAATTGAGAGGTACAGTCAACCAATCTTATACCCGTTTTTTTCAAGGGGCACGTAATTGCACGATCTTATGTCTGCACAAAAACATATTGTTTAATGAAATGCTATCACAGGAAAAAATTTAATTTACCAATATGCTTGACCGTATTCTGTTCGGGTTTTTGCCGCGTCGATCCGTTTTTGGGGGGCGGCAGTTTCGCCTGCCTTCTGGCTGGCTTCATCGGGTCCTAAGTCCAGTTCATCAGGTCCTAAATTTGGGACCTGACGAGGCCGGCTGGGGGGCGGGCGGGGCTGTTGTCCCCCGGGAATGGGTCGGCGCGGTGGGGGCCCGAACAGAATGCGGTCATTAAATAACCGCGGAAGCCTCCGTACCAATTTAACCAATATGCTTGTATTTTTTGTTGCCATTATTATATCATTTATTGCATGTACCCACTTTCCCTGTGCATATCTCTCTCTCTGTACTCGAGCTCTAATATTAATGTATACCTTTTGTATGTTCTTAGTGGACCAAGTGGTCCAAGAAATATTTCTTTATCTTATCTTTATCTTATCTTACAAATGTGCATTTCGAATTGAGTCGTGTGAAGCGATTACTTTCAAGAAAGCATGCGAGGAAGCATGAACGCGAGATGGCAAAATACCCACGCTCTAATTCGATAACTATTGCACACCAGACTGAGAAAAGGATTCAGTTTTAAACTGAGCATTTTTGTGCCAGGTTTAAAATGGGCTTTAGGATAGAACGACCTATTATGATGCTATATGATGTATAAAAATTAATGTTTGTTTGTTCGTTTTCTATGCGTTCCAATACCATTCATCAGATTATGATGAAATTTTGGTGAGTTGGTGTGCGCGTGCCCGCAAAGATTTATGGATTAATAAATCCTCTGTACAATTGCGGGGCCGAGTCATTTCAACAAATGAGTGGTGGCACGCGAGATTCTCAAACAAGCGAAACACGACAAGCAAGCAGCAAAGAGTATCGTTAACGAGTGGCTCAATCACGTGCATCAGAATCGTATCAGTACGACTTAATATCACGTAAATCACAATCATATCAGTGAGACATAGTTTGTGTTAAAAGGTACGTAATTTATTTGCACGCACAATAAAATTTGATGCAAAGGTCTCTTCGTTTCTTTTTTTTTTAATTTCTACATCAAATTTTTGCATAGGCTTCGCATTTTCCCGAAGCTGGATCTTAGTCACTATTTACACGCTCCAGTTTCCTTTCCATTCCTGTCCTATGACGCGGCCTGCGCGTGCGCTCTAATCTATTCCGGGTGGCGAGACCCGGAATAGATTAGAGCGCATGCGCAGGACGCGTCATAGGACAGGAATGGAAATTAAATGGGAACGTGTAAATAGTGACTCAAAGCTCGAAAACCTTAAAATTTGGCTCTATTTCCAACAATAGAATTTAATTTTTTTTAATTTAAATTTATTATTTAATTTTATTTTTATTTTAATTTTTTTGAATTTTAATTTATTATTATTTAATTTATTTTAATTAATATTATAGAATTACAACAATAGAATATTTACTTGGAAACCGCAGAATAGGCATGGAATGGAAACTCGTGCCATCATTTGTGCGTTACAAATTCCTGTGTAGGTACGAGGAATCCATCGGACTAGGTGTCAAATTCGATTGTGTTTGCTTTGTATATGTGTATCTACTCAGGAAAAGAGGCATTGCGACGCATGCCGGGCACAGCTCGTTAGCTATAAAATATTGATGCGGCAATCTGCTGATAGGTCAATTTCCTTCACTTTTTAAACTACATATTTTTTTAAGGAGTTTAACTAAGTTCTTCACTTGCTTAAATATTCTCGTGCTAAAACTGTCGTCTCTCACTGAATCCTCCGTTGCTGAGGCGCCAAAATATACGCCTATAGCGGTATGAAAAGGGCCTTCATAAAAAGCGATGATTAAATTCACCTGGAGATTTCATCTTTTTGCGTGCCCCACCTTGTCAGATTGAGCGAGACATAACTTTTATATTCTGTGAACGCTTTCGTGTTTGGTATACGAGATATTAATAAAATTCTTCGTGCAAGACGTGAATGATCGATTTTGATCCCAGAAAATGGCATCGCAACCCATGCCGGGCACATATGGTTATCACTAAATCAAAAGAAAGATGGACTGGGATTGGGTTGCATTTGGGATGGGTTCGAAGGGTTTCCGTGGCGACGACGGAGGATGCCTGAGAACGAGAGGGAGAGTCGGTACGGAGGCTGCAGCCGGCGAGGGAGCGGAGGAAGAGGAGGGGCATGATTGCGCGGCGGCCAGGAATCCCTAAGAACAGGGAGCAAGATAGTCTGGGTTGGAGGCGGCAAAGGAGCTTCGAGGCCTTTAGGAAAGGGCTCGGGGGGGGGGGGGGGGGGGGGGACGGTCGAATCGGCTGTCAGCGGCAGGACCTGCTCCTCGCTGTTCGCCCCACCCCTCCACAACCATCCCCTTTCGAAAATACACTCCCTACCCCCTCTCCTCTGCTTCCTCTCTTGCTCCCAGATTCCCCTCGAAGCCGCTATCCTGCGCGTAACACAATCCCCCATTATGGGCCCGCTCTCACCCTCTCGGGAGACCGCACGGAATACTAGGGGGAGGAGACTATGGCCATGTTCCGAATCAAGTATACTCCATGGTATACACTGTACCCAGTCAAGACTGTTTGCCAAGGAATGCATTGAGCGCAACTACAATGGCACCGTTCAAGTATTAAGGGGACTGTACACCCCCGTCAGAATCGCTTCCGTTCACGCTTACGCGCTTTCATTTTACGACTTTGCCTTGCTACTCAAAATGAATCTGTTTACGCAGACCTGTGGAGTAATAATTAATATTTACAATAAGTGCCGTAACTTTTTACTTTTTGCTTTCCACATAACCATTCCGACCGCGGAAAAATGTGAATTTGACGAAAATCAGCTCATGGCCATTACGCGTGTGACGTATATTTCTTAAAATCTTTGCACTTATTGTAAAAAAGAATCCTTCATCTGTATGGAGGATCATGAAAATGTTGAATATTGTGTATATGGTGTCACTCTGAACATTATTCTGAACCCTTGCAATGCATTTTCCACTGCGGTGGCGCTGCTGTCCAGGAAGGGGAATGGAGGAGAAGGCGCAAATATCTCGTCGGCTGCGGCAGAAGCAGAAACCAAAAGGGCATTTTCGTCCGAGATCCTCGGATGAAAAATTCAAAGAGAGATGCTACTTCTCTCTGGTTAGGCCACACCTCGAATACGCCGCGAGGATTTGGGACACTGGTCACAAAGATTAAACCAAAAAAATTAATAAAATACAAAGGAAAGCAGCGCGTATCGTTTAACCCTTGTGTGCATATCCGGGTTTTCTAACACTAACGCATACCCGGGTACCCGGGCGCCGAAAAAGATTATAAGTGGAATAAACAGTATCTACATTTGAAATATCGTTTGCTAATATTACTTACTTCCAGCTGCACATCATTTGCGACTAAGTAAAGATAGTAGTGGCGGAGAATGCCCGTGGGGGGCAAATAATACGCTACCAGCTGCTCTTAAATGACAATTTAACAAGACTTTACCGGCCATCTGCAAATCTAACTATTGATGAGCAGCTTTTCCCATATCGAGGACGAACGAGGTTTGCCCAGTATATACCCAATAAACCTGGGAAACATGGAATAAAAATATGGTGGATTTGCAATGCTGAAAATGGGTATTATCTTCACGGCATTATATACACAGGAAAACAAGGAAACATTCGAGGAAAAAATCAAGGGAAAAGGGTAGTAAAAGAGCTCGCGGTGATACATAAAGGTAGTGGTAGAAACATTACCATGGACAACTTTTTTACAACATTTCCTGCTGCATGGCTTCTGCCATCATGAAATATAACAATTCTCGGTACTGTTAGAAAGATCAAACCATACATTCCGAATGCTATGGCTGCTTCGAGTGATAGGGAAGTATACTTCCCCATTTTTGAATTTTTATAAAAATGTAGCACTTTGCTCATAAGAACCTAAAAAGCACAAAGCTGTAACTCTGCTATCAACGATGCATTGCGACACTAATATATCAGGGGATCGGGTTGGTGTGGTGGCTAGAGTACTCGCCTACCACACGGGCGGCCAGGGTTCAAATCCCTGCAGATGCGGATGCTCTGGCGGCGGCGGCGGTTTTTCAGAGGAAACCCGATCCCTACTTGAGGGTACTCCGTCTGTCGGATGGGACGTTAAGCCGTGGTCCCCTTCGCGCCTTTCGTTAAGAGCAAGCTAATGCCGACGCCGGGATTCTATCCACCATTCCTCCCTTAACTGTCCCCTATGGCGCACATGACTTAAGCCGTCGGTCGCCTCCCCAAATTTCCAATCCACTAATTATATCAGATAATGAATACTAGACTATAACAAATACACGGTTGGTTTCGATGCAATGGACCTAAATCTCGGCCGCTACGCTACCCAACGGCGCACTTCTAGAAGGTCATTTGCAATGTTTTATAATATGCTAAACATTGCTACCTTTGCAGCTTATATCATATATCACGAAAGTAATAAGAGGATACTATAATAAATAGATCAACTTCGACTTATCTCGCGGCAATTGAGTGAGGATTTAGCAAAGCCATTGATTGAAGATCGTGCACAAAATCAGCATGAAATGAGGAATTTTTGACAAACAAATGCCACTGAAGGTGCTATTGGCAGAATTGTGCGGAATGCGGAGATGTCAAGTACTTCCACTCCAAGAGATAGCACTGGTAGAAAAACTGTGGTTGGAATTTGTGAGGCATGCATACAACAGCCTAACAGATTACGTAGAAAGACGAGAAAATGTTGTGATTCTTGCAATAAACCTATTTGCAATGAATATTGTGTCACAAAAATTTACACCGCCGCCCCCGGTGGCGGGTTAAAACTGCTACGAGCGTACATATAGTGTCTTACAACTTTAAGAGGGATTAAGGTGGGAGCCCCTAGAGACTCGGAGGCTACTCGCTAGGCTTAGGTTGCTTGAGAAATTCAGAACTGATATTTTTCAGAGCGACACACAGAATATTATCATGATTCCTCACTACATTCTAGGTCTGACAGATGCGATAAAATAAGAGAGATACACTGCCGAACATATAGATACAAAAACTCGTTCTTTCCGCGCACAATAAGCGACCACAATGTAAACTGAGCTCCACTAAATACACTCCTATAATACATGTCACCATTTCATCTCCCAAAAACTTACAATATTACACGGCTGGTGACCTAACACCCTTTGCCACACGCCCATGCGGCGGCTCGCAGTGTATACGTAGATGTAGATATACTACGAAAATTATCGTCCATCGAAAAATATATGATTTTCCTCCATCGGCAAATCTATTTTAACTTATGTAGGAACGGAAGAGGAGCAGGAGCTCACGATACCGGACGCTGTCTTACGTAAGCGACGTGACAGCGATGTTAAATAGCATTCAGGTCATTCCAACAGCGATGTGTAGGAATGACCTGGATGTAAGGAGAGAACTAAAATAGGGTGAAAAATCATTTCGAAGTTTTTTATCCAGGACAAAAGGTAATAAACGAAAGGCCTCAGAAACCAAACAGAAATGGGAAAAACGATCCTACTTTTAAAAGTAGGCCTTAAAAGTAAACTAGAGCGCAGAAACTTGCTCTTCTTTCTAAACTACCGTAGATGAGCAGAATCCATTTGTTGAAGAAGCATCAAACACTTTTCCAAAAACCCGCATATAATTTTAAAGGAAATCAAATTCACATTTAAAAAAAAACTTAAAGGAATTGGGTACAAATCCCACGCGCACATCCATTAACTTTCTATTGCCAATCTACCAAAGATTAGCGACTGGCATAACGTATTTCAGTTTCTTTTTAGTAAATTATGTAAATTTTCAAATTTCCTATCATTGCAATTTTATACCATATCATTTGTAAATGAAATATTTAATATGATATTCGATAATATCGTCGTCATAGAAACGACAATGTTGGGTTTATCCACTGCGACAGTGCCTTTGTAAGCACGAATATCGTCTCAGGTGCTTTACAATGTAGACTTGATGCGTGAACATCTAGTTCACATAATCCACCGTCGAAATTCGCCTCGAAGGAAGATGGCTTGGAGGTGTAACTGGCTAACAAACCTGTCCGGAAATTGGGAGGTCCGGGTTCAAATCCCGGTCAAGTCAACTGATTATTTCGTTTCGGATTTCGACCCTTGGTGCATGTAATTTTGCTTTAGTGTGTTAAAATTAGCTCGCATTTATGTATTTTTCAAACTGTGCAGAAATTTTATGACACCACCAGGCGAATGCCTAATGTTATGTCCTGTTAGGAATAATTATTTGGGGGGATCGGGTTGGTGTGGTGAAGGTGTGAGATTGCTGATATCGATGGAAAACATTGTAAAAACATTCGGACTAGAGTTTTGGCTAACCATACGGGTGGTCTGGGTTCAAATCCCAGCATAGGAGGATATTTTTCAGAGGAAACCCGATCCCTACTTGAGTGTCTTGTGGAGGGCACTTCAAGTGCAGTACTCCGTCTGTCGGATGAGACGTTTAACCGTGGTCCCCTTGGCGCCATTCGTTAAATGCAGGCAAATGCCAACGCAAGCTTTCCATCCACCCTTTCTCCATTACCTGTCTCCTATGTCGCAAATGACCTTAGCTGTCGGTCGCCTCCCCAAATATCCAATAATTATTTGGTTGAGCGGTCAGCAAAAAGAGGCGAAAATCGCCATTCCGCACTTCCTTATCATCTCCTGTCTTCACCACCTTATCTCTTTCGTTTACCCATCATTCCTTGTCCACGTTTCTTCTCCCCCTCAACGCTCCCCTCCTAATCTTCCCCCAACCTCTCTCCCCCTCCCATTCCTCCCGGGGGCAATTTCATACGACTCGAGATATGTTTTTTTATACGCTTTTGTGCCCGCGCCTCTGGGCGAGGTTGACGCCGTAATCGGATTTGCCCGGACGAATGGGCGCCTAAAGGCAGGCGAGGGAGGGTGGGGGGGGTGCGATGGAGGGAATATAATACGCGTGCTTGTTTGTGTTTTGGGTTGTGCTTGAGTGAGGAGAGAAGGCTGGCTGGGTATGTATGTGTTAGGGGGGGAAGGATAATGCATTTTAGCGGAGGGAGATGGTTTTGGGGGGAACAGAGGGAGGGGCTAGGGGGTGTGGACGCCCAGAGCTAAACGATGAGTAAAGATCATTTAAGCGTGTGGGACTCGGCATTCATCTTGGAACCCTCTCCCGCATCCATCTACAACGGACCTTCTTTTATTCCCCCCGAATAAA
This sequence comes from Ceriagrion tenellum, assembly GCA_963169105.1. Classification (NCBI taxonomy): domain Eukaryota; kingdom Metazoa; phylum Arthropoda; class Insecta; order Odonata; family Coenagrionidae; genus Ceriagrion; species Ceriagrion tenellum. Next base: position 39,643,499 of record OY720644.1, on the reverse strand, counting down.
AACTTCTGTTTACGATTAATCTAGATGCACGTGGTAAATTAAAAGAGACTAGAATCTCCATTACGAGTTCCTTTCGTCTATTACTTCATATTCCATTATGTCTAATGCAAGATATGTAAGTAACGCGATTGGTTATTGATGCTGCCTGTTTTAATTTCTCAATCCTTAATATTTGATCTTAATTCTGCGAACTGTTATCCTGATTTTTACATCTATATATATAAAAACGAATGTATGTCTGTCCTGTATGCATTACTACACTGTTGATCCGATCGCCAAGAAACTTTAAGAAGTTGTTGAGTACACTCTTGCGAAGGTTTCGAAGGTTTTAGGTATACATTTTTTTTTAATATTGCCCCTCCCCTACCCCCCCAAGGCCCTCTTAATCTTTCGAATACTTTTCGCGCAACAACGCCCAACGGGTAAGCTAATAATCCTAACCTCAATTTTAATCCTATCGTGCTGAAATTTTGCCGAGTGATAGTTCAAGGCAGGAGGGAAGTTGTAGGCTACTTTAAAATGATCTCAGGGCCCATACAAGTCCCAAAAAGGGGCCCTTAGGTGGTTCGCGGTACGTATCGGGTTTTGTGCAGTGGTTTCATTTTTTACTTTTTTAAATTGTTTCCGCTCAAGATAGAGAGTTGGAATTTTATTTTTAATGTCTGAAAGAATGAAGTTTTTAATTCTTTCAATTAATTATCCTTTTCACTTCGAAATTGACTGAAAATTGAGTTTTTAGCTGCAGAAACACATATTTTTCAGTGAAATCAACAATACCATATTCGTTTGACAACCAGATTTCGGTCATTGCTGTTGGAATTCATATTGCTTAGTTGAGCCGATTAGGAATGCTAAGCATTGAGATTTGTGCAGCGGTTAATTATTTCGCTTTTTAAAACAACTTTAACTAAAGATAGAGAGTTGAAATTCATTTTATCGCATACCCGAAAGCATGATACTACTAAAATTAGTGGTATCATGCCCGAAAGAATGAAGTTTCTCTCTTTTTCAATCGATTTTCTTTTAGGCATTTTCCTTGACAACCAAATAAACAATAAATCAAATCTTAATTCACGAAAATGAGATTCTGAATAGCTACTCAACAAGTAAGTTTGTCACATTGTTTACCTACTATTGTCTTACAATTGTGTAGATTCTCTGCAGAAGAAAATATTAATTAAATAAAACAATTGCTTGAAATGTAGTCAGTTATCACAACTACTTACTAACTCCTCACCTCTTATATAAAGAGTTTTGAAGGAAATATGATCCCGAGCAACGCCGGGTAATTTAGCTAGTGTTATATATTATGTTATTCATTAACTATTGGTGGTTTATATGTGGTGCTCCTTAATGAAATTAGTATGTATTGCTGTCACAATCGACTTAATTTGTTGTGGCATGTAGTAATACTTCAATGTTCCAGGGGAATTAAATCACAGAATCTTAAATACTGTATTCAATTTTACCTCCAAAGTAGGCGATGAATTCTCGGCAATAAACGTTGGGTTTTGCATGACTATTGCCACTTTTTATTCAAATAATGTAATGTTTCCAATTATGGCGAGATGATATAACTACAAAAACAGAAAATAAGAATTACAAAAATGCAATACCCTCTTAAGCCTTGCTTCATATTAAATCAAATCATTATTTGACAATTCTATTGATTATTTCGTTACAGTTATATTGAATATTTTGTGATAAATCTACAGATTATTTTTTTAATATTTCCAATGGCTATTTTGTTCAAATTCTATTGATTGGTTTGTCATGGTTTTATCGATAAATTTGTTATATTTCTGTAGCGTAACCAGCGAGGTACAATTATGAGTCGGTATCATCTATTTGATTTTGAAAAATCGTACCCCATTTAGCAATTGAATAGGAGCATGTAAACGCTGCTCCCTCAACATTGCGTGTGCTATTACAAACTACAAAGGAGACTTATCAACCTTTTCTTAATTTACACGTATGCATTATTGTAGTATCTATGCACATTAAGTGAATTGTTGCGAATAATGAACAACTGACATGAACACATTCATCCGTTTTACTGGGTATATTGTTTTGTCTTAGGTGCGTTATTTACTGGGTAGAAGAGAGTCAGAATCGCCCATTGCTATTGAGAAAAATCAAGTATTTTGTGGAAATTCTCTTTACAGCACAGGTCAAATTCTATGTTTGGATTATTGAAGTGTATGAATGGGGCATAACGCCATCAAACTGAAGCCTAGCAACAGAAATAACAATGATATTGTTTAACCCTTCTCTCTCCTTACTTTCCTATGAATAGCACGATGGAAAGGACGAATTAGTGGATGTGAGGCAAGATTATCCACCATCTTTTTGGAATTCAAGCAAGTAACTCTTAAAAAGTTTATAGGCTGCTTACTGCTATGAATTATATTGAATTTTACCATAGTTTTCATCGGGAATTTGGATGATTTTTAATTTAAATAAATAAACAAAATACGAAAGGAAAATCAACACTAAAGAAGTAAGTACTTGCTGATATCTGCCAAGTTATCGATGGAAAAGACTGTAAAATTGCAAAATAAGTGCGTTATCCCGTACGCGTTATAGGGTTATAGGAAAAAGAGAGTCAATAAAGATGGCGGACCGGATTCAGCTTCTAGTACTGGCCAGTATAGCAAGTGCCCTTTCTATAAATCTCATTGGTTTGAATGATACGACGCCAAACCATGAGTCAGTTTAAACAGTTAAGGGGGTGTACTCGTAGTGGCCTATAGAAGGTGGAATATTTTGTTTACTGATGGCCGGTTGCAAGAAAATTTAGTTATGGAATCAATAGTTATGAGATCCATAAAGTTATAGAACTCATAAATATATTCGAGTTGCATGAACACATCTATTTGTTACTTAACTTATTCACCAATAGTTACTAGCTTCGAATATTTGATCTAATCTTCCACTGCCGGATAAAATTTACGAAAGTTTAGCCTATGAATAATTGATAATGCACATTATAATTAGTCAGTAAGAGTAAACAAACTGGCCACTTGTCTCAAAACAACTCTTTTATCCAGTAATTAAGTCTCCAAGCGGTTCATTGCGCATCCGCCATCTTGGCTACTTATGGAACTCATAACTCCATGCTATAAGTTATGAGACCGATGAATTTATTGAATGTTTCTGCAACACTTATTGAATGGTTGCCATGGCTTATAGGTCCCATAACTTTATGGAATAAATATGTTACGTTCCCGCAACTGGCCATTAATAACAGAGCTAAATAAAATTCACTAATATTATTTCTGATATTACTCAGACGACCTTCTGCTGAGAGTAAGAATAATTGTCACTGATGTCAAGAGTCGACAGCTATCTGTTGACTTTTTCACAGAACCAATTGAAATATCCTAATTAAAGAAATTGCCTATTAATTATATTACTGGCATCATAAATTCTTGACGATCCAAGTTGGGCTGTACATATAGAAATCTCATCAGTAAATTACTGCAATGTTATTCTTGAAAAACTTGCCTGTATGTAATGTACACGAAGAGGCTTGCCATTAGAAAGATAAACGCTGCTGAGAAGATAATTTGATTATAATTGGTCTACTGAAAGGGTATTGAAAGATTTTCAGGTTTCTCGCCGTGAGTAAATTACATGGCAGATGTGAAACTTTGTGAATTGATATAGAATAGATTATTTAAATTAACTATCCCAAACATTCTTCACAACAAATTGAATTAAGACGTGGAATTTTATTATTCATAAATAAGCTTAGAGGGTTAAGAAGATTTTGGTGGATAAATTAACAGAAACAGCTCCGAATAACCAGATTAAAAACCAGAGGTTGGAATGAACTTTGCAAAGAGGCGACTTTTGCCGGTTGACTAAATTAGTTTTCCTCCGAAAAGAAGCAGAAAACTTGAGCTTTTTAAAAAGCAGAGATAACCCATTAGCCTATCTCTGAACTCCATCGCCATCTCAAGTGTCAGCTGGAGAGATTTATGAATGCAAAGCACACCGGCCTCAGTCCCTCGATCAATTTCAGCGGCGGAGGAAAAACCACTCCAGGTGCCAAAACGCTCGGAATTAATTTTCCTCCTTAAACACATATCCGCACGAATTCGTTCACACATCAGTGGGGAATTCCATCCCCCTCCCTGGCTCTTCTCCTTCCCCCGTTATTATTTCCACTGGATAATTGGTTTCCCGACTTAATTAGTACCTAGGCGGATCCCGTGGAATTAATTAGATTGCACGCGCTTGGATTGGGTAACGAAGAAGATGCGTTGGTGGGGTTGAGACCGCGCACGGGTTTGAAGGATCTGGAGTCCACGGCCTGGGGTAGAGCGGAAAGAGTTGAATCGAGGGATTTACCGATATGCATCGTTGGAATCCGATACTCACACGAAAATTGGAAATATCTGGCGATATAAATTTTTGGGAGGACTCGATATGACTGAGAGAAAAAAACAATGACTGGACAGACGGGTAAAACCATTTATGTAGATTGCGGGGGCGGTTGCTATGGTGGCCAATTTACAAAGCTGTAAAGTGAGCGTGGCCTATCCGCCATCTATGTTAACCCCTATTTTCAATCAACACTTTTCGGCTAACGTACTAATTTCCCAGTAATTTGTCAATGTTACGATATTTTTCCCCGATAGCTTTAAATCAGCATGCATTTAAGTCTTTCGTATGCATTTTCTTTAAATTTATTTTATAATTATTCACTTCTTACCTATATATTAAACATGACTTCCAGTATAAGTGCCTGATGATGACACCTTGTATCGAAACCGGTCGCCTTAATAAATAATTGTGGAATCCGCCATTGCTTTTCCATTCTGAACCATCATGAAGGAGTTCCGTCATGCTTCGCCTGAAGCGATTGGATTTTAATTAATTCAACCTGATTATAACTTGCTTTACCGGTGAAACCTATGGTGAAATCGAGTAGAATCAATAGCACTAATTAATCAATGCATTTTTCGACAGAAATTATCCTTATATTTCAAATAGATGGCTGATAACATTGCTTTACATTCGCTAATTTGTCCATTTTGTCATGTTTTACTGACGAAAGTAAGTAAAGAGCCGGGGTAAACCACAAGATTGATATTTCGGTTATCACGCTATAGTTTGATGACATACTGCCCGATCCAGTTACCTTAATGGGTAGAACCGAGGGATTTCCCGATATGCATCGTCAAAATACGACGCATGCGTGAAAATATCTAAAATTTGAGGATTTTAGGGCTTTCCGGAGAGACATAAAGTAACTTCCCTCTCTTCTCTCATCGATATAGCATATATCAACTAACGTCAATACCATACCAATAAGAAACCTTAACTCCCAGTCAACATAGATAACTGCATCATTTTGCATCTAACAAATTCAACATAGCTAGAGAAAATAGCATATAATAAAATCATATTGCCGTTATAATTATTTATTTGATTTTAAAATTATATTATTTAAATTCCATACAACTTTAACTTACACCGACCCAGGTTTCGAACTCGTAAGGACATTTTTCGAGTGCTATGTCACATCTTGAATGAACTCTGTCAAGTCGAAATCTTTGTCAAAATAAACACGAATCATTATTGATTTTTTTAAAAACTGAAATAATTTTCAAATATCGATTTGTCCCTTCCAAGTCAAGCCTGATTAATTGACAGAAAACAGCAACATCACTTTCCCCGTGAATCGACGAGGTTTTTCTGAATTAATTTGGCTCGAGTAGTGGCTTTAACAAGTAGCGCTAATTTTATTTTGTTTACAGTAATTGGAGAAAATTATTTGACTTTTCAATAAGTATTATTTTATTTAAATAAGTAAACAAACACGGTCCCTCTAAGCCATATGGCTTGTCAGAAGGATCCAACACATATACATACAATGCGGCAAATAAAAAAAAAATGGTGTACACAAAAAACACAAAAAAAACAACTTACAACAATTTATAATATTACAACTTGAGGACATTAAACATAGCCAGATTTAGGCATTCCACATTTTTGAATACACAGGTATTCATGCCAAATATATAGAATATAACCAATCAAAAATGTTTAATTTCATCAAGTAACCTTTCAACCTTTCATTTAAGAGGCCCTAGAACTCAACTTTTTTTATATTACATACTGATGTATTATGTATTTTCCTGAGAATTATAAGACAGCATGTTATCATGCGTACCTTAGCGCAAAGTCTATTTCCGCGCTTAATCAGTAACGGAATACGTGAAATTAAAGTATCGATATCGGGTAGAAAATCACCGATATCGAGGTCGAATCGCGAGGGTAGTATTGCATGTTTTGGGACTGGCTTGTATAAAGCCTCCCTCCACCAATCAACCCGCCAGCCCCCCTCCCTCGGCCCCCACAGCCCCCCAACGTTCCCTGACTCATAGGAGAGCGAATGCAAATGAGAGCTCGGCGCGTTCGCCAATTTATAATTAACGGCGCAAATTAATTCAATGTTTACAAAACCTCGGCCCCGATGCCCGGAGTAGGAGCGGGAAGATTGAAAATCAATCACTGTTTGCTGCGAGAGACGACTACGGGACTCTGGCGATTTTTAATGAATGCTAAAGAGCCAATTTTGCGAGCGGATTCTGCTATCGGGTGGGTCGAGTTATAATTGGGACTCTTGCGCGAGAATGGAGCACAAAACATTTTGGATCGCTTTAGGAAAACGCCGTGGAGTTTTGGAGGGGGAGGGAGGGGGGAGGGGGAGGGGGAGGAGGAGGCGGGGGTTTTGAACGAAGGGGAATGAAAAGGGAGGGGTGGTGGTTGGTGGAGGTTGTGCGGAGGAGCTTCTAAAGCACGCCGCAAAGCCCGTCAGGGAGGCTGAAAAGCCAATTTCTGAGCCCTTGATGGGAAACCTTAATGACTTAACGAGAGTCCCGCTGAGAGGAGGTGTGCGTTAAGGGGGTAGGTAATGTGGGAAAGGGAGGTGGGAGGTGAATAGTGTGGGTGAGCACATGCATTCAACCATCTTGGGTGTGCCTCCTCGACATACGCACTCCGCTTCTTCAACAACCCACCATATCACTATGAATATTTCACAGTGGAAAAGACATACGACTCGACCGGAGATCGAACCCGGATTCTCCATATAGCATTGGGTATTTTCTCATTTTCTACTTATCAAAGAATTGCGGAAATGACCGCGAAGTAACCTTAATCCTTTGAGTGCGGCATGACGTGAATTCACGTCAAGGTTAACGTGAGTGTTACAGCTATCATTGAGAAACTTTCACTAGGCACCCTTGGAATCTGGACATCTGGAACACTCACACTACACATGACGTGACGTCACGTCATCAGCACCAGTGCTAAGACAACCATGACGTGACAATACGTCATGCCGCACTCAAAGGATTAACGGTGTCAAACGCTGGTGGTCACTCAGCTGTGTGAAATTCACATTAGAAAAATCGTTCACCTGGTCTGGGATTCGAACCCGGAGCCCTCAATCACGCAACGAGTGTTCTAATCAATTTCGATCCTAAGATTACTCAAGTATTTGGCACGAGCAGCCTGGGTTCGAATCCCAGTCTAGGCGACAGATATTTCCGCATTAAATTTCCCACAATAATATCTGCGGAAAAAGTCAAACGCCTGGACTGAGATTCGAACACAGACTGCTCGTGCCGAGTACAGTAACTAATTATGCTAGCAGTTGGTTAAGGCACTCGGCATGAGCAGTCTGGGTTCGAATCCAATTTCAGGCGAATGGTGTTTCCGGAGTGAATTTCACACAATAATATCTGCGGAAAAAATTATTCCTCTGGACTGGGTTTCGAACCCTGACTGCTCGTGCCGAGTGATGTAACTAGTTATGCTAGAAATTGGTCAGAACTCTCGGCCCAAGCAGTCTGGGTTCGAATCCGAGTCCAGACGAATGACTTTTCCGCTGAGTGAATTTCACCCAAAAAAAATTAAGTTCATTAGTCAGTTGTACTCCTGAGACATCCCTCTCATCTGTGGGCTTTCGTCGGCTTCAAAGTGGTTGGAACGACTTTCGTTTATATTCAGATCTGCGGTGAATTTCGCATTCGCATAGTTATTGGTAATTAGTATGAATAAAAGGGAAAAACTACTTCCAATTTGGTTCCTTACCAGTTTAATGCTATTAATGTTATTCAATCAGCCTAATAGTTTGATAAATGACGATGCCTACTTAATTAGTATATACCACTGTGATGCCTATAGATCGCTCAGTGAAACGCTACATTTTCAAGCAGATGCTTGCTCATATATTTTTTGCGATTTCCTCATTTTAAATAGTAATATGTTTTCGTTATATTTTCAAAATTGGCCTACCAAAAATATATATCTTTTAAAATATAAGTGGTTGAAGCGATTATCGTTTATGCTCAGATTTGCGCGAAACTGTGCATGGGTGTAGTTATTAGTAATATGTTCGGATAAAAGCGAAAAAATTGCATGTCATGGATTGGGCTGTTAGGCAATTTAATACCATTTAAACACGTAGCCTTATGGCTCTTGACACATATTTCGCAAAAAATCGATGGGACATGTACAGATCACCGCTTGAACACGAAAATATGCCTTTTGTATTATTATTATGGTTCCTAATAAATGTCAGGGTATCATTTCGAACAAGAAACACGTTCATACATACGATTTTGGTTTAAATGTCGCATTGTGTCCCTAAAACTCAAGTCTTTACGGTGTTTTCATTGTGTCAAAACTTTAAAAATACAATCCTGCTTTGTTTATATTACTCACAACATGTATGGCTATTTATCCGTGCAAACAAAGTGGAGTACGATCCTAGGGTTTTTTTCAGCGTTGTTGATAATTCATTCTTTTTAAATATGCACTCAATGATCCACGATTACCACAACAGCCACCTTGACCCGAGTTCTGTAAGTTGGCAGGAGTTCGCTTTATTATCTGTTTAAATCAAGGTAAATTATCGCACATACCTAAAATGAAGGGTCCTTCATAAGAGTAAGCCGCGTGGTTCCACTCCTCATCTGTCGTCAAGCAGCATTCGATGCATCTCAGCGCAGGGGTCGCATTTTAGATATACCTCCAGTGTCGTGGCACTTTTCATCCATCATTGGCGTCTAAAGAGCTAGTCTTTTGTTCTACACTGGATGTGAATTCGACTTTCGCAGCTGTGAGCTCTTAAATATGTGGCATCGAAGCGTAAAGACGTGATGGACTGTGAATTCCAAATAGATTGTTTTGACAAACTGGATTTCTTGGAACAAGGACTTCCTGAATGGGTCCGTCCTACGTGCCAGGCATGTGGTGACAGCAAAATAATGATATGACAAGCGGATATACCTCGTCTCTGATGGTTGCGCAATGCGATCAAAAAGGCAGCTGTGCTCTCCGCCCATTCTTAACCGGAAGGAAACATGAAATTCCTCCAGTATTCTGAGATGAGATGATTGTGAAAACGTGGACTTTAATTGATAAATCTCCATGACGATTTCCGCATTGGCAGGCAAAGAGAAAAGGGTTAATCAGTGTCCTTATAGGTCTAATTTTAGTAATATTGGTTTTTGCATTTTTTCTAGTAGTTTGCAGTATTTTCTAGACGTATATTTTGGTAAATCTTTATTATGGTAAATCTTTGGAAAAATTTAGCAAATCATTGCCATTGGATTTTATTTTGGCAGGGCTTTTACTTCGGACTATCGTGTCATAACTGCGAAGGAGGGAATAGTTGCCGCCCCCAAGTACTCTTTTATTTGCCTTCAGAATAGGTTTCCTCCAAATCTTGAGGATTTTTTTTTGTGTAAAGTAAAACAGATCCATAATTTTGTCTAACATTCTCATTCATTCGTTTGATACAAAAATTTTCATCAGCAGCGAACTTTTCATGGTCCTTATCGAAGATTGGAGAGAAGATTCAATTAGTTATCACTGTAAAAGAGGGATTCATTTAAGATGATAGATTATTAATGACTTGTTTCCCGAATGTCATTGTTTTGGACTAGACTTGATGGAAGTTAGTATTATTGAATTAATATGATACTGTAATTATCATAATGGTTTATTTAAAATGGAACCGTCTCATTGCTAAGGTGACTAATCACCAGATGATGTCGCGGTATCAATTGAATGGGTGGCCCCGGAGTAACCCATTGTGAGAATTACAAAGTTATATCACTATTTTCTTTTCTACAAGCTTTTATTAAAATGTGTTCTGGAATTTGTTGAATCTAAAAATCATCGCGACAACGAATAAAATCGGAGGAGAGTGTTGCGATATAACAAGACTCAGGACATGACTTCACGAAAGTCAGTGCATTCAGCATGAGAAATGTAGATTTGTCACCATCAAGGTAGTTCGAGCGAGATAGTTCCCTAATCATAATAAAGACAATATTCGATACATACGTTTTAATTTCACCAACTGTGATACACACGAATTAAGTACTGCATTATTTATGGTGAAATAATATAGTTATACTTGACAGATATTCTAAGTAATCAAATGAAAATATTCAAACAAGTCTTTAACTTGACTCATTTTTTTCACACCGTACGTTTTGAAACTCCATCATAACGGAAGGTTTATTGTTATCCAGAAGAATTTACTGCGGTGACAATATGATTCATTTTCAAAAATAGTTGAGAAAACACACAAACTACACACTGTTGATTTTTGGGTAAGATCTAGGAGTAGGAAATGTCTAATTTTTTATAATGTCTTTCAGGAGTGCATAAACGTACCATTTTCCGTATAAAAGGGATGGTATTTTCTGGCAAATATCTCGGAAAGTAGTGTAGCAAGGGGTTAAATTTTCGTTGTCAATGGAAGGGTGACATACTTTTCTTTAACTACCTTAAGTACTTCCACTTGGTTACGCCAGGAAATATAGACTAGTGATTTTTTAAATATTGTTGCCATCCGTTTCAAAACTTAGCTAGCTCCTGCAACAAACAGAGCGTTACATGCTAAAGATTAAAAAAGAATAAGAGAATCCTTTATCCGGTGTACAGACACCAGATTTAATTTTAGAGTCTAAAACGGATCGACGAAAAGAAGCGACATAATGAGGATAAATTGGGGTGGAGATAAGGCGAATCAGTGAGTGTGCTGTACAGGAATTAATTTTTGAAAATGCTTTAATTGGCGATTAACAACGTCGTTACCTTTGACCCGAGTGCGCTTTTGAAGCGAGTGCTTCCCCCTCTCACTCCCGACGCTGTGACCTCAAAGGAGGATTAATGGCGTCAGAGTATTCGGGAACTAACCGACGACGCCGCAGCCATTTCGTGGCCGTTACCCGCATAAGATTTACGGACTCCGAGAGGCTTTAGTGTGCGTTCGTCATATTTGGAGTGTGAGGGTAATGACGTTTCCAAAAGCGTAGAGCAGGTCTCTTTACCTAGAATTGGAGATTATAAACGGAAGGACTGAGAAAGGCAGAAAGAGAATTAATTATCCAAAATTATTAACTGGGCGAGATTTAGATGGAATTCGCTCCTTTGCACTTAGTCTAAATTAAGTTTAACAGTGCAAAATAATGCCGTAATGTAGGAAATGATATAAAATTGCTCCTAAAATTGCAAATATTTAACCCTCTATCACGCTGAGTGACGTAGAGGTGACGTATACAAGAGTTTACTTTTTTAATCTCTGATTAGGTTTCTATCTATATGTCTTTGTGACATCAATAATATATACAGCCTCACAACGAAAATATCTCTCATTCGTAACTTTTAGTTCCTGAATACCCCACGAGGGGGTAATACGTGAAAGGACTGCACATGGTGGATGAAAAAATCGGTGAATAGATAGTTAAGAAATAGTTGGAAAGCAAAGGTATATCAGTGGGATGACAACGAACGAATAGCCTACCTAAATTCTGATGATTAAATAAAATTTCACAATATTCAAGTTACCAATTGTGATTTAATAACATCTATTTTTCAGCATTACGTTATTTCACGGTATCAACAGGTCATGATTTAAGTTTAAAAAATTGAAAAAATAAATAAGTAACTCTATATTTACTAAATATATACATACAAAACAAACGGTTAACTTTCTCACCGTTGTACCTGTGAGATCTTAATTTGTTTACGTCTGTTGGCGACATGATAGCAGTTTAAACGAGAGCAAAGTTTAAGTTTTTTTATCTATGGAATATTTTTTTCTATTAGTTATGCTCACTCTAAGTTTCACGCTTAAATGCCTGATGTCCTAAATTGGTATTGTGCGTAATTCCTTTGCGTCAAGGACAGTTCTCGGATGAATAGACAAATAAAATTTTATTAACTGAAAAATATCTTATATTAATAAAAAATGAGAAATGGTTAAGTGTACAGAAGAGTAGAAGAGGAAAGAACCATATGGAACACCATAGAGAAAAGAAGAATCAGATGGACAGAACACAATGGGTATGTGAAAAACATCAGGAAGAAGAAAAAAATCAGGAAGATATTCTCTGAGTTTCATTTAAACCTACGCTTACCGGTAGAATACTGAAAAATATGCGTACTTCTTAGCTACCAGATATTTTTTCTTATGCTTTTTCTCTTTATTTATCTTCATCATTGGTCATTTAATCCTAATATTGGTTGACTGCAGCCCTCCACCCTTCCCTATCGAATGCTACATCCCCTACCTCCGGGTGTCTTTCATTGTGTACTTTTCCTCTTTATTTGGTTCATGAATTTATTCCTGGGTCTTCCTCTGGGGACTTTTCCCTCTACTTTAAACCCATTGTGTATCAGAATGTGTCCAATCCATCTGGGTCTTCTTTTCTGTATCGTGTTCCATATGGCCCTTTCCTCTTTTCTTCTTCTGTGCACTTCATTATTTCGTATTTAATCCGTCCATTTGATCTTCAGTATCTTCACCCTGCACCAGGTTTCTAAGGCTTCTAGTCTGCTCTGGTCAACTTTTCCAATGGTCCACGCTTCCGATCCATCGAGTGCTACGCTCCACACGAATGTTTTCACATACTGTTTCCTGGTCTGTAGTCGCATATTCCTTGACTGTATCAGGGATTTTGAATAAATATAAAAAGAAAAGTATCAGGCTTGATGTGGTAGAAAGAATCCATCATAAAGAATAAGAGTAAAGGCAATTTTCCTCTTTCTTAGATAAATTTTATTCAACCTAGATTTCGATGTAATACATCCTCATAAATGAGGCCTGTTTCCATTCTCATATTTCTCAAATAGTTTCCATTTTTGGCCTATCTATCTTATACTTGTCATTTACCATTTCCTCCAATACTTTTTTTTCAAAAGGGTTCATCGTTGGTCGTCCCATCCCAGGGTTGGTTAATGGCAGCCCTCTACCTTTCCCTACCTTATGCAAGTTCCTTTACCTCCTGGTATCTCTTCCAATGTACTTTTCTCTTTATTTGGTCCATGCCCTTGTCCCTTGGTCTTCTTCTGGGGGCTCTTTACCTTCCCTTTTGCCTTCAATTACGTTCTTCACAAATCCATTGTATCTCAGGGTGTGTCCAATCCATCTGGGTCTTCTTTTCTGTATGGTGTTCCATATGGCCCTTTCCTCTTTTCTTCTTCTGTGTACTTCATCACTTCGTATTTAATCCGTCCATTTGGTCTTCAGTGTCTTCACCCTGCACCAGGTTTCTAAGGCTTCTAGTCTGTTCTGGTCAACTTTTCCAATGGCCCATGCTTCCGATCCATCGAGTGCTACGCTCCACACGAATGTTTTCACACACTGTTTCCTGGTTTGTAGTCCCATCTTCCTTGAGCACAGCTGTTGTCATTTTCCCATTATTTTTTTCTTCGCTTGGGCCATTTTCCACTTGATGTCCGTTTTCCTTCTTCCGTCCCATTTTATGGTACTTCCGAGATAGGTGAAGGAATGCACTTACTCTAACTTCTCTAACTTTCAGGGTGACTTCCTCTAATTCATCATATTTTTCCGAATTAACGTACATCTTGGGAAAACCAAGTATATCCGATTTTATGCAAAGGTCTCCAGGTTTTAGTTCGTCTGTAGCACGACATTTGGTCATAAGTTTTCAAAGTGCAGTAGGTGGGATTTACCCAATTCGGCGTTGTAATGTTTTTTCTCCAGGAAATGACCGATTTTTCACATGTTTATTTTTTTCCTCTTAATTGATCTTATCTTTCCAAATTTACGTTAAACTTGGGAAAACCTAGTCGATCCGACTTTATGCAAAGTTTTTCCGTAGCACCACATTTGGCCATAAATTTTCATTCTGCAGTATGCGGGTATTACCAAAATCGGCGTTGTAATTTTTTTCCTCCAGAAATGCCCCATGGCCACTGCTTAGGCCTCTTCATCCCACGTGAAGGTACTTCCGAGATAGGTGAATGAATCCACTTGCTCAAATTTCACTCCTCTCACGGCGACTTCTATTTACTCATCTTGCGTTTCCAAATTTACGCACAGCTTGGGAAAACCTATTCGATTCGATTTTATGTACTCAAACTAGGAGTCTGTGGCACTACATTTGGTCATAAATTTTCAATTGCAGCATGTGGGTATTACCCAATTCGGCGTTGTAATTTTTTTCCTTCAGAAATACCCCATTTTTCTTATGATTTTTCCTCTTTATCTTATCTTACCTTTCCAAATTTACGTACAGCTTGGGAAAACCTATTCGATTCGATTTTATGTACTCAAACTAGGAGTCTGTGGCACTACATTTGGTCATAAATTTTCAATTGCAGCATGTGGGTATTACCCAATTCGGCGTTGTAATTTTTTTCCTTCAGAAATACCCCATTTTTCTTATGTTTTTTCCTCTTTATCTTATCTTACCTTTCCAAATTTACGTACAGCTAGGGAAAACCTATTCGATTCGATTTTATGTACTCAAACTAGGAGTCTGTGGCACTACATTTGGTCATAAATTTTCAATTGCAGCATGTGGGTATTACCCAATTCGGCGTTGTAATTTTTTTCCTCCAGAAATACCCCATTTTTCTTATGTTTTTTCCTCTTTATCTTATCTTACCTTTCCAAATTTACGTACAGCTTGGGAAAACCTATTCGATTCGATTTTATGTACTCAAACTAGGAGTCTGTGGCACTACATTTGGTCATAAATTTTCAATGTGCAGCATGTGGGTATTACCCAATTCGGCGTTGTATTTTTTTTCCTCCAGAAATACCCCATTTTTCTTATGTTTTTTCCTCTTTATCTTATCTTACCTTTCCAAATTTACGTACAGCTTGGGAAAACCTATTCGATTCGATTTTATGTACTCAAACTAGGAGTCTGTGGCACTACATTTGGTCATAAATTTTCAATGTGCAGCATGTGGGTATTACCCAATTCGGCGTTGTAATTTTTTTCCTTCAGAAATACCCCATTTTTCTTATGTTTTTTCCTCTTTATCTTATCTTACCTTTCCAAATTTACGTACAGCTTGGGAAAACCTATTTGATTCGATTTTATGTACTCAAACTAGGAGTCTGTGGCACTACATTTGGTCATAAATTTTCAATGTGCAGCATGTGGGTATTACCCAATTCGGCGTTGTAATTTTTTTCCTTCAGAAATACCCCATTTTTCTTATGTTTTTTCCTCTTTATCTTATCTTACCTTTCCAAATTTACGTACAGCTTGGGAAAACCTATTTGATTCGATTTTATGTACTCAAACTAGGAGTCTGTGGCACTACATTTGGTCATAAATTTTCAATTGCAGCATGTGGGTATTACCCAATTCGGCGTTGTAATTTTTTTCCTTCAGAAATACCCCATTTTTCTTATGTTTTTTCCTCTTTATCTTATCTTACCTTTCCAAATTTACGTACAGCTTGGGAAAACCTATTCGATTCGATTTTATGTACTCAAACTAGGAGTCTGTGGCACTACATTTGGTCATAAATTTTCAATTGCAGCATGTGGGTATTACCCAATTCGGCGTTGTAATTTTTTTCCTTCAGAAATACCCCATTTTTCTTATGTTTTTTCCTCTTTATCTTATCTTACCTTTCCAAATTTACGTACAGCTTGGGAAAACCTATTCGATTCGATTTTATGTACTCAAACTAGGAGTCTGTGGCACTACATTTGGTCATAAATTTTCAATTGCAGCATGTGGGTATTACCCAATTCGGCGTTGTAATTTTTTTCCTTCAGAAATACCCCATTTTTCTTATGTTTTTTCCCCTTTATCTTATCTTACCTTTCCAAATTTACGTACAGCTTGGGAAAACCTATTCGATTCGATTTCATGTACTCAAACTAGGAGTCTGTGGCACTACATTTGGTCATAAATTTTCAATTGCAGCATGTGGGTATTACCCAATTCGGCGTTGTAATTTTTTTCCTTCAGAAATACCCCATTTTTCTTATGTTTTTTCCTCTTTATCTTATCTTACCTTTCCAAATTTACGTACAGCTTGGGAAAACCTATTCGATTCGATTTCATGTACTCAAACTAGGAGTCTGTGGCACTACATTTGGTCATAAATTTTCAATTGCAGCATGTGGGTATTACCCAATTCGGCGTTGTAATTTTTTTCCTTCAGAAATACCCCATTTTTCTTATGTTTTTTCCTCTTTATCTTATCTTACCTTTCCAAATTTACGTACAGCTTGGGAAAACCTATTCGATTCGATTTCATGTACTCAAACTAGGAGTCTGTGGCACTACATTTGGTCATAAATTTTCAATGTGCAGCATGTGGGTATTACCCAATTCGGCGTTGTAATTTCTTTCCTCCAGAAATACCCCATTTTTCTTATGTATTTTCCACTTTATCTTACATTTCCGAATTTACGTACAGCTTTGGAAAACCAAGTCTATTTAATTTTCTGTCCTCCTACTAGAAATGTGTAGCCCTACATTTAGTCATAAAGTTTCGATGTGCAGTATGTGGGTGTTACTCGATTCAGCGTTGTAATTCTTTTCCTCCAGAAATGCCCCCTGGCAACTGGTTAGGTCTTGTCGTTTTCTCCCGGGTTAAGACTGAATAAAGAGGGCTAAGGAGAGTGGGCTGTGGGGAGATGGGTGGGGAAAGGAGGTGGCCGCAAGAGGGAGGGGAGTGGGAGTGGAAAGAGTAAATTCATGAGAGGGACGGAGTCGGAGGAAGGAGGGGAAGAGGAGGAAAGGGGCGAGTAGTAATTGGAAGCCCTCTGTGCTGCTTAATTTCTGGCGCAAACATAACCCGTTAGCAAGCAACCATGATTAGCAGCAACCTCTCCCGCCCCCCCTCCCGTCATCACCGCCCGCCTCCCTCCTCCCACCCGCCCCCTCCGCCCAGGTTCCTTCTCGCAGATCTCCACCTCCCAAAACCTCCCACCTTCTCATCTCCCAAGACAGTTCCAGCATCGTTGCCCGATCTTTGGAATGAACATCGGAAGAAATAACATCGGTGGTGGACATAGATCGAACATATAGAGGCGGCATGAAACAAGAAATTTAATTTCAATGAAAGCAGAAACTGTATCGATATATCGATTTGCATCGATACTTTCCCGAGAAAATTAGACCTATATGTGTCCTCTTGTGTAAATCCACAAAGCGATGTTGAAGAAAGTGGGCAATGGAAATGATTTCGAAAGTTTGCTAAATTCACAAATCAATGCTTTTATGTAGGTCTTCGAGTTGCGCAGATATTCGTGGGATTAAAAATTGTACGTTTGTAAAGTTAAAGATAAGAATGCGTCTGCGAATAATATGATGATTTAGAATCATTGGTCAAAACCTTCCACTTCCTCCCTTCCACTACCTTACTCCTGTTTCCAATACCCACCCCTTCTTTTAGACACATGAGTTTCATGTCTCCTTTCGCTTAATATCTTGCATCTTATGATGACTAAAGCATTCGAAACGCGCGGAACTTAAAATATATGGAAAAAAGTTGATTGTGTCTCTTAATTTCAGAATTTTTTGTTTTCATTCACCACCTCATTAATACAAAGTGTGGCTTGCTGCGAATCTTTTCGCTGCTCTCCCCTCCATCTACAACTGTATTCTTACGTGATTATTAACTTTCATGTCCTTCATTATTTACGGATGTACGGATTCATGGATACAGACTGTATTGAAGTCTTCGTATTTCTCCTTTCAACACTGTTTTCAATAAGCTTCTGTGTCGCAAAATGTGACCCGTGAGTATTTCTCCTCTTCCATCGACCATTTTCCTTATACTCTCTTTTGTACATCTGTTCGTTGCTCATTCTCTCCTTCCATTTAATTTTCATTATTTATGATAAGAGTTATTATTATAATACAAGAGTTATTTAATTATGTAACGTATCTTAATCTTAATATTTTTTGTGAGTCATTCGGCTCTCAATAGAATTTATCAAGTTTGTATTTACTCACCGGGATTAAAAAATACATATTTGTATGAGATTGAAATTATATTAATCTATTTGTAAGCCTAATAATAGTCCCAAGGCCTTCTTTTACATTATTTAAAGCAACAAAATACAACTCTAGGTCAACATTAAAAATTATGTATCATCCAGTCTTCTAAATAAAGATTTAAACATTGATGTTACAGTACAATTTTTCATCGATAACACCTCAGATGCAATATTCCATGTACTATTGCTTTTTATCCTATGAACTTATTTTCATGAATAAGTCTTCTTTAATTTCGTTGGTTTTGCTTGCGAAAATAATTTTTATCGAGCTATCAAAATGATTTAAAAGGCATATGAAAAATGCGGTGAGTAACAATATTTAAATTATAATGAAACTTGATCAAAATTGGTAAAACTAGTGAGAAAAAACCATAGCTACAGTACAAGTTTCAGCACGCATCAGCTGGTAATCGTCAGTAGTCCGTAAAGGAGAGTGAGCACAAATATTTCCTCAGCGTTTTTGAGGTGAAACTCGATGAAACTTGAGAAATGTGAGATCAATACCTTTCGCATTCCTCAGGTTAGAACACTGGATTCATTTTTTGAGGTACAACGCTTTGTTTTACGATTCATTGTTGGACGGTGATTCCTTTTTTGACAGCAGAAAACTGAATTCATTGTTAGAAGAAATAGTATTCATCCATATATTTTACATTTTCGCACACGCAATATAAACCATTACTAGATACGCAATGTACGTATTTGTGGGGTGACGCAATTTGTGCGGGTGCTCTTCTCTGTTTACTAATCTCAGCGAAGAAAGTAACAACAAATTGCAAGTGACAATGAACTCTTCAATGCGCTACATATATGACCTCCAAAAATGGGATAGGATATCTGATACGTCCAATTTCGCTGGTTGAAACTAAAACAACGTCGTTTATACCATGTTATTCTGCTTACTTATAAAGTTTTATCCACTCGCAATCCCCTTTACCTATCTGCTAGATTTACCTGGAAAAAAGATCTACATACAGTACTCACTAGGAATCATCCCGTAGACCTTCACATCCCTCAACATAGCACACTTCACGTCACTAAATCCTTCACCGTAACCGCTTCTAGAGTATGGAACTCTCTACCATCTAAAGTTAGAAATATTAAATCCATCAACGCTTTCAAGTCCAAGGTGTATGATATCCTAATAAATAATCCTAAAATGTTGTCTGTCTAAAATGTTGTCTGTCTGAAATTGAAACGAAGTAAAATTAAACAAATGTTAAATTGGATGCCTTATGCATATTGAAGAAGAATTAATCCATTGAACATGAATGTATTCAACTTTATACTTGTAATCATTATTGTTATCATTAATTACCTTTTTCCTCACGGTTTATATGCTTAATCATGTATGTAAATGTTATCCTAGTAGTGCTCTCTGCAGTAATATGTACGGCTGTATTATGAATTCCAAGCTTACAATGAGTTTTTATTTTTTTTATTTTTTTTGTTTTGCCTATCATCATTGTTTCATCACTGTATTATTAATCTAATTTTTTAATTTCAAAATTGTATTAATTTCTAAAATTGTACTTCATTATCTCAGGGGCTAAGAATAGCCCACGATAATAAACGTTGTTATTATTATTATTATTCTTATTTGAATCAGAAATCAGACGACATAATCTAAAATTTCATTAAACATTGGTAATTGTCTGCGAAGAAAACTTTACCCGTGAAAAATTATAATCCCTTCCTTTTGATGGCAAATCAAAAAATTTTAGCCAAATCAATTGCATGCTAAAGTCTTTACCAACGGTCCAAGTTACTTATGGTCTGTCGCGCGATCTTCAACTGTTTCTCGATGTCTGCCATCGATGTTTTTCTTCGCGACGCGCTTCCCTCGAGGCTAAGGTTCCATCCAAGCTCCATTAACACCGCATCGCTCCAGCCTCACTCCCGACGCACACAGTCGCCTCATCCTTTCGCCACCCTCCTCCTTCCCCTCTTAGTCACCCCGCAAACTTCCCTCGCCTCCCACCCCCTCCTCCAGGGCCCCGCCGCCTTTCGTATAATGGCCCTTGATTAAAACGTTGATTAATAACCGCTAAATTGAGTGTTAAATCCATTAAGGGAGCAAAGTGAATAAATTAAGGGCTTAATTAACCATTGGTAATTGCAGAAAAGCGGTGCCAGTAGGAGACAGAGAGGGGGAAGAGAAAAGAGGCGAGTGTCGAAGGGGTAAAGGGTTAAGGGATTATGGGGAAGGATTAACTGGGAGTAGGGATTATTATTTAGGGAAAGCGGAGGGTTTAAAGGGATTGGAGGGTCGGAAGAAGAAGATGGGAGGAAGACCAGTGGAAGGAGTGTCGCGGGTATGTGTATGGGGGACGGAACGAATTTTTCTGAAGAGATTTGCAGTCTCAATTAACGCGCTATATTAACGGCAGATGAAATATTCTGACGGAATGTATAACACCAAGGTGGCAAAATTAATATAAGCTAATATAATTATACATTCTCATCAAGGGTTGCAATTCGCCATGAATAAATCATTTGACTCGACCCGGATTCGAATCCAGAACTCCCAATAGCTGGTCAGGTGTGTTACCCAGTTAACCTGACCGGCAATTGGGAGATTCCCGGGTTCAAATCCCGGTCAAATAAAACGATTTTTTCATGGCGAATTTCAATCCTTTATGTGTGAACACCCTTTGGAATGAATTCGTTCCATATCATTTGTAAACGCAATGATTGAAAATTAATTCTCATAAAAAATGAGTAGTTAACTATTATTTTGTTATTCTTTATCGAACAAAAGTCAGCGCCGAAAAAATACGTACAATATTCACATTTTCAATGACTGGATACTCTGGATTAATACTTAAAACGCGTAACTAGCTAAACAGGGCACGTTGTGACGATGCTCTAGAAAATACAACCCACCAAAATTTCTTTTCAGAATATTTCAGAAGAGATTTGCAGTCTCACTTAACAAAGTATATTAACGGCTGATGAAATGTTCCATCAATAAATTTAACACCAAGATGGCAGGAGTAATATGAATTAAATGCTTATTAATTCTCGTTATAAATGAGTGTTCAACTAATAACTTGTTTTTTTTAATCAGTCAGCGCCAGAAAAAAAAGATATACGGTAGTCAGATTTTCAAAAGATGGATAATCAGAGTTAACTTTTAAATTGGGTTATTAGTTTGGAAGGGCTTATTACGGCGATGCCCTAAAACAGACGACCTGCCAAAATTTTTGTATTCACCTCACTAGTCAGTAGTCATTCTAGTCAGTATCGATCTGTATCGTTCAAATATTTCATATCCTCTTTATTCAAAGCGATAATTTTGGAACGTATTTCTGCCAAGTTTTTATTTAGCCCTCTCATGTCGGAAACATTATGTGTATTAATTTTTGACCTTTGTACATACATCAAATTTCATTACGAAACTCATTATATAATCGAAGTTGCTTTCTTAAGCAGTAAAAAAAGACAATAGAAATGTTAAAGAGGCTCGTGATCCATAACGATACGTTAATGGTTTAATGACTATGGTTTCATTCGTTCATGTATATTATTCTTATTATATATCCCTTTATTAAACATCTCTTTATACAAATAAATCTATTAAAGAAGAGGGATTAAATCATATCAAATCATTTCTTCCATAAAGAATAAAGATGGAAAATTCCGGGAAATGAGGAAAAATCAGCTTACATTTGCATGGAAACGTGTCGCATTGCCGGCGGAAATTACCGTTACGTGATGTTTTCCTATGGGTTCTTCGTATAGCGTTATAGGGTTTTGACGTCACCCAGCAAAACACCAAATGTTCTACAGAAAATTTTTTTATAACATAACTTTCGTTTCCTCTATTATTTTTGGATGTAAACTCATGAAACAGATAATTTTCAATATGCATATGAATGTCATCCAATTACTTGAAATTTTGGTGAAAGCTAAGAGATACCAAGGATATGTCAGGAGAAACAAAATCTTTTGCTAAAAAAAACGTGTACTTAAATAAACTGATTGGAAAAAAATGAACTTTTGAATTCCACCCCAAAAAAGTGTCAGTTTTTTCATATTTATGTATTTCCTCTCATAATCATGACTCAGTTAAAGCGACACGTTAAGTCGCCACTTTATAAATTGTTTTGCAAGTGTATCCTGTTAGTATTCACGGCTCTATTAAAATAATCGACTGAGTCACAATTTATTAACCCACCGCTTAATTATCACGATCCTCTATCAAAATACACATTTAAATCATTCATCACACTCAGGAGATATTTTGAGGTTATTTCCCTAGCGTGGGAGGCATAAACTATCCAAGGAACGATAGAATATAAAAATCAACTAAACAAAATTCACGGGCACGTAATTCAAGAATTTTGCGACCTAGGCTCTGTAATTAAATAGACAATAATTGAGATGCGGACCTAGTCCGCATGAAAGTAGCTTGCCATTCATTCATGGTGGCAGGAGAAATATTAGAAGTCCAAAGAGTAGTCGATACACAAAGCTACGACTGAGTGTTAGAGAAGCGGAAGAGGTACACAAGGATTAAACATGACTCAGAAATTTATTTACAGTAGAGGCTAGTTTCCAAAGGCCCGACAACTAAGTTCTTCGACTGAGCCTACCACAAAAGGGAATGGCGTGAAATTATATACCCAGTTTACTCAGGCGCGACTTGATGGAACCAGCTAGATAAGCTTTATTTATAACCGATTTCTTTCGGTCGTCATGACCATCTGCAAAAGATGAGAGCAATCTTCCCTGCCTCCAAAAGAGCAAGAAATTCATTTAAGGCGAGGACTACTTGTGACTGGAACAATATGCCTCGTGATGCATTCAATGTTTTCCTATAAATCTGAATGTGTTTCAAAAGAGGACTTGAGCCATATGAAGACATAAAGCTAGTTATACAGGGTGTCCCATAAATGTCACGCCACAGTGGCACTGGAGCCAGGGCAGCCTAAGAGGAACCGAACCAGCCTAATATGACCTCAGTAAAAGTTGCACGGTTTTCGAGATATTGCTAAATTAAAGCTTTTTCAAAAATTTCACTTTTTTTACATTTCTAGTCCCAGAATTCAATCGGATAATTTAACGTTCTCATTAGGGCCGCTCTTTTAATCTTCCAACTGTGACTCATGTGCCGACTTCTACCTGGAACAGAGGCCCGAGAGGGAGGGGGGTCATGGGGTCCGAACAAACAAAAGAAACGCGAAAGCCGCTTTACCTGTCTAACTTTATCGGCTTTCAAAAAATGGGATGGATAGAGTACTTTGTTTGTTAATTTGTGGCAGTAGCCCCATCAGAGATCCAAATTGAGAGCTATTCAAGTGAATTCAGGGACTAGTAATGTAAAAAAAAGTGACATTTTTGAAAAGAATTTCACTTTTTTTACATTTGTTAATGGCTGGTTCGGTTCCTCTTAGGCTGCCCTAGCTCCAGTGTCACTGTGGCGTGACATTTATGGGACACCCTGTATGTAATAATGCATTTCAATTACTGATAACTTGATTTATTTTTCCTGTTTTCTTGTTTGTTAGTTTACGATTTTTATGTACCTGGATCAACTCCCTCTGCCGCCGGAAATGTAAAATTCATATTGAAAATATTCAATACATTCCATTCTATTCCGTCAAAAGTTGACTGAAGTGTGCTCTCAATGACCCACGATTACCGCAACAGCCAACTAAAATACATTAAGTACCTTCTCGACCCAGATCTTCTTCTCTTCTCTCCCCTCTTTTCCTCCCTCCACCTTTACTGTCTGTATACTCGGCCACTCAAGTCAGTTGTACCTTGAAAATTGCACTCAGTTGCTGAAACCCGGGTCGGTTCTAATTAATTAGTGTGGAATTAACCAAGGTGTATCATTTCATGATGAGTATCCAAAACTTACAAAAAGTAACGCCTGAAACAGTTTTGCTTGTTCGTAATATGTCTGCGTAGCAGATAAGGCGAAGTTATTTTTAAACTCTCCATTAAATATCGGGTGGCTGGACTGTATATATACTTTAACAACCAGTATCTCAAGTTAGGAGTTATTCCTGTATACGTCAATTTATGGACTACTCAACGTCGAAGCCAGCTATAGAGGCCTTGGTCATGGCCATAAAATACATAAAAACACACTCATCAACCAATGCTGTATGGAATTCGTATGAGTGACAATTATAAGAAGTTAGACTTGTATATTCTGGCAGGAGTCACTATGAATAGAGATGCCAAAACGGGAAGGAATCTGCGTATGCATGCGTGTGCGTCGGACGATGGAACGAGGCAGTTGGTGTGAGAGAGACAGGAAATGAGACGAGAGAGAGGCGTTGAAGAAGGGATGGAAGGGGGAAAATCCGGGAAGGACCCTTGCTCGTGCGTTAAAGGTACGAGATGGAAGGCAGAGAGATTGAGGCGAGGGGGGGAGGGGGGGAGGGTGAGAGGTCGGGTTTGGAGATGGGATATGAGGCAAGGAGGGTACGGATGGGGTAACTTGGTTAAAATTTGCATTTTGCGGGACGGAAGAGCACAGCTAACACACTCCGTGGCGTTGGCTAACCTGATTAATGCAAGCGGGAGTTTGAGGATGGGGGGTGGGGGGTGGATGTGGCGGGGGCCGTTTTTGGGGGAGGGGGTAGCGGAGAGGCGGGGGTGGCGGCAAAGGAGGGTGAGCAGAGGACGGCCGACGGGACATAGCGTATGTGTTTGTGCGGGACGTTGAAAATTAAAGGGTTATCCCGACCCTGCCTGCTTCGAGGATTCTACCGAAATGGGAACTCTCGGCCGGGCCGAACGGGTTGGAAATGCCGCCCTAACGATCTTTGCTCTCGGATGTCGCACGGTTCTCTCTCACTCACAAGAACTCTATGGATCGGAAGCATGGACCATTGGAAAAGCTGACCAGAAAAGAGTATCCAAGTTGTAACATAACGCTGGCCTCGCCATTTTTTTCTTTTACCACCTCATGGTTTATAATAACAATAAGAGACCCACCATATTGTGAATTTTGAGAATAAACAATAGACCTAAGGAGTGGAAGCGTCGGCAACAAAAGGGGGTAGATAAAACCGTCGGAGTGTACGGTCGTGCAAAGACAGCACGCAAATAGTTGGGTAGATCAAACCCTCGCAGTGAACGGACGCGCAAAGAGAGAGCACGCAAGTTTTTTGTAGAGGGAAGTTCCAGAGTGTGGCATCGTGCGAGACATAGCCCACGTAGAAAAGGAGAATTGACAAAGGAGCTGGAATAAAGGAGAGGAACGGGAGATTTTACAACAGGACGAGACCCAAAAAGCTGAGGGCCCGCCAAGAAGGAACACCACGCAGGCCGAGAGGATTTTCCAGACCACAGAGGGACAAACCAACCTGTGTCGTCGAATAATTGGGTTGTAACTATAAACTTTTATTTTCATATAAGATACAAGAAGCCATAAGGCAAGAGGTTTTAATTGGCCAAGAATTAAGTTTGTGACTGGTATCCCTTTGTATCAAGTAATTGGATTTTGTGAAAAGTTTAAGTGATGAAGTGTGGCAAATAATTAGACAATATACTCAAAAGAAGGAATAATTATTCATATACCAAATTGGTGTCTAAATTAGAATATACAGTTGGTCATGACCTAAGGGTATAAGGAATTATTTTGATTATTTAAATTGTCTGTAAATTGAATATTTCATTTTGTCAAGTAAAATGCAACCGTATCTCTAAACCTGCAATGTTTCATGTATTTTCTTTTCCGACGAGCAAGCTGGGGCAAAGTAATCAAAATATAAGGTACGAGAAGATATCGCAATCGTGGTTTCTTTCCAGGTAAAAGAATCAATAGTTTTTCGTGTTACATGTTTATCCACAACGTGTGGCATTTCGCGTATTAATTTGTAATAATACCTTTTACATTTTTGGCTCCCATAACGTGGGGCATAATACAAAGTAGAAAAACAACAAAAAATTTCTTGTTACAAAGTGTTCGAAACCTGGAGCTGGAGGAGGATGCTGAAGATAAAATGGACAGATAAAATACGAAATGATGCAACGGATATCAAGCGGAGAACAGCCCAAGCTAAGAAAACATTCACGGGACAACTGCAATGAAAATAGCTCTACAAACCTGGAAACAGTATGTGAAAACATTCGTTTAGAGCGTGGCACTCGATGGATCAGAAGCATGGACCAATGGAAACCTGACCAGAAGAGATTAGAAGCCTTTGCAACATGGTGCTGGAGGAGAATACTGAAGATAAAATTGATGGAAAAACTAGGAAATGATGAAGTTTACAGAATAGTAGAAGAGGATCATATGGAACACCGTAGAGAAAAGGAGAAAAAGTGGATTGGACACATCCTGAGACACAATGGATTTGTGAAGAACGTAATTGAAGGCAAAAGAGAAGGTAAAGAGCCCCCAGAAAATGACAAGGATCAAGTCCATGGACAAAATAAAGAGAAAAGTATATCGGAAGAGATATCTGGAGGTAAGGGAACTGGCATTAGATAGGGAAGGGTGGAGAACTGCAGTCAACCAATCTCAGGATTAAACAACAAAAAAAAAAGGAATCGCACGGTTGGTATTCCTTGGGTATCGAAACTGGTTCTGTATAATCGTCACCTTGAAGCGAATGCTCGTCCAGAACATTGAGGCAGCACAGTTCATATTATGGGGAGGAGGTATCTATCTACGCAATATAAGCAAGGTTGAATGAATTTTTTTTCAGAAATCTGAAAACAAGAATGTAGCATCAGCCTTAGCTTTATAAATATTTGCCATAATTCTCAGGAGTCGACAAAACTTTGTAAGTTTTACGAGAAAAATGTATTGAACAACCGGTTTCGTCGAATAGTCGACATCATCAGGTTTTCAATAAATATCCAATAATTATTCCATGTAAAACTTACAAATTTTTTTTAATGATTGAGCATTATGAAAACGTTTAACAAAGTTCAAGTTGAAACTACTGAATTTATTAAGTGCGCCAGTATCGCAATGAATATAGAATCTTCGAAGTGCGCTTAATAATCTGAGATGAAAATAAGAGATGGATTTCGTGCTAGTTTTACTGTAATTCAGCCCTTGAAAGTGAAGATTTAAACATGAACTCCAATGGAGATAGCTCAGTATGCAGCAGAAAAATGCCAATTTGAACGAGAAAGCATACTCAAGCTTTTATAAGATAAGCTGTTTATTAGAAGCGAAAAGTCGTGGGCAGCTGAATAAAAATATAATATAGTCATTATAACACTTATTTATAAAAGTATTTATGAGACCAGGTACGCCTAAGAAAAGAGGATTATTAGGGAACACAGAGTTTCAAATACTAGTGGCAATTCAGGTTAAGCACTGTTAGACGGAGAATCAAGTACGAATATTGGGAATTCCGCTAAAAAGATTATACAAATGACAACGTACAAAGACAAAAAAATAATGAACTGAATGCATAGACAGGTTGACCATCGACTGATTTGTACGTGTCGCAGAGAATAAACTGTTTTCAGTTAGAAGAAACTGTGGTTGGTTAACTCATAAGTTCTGCGATAGCCTTGACTAAAAATGCAGTGATTGATCAGAAAACAGGTCTCAGAACAAACTATAGAGAAAGAAGAAATGCGTTATTTTTCCTAGATTGATGCTAAATTTAATATTTAGATCTAACTCTTCGGTATGCTATTAGTCCCGCTTGTATATCTCCGGGTTATGAAGAGAAGTTTGGTAAACGTAATTTTCTTTCATTGTCTACAGCCATATGTACCCCCTGTCCGTACCAAACTATTCCATGTTCCATGTCAAAACGTTCAATCTTAGCAAGAATAATGAATTTTCTAAATGAACCTCTGTGTTATCTACAAAAATACAAAGGAATAGAGAATTCTCAGTGATATAATCCCGTATTAAACTCATATTTCCTGAATTTTTTAAATTTTTAATTAGCTGTAACCTAATCTATAAACCAGGGACAAGAATCATTATAATGCTCAGGGTATACCGCAGTTTCTACGTAAATCAAAAGTCAAAATACCAGATAATTTGCGTCTATAAAAAGATCAAGAGTCATTAAGCTTATAAGCGTCATTTTCGAAACATTCGTGGAAGTAACCGCCCGTGCAGTTATGCATAATATAATCTCTGATCGTTATCCAACTCTCTTGGCAAAATAATCCCATGCATTTTGATGGTTGGGGCCATATATTTGAATAATCTGAGCAATTTTATCCCTGGAAGTCACAAACCTTTACCTGGGTCTCACCAGATAATACATTTTTTTCGCGATTACGTTGACCACCCTGGCTAATCCAAATTTTGAAAATAGTGTGTCCTATCTCGTGCAGAAACATTAATGCCACTTTCGCCATTTTGCGCGGTATCTCTCTAAACGAATCAGGATCCAGTGAGTAGGAGAAGTACGATATTTCATTGAAAAAAAGGACCTTGACTTTTTTAATAAAACACAACTGGAGATATGGACTTAATTAAACTCGCAAAAAATGCGGGCCTTAATTAATACGGAATATACTTTAACTCTGAAAGAAAGAGAAATGACCTCACTCCACCGTCATTAACCGTTCCCTGGTCTCTTGGCATGTAATGACGCCATTACGCCATTTGTTTGGAGCTGCGATCAGAGGTAAACACGCAGCGCACATTTTTAAGGGCTCAAGGGTCGAAAACAAAAAAAACCAAGAGCATGGCAATACCATGCTTCAACTGGTGGGAAAAAAATATTTCTGAAAGATTAAACATAATGGGTGGGACGGTCCTTAATTTCATTCCACTCGTTCGTGACTAATAGTTGTTGTTAATGAGGTAATCTAAAGTTGGATATAAATATAGATTTAACCAACCCCCTCTGCTGTATCCATGTTTTTGTTGAACCACAAACAAGGTAGTTTCATGAAAGTTATTTCAGCGCCCATGATAAATCGGCGTTCGCAGGATCATTTCAGAGTCTATTTGGAATAAAACTAGAGATGGGTCGGTTCCGGTACACGGTTCTCGGTACTGCCGGTTCTTGGCCCTTAGAATCAGTATCGAGAACCGATCGCATGAAGTCGGTACTTAGGAACCGGCACGGAACGGTGGCAAGGATTGGAATTTTGCGCCCAAACCCCTCAAAACCCCCAAACCCCCGAAAGCAAAACCTGGAGAAAGCACCTGAAGTAAAGCCTGGTGTAATGTGATATATTGGCCGGTCATGTTAGTTTGACTTTTTAAACTTGGACTAGTTTTGTTATACTAGGCTAATAAAACTATGGAGAAGATCTTGTTTTATTTACTGAGCTTTCTGGTTTATTTGCCTCTTAAGTGAAATTACTGTCCTTCAGTTGTTGGTTGTTTGTTGAAACTTTCCATTCATTCAGAAATTAAGAGTCCATTGTTGGAACCGAGTATCGAGAACCGGGAACCGACAGGTACGAACCGGACCGGTATCGAGCACCGGAAAAAGTTAGGAACCGACTCATCCTTAAATAAAACCATTGGTCACTCCACTTCACTTGCCATATTAAGAGCGAGTATACAGCGTATAGCATGATCGATAGTGATGCACAAAGGATATCGTACTGTCTACTTTAATTTTTAACTCGTACTACACGTGTTTCGACAGATTAGCAGTCATTATCAGGTACAACAGTTGTGCTTGATGATGACTACTAGTCAGTTGAAACACGAGTAGTACGAGTTGAAAATTAAAGTAGACAGTACGATGTCCTTTATGTATAATTTGAAAATGCTCTGAAAAAAAATGAAAATACAGCATATCGCCTAAGAAAGTGGAATTTATGAAGAAATGTGATAGTCAAACCACAATTCTTATTAGTCAGGATAGAGGAGCAGAAATCAGACGTTACACTACTCAAAGTTGTGACTATAGGAAATGGAATCCGTCGATCTCCTTAGAATCGAGAATGTCAATGACATCCCTCCATAGGATGGAGGGATGTCACTGACAATTATCCCTGGCACAAGTTAATAAAAATCCTCTTTTGGCAAATTTAACACGACGATTTTTAAGGAATCGATGTATTCGCCAAAAATTCATCGCAGTAGTTTGATAATACGGGAATTCATTTTACATTCGATGCGATAAGATTCAACCTCCTTGCGCACCAATGCGATACCTCTTCTCGCATTGAATGGTTGCGATACCTGGTACTGAAGGGTGATATTGCAGTAGATGAAATGAATTGAATACATCTGAAACTTAAAGTGTTCAAAAGAATCACGGAGGAGAACTTCCAGTGACACTTTTCGCAAGGAAAAATCACACTCCGAGCCACAATGAACAAGTAAGACGCAAAACAGATAGAAAATTAAAATAAAAGATTGCCCAGCGTAAAATTGGTCACTTAACAGGAGACATGGAACTGGAAATAACAGTGATCAAGGAATAAAGGAACTTTCTGGAGAAAATAAAGATTAGAGGGCTACAACCTACCTATCTAAGAGATGAATGAGTAAATTATGGCATTTATTGAGATGATTATGGTACGCAGAAAGTTGAAGCTGATATATACATATTGGCAAGTTTACTGCTCGTAGCTGCACGAGTAATCAATATCCGAAACGCTTATCTCGCAGAAAATCACTTTTCATCATCTTCAGGACTTTAGAAGTGAGGAAATGTCAGGGGTCTTTAAGACAGTGAGGAAATCACGTATGAAATCGTCTTTGGAATGAAGAAACTTACTTCCTGTGTAGCCCGGGAAAAATTTACATAACACAAAATCAGCTCAGTTCAATTCATAAATGTGAAAGTCACCGAAAAGACCAAGTACATTACAGCGTCTAACAAAACCCCGTCGACCCAAAATCGTAGTTTGCGGGCAGATTAAACTATAAGACTTTAAGCTTTCTCACCAAGGTATGCACGTAACAAGCTATGGAGATATCTGACGCAAGGTATAACAGCGAGTCATTTAGGAAAATAGGGGATCGGGTTGAGGTGGTGGCTAGAGTACTGGCTAACCATGCAGACGGCCAGGGTTTAAATCCCTGATGAGGAGGATTTTTTCAGAGGAAACCCGATCCCTACTGAAGTGTCTTGTGGAGGCGACTTAAAGTGCAGTACTCCGTCTGTCGGATGCGACGTTAAACCTTGGTCCCCTTGGCGCCATTCGTCATGCTAATGCCGATGCCGGGTTTCTATCCACCCTTCCTCCCTTACTTGTCCCCTATGGCGCAAGTGACCTCCCCATAAATCCAATCCATTACGGAAAATAAGGTAAATACCTAATTTTACGAAACATTCTTGGGATATAAATACTTGGGACAAAGAATGGAATACCATTTAAAAAAGCAAGTATTAGACCAATCATGACACGTAAACCAATATTTTCATAACTAGAACGCTGCAATTGGTAGCAGATGTGAAAGTACCTCAAAGTGCAGGCGGAGCATTGCCAGGAGTGAAAAGGAAGAAGTGAAAAGTTAAGGAGACATTGTGATCCAGGAAATATAAATACCTGGGGACCTCAGCAGAAAATGAGGGGAGCCAGTTTAAAAATATAATGAGAAGCAAGAATACTGTACTCATAGCAACAGATAAACTGCCGACAGGTGAACCAAAATCGGTTGGCCATGATACAGATCGTGCAACAGTCTATACTGGATAAGACTGTAGTAGAGTCCATTAAATATAAACCCAAGAGATCTTCCGTAAAAGGCAGACAAAGAATGATAAAATCAAATTTTAATTCTAATCAAATTCCATCGGTGACCCTGGCGGCTGGAGCTCGGATTTTGCGTTAAATGTATCCTGATTCCCGTAAGATCAATTAATCATCAACCAATTACAAATCGTTGTCCTTATTGTAAAATATTTTGAGATGTGATTGTAAATGAAAACTTTTGACATTGACTGCTTAACTTGTATCTTGAGCCAATTTTGGTCGATTAAACAAAGATTGTGGGTTGAATGAACTCTGTTCGGTGGGCTGAGTCTTCGGCCTTCATCTCGCTCACGTTTTTACATAATTTTGGACGCTGGTAGTTAGCTTATCGCACCAGTATGATCTTTGGCACCAAAAAACGGGTCACCCAACGAGAAAGCGGATACGAGAGTCGAGATCAAGTGCGGACTCAGGAGCTGGATAATAGCAGCAGTGATCGTGACTTGATTGACCCCGAAGGTTGTTGGAAAATGACCTTTGAAATTTACATAGCTCCCCAGATTCGACTCAGATTTCTATAATCATTATTACATATTTAAGTGGCCCATTAAGTTCCCCTTGAAAACTCACTTCATCCGTCAACATAATAAGGTTTCACGTGGGAGCACGTTTATTTGGATACACAATTTTTCGAGTTAATAATTGAAAACAGTTGCATCTTTCAATAAAATATAGCATGAACTATGATGAGAATTTTAATCACTAAAGTAATTTTTCATTGTTAAAAATCTTGCGTTTCTAATATTGATAAAATAAATATTGCACAAATCATCTAAATTAAATTCAGGGAGGAAGTTTGCAATTGTCAGAACTGATAAGTATTAGGGCTAAGTTTTATACTCTCAGAGATATGAAAAATTAAAAATATCTTAATATTTTTGTAATGATTGTTACTTCTCAATATATATCTTCGCTTTTTTGAGCGAGAAAAAATCATGACGTTTTCAACACAATAGGGCGTTTTTCCTCATCCAATTGTGTATCCATGATATCCGGTGATGGTAAACCGGGTTAAGTTCTTCCCTAATCCATTCTTTGTGTGACTGACATCTCCAGGGCATAATTTTAACGGTTTTTTCGAAATATAGGGGACATATATCCACAGGAGTTGAAAGAGTTTATCAATCAAGCAGTATCTTTCTTATTCTGCACTTAGAGGATATGAACACATTATACGACTCTTATAGGTGAAAAGGATGTCCACATGCACATATGTCATTGAATGAAGCCTACTCCTTTCTCATTATTATCACAGATACAATCCTAATTGGTTGACTGCAGCCCTCTACCCTTCCCTATCTAATGCTAAATGCCTTACCTCCTGGAATCTCTTCCAATGTACTTTTTTTGCAATAAAAAAAACATCAAGTGCATGATCTAAAGCTTGAATGATATTCTGACCGTTATTATTCTCTTTGATTTTGCTAGTCTTCAGCTTATTTATCCCTCGAGCCAACCACTAAGTCCCTTTCCTCACCTTTTAGTGATATTTGACAGAGTGTAAGTATGGCCTCACTATAGTTAAAAAAAATTATTAACGGCATATTTTTCAGAGGGTAGTTGAGAGATGAAAAACTTAGCTCTAGCTTATGTTTTGGACTTTGGCAAAATCCATCATAAGGGCATATACACGAAACATGAAGGCCAACACAAAAACGTAACACCGTTTGACTCATCAATTAATGTTATATATCTTGTAATACGTAACAATAAATTGTGAGCCATTTGGGCCATGAAGTTTTTTTTTAATTATTCTGAGGTAGTGACAGGCGACAAGATTTATAACAATTATTTATATGTCTAATGGTGGACGAAAGTTTTGCCGAATTTTATGTATCGCGTCTTATCACTGGGTATGGAATTAAGTTACATCACAAGCGTTGAAAAGTAGTAATTTTTTATTCACGACCAAACCTTAATAAAAAACTACCTTGTTGGAACGATGAGGCCGACATGCAGTACACCGTATAATGAAATCATCATTAATAATGAAGCGAGATCTTTGAAGCCAATCGGGGTTGCGATAAATGCAAGTGTGTGATACACAAAGTTTATTCATTCGAACATGAGCACCAAGTAACCCCGACCGACGACATAGAGCAGGAATTGCGGTTCACACCCGCCTCCGG
Source organism: Ceriagrion tenellum (assembly GCA_963169105.1). Classification (NCBI taxonomy): domain Eukaryota; kingdom Metazoa; phylum Arthropoda; class Insecta; order Odonata; family Coenagrionidae; genus Ceriagrion; species Ceriagrion tenellum. The sequence goes on along the minus strand of OY720644.1, from coordinate 39,609,422 downwards.
GGGGCATTGTTTGCGAATCACGGCTGGAGCCAACGATAATTCCACTAGCTCTTGGGCCGGACAACAGCCTAAGGGAATGGACCACCGAATGGTCGTGGTGAAGTGGAGTTTGTAGAGTAGTCAGCAACAACTTGCTACGCTTTCGCTGTTCATGCGATGTCCTAGTCAAGGACGAGAGGGAGTAAGATACAGAAGTACTAGTGCGTTGGGGGCCCAACGGTTGTTAGGTACGGGCTTTGTAGAGGGAGAGTTGTGGGTGGATGTTTATGGTTGTGGTACTATGACATCACGGTGGGTCGATGAAGGGGACCTAGATGGTGTATACAGAGCGGGCTTACATCGAGCCAAACGCCAAAATCTAGCTTCTAGAGCCCAGTGAGAGTATGGGCGAAGTAAGTGTGTGGCATTGTGATAAGAGGAATATTAGTTTCTAGTCAAGATTCCTCCATCTCTAGACCAAAACTCTTCCATGGGATATGAGCTATGCAAAAATACAGTTCTTGAAAAATATCAGCGACTAGACGAAGTATTTCTCCTCCTTCTTGATTCCATCATTAGAACCTTAGCCAACACCAACTTCGCTCTACCCACCTGGTCCTCCAGCTTTCAAAGTTCATCTTTGCTAATGGCTTATACTAAGAAGCAATTCTTGGGAGTATTCCTCTTGGGTTTTACATGGCAGTTATTTGTAATTAAATTTCGAATTGTATGTTCCCATTTCATTTAAAATGTTAACTACAACTAGGTCGTATCTCACGGTAGCATTTTTCAATCTATCAACTTTGGTGCAGTCAAAATTATTTACGAATAAATGTATATTATTTCAAATGGAAACTTATCGGAATTAGCAATCATCAAACCATCATCAGCGGAGTCACCCGTTGAGCGGGTGCGCCAAAACGCACGAAAATCACATTCGGAAAAACCGTTGTATTTTCGTAAATTCCTTATTCGTTCCGTAACATAAAAATCAGTTTTTAAATAGAACCCCTCAAATTTCTATTTCAAAACAAACAAATACTATAAAGTGGTCCTTTACTCCGCATAACTGGCAGTTTTGATGACATTACTGTCTTTGTACAACTTATCCAGCTGACAATTGTATCGCCTTGGCCATGCATTGTATTTTGTATCTCCTCAGTTCCGGACAACCAAAATCAAAATAATACACTGTTATTGCCTAAAAGTTATAGAATGACTTGACGAAACAAGTAAAAGACAGCGCATTGCTGAAAATATTCAAGAGAAAACTTTTCAGACATTTCCTTTCCAGTGTTTCTTGATCAGTGATCATGTTATTCATTTAGACGCTTATTGATATCTTGGCTGTTCTTTTTCGTGTCAAAAATGCAAGTTAGTATTTTATATTGTTTGCTGTGTGATTACGCTGTAAATTTTACATTTCTGCTACCCATTCACATATCAGAAAGAATCAAGTAAGCCATTCCATTATATGTAATCAGCAATATTCTCATGAGTTTTTCTTGATTATTTTCTTACCAGTTTTTGGTTCCTGTTTGAGTGAATATCGTAAATTTCCTTTTCTTACTGTTGTTGTTCAATATAGTGTAAACAAACCTTTGTTCTTTAGGAGTAAAACTCCTAGACTAATAAATAAATTATTATTATTATACAATATCTTCATTACAGGGCTATGTATGATTCTCGAGATATGAGGATCTAAAAGTAAAGGTCTAGATATTCAGTGCCTTTTGTTTATTTGTTACATAAAAATCACAAGCGTTCAGTGCTTAGTGTTACCGTCAGCGAAAAAATTAGTGCTTAATTGACCAATGGCTGCGGCTTTCTTGCTCGCTAAAATGTTCATCCCTTCTTTCCCGGGGACATTCTCCTTCCATTTCCCTCCCTTGCCACAGGCTGCAAATCCTAAGCGTTCTTGCACATTCTTCCTTCCGTACTGCACACGAAAACTAATTAGTCCTTCATTGATTCTGCATCACGGCTGAAGAGCAAGCTAATTTTATGTGGACTAGGCCCTCACCTTAATTAATTTCTATTTAATCAACGACCCTCGGCCGCAAAACTCTTGAAATATGTGCCCGTTAATTCTGCTTGGTAGAAGTTCATATTCTTTCGTTCCCGGGAAATTTAATGCTTTCCACGCCAGAAACATGACCTCAAAATATCTCGCGAGCTTGACGAGTGATTTAGCTTTGTGTTGTGAAGAAATAATCTGATAATCAAACTAAAAGTTTAATAATCGTTACTCAGTGAATTGTTTAAATAGAGTCGTGAATAAGCGAGGTGACACGTGAAAATGAAAAAAATGCGGATACTTATTGGATAGTGAAGTTAATGAATATCATCAGCAGTGTGGTTTTCTAATTAAATAAGAGTATTTCAACCATGCATGAGAAGTCCGTTGCAGTTAAAAATTCCTCCTCCTGTTTTTCGTTTCTTTTTTCTTTGGTGACGTAACTTATTAGCTTCAAAACATACCGCGTTATGGTATTTATTCGACTGCGTTGACAATCTCCAAGTCTATTTTAGTGGTGTCCTTTATATACGTGATGGTGGGCGAACTAACTTCGTGGAATTTAGACATAATTAAATAAAAATACTTAGTTATATTCCACACTTTTTTATTATTTATATGCGACTGACCGGTTTTGATGCTAGAACCATCATCATCAGAGAAAGAAGGTAATTAGGTATTGTCTCTGTTGATGATGTAGTAAGTATCAAAAACGGTCAGTCCCATTTAAGTAATAAAAAGTGTGGTATATTAACAAGTATTTTTCTTTAATCATTTTTGTAGTCGTCAATCAATAGTTTTATAATCAAAATACATTTTGTTAATAGTTTACATTGAATACTACCAATTTATTTAGTTGGTAACTAACCTAATAACACATACATTCATAAATACCAATCACGCCCTTTCCTCTCGGCGTAAGCCAAGTCGAAGAAACAAGTTATTAGTGCTACGCCTTACTAAGTGGTTCAATTTTAATGATTTCATGAGTAGTTTTCGATTTCTTCATAACTCTTTACCTTCTATGACACTCCTACTTGGCTTTATATACACTTCTATTCTTAAGATCGTTCCTCTTCTTAAGAGCCTCCTCTACCACAATGATTTCGTGGTCAACCCGCTTACTCACCATTCACTCTACTATCATATTCCTGTTTGGTAATTTACTCTCATACATTCCACCAGCATTGCCATACCAACGAAGCGTACATCTTCCATCATTGTCCAGAGCAAACAGCCCACATTTTGTTATGGCCCGCTCATTTCGAACACCATAAATTCAATTTTTGTCACTAAAATCTTTCAGGTCGCCTATTGCCACAGTATTTACCCTAATCTTTAGTAAATTTAACGGTATCAGGCTGCTTTAATTTATGAGTCCGTACTTGGTGGAAGTTGTCTATAATCATGCTGAATAAGAAATACTAATTTCAGCAAACTTTTAAGTTTGAAAAACTTGGAATACAACGGCTTATTCAACGTATTAACGTGAGGAGAAAAAACTTTCTATCATTCACGTTCTATCCACGACTTCTCCACCGGCATTTGCACGCCTCTTTGTCTCTTCATTTTACCTTTCTTTTTTCGCAAACATTTGGCCAAGATATTCAAAATCGTCCACTTGATCAATTTTATCGCTGCATTCTCTCATCGTATTCTTTTCACTTTCTCAATCAATGAGAACTTCTTAGGACTTGGATACATTCACCTACTAATCCTCTCCCCTTGCATCTTTACAAAGGTTTTGTCTAAGCAAGTATGAGGTCGTAAGTGCAATGGTTGTACATATAAAAATTCGACTTTGATTGCACGAAGGTGATAGTTTTGCTGTCTTACAAGCGAAGAGGTATTACAGTGACTCCTCTGGATGAAATATAAACACGAAAGCCTAAAATTCTTACGAATTAATTCCCCTCGTTGATTTTCCTGGTCGGTTGAGTCGGTCAGTGAAGAGATTTTAAACATAATAGAACATGGTAGAACATGTATAGTATAGTATAATAAACATGGTAGAATCGAAAGATATAAAATGTCATTTTTTCCGCGTACCATTCGGGACCATAACAGCTGTGAACGTCGTCATGAATAGTGCAAATAGTGACAATAGGCAGACAGTAAATCTTTCTCATTACATTGTCTACCCTCTTATTTATGCATGATGTAAATATTGATGTTCTCATTTTTGCATGATATTTTGAATCTGTAGTAGTAGTCTATGTATCCCTTGCATGTTGGAACGATTGAAGATAGAATGTTTCTTGGGTATTAGATTTTTAATTGGCGCTTTGCATGTGCGGTACGCGGGTTTCAATGTAATTTCGGTGTTCTACCATATCATTCATGCATGCCTGGTGTGGAAGCACCCCCTGCCACACACCCTTTGGGTGGCTTGCAGGGCATGACGTAGATGTAGATAAAATTCGACCTTAATTGTGCCAATGTGATAATTTTGTTTTCTTATGAGCGCACGCGTATTCCAGCGACTCCTCTAGCCAACATAAAAACACGACAATCTGAAATTCTTACCCACTGCCACAAATCGCCCGAGGGGCCGGCGAATGCGTCAGATGGACCTCTTTTTCGTTTTACATCGACGCAATCGATGAGATGGGGTCCAAGGATTTTTCCGCTCAGTGATTGCCCTTAAAGTGAATCAAGTGGCGTTTGGAGGGAGAGTCGTAGGAGGAGAAGGTGGTTGGAAGCCCCATCTTGAAGAGTCGGAGCGGTCCTTTGGGAATGGATGTGCGGGAGTTGGAAGCTGTAACTTCCTACCAATCAAGCCCTTGAGCAAGAGGAGAAGGGACTGATAAAGGGACTGGTTTTTTAGGTAGTTTGAGCGAAATAGTTCCCTAGTCATAATGGAGATTATATTCGCATTATACTACATAAATTCAGCGTCTTTAGGAAGCAGTAATTAAATATTGCATTATTAATTCTGCAATAATATACTTTGTTAGATTGAAATTCTGAGTAATTAAATAAAAATATCTACACCAGTCTTTAACTTGAATCATTATCTTAACGCCGGCCGCGATCACGGCGGGGCTAAGTCCTCGCCAGCTAAAATGAGGGTCGCGGGTTCGAGTCCCGCCTGGGTGGGTTTTATTACCACCCAGGGCATGGATGTATGTCAAGTTCTGTTGGTCCGGTCCCTGGAAAACCTGATGACAGGCTTAGCAGCCTATCGAGATTCCAGGGACATACGGGCAAACAGAATCGTCCGGCAAACAAAATATTAAAAAAATGATTAAAACTCCTTCCCAACGGAAAAGAAAAGTGATGGATATTATTTAAATTTCAAACTCAATGCTCACCTCTTCCTACGACTCAGTAACTTGAGAAAATAATAAGAAATTGTTTGATACCTAAGTGAGGAACTTAAGGTAGATTGAATGAGATGGCTCACTAGTCATAGGGGAGATCATATTTGCATTTAATTGTTTAACCATTTGAGAGCGGCATGACAAGATATCGCGGCATGACGTGATATCACGTCATGATTATTTTACTCTGGTGCTGATGGGTGTCGTGAGGGCTCCAGCTTTCACTATGGGACCTAGTGAAAGTTCAACAGTGAAAGCTGGAACACTCACGGTACCCTTGACGTGATATCACGTCATCAGCTCCAGCGTAAAGACAACCATGACGTGATATCACGTCATTCCGCAGTCAAAGGGTTAATTGCAGTAGCTGTTGGAATGCAATATTATACTTGATGCGACTTAAATCCACCCACATCCCATTTCTCCATTATCTGCTTCCAATACTCTAGTCTGGGTCTTCCTCTATGTCATTTGCCTTCTATCTTTCAAATACCTTTACCAGTCCTTCGTGCCGCCATACATGACTGATTCATTCGTCTCATCTTCTTTTCACTGCTATCCACAGGCTCCGTTCTTCCTTAACTTTTCTCGGTACCTCATGGTTCGTCACTCGCTACGTCTAGCTAATATTACACATTCTTCTCTAATACCACGCCTGAAAAACCTATGGATGTTTCTTCTCAGTTTGTTCCACAGTAGATATCTCGCTTCTATACAGCATCCAATCCCCACAAATTTCATCTCAAAGGACTAGCTTATTCCTCTGCAAAATATTGAGGGAGTGGGACGTGAAGAGTTTTTCGTATTGTCATACACAATCTGTTTTCTATTCTTTATTTTACAAGTATTATACTCCATATTTCTTTTGTGCTCCATCCGTCCGACGGATTTGCATCCTAAGTATTCCAACTCTTTCTCATGTTTTGACAAATCTCAGTCCTACATAATCCTCGCTTTCTGATTTTCTCCTCTGTTAGCAGCTAGGACTTTAGTCATACGCCGATTCATTTGAAGATTATATAGGCTGTTAAGAGTATATTGCATTTCTCCAAGGATTTGAGTCAGCTCTTTGTCACTTTCTGATGGTGAGTCAGCTCTTTACGCTAGTTCACAGTATTTCATCATTGGTCGTTCAATCCTAAGACTGGTTATCTGCAGCCTTCCACCCTTCCCTATCTAATGCTAGTTCCCTTACATCCTGGTATCTCTTCCTATGTACTTTCCTCTTTATTAGGTCCATGACCTTATTCCTGGGTCTTTTCCTGGGGACTTTTCCCTCTATTTTAACTTCCATTATTTTCCTCACAAATTCCCATTGTGTCTCCCAAGGTCTACAAAGATGTAAAGGCCGCTTTGCACGGTAAATTTTACTATAAAAACGAATGTATGAACTCCTTCATGAGGAAAATTGTACGGTGTAAAGCAGCAAATTGTATGATTGTCTGATTGACAGAACGGGAAATAGAATCTTCTCTAATTCCAATCATTTTGTTGCACAATCTATGATGCATTCGTTTGTGCAATAAAATGTACCGTGTGAAGCGGCCTTAAGACGCAATGCCTAAAAACAACAGACTAAGATTGCAGTTTATAATTCATTAAAACCATTGGAGACCCAAATGTTATTTTTATAAATCTGTATTTTATAGGTGCAAGATGACCTAGCCGTCGGCGCACCCTACAACATTAAAAACTTGTATTTTAAAGTTAAGTCCCTCACCCGCGTCATCAGTCACTAGGTTTCTCTCACGAGCCATCTCACGTCGCTTTAGTTTCCTCCGACGCGTACAGCCGTCTCCACTCGAGCCGCTTGGAACTCTGGGACGTTTATCGACCTTTCTCACGCCTTCGTCGAGGATGTGCTGAACGTTTTCCGTTACCCCGCTCATCCCTTCCTCCCCCCACCCTCGGGGATATTTCATCTCTCATCTCGCCAACACCTTTCACCCGCCCCGCTCGCTCAGAGCAAACAGCGATACAACCCACACGATTCCCATAGCTACTACTCTGTATCCTGTTTAAAGCATCTGTGTTTAAAGCCTTGTACTACATGGCTTTCCTATTTCTCGCCTTCTCAAAATATAATTTGAGAAAAAAACGCTTTCTCTCGCGGGAACTTTTCGAACTTTCAGCAAAAGTCGATCAAGGTTTTTCTTTTCCTTAATAAAATACTATTACGGTGTATTGAAAATTTCTGCCGTTAATCATGCAGTTAAATATTTAAGGCATATTCGAAGTAGTTCGCAATTTATTCGCAAACTTCTCGATGATATGAATAAATAATTCTCGGGCTTCTAGCCGAGTAAGAATTTACTGCTCTGAGGACGATGGAAGTGTTATCCATCGAAACGTCAGCCACAAAAATTCTTACTCGGCTAGAAGCCCGAGAATTATTTATTCATATAATTCGCCGAGAAAGGACAATATCGTACATTCTCGATGATAGTTTACGGAAATAACTGTCATCGTCGGATATATCGACCAGCATATTCATGAGCATCATTCATGAGCAAATTTCCTCGCTTGGAATTCTGATTTTAAGCCTCCGTTTTTACAATTTCTATTCTAGCACAGTATATTTGGCACAGCTCACAATCAAAAAGTACTAGTTTACATTGAAATTGACGCTATAGACATTGAAACCGATAGACAGCATTAAAACATGGTGGAGCTCTACATTGTTTTGAGTTATTCCATCTCATCGTTCCACAACGTAATGCCACAATCAACTGAAATTATGAGTGTATCTGGTCCTTGAAAAATAGTTCAAACGTAATAGTTTATTTGTGCATACATTTTCAATCTCTGCCTCTATTATCAGTCTCAGTACAGCTCATACCTAGCTCTGTCAAAAGATATCTCAAATAACACCATAAAGGCCCATGTTCTCAAGCTATACTAATTATTCCTGGCGACAAACCGTTTGAATTCCCCTTCAAACAGTTGACTTGGTTGAGGCAATGAATGAAGTGAACCGCTTAAGTTTTAAGTTGTCTAATATATTTAAATACTTGCTCCTTCAATCCATTTACAACTCATGCGGACATGCGTTACAGTCTAAAATGTTTTAAAGATTTATTCGGAACTCTCAAATTCGTGACATCGACCTTCGTCTAGCGTCCTCGAGCCCACCAGACCCACGTTCAAAGACGTTTACCCTAAAAATTAATGTTAATATAATAACTAAGCTCATGTGTATTTGCATTTATAGTAATTAAAACGATGAAAAACGCGTAAAATGAGCTTTTTATCAGTCATATCTCACTTCAAGGAGACGTTTCTTATTGTAATAGAATAAATACTGTCATCGCAAAAAATGAAGTGGAGACAACTTAACAAAGATCAGCAACTTAACATATGGGAATGTCCGACTGTGCTATCAGCAATATCACCATATAGTAGTTTTTTGGTACGATCTTTAAATTTTATTTTTAGTACAAAATTACAAAAAAGGAAGGAAGACTTAACTGTAGTAATAAGAGGATTATAAACATGGACCAGATTACTTTAAAAACCGAAGGAATTTAATAGCAAAGTAGCGGGATAATTAAAGCGATGAGGATCCCTAGAGTACATGTGGCCTCTCTCAAGAGTTGTGAATGGTGGGTACCGCAGTACTGCCAGCCGCGTTCATGAGCGATTTTCTCTCCCTGGAAGCTTCTTGTAACGTGTGGGAGTCAATGAATGTGGCCGAAGAGGTGGAAGGAACGAGTCTACCGCCTGTTTAGCCGTCGCAAGTGCCTCACTTTCGGTTAAGGGCTTGGTTAAGTGGTGAGACAAAAATAGGATGTCCCGAAGTGGACGCAAGCGCCAGACGCCTATGGAAGGCCGTATAAATGTTGCCAGTTTAACAAAAACGATCTCGGTTATCCTCATAATTGGTCGTTCAATCCTAAAATTGGTTGACTGCAGCCCTCCACCCTTCCCTATTTAATGTTAGTTCCTTTACCTCCTGGTATCTCTTCCTACATACTTTCCTCTTTGTTTCTTCCATGAACTTATTCCTGGGACTTTTCATTCTATTTCACCTTCAATTATGTTCCTCACAACCTCATAGTATCTCAGAATGTGTCCAATCCATCTTGTTCTTTCCTGCACGGTGTTCTATATGGTCCTTCTGCTTTTCTAGTGGTACATGTTTCCGATCCTTTGAGTGCAGCGCAAGTAAGGCGCTCCATATGGTCCTTTCCTCTTCTACTCTTCTGAGCACTTCATCATTTCTTATTTTGCCCGTTTGTTTTATCTTCAGCATCCTCCTACAGCACCAGATTTGGATGGCTTCTAGTCTTTTCTGGTCAGATTTTCCATTGGTCCATCCTTCCGATCCATAGACGCTCCACGCGAATGTTTTCAAATACTGTTTCTTGGTTTCTTGGTAGTCCTATCTTCTTTGAGCACAGAAGATGTCTTTTTCCCATGAACGCCTTGCCATGTACTTCTTCCGTCCCAATTGGTAATACTTCTACGATAGGTGAAAGAATCCACTAGCTCTTATTTCTCTCGTCTAAAGGCTGGGACACAATCAACGTGTACATGTAACGTGATCCGTTAACGGGAATACGCGGAAAGATGGCTGACGGGAAAGTATAGCGAACGGACAAAATCAATGTGTATGGAGAGTAAGTGTACAGCGAGAGATGGGCAACTTTCATCTCTTCCCGTGTCCCGTACACGGAAAACCAATCAGAATAGTTCTGAGAATCCGGGAATGGGAGCCATCTGTCGACAGATACATACAGCTGTTGAAGATTGCTCTTGGCGAAGACAACTTATTTACTTCCACACTTGTTTACACCTGATCTCTTAGCAGCGCCTGCGTTAGTAATTGTTACTCCGGGCCGCGTTAACGTCGACTGTGACCGCTGACTTGCGTTCCCCGTCTCCCGTTGTCCCGTTAACGTCTCGCGTCACACGTACACGTTGATTGTGTCCCAGACTTAGATGTGACTTCTATATTCAGCTTCTCTCTTCCGCATACTAGGAATTTCATTGGTTGTACATTTACTCCATTTCTCGGGTACACATTTCGTGTTTTTATTTTACGAATGTAAACTACATCGGTATCAATGAGCAGGAAACTATTAAAAAAACCAATGCGTTCGGATATTTATATGAAAATCCATGATAGCAAAAGAAAAGTTTGTTTCTTTATTTATAGTTCAATTTTTTCAAGGTCTTTGATAGCGGGCTGACACTGTAAAAGACACATTTTTGACGGCTATTTTATTTTTCTAGTTGAGCTACAAATAGCTATTTACAAAGGTCCTATCCAAAGTCTTTACTATTCTTGAGGATAGCAGCCAGCTTTTGTAGAGCTTATCTGAGAACAAAACCGCGCAATTATTCTCCAGGTGCGTCGGCAGGAATTGTTAATCTATCTTCTCCCGTCTCAACTCAGGTTGAAGGACGGTTTTGTGGGTTCCTTTGGCCACTTGGAAGACTGGAGACACGAACCGCCGTACAGTTCCGTGAGAAGGGAGAGTGGAAAGAAGATGGCTCTTTCGTGATGCTATTCCAAGAATGCAGACTGCGTGGGATTACGTCTTCGGAAGGATCAATATCGTTTAGGGAATGCTCTTCCTAAGATTGCGCTTGCGCAGTAAACGGCCCCTTTTCTTGTCTCCGCCCCCTTAGATCGTGGGAGGAGGGGTCCGTTAAAGTCCTTTGTAAGGCTATTGTTTCTTCCTCCAAGCAAACACTGTGGGCGAACTGATATAATTATACATGGATTAATGAATTAGTCCCAACCGACTTAGTCGCATTTCTCGTCAACTGATTAAGCATCTTAAAAGGAACGGGTAATAAAGAAGAGCACTGTCTAATCCCGTTAACATAACTCTTACCACCTGGGCCATGTATATCCAAGTTGATATTTAGCCGCACCAACATATCCCCTCTATCTCTTTCGGTCCATTGCATCATCCTCATCCGCAGCTCCAACTCTCTCCATATCTATCTTTACTTGGATCCACCATCTCTGCCGTTGTCTTACCCAGGGTTGTATTCCTTCTGGATTTCCTCTCAAAACCTCCTTCATCACTCATTCATCCTCTTTTCTTAACAAGTGTCCGGCTCATCTCATTCTCCTGCATTTAATTTAACTTATGATGTTGGTAGCGCCGCTTATTGTACTTTCTTCTCCACCTTCTTAACTCGTTTATAGGCCATTTTTAGATATTTCGTAACATTTTGTTTGGAAATATTATCAATTTTTTCTCCTTATACAGTTACCATTTTTCGGATCTATAGAGGGTTCGAACCTAAAATACTTATTTAACATAAAAAAGAACGAATACAAGAAAAACTCTATTCATCAATTAGAAGGAACTTGAATTAATCCCTCATCAGGATCTCAGCCTGCCAACAGGTTAGAAAAGAGTAACCAGAGAGAACTAGAGGCACAAATAAACTTTACACCTTCAGGCGTCTCTTCGTATTTTACATTAAATAAATATATTATGTTCGAATCCGTATTGACAATAAGCCTTGAACTTACACAAGTATTTATTATAAATGTACAACGCGTTCCGCAGCGTGTTGCACCCTCATGTACAATCTTCTTTTATTTATTGATTGTTACGATAGTAACCTTTCGCTTTTGAACAATGTCATAATATTGAACAGATGGAAATTATGAGACCTTCAAGCAACCTTTGCAACAAGCTACTTTTCTGCACCTCTCCCCAATCCTTTCCGAAAAAGTTCCAAGCCCCAACCTATGCTCCTCTGACTTCTCTCCCAAAAATTAGCTTGTTCTCCAAACCCCCCTTCTTAGAGTAAGGTTACTATCGTAACAATCAATAAATAAAATAAAATTGTACCTGAAGATGCAAAAAGCTGCGAAACGCGCTGTACGAGAAGGAACGCGCTGTTACAAGAAGGAACTGTGGAAAAGTTCAAGGCTTAATTTCAATACGGATTCTAGCATAAAATACTTATTAAAAATAAAATACGAAGTGACGCCTGAAGGTGTTTAGTTTATTTGTGCCTCTAGTTCTCTCTTACTATCTCCTTTTTAACCTGCCGGCAGCCTGGAGATCCTGATGAGGGATTCATTCAAGTTCCTTCTAATTGATGAATAGAGTTTTTCTTATCCGCTGGACTGGAGCTCTTCCTTCTATTAATCTTCATTCCTCTACAGCTTTTTTCCTCTTTCATCAAGCTTGTCTCATTTTTCCCCTTCGTTTACCAAAATAAACTTACGGCGTGACAAAACTAATACGAGTTATGAAACATTTCATTGGATGATGGCTCAGCTTGAGTTATCCACTCCTTTTCATCTGAGTTTTTTTTTCCATTTCGTACTAAGATTGATTAACTTTTCCATAACGATGAGTAAAAGACGCACAGAGCCGTAGCTCACCAGCGTTATTTCGCGTTCTGTAAATGGAAGCGTCGTTTCTTACATGGATGTCTCTTTGGGAGGATAAGAGAATCACGAGCCATGAATGAATAATGAGCATCTGGACCAAATACGTTCTTCTACCTAAAATTGTTATTCATCAAGGAAGACATATCTCTCTGAATTTTGTGCGGAAGTTAAAGCTTGGTATAGCATTTTTTTGTTTCGGAAAGGTAGCTTAGGCAAATATAGATCAAATTTCGTTGATTTTTTTCCAAAACTATATACAAGTCTATAGTGTAACGCATTTACTTGCTCTCTGGGATGAACGAATCATAAAAACAAGTTGTAATTGTATAAGAATACAAGTTATAACATTATCTTCTGGGGGCGCATTGTTTCCAATGAAAAAAGTGTGACTGAAGGCTGCCATTGCTTACAGAGAATTAGCAATACCTACACGGCTAACAATAAGCATTCGTACTCACGGCAAATGAATAATATCTCCCGCCTGTTATTGCAATATTAATACCCTCAATTTCAGGCTGCTTTATATGACTAATAATTCATAAATATTGTTTATATCCTTGAAAATCACCACCACCGTATCTGAATGGTAACCTCAGTACATCCCTGCTCAGAAGTTGAGAGTATCTGCATTCTAAGTATTACATCATCTTTGATAAAAGTATTTTTTTCTGATTGTATCATTAAGTACTTACGTACTTAAGTACTCAAGTATTTACGCTACTCTTTTTTAAGGTTTAATACTTTCCGAAATTCATATTCATGAAGCGTATCATTAGTAAATGGATGGATTGATAAGCAGTCAAAAAATGTAAATACAAGCGTTTACTGATAAATAGTGACCTCATCTACAAATTTTACCATATGTTGGATGTTTTATGTGAAGTTCGTTGCAAGTTCGGGTGCATATTGATCAATCATACTGCTTTCATTAAGGTCGTACTTCATATTGTCTGGTTAAACCTTATCGTGATACGAGGTGGTCTTTTTTGTTACCTTGGAGTAAACTGGAAGTACTTGTTTAGGAAATTGCATCAAAGTGTTGATTGAGCCACGGAAACGTCACTGATTGAACTAATTACCACCTGTGATTTTCATTCCGAGAAAATATTTACCAGAGGTTTCATATAACCGGTGATGGCTTTAGTGATGTCTTTCCAGTTAACGACCCCGGTTGAGCTAAGGGATGAATGTACATATTTTTTAAAAATATTCTACCGGTAAATTGAAATTCAGAAAAACTGCTTCCGGTCTTCTACGCTTTTGAGGATCCATATATCTCCAATGTTTCTTTTTTTGCCTCTGGATACGATCTACACTTCTCTATCCCATCAATAAAAGCTATTCTCTTTCATTTTCCTTTCCGCGCTGGCTCAACATACTTCTCTCTAACACTCTCTGGAGTAACTCAAGGCCTCTTATTACTTCCTTCAGACCCTGCTTATCCCGGATTTCATTCAGAAACTCCTCTTTTCGGCCTCCAAACCAATAACTACCTCGTTCGTCTTCATCTCCGTACACCTCACCTTCTCCATGCTTCTCCACACCAACACCTCAAATGCTCGCAGCCTATTCTCGTCCTCCTTTCTGATGGTCTTTTTTTCTGCCCCAAGCAACGCTACGGTCCATATCAAGCTCTTCTCCAACCTCTTATTCACAGCCTTACTCAAGATCCCCGTAATCAGTCCTCTTCCATTACTAAATGCTTCCTTAGTTAACGCTATTATCATCTGATATCTTTGCCTATACTATACCCATTTTCTTCTAGCGATATATACTATATGAGGGATCGGAATTAGAGTCATAATTGACGCCAGCCTGGGATTCCCACGCTCTTTCCCCAGGCGTCCGTGGGAATGGAAAGATGCTACCGTCACGCCGGATGCATGGACCACACGCGCTCAATAAACTCTCACTGTGGAGCAAAGTGCGACCTCTCTCACCCCGGCGATTGAGTCTTCCCCTCACAAGGAACCGGCCAACTCGAGCGATAAACTGGAAGCATCGGGCTGAGAAAATCATCCCCCGAGGTGCGGAAATGTATCGGAAGGGAGAACGGAAGAGGAGAAGGACGGAAGTGCGAAAGACGTGGTAAAGAGGCGGCGATAAAGAGAGGAAGATAAATGAAGTGGGTGCCTAGAGGAAAGGTCGGGAGAAAGGGGAAATGGGGAAACGAACCATGTTATAGGTTTGCCTCTGAACGGACGGAGAGGTTTGTGCACGGCCCTTGTCTTGCTAATGCAGGGCGCTCCTTGGTTTTCTAGTCCTTTTGGCCCCGATAGGGAGAGTTACGTCCAGACTAGAAACAAATTTTTTTCCCGATTTAATCTGTCACGTACTTCCAATATAATACCAGATGATCCTCAATTCAGAACTTAGCTATATTAATGTCTATATGCAAATATATGATCAATTTTAATGAATTTACAGACTTTTCATCACAAAACGACCCTTACTTTCTAGTTATTGGTGCTATAAAAGCATAAAATATGGTCGAGTTCGCCTCATTATTAGACGATGTTGAGTTTAATCCTTCATGTCAAAGTTTTTCATTGGCCCTCCACAAAAATATTAGAGAAAACTCTCGTAAATCTCAAGCTGGAAATACAAAACAGCGCGTTTGAGAAAATAATATTTCCCGTAAAGGGTTTTGCTTCAAAATACTGTCCTATTTTTTCAGATCCATGAGTATTATGCAGGAAAATCATTTCTAGATGTACTTGCTAACGAGATATTTTTGTAAGAGGTAGAAATTTGAAGATGCGTCCCTGTTTTTCTCAGGTATACCTTACATTTCGCGATTAGAAATGGGTGCTTATCCTACTGGTACGTTATTCGTCATGTCTTCTAGTAGCAGACAGACCCTTCTCAAACAAGAAATTTATTTGTGAGAAAGTGCTGATGGCGGTGTGGAGAAGAGGATTCGGAGCGGAGAGTCAAAGGGGAAGATAGAGAGACGATGAGTGTGAGATACGTCAGGAGTCTGGGAAACAGAGAAACGAACCATGTGATTGGGTTGCCACTTGATGGACGGAAAGGTTTGTGATTAGCCGTGTGGTTAATTGTATTGAGAACGAGAGTTGTGTGGGTTTTGATCTGGTCCTTGGGAACTGGAGTAAAGGAGGAGAGGGGGCTGAGGCTGATTCGATGGCATTTGTTCCGATACATTCCAATGCCGATATTTCACTCGACGGTTTTCTGATATCGTCAATCCGATACAAATGATGCGCTAATATATACATTTAAAATAACTGTTTAACATCTTAATAAACTAAGAATGAGTCGGTTCCTTACTTCCTAAATTTGCCAAAAGAGGATTTTTTATTAACTTGTGCCGGGGATAATTGTCAGTGACATCCTTCCATCCTATGGATCAAAGCTTCTAAGGAGATCGACGGATTCCATTTCCTATAGTCACAACTTTGAGTAGTGTAACGTCTGATTTCTGCTCCTCTATCCTGACTAATAAGAATTGTGGTTTTAATATCACATTTCTTCATAAATTCCACTTTCTCGGGCGATATGCTGTATTTTCATTTTTTTTAGAGCATTTTCAAATGATACATAATGGACATCGTACTGTCTACTTTAATTTTCAACTCATACATCTCGTGTTTCAACTGACTAGTAGTCATCATCAAACAAAACTGTTGTACCTGATAATGACTGCTAATCTATCGAAACACGTGTAGTACGAGTTAAAAATTAAAGGAGACAGTACGATATCCTTTGTGCATTACTATCGATCATGCTATACGCTGTATACTCGCTCTTAATATGGCAAGTGAAGTGGAGTGACCAATGGTTTAATTTAAGGATGAGTCAGTTCCTAACTTTTTCCGGTTCTCGATACCGGTCCGGTGCATACCTGCCGGTTCCCGGTTCTCGATACTCGGTTCCAACAATGGACTCTTATTTTCTGAATGAATGGAAAGTTTCAACAAACAACCAAGAACTGAAGGACAATAATTTCACTTAATAGGCAAATTAACCATAAAGCTCAGTAAATAAAACAAGATCTTCTCCATAGTTTTATTAGCCTAGTAAAACAAAACTAGACAAGTTTAAAAAGTCTTAACTAACATGATCGGCCAATATATCATATTACATCAGGCTTTACTTCAGGTGCTTTCTCCAGGTTTTGCTTTCGGGGGTTTGGGGGTTTTGAGGGGTTTGGGCGCAAAATTCAAATCCTTGCCACCGTTCCGCGCCGGTTCCTAAGTACCGACTTCATGCGATCGGTTGTCGATAGCGATTCTAAGGGCCAAGAACCGGCAGTTCCGAGAACCGGGTACCGGAACCGACCCATCTCTATAATAAACCTTTCTATTAATATCGAGCATACAACAAATTATTATGATATACTTTTGCCATACATGTAATTCGCCATCAGTCTCTCTCATTTCTCCTATCAGTGACAAGAAACGAGGAAAAAAACAGCACATACCTGAATAATGTTAGCTTGTGTCTGAAGATGTCGAAGTCTGAAGAAGTCCGTAAGACGTAAAAATAGGAGAAGTTTTATTTATTACTTAAAAGTTATTTAATTGAAGACTTTTAGAAGTTATTTAATACTTAGGAGAAGTTTGAAAAAGCTGAAGGTGTTTTTATCTCAATTTTGGATTCAAATGACATCTATGCAGGGAAGAACCATGTAGTAAAGCCAAAAAACGAACGCATTCATGCTTTAACATATCATTCATCATCAAGACTCTTGGATATGATTACCAACTTACTATTGTTGTCCATCGCACATTAGCTTTGCTATCAATTTGTATTAAAGTGGCCAGGGCCTCTAGAGATTGAAAAGCAAAATTTATCTGCACCCTAGAGACGCCTCAAGTCTATGTACATCCTCCCTTTTCTTTCAAGTCTGCGACCATACAGCGCCATGTCAATTTAAATAATTTGGTATGATTTCTTGAAAGGAAACCAAATCAAATAAATTCTCTTGTAATAATAATGATCTCTGAAAAATAATTTAAATAATAAAAATAATACATTTTTAATTTCACCCTGGTCCCTTCAATTACCGTATTCGTTTAATATTGTCCATTGTTAGAGTGGAAAATTTCCAATATCTAACGTAACGTTTAAGGTAGTCCGAGCGAGATAGTTCCCTAGTCATAACAGACACCATATTCGAAAAATACGTTTTAATTTCACCAGCTAGAGGACACATAAATTAAATATTGCATTATTAATAGTGCAATAGTATAGTTTTATGTGACAGAAAGAGTAAGTAATCAAATGAAAATATTTAAATAAGTCATCAATTTGATTCATATTTTTCGCGCGGTGAGTTTAAAACTAATTCAAAATGGAAGGTTTTTTTTAATACTCAAGAACGTACTGCGGTGACAATATGATTAATTTTCAAAATAGTTGAGAAAACATACAAACTACATTCTGTTAGT
The DNA here is from genome assembly GCA_963169105.1 of Ceriagrion tenellum. Lineage (NCBI taxonomy): Eukaryota > Metazoa > Arthropoda > Insecta > Odonata > Coenagrionidae > Ceriagrion > Ceriagrion tenellum. The sequence continues at coordinate 39,591,317 of OY720644.1, read as the reverse complement.
TTTTTTACGACATGGAAAAGTGTTAGTAATACCTCATTTTGTAAATAATGTCTCTACGGAGTGCATACACGTACCACTTCCCCATGTAAATGGGTTGGTATTTCTTGGCATATGACTCTGAAAGTAAAGTGGAGAGGGGTTAAATTTTTGGTGTCATTCGAAGCGTGAGATATTTTTATTTTAAATGAGACCAAATTCATTGATTTATAGGTAGAATGATATTTCGCTCAAGCTACATTAATCCGCCAGCATCATGAGATATTGGTCGAAATGCATCGGAAAAGCTCTGGTTTAGTGTAGGGGTCGCGACGGCGGGGTTAGTCGAGGGTGCATGGGGGCGGGAATACGGGGGCTCAACTGTGGGAACGCGACGGAGTGTCGAGGGAGACGAGGCGTGAAACCAATCCGAGTGTCACGCCCATAATCCAGCCCCTCCTCTTTCTTTTCCCTCCCTCTCCCGCCCCCACCCACACACCCCTCTCTTCCCCACCTTACGCCCACCCCCACATCCCCAGTTTATCCATCCCCCTCCTGTTTCCCTCTACGAAAGCTTTTTCCCGAACGCCTTCCGAGCAGGGAGGAAAAAAAAACCCTCCCCTTACTGGGATGCGTCACCGTCCTTCTTCGTGAAGAGTACCAATATGTGCGTTTATTCGAGCTAAATTCATATCAGTTTTCTACCAGCTGATTTGGTAGGTTTTTGAACAGTACGCTTCCAAACGCCCTAATTTCTGGCAAATCGTTCTGCTTTTCCTTCCATACGTGACATGCCCCTGAAAATCCTCTAATCTTCTTCCTCTTCTTAGTTCCGGAATTCCTATTCTGATCCGTTCTCTTCCACGCTCATTCCCCCCTCTATTGCCTTCTTCAGCGTTCTCTCTCTTTTCAAAACGTCCTCCATCCATCCCTTCTGCCTCATCCGAACCTCCGCCGTTAGTAAAATATGATTTGTTTTTTTCCCGGCGTATGATACGAATAAATTCTTCTCGGGTTTTCCATCAGTTTAGGTAATAGTTGGCCGACGTTTCGATGGCTACCTCCACCATCGTCCTCTGTTTTTTTGGGTAAGCTACTTCTTCAATGGGGAGCGAACAAATTTCACATTTAAGTGGTGTGCACATGACAGAAGAAGATGGGGAACATGGGCGACTGATAATATTTTTGCATAAGGCACTAAACAGTGCTAAGATATAAAATAGGATAATAAAAATAACAACGTTTATTATCGTGGGCTACTCTTAGCCCCTGAGATAATGAAGTACAATTTTTCAAATTAATGCAATTTTGAAATCCAAAAATTAGATTAATAATACAGTGATGAAACTCAATATACAAAATCGAATTAATTATACAATGATGACAGGCAAAACAAAAAATAAAAAAACTCATTGTAAGCTTGGAATTCGTAATAGAGCCGTACATATTACTGCAGAGAGCACTACTAGGATAACATTTAAATACATGATTAAGCATATAAACCGTGCGGAAAAAGGTACTTAATGATAACAGTACTGATTACAAGTATAAAGTTGAATGTTCAATAGATTAATTCTTCTTCAATATGTATAAGGCATTCAATTTAACATTTGTTTAATTTTACTTCGTTTCAATTTTCATTTCGTTTCAATAGGTTCTAATCAGGTATCATATTGGAAGAACGTGAGCATTGTAATGAGATGTCTTTTAATGTCTTATGACATAAGGCTAATAGTGACTGGGTAATATACTACCCCAGTAGGAATGGGTCAAATTTCACAAATAAGTGGTGTACATACGATAGAAAGAGGCGGGGAAAACGTTGAAGGAAGTTAACAAATGCAATACCACAGTAAATTTGGAGCGTCGTGAGAGAAAAACGGAAGAACAACGAATGAAAAACAGTTGAATCGGAAAAGTTTGTAGTTTGCCAATCTATTGTATTTGCCAATATATTTGTTTGTTCGTCTTCTATGCGTCTCAATACCATTCAACAGATTACGATGAAGCTTTGGTGATTCGTCGTGCGTCCATTCGCAAAGGTTTCGGAATTATTAAATCAATTGTACAATCGGTGGAGCGCGAGTCGTTTCAACAAATGAGTGTTGTCACGCGAGGTTCTCAAACAAGCGAGGTACGACAAGTAAGCAACGAAGCAGATGATTTGCTCAATCACGAGCATCAGAATCATGTCAGTGACGCATAATTTGTGTTAAATGGTACGTGATTTAGTTGTACGTAGAATATAATTTGGTGCAGTGGTCTCTTTGTTAGCTTTTTTTAATTATTGAATTCGATATATGCTTTTTCCTAAAATTAGATTTTTAGCTCGAAAATCTTAAAATTTGCACCACTTCAACAATAAAACATTTTATTTACTTGGAAAACGCAGCATAGGCATGGAATGGAGACTCATGTCATCATTTGTGCGTTACGAATTCCTGCATAGAAATGATTGTCTCTCGTTCATTTAGTACATGTAAATTCACACGTACTAAATAACAAAGCAGACACACAAATGCGTCAGCTGTGAACATGTATGCGTACTTACAAAGAAAAAGAGGCACTGCAACGCATGCCGGGCACAGCTGGTTGGGAAAAAAATAAGATAAACTTGATCATATCTTCCTCAAAACTGATCGTAAACTTATCCGTAGCGCACTGAACTCAACCATAGACTGCCCCGACCTTGTTTCCTCGATACATTTCAGAACACCCTCCCGACATACCAGAACTCACTCATTGCTCCATATCCCTACTCCCACATTATCACTTACCAAACGCTCCCTCTTTTTCGCCTCTCTTCTCTTGTAAATTCCCTTCCTGTGAAAATTGACCCTTTCACCCTATCTTCCACCGTCTTCGCCAACCCTAGCCATTTGCCATTCCCAAAAAAAGTAATTTTTACTATATCCAGATGTTGCATTATTATTTGTTACCTTCTTCTTGGATGTTTTTACGATTGTGTCCTTTTTTGTTTGTAATATGTTCCCTGTAAAATGGCTTTATGCTGTATGTGATCTTTTTGTCAAATAAATATATAAAAACATAAGGTGTTCACACCTCTTTACTTAAATTGACATGCAGGTACCTCATATTTGGGACAACTACACTCTTTGTCGTTCGTATCGTGTCGCTCTAATGAATTTTCTCTTGACACTCCCTTTTCATTCGTCGGCATATGGAAATTAAGTGACTGCGATGCCGAGGCTGAATGGCTTAATAAAATTCAGCGGTGAGGTCAATCAAACCCTTGCATCTGCCCCACTGTAATCCGGTCCCTCGTCACCCATATTCTCCCCTTTCACGCACTCACTGAATCCGTCGTCGTATCACAACTTCTTCAAGATAGAGCGAAGGATAAATAAATTATGAGAGCACGTATGCGGAACGAATGCGCATGAGTTTTTCACCACCCCTTATCTTTGACCTCGTATACAACTTTGGCTGGTTACTCTGTAAGCAAACCTGCCACCTCCCATGGAGGCGAATACTTGATTACGTGTTCACTAGATAGGGACGCAACATGGGTTAGAAACTTGGCCATAGCGGACGAAGGAGACATTATGAGGAAAATAGCTCGGACAACGGGGCCTACAGATTTTCCTATCCAAGGAAGTATTTTTAAAGATTAAAGAATTGGCGCATTTCTTAGAATACGCGTATAAATTAGAAATGGACCGGAAACGTGGTCAGTGAGGACAGAATGTATTTAGGGGAGAACGTTAGTTTTAGGGACTAGTGGACTTATCCTAGAGAAGCATTATTTTCGACGAGAAGGGAACTGATGAGAGGGAGACAGAGGTAGGTTAATGACTAGTGAAACCTCTCATTTAGAGTGGATCGCTATTTGGATCAGAAACTTGGCCATAGTGGACGGAGGATATATAATGAGGAAAATAGCTAGGACAACAGGGACTTCAGATTGACCAATCAAAGGAAGTATTTTAACAGAATGAAGAATTGGCGCATTTTTTAGAATAGGCGCATAAATAAGATAATGAACCATAACGTGGTCAGTGAGGACAGGGTGTATTTTGGGGAGAACGTTAGTTTTAGGGACTAGTGGACTTATCCTAGAGAAGCATTATTTTCGACGAGAAGGTAACTGATGAGAGGGAGACAGAGGTAGGTTAATGACTAGTGAAACCTCTCATTTAGAGTGGATCGCTATCTGGGTCAGAAACTTGGCCATAGCCATATATTATGAGGAAATCAGCTCAGACAACAGAGACTTCAGATTGACCAATCAAAGGAAGTATTTTTAAAGAATAAAGAATTGGCGCATTTTTAGAATAGGTGTATAAAGAAGATAATGGACCGGAAACGAGGTCAGTGAGGACAGAATGTATTTTGGGGAGAATGTTTGTAATACGGACAATTGGACTCATCCTAGAGAACTAGAGAAGAGCATCCTAGAGAAGAGCATCCTAAAGAAGAGCATTATTTTCGATGAGAAGGGAACTGATGAGAGGGAGACAGGTAGGTTGTTAATGATTGGTGAAACCTCTCATTTAGAGTGGGTCGCTATCTCGGTCAGAAACTTGGTCATTGCGGGGAGAAGGCGCACGTTAACTGTGCGTACAGAGTAATCTTAAGGAGTTGGTCTGTCTCGGTCGGAGATAAAATTGCCTCCTCATGTGATCTTTTAACCTACTTCTATGAGACTGAGTGTGAGGATAGAAACCTCAAGGAAGTTTAAACCACATATCATTTCTCCTATTAATCAATGAATGTGGTCTTATTTTGAAGGAAAATATCTCGCACAGATACCAAAATCACAACACCTTATTGTACCATCTTCTTCCGAGATTTTTGCCGAAAAGTACCAGCCTGTTTACATGGAAAAGGGTACGTTTATCCAGAAGGATATATATTTTTTTTAAATTCGGAATTTTTAACACATCGTCAAAAAAATACCAGTGTGTGTGTGGTATGAGTTATAGACTATTTTTTTAAATTAATCATACAGTTACCGCAGTATTTTTTTCTGGATCGTAAAAAACCTTCCGTTTTGAGGGAGTTTCAAACGTACCGCGCGAAAAAAATTAGTCAAGTTACAGACTTATGTAGATATTTTTATTTAATTTCAGTCGTGTAAAAGCATATTATTGCAGCATTTATAATGCAGTATTTTATTCATGCCTGCTACAGCAGTTGACGTATAATAAGAATGTGATCCCCATTGTGAATAGGGAACTATATCGCTCTCACTACCTTAATATAGAGAAGGTGGATCGCTTTGCGTGCGGGGGCAGCATATGAGACGAAAATAGCGGTAAGTGAATTATGGTGGAGAGGAAACTGGATTTTGGACTTCCTCATTTTTATGCATTTCTGTTCTCCTTTTGTATAAAGGTAATAGACTAGTGGCGTAATTTGGAGTAGTGAATAAATGAATATAGCAAAAGACAACATGAAATGGAGTCAAAGAAAGAGGCGGACAGAAGGTTGAAGGAATAAAAATGGCCCAGGAAACTTCGGAGGATAAAACCCGAGTGACATTTTATTTTTTTTGGGTTACATGAGACCTCGTGAATCCCAATATATATAAGGATTAAGAGACCAGTATGCCGAGGTAGGGGCCGTAAATAAAAAGCAGACCTCCTGGTTTAGGGAAAATCATCGTATCGGGGTTAATAATCGAGGTTTTACGTAATAAATATAAGGATATTCTCCAGGAAAGGGAAGGCAATGGCCTGTGACGTATTTTCTGGGCTACAAACGTCACCCATCCACTATGGGAAGAGGTAGGAGAGAGTAGATTTATGAAGAATGGAAAGTATGATGAACAGAAAATAGTCTAGGGATGGATGAGTATTAGACTTTTTTTTTATTTAACGCTTCATTTCCTCCAGAAAAAAAAACGTTGGCAAGCGGTTTTACACATTACTTTGCTATAATACTGATATGTTTTAGAATACAAAGGTCTCTTTATTTCTGAAAGGTATTATTCTCTTCCAACTCTCACCTTGCCTCTTATACACCACTTGCGATTATTAATTGCAGGCATGTTTTAAAAGAAAGATGAATTCCATCAAAAACACCAAGAACATTTCCGTAGTCGTGGCAATTTTCTAGCACTTTCTCGTGAAAAACTCTCTCCATTTGCTTCATGTGGGGATATAAAATTTATTTTCTTCTATAAATAATGTTTTTTTGTTAATGATCGGTTAGTCTATTCACCAGTTTCCATGTGTGATAGAGTATTGTACGGGATTGATTGAAATTCAATTTTACTATAGCCCCTATCTTCCCCGATAGCGAAAGGCTAGTTTGGTTACGAATAATGAGTCTTTAGTTATTTTTGTAAGATAATCTGAACGTATTCTAGATCATCTCCATTATGAGGGTCCGGAATGTAATATTTCTAATTATTATTACATTTTTAATCGCTGAATGAAACCATTTATAATGCAGTTTTTTGCAAACTCAATATTTTAGAAAAAACATTGAGAACCAGCAATTGTTTCAAATATGAATTGGGAAAAAACGCTGTTATTTTAGGCATTGTTCACTTGCGAAGGAAAATAATTACCCATCCTTATAACGACTTATGAGAAGTTTCCTTATATAAATGAGCATTGTATAACTGCAAAGATGCGGATTATACTGCTTATAATTGTGTATTCTTACTAAGACTTTTTATTATTATTTGTAATGGAAAATTTTTATTGAGTTTCATGGTAAATATTTCCATATATGTATTAATTTAGCCAAGTTGTGGAGTACATGAACCTCTGAGCAGAAACCTGTTTTGGAGGCGCAATCGTTTAGATTTTGCAAATAGCTGGCTGATGATCATTCAAATATTTGTGTGCAGGATAATAAGACAATATTGCACACTATTCGGAATGCAAAATTATCACGTTTTCTTCATACAGTTTTTAGTAACATTCATTTTTCGGAGAAGAAAAAGGTTACGAACAACCTGTGGTTCAATTATTGTCATTGTTTAGACTGTAAACTTATTTTGGAAAAAAAAAGTTTTTTCGGGGGAAAAGGACTTTTCGTAACATTCACTTCGAAAGACGAAAAAATCACTTTTTTCCAAGCCACCCATCACGAGCTGTGACGAAGTGCCGCTGAAAGGGGGCGCCTTTGGGGACAGATGGGGAGTGAAGCATGGAGTGAGGGCCTGATAAAATAATCCAGGGTGCGTGAGGCACGCAAGCAGGTCGTGGCGGGAGGGTTTGTTTGGGGGTACGATGAAGGGGGACTGCGGGGTGGACGGGAAACAATGGGGGAGGGTTTGAATCGCCTTATCTTCGCTCTTGTCCAGATAGGGAGAAATGGTTATAGCGCATAGCGAGTCGGAAGAGGGGAAAGTAGATGGATTGAGTGGAGAATAACTCGGGAGATTATTGGAGAAAGGAAGTAGAAAGATAGAAGGTAGGTTGAGCACTATATCGATACGCAGGGGGAAGGTAGAGAAAGCGAAGTGTATTGAATGGGTTAAAGGTATACCAAGATATGAAGTAAAATCAAATGCCAGACATTTTTTGAGCACAAAACCTTCAATTTTACTTATGAATTGAATACAGTAATATAAAGGTAACGGTTAACTACATGATTTATCTGTTGCTTTCTCATGTTACTTTTGGAAAATCTATAACGCTTACCATGGTAAAATTATCAGCGAGTTTCAACAAGTCACGGGTGATTGTATTTTAACCCAGCATTTTACCTCTATTACTTGTAGAAACGGCAAAATAAGAGGTATATCGAACTAATAGTTACAAAAACTCTTCATGTGTTCCGCAGAACTAGTGATTATCATAAAAACAGAATGCAGGATGCTTGCAGGGTCGAATGTTTTTGCGGAAGCAAATTGGGTGCTTTCCTCATTGAGTCATGGGCACTATTTAGCTTCCAGTCAAGAATTGTCAGGCTATAGTGCATACGACGGTTTACTTCCAACAGTTTGTTTATGACCTTTTAAATCTCATTAACAAATTTAGAATGAATCTCTAAAACATTGCTCAAATAAATGGTACGCATAACTTATGCGCAACGTCATTGATGAAGACATCGCAAAATTAATCAAAGTCTATTATAATTCAATGTATTTGTAATAATTTTGAAATGTTTTCGTTTCTCCTGAAAACACAAGTAGTTAGTAAATAGTTTTGTTACAAAATGAAGGAAAAAATCCGTACCGATTATTATTAGAATGATTTCATCAAAAGGAGCGCATTCATTTTGAACTAACTCGTTAATTCAAATACATCGAGCATGTATTGTTGACAAAAATGTATATAATCCATCCGTATGTGCTCTTGAAAATTCAGGCAATCAATAAGCATGTATTGGTGAAGAAGCTAGACAAAAACAACTACTTTTCATTGCTTACAATACGAATTCTTTAGTGTCCTAGTGAACGGTAAACAGATATACACAACGTTGGCAAATGAGGCTATGAGATCTACCAATCAATTCTTATAAAGTACCAATTTTCTCCCGAAAAAAATAATTTATCTATAAGATACGGTGGAGAAAATATGATATCTGAATAAAATATAAACACTTAAATGACTCACCCTTCCATGTTCTCCCAAAATGGCGCTAACGGCCTCAGCTGTATGATGCCTCTTCAAATGATCAGCATCTTCCAATCCTGAAAAAGAGTGACAGTTGTAGTAAACAGGGATCTGTGAAAATTAAATAGATTACTAGGCAGATAAACATGGAGATTTTCGTCACTCTCCTGCAATATTTATTAGTTATACTGTAGAAGCAAGCGCTTGATGATAAGTGAAGATAAAGTAATGGTAGAAACTTGGAGAAAATTGAGAAAAAAGCGTCGAGGTGATTTCCTGAAAGTTGAAAATTAAATTAAGCGTTTCCACAGCCTTCGAGTGTGGCCATTATCGCTTTCATTACTGGTGTGCGTGTACGGGAGAATAAATGCAACTCCCGGCTGGAAACTTCTACTCTCATTCCCTTCACAGCCAGTGAAAGATTACGTTAAAAAAACATGAGCGCTGAGAGAGGGAATGTGACGTTGAATAAATTGCGGTCGTGAGGGGCAAGAAAGTGTTAGAGTTTTGCGGAACAGCCTTCCTCCCGTTAAGTTACTCGGGAAAAGAATTTCTGACACGTGTATTGGTCCGTGGAATTCAAGCGCGACTCACTGCAGCACAGCAGCTAAACTTGGCTGGAAATACATCATGAGAGGCACACTTATTAGGTATACATTTGCATTCACAGCTTAAAAAAAATATTTAATCCCAGACCACCGAATATGAGAGAAGATTGATTGAATGCCGACAGCTTCTTTGGTATATTTCCGTCAGGCAAGGCTGGTAATTATAAGATTTGCCATCGTGTTCACTCATATTAATTTAATCCAGAGAGATTACCAGGGTTATGATGGTTTTCTCTGAGGTAAATAGTTTAGTAAATCATATGACCTATTAATATCACATCCTCGAATCAAGAGAAGTGTTAAGTTTGTCGTTAAACTTTGTATGTTATCCAAAATACACTGTTAAATTTGTTTTTTCAACTCCTAACGTCTTACAAAAGAAACTAATATTAAATGAAGCTATCTCTTCTGATATTTAATGAAGCAATCTATTATGTACAATTGACCCTTAAAAATTACTCCAGTGGCAACACTAGATGTACCAGAGGGTACATTTTGACCCCTATTTATTTTTGACCACCCATTAATTCTGACTGAATTGTCCCAGGTCTTGCTGAATTTTGGCTTTTATATTTTTTGACAGGAGAACAAAATGTGGATATAAGAATCTCATAACAACAGTACTTGTTAATATACATTCCATTCAAACTATTAGTACCAGAGGGATCATTTTGACCGTAGGTTATCCCTTCCCTGTTTTATTCGAGTTTTGAAATCATAAAATGAAGTTTTGTTGTCTATCTTAAAAGCATTATTGACATTTTTGGAAGCCTAACGTGGACACAAAAGGGTGAATCGCCTCACAAAGATCCAAGGGACCCAGATTTGATCTAGGCGCATGAGAATTTAGCCCCGAACAGGAGCCACATGGAGGCATCAAGTAAAATCAAGTGCAATATCCGTAGAAAAGTAAGGAAAGTTATGATTTGGTTGCTCATATAATGAAACGGACGAGGTTTTTTTATACACTCAGAAAATGAATTCAATAACTTTTAACCCATTTTACACTGTCACCGTCAATAAGCATTTTTTTACGCAATGAAGTCAAAACTGCGTCATTGCGGATAAACTTAATGATGATATAAAATAAATTTGTGTATATGGATTTTTTTTAAATAAAAAACACTTTTGAATTTGTGCAATTCAAAATTACGCTTTGGCCTTATCAATCTTATCACTGTTCAAGTACTCTCATTGGCGATGAATTTAAAAATCCAAGGGTGATGCTTATATCACAGAAAACGGTCAATTGATTATACAGTAATAAGAATAAAATCAAGTGTTAATTGATAAGTAACTTAATGCAGACAAGAAATTTCAGCTATGTTGGAAATGAAAGTGGATTGCGTGATTGGCTGCAAATGAGTTGTCTCAAGAACGGGTCGTTATGGCAGTCCATGCAGTCCCCCTTTGGCGAGGAAGTGACAACGTGTCCTCTTCGTGTCGCGTCGTGTCTTAGCCTCCGTGCACGAATTACGTCCATATGCACAGGCGTCGTTCCGGCGGAAAGACTACAGAGAGAACTTGAAAGGAAATGATGTCGGAGCAGGAAGGAGGCGTTTGGGTGCTTCATTTTTGCTACCCAGGAAGCGTAAAGTTTTTCTCTTCCTCCCTAATGTTCCCTTTACCTCCTAAACTCCCCACTTTGTATCCGATTTACCCCTAATTTATGCTTCATTTGAAAATTTGGTCGTGCAATACAGAATTGCCTTGCGAGGGTAAAAAGCAGTAAACCACACCAATGCGAGGGTTAAAACGGCAGATGTAAGATCTATAGCAATGTATACGCATTATGCCCAAGTCCAATTTGTCTGTTTAAACGTTCATTCATCTAGTAGTAGTAGTAGAATTATTGTTTAAGGGTGCGTCGACTACTGCGGTCATTTCGCACCACTCTCGTCCATAGGTAATACCAGGTTCGTGTAATTGAAGCTAAATCGCTTTAGTACTAGTGTGAGATAAAATTTGCATAACGTTGTATAATACGTATATACATATAAAAAATTTATAATTTATTAAAAACGTTGATTTCTTTTAAAAACGCAATTACTCGGGTGAGGCAATCGGGAGAGTCACCTAGGATATGTCCTAGTCTCCCGTTGACCTTGTGTTTATCTCGAGAAGACCGGTATTTATCACACTCCGTCAGGATATGTCGCACACTCAACATTCATCTATATAGGACCAATTTTTTTTCTTAGGTTGTCAAATGATATAAGAGGTACAATTAGTTAAATAGAATTTTTTAACAGAGTAAAAAGACGGTAATTTGATGTAGAAAATCTAGACGTGTTTTTTTTGTCAATAGTATGGATAACACTCACTATAATCTGTATGATCGACACGTTGAAATTAAACGAAAAATTGTTAACTTTTTCATGTATATATTCCTGTTACGTATCTGGTCTCAGCTTATTCATTTCTCAATTATTCGATACGTAATCCGTTTTGGAGGTATTCCAAGCGTCGAAAAGAGATTCCTGATTTATCCTTATTTTATATGATATATTAAATTGTGCATGTAAGGCGATTAAATGGATAAATAAATTTATGAATTATAAAAAAATTGCGATGTCAAACGTTCGAGGACGGTATTTGTCCGAATAAAAGCAGAATCGAAATAAGAATTGATTCTATTAATTTTCCAGAGCCACATGTAAGACATCATTAATTCAGTAATTACCGAAAAATAAGACTCCGAGAGTTCTTAGTTTAGAACTATAGTGTACATATGAATCACAGTTATTAGCATCGGCAGTTGATTGATTGCAATTGGAAAGGTTGTATCGCACAGTAATTTCAGCATGGCAAGGAAGGAAATAACCTGGGCTACGACGTGCTTTCAATAATTCATATTTGGCTTTTTAATAAATGAGTTAAGAAAAACCAGTATAATTTGACAGTAAACAGGTGGTTTACAGATTCAAATGTTGAAGTTTTAGCCTGGCGGAAGTTCGAAATTGTAGTAAATAAAACTTTGTGTCTTCCAAAGATTTAGTAGTGCGAGCACAATAGTGTGAGTACAACCGGTTTCGGTAGTTACGCCATCAGGTACACATCTAGTAATTAGGTTTCATACAAGGCGGTTTATGTTTGAGAAATGACCATATTTGTGACTGTGCTTACAAAAAAATCCTTTCCTTTGTTATTGGTAGAAAAGAATCATTAATATAAATGGCAGGGCTTGTCGCGAAAAAAAATCAGCTGATTGAACTGTTTAAACAGAGCTGTATTCTCACTATCTATCTCAACACTACCAAAAGAGTACCATCCTGAAGGATTAATAGAGAATGACTTGGTGACGGCTTTTACATATGCATCACAGCTGTGGCGGAAATGCCAGTAGAGGATGAAAAAATCATAGACTGACGTTAGCGAAAGGAAATAAATGTGGCTTTCACATAGTGAGGTTGCATGCATTGAGTAAGGGTGGAGGACATTTTCCAAGTATCACTCATTTGGGCAGTTATCCAAGCAATTACGTGTTATACACGACGAAAATATTCACTGCAAGAAAATGCCAGGCCCTATTTATCCTGATGGAAGCAAATTTTAGTTCCTATCAGGTTTTTTTCTGCAGAATTACATCAAAAGTCTTCAACACTTTATGAATATTATGGAACGAGTTCACTCATTTCGAAGATGACGATAAGAATTTCTTTCTCTGAACGCCTCTGAATAGACCATAAAAGCAAGCACAGGTAGAGTGACTGAAAAATTGTTTGGGATCAGTTTTAACCACTTTGGGATCGAGAACAATGTATAGTTTTTAATGGAAAAGTTATTTTTGTTTACGAACATTTTCCACATGGAGTCCCAAATATGAGAACTCACGCAAAAAGCAAAAATATTATCATTGAGGAACTTTTCCTTAAGTCCTGATTTGACGTAATGGCAAAATGGTGTCCCCTAAGGGCTACTTAGATATTCAATCTAGCCATTATAAAGTCACCTAATGAATTCTTAAACGTCAAGTAGTGTTTTGATAGCGCGTATCAGAGATTAATATATTAACGTGCTCAACAATAAATGGGCTGCCCGGAGATTAGCGCTTAATGAACCAACAAACACCAGTTCAAAACCTGCATGTCTATTTTTTCGCTCGAGAGTCATTGATCTTTAAGTACATGTCGTGCATACTCGCAAAAACCTATGATAACACATGCCCCTCAGCTGACACGCGAACTTTGCAGTTCATTGTTTCAGGGCTTGGAGGTAATTTTATATTAAATTCTATTCCGGAAGAAGGTTTTTAGCCAACCTCTACCTGATTTTCACTTCTAAAACCCAACTTCAGCCAATCTCTCAGTATTGAATGTTGTGTGACTTTGTCACGACCTTTCCTACGAGATCAATGAGTATATGCGTTGGCTGGAATAGCTGCATACTATGGCGAAAGGCCACATTGCAAATCCTAGAAGTGACCAAAATTTGAATGCAGATGATGTATAAAAGAACGTCCAAAAAGTATGGCTCAAGTCACACTTTATTACGTCTAAAATATCACGTCTGTCACGCCACATTCTGTCTTGTGCTAGTTCAAATATCATGTGAATCGGGATATACATTTGTCGTGGCCTTAGTCTAGCACTGTACTATCACGACAACGATTGCAGTAAAATTGCCGCTTGGAGCTCAGTGGCGTCATGCGGTGGCGAGCAGGTAAAAGCTTATTTAAAATAGCAGGTAAAAATAACTATTAGCCTGCCCCGGTGGCGAAGAGGTAAAGTCATGGATGCGGGTCGCAGGTTTGAACTCCACCTGGTTGGAATTATCACCACTCAGGGCATGGGTGTTCGTATGTTGTTGTTGTTATTCACCCGATATAAATTGGCCAATTGCGCCGTATTCGCGGTAGTGAAAATAAAATAAAAAAATTACTGAAGTCTTTCCAAGAATCTTAACAGGTGTCACGTTACCACCATTTTGCGAGAGTTTCTGGGGATGAAATGGCAGTGCTATGTAAAATCTTATCCTTAACTGAATACGTCTGAGGTCAAATATAAATATCTTGGAGAAATAAAATCATTTACAGCAGATTAACTCGGAATGTAAGTACCCTAATATTGCAGTTTAAAAGCAGTGTAGTTTTTTGCTCAACCAAAATTGAATAATCTTCGACAAATGTCGAATTAAATCCAATATGTTTTCTGAGCATACCCCTCTGGGTGAGTTAGTTTTATATGCTGGCGGACAGAGGCGCTATTTGCGTCAGCTGCAGCTTAGTATATGAAGGTTAACAATGATGGTCGCGGCTGTAAATTAATGGAGTGCGTCTAGTCTCCAAAGTATTCGATACTGTCGGATACGAGTGTATCACGAATAAGGCACCGAAATGCTCTCACTCGGAGAGCCTCGGTCGTTCAATATTCTCCCAAATAAATGCATACATGATTATTTTTGTATGCATCACGCTCTGGCAACAGCACGAAGATAGGCGATTCGTTTGAGATAAGTATATAACTTCCTTCGGGAAAGAGCTCAGAGGCAATTCCTCCTTCCAACAGCCAAATGATTTTCCCCTTCCGACCCCTTCCATGGAAATTCCGTCTTTATCCTCTCCACTCCACAATAACTCCCCCCCCCCCCCCAAGTCTTAATCCTCGAGGCAAACGTGTTCACGGCACGCTACAAAGAGCACGCGCTTAGTACACGGTCTCTGCGTGCGCAGAGCGCGGCAGCCATTAATTTAATTATCTAACCCTCCGCATAATTGGGTCGATTGAGTTAAACGATACGACAAGCGGATGGGGTGGGTGCGATGGGGGGATGAGGAGGGGGAAAGGGTTGACTCGGGCAACCCTCAACCCTTCAGTCCTACTCCACCCCTTGACTTCAGGTCTCATGCTCATCCCCTCCGTAGTTTCTCATTGTCTTCCTTCTTCCACACTCAGATTCTACTCTACCGCTTGATTCTTCTTTTGTCCTTCCATCGATTTCTACATGTAACCTTAACTTCTAGGAATATTAGGAGGAATATTAGGAACTTAAAAACAAGAGAGCGTGTATGAAGCAGTGTATGGGGGTGAATGAAGCAAAGGTGGTTTGCAAGGATAGATCAGCATGGAGGAAATTATTGAAGCAGAGTTAGGTGTACATATATGTATTTATGAGTGAAACTTTGTGACTGTGCCTACCCCGGAAGGGAACGGCGTGATGGGTATGTATGTGTATGTATATAATCTTTACTGTTTAGAGTAAAGAAACCTTTGCCGTGGAATCTCATGACTTCCATTAAACAATTAATTCTAAAAAAATACTACTCGAAGGTTTACAAAGTCACAATATAAGTCGTTTTCAACAAAGATCTGACATTTTTTCAAATATATCATTCAAATATATATTCAAACATAAAATTTGAAACTTAGTGACTCTGCCTACCCCGTAAGGGAACGCCGTGATTGGTATGTATGTATGTAACCTAAACTTCTGATATATCGTGGTGAACACACACAAAACACATGAGGTACAATATTATAGAAACTAGGTTTTGTTAAACGTATAATAGGAAGGTCCTCGGATGAAAAAGTCAAAGAGAGATGCTACTTCGCTCCGGTTAGACCACACCTCGAATACGCCGGGAGCATTTGGGACACTGGTCATGAAGATTTAACCAAAAAATTAATTAAATACAAAGAAAAGCAGCACGCTTCATTAAAAGCTGATACGTGAGAACACATAGTGTCTCACAACTTTTAGAGGGATTAAGGTTGGAACCCCTAGAAACTCGGCGGCTACACGCTAGGCTTAGGTTGCTTGAGAAATTCAGAACATGAAGTACAAAGGTACCTTAAGTTCTTCCACCTGGATAAGGCGTAATACCTATTTTAAGATTGTACATTTATTATTCGTTATAGATAAATTATAATAGCAAATTATTACAATTCTTAAGATGGTTAGTAACTGCTGGCATTACGAGGCATAAAACTGCATTCCAACATAACTTGATTGATGTTTCATTTCCTTCAAAATTAACTGTTAACCAAAGAGGAATATCCACGAAGCAAGTTGCGATGAGTCTTATTCCCAAGTTATACATCAATCACAATTGGGTAAATAATACAAGTTCTTTTGTAACTTTGTGGTATTCTATTTTTTCTTTCAGATGATTTAATGGTTACATTTACATAACCAAAATTTAAAAAACACACACGACCCGGGTTTCAACGCTTGAGCGTCATCTTCAGGAAATAATACCTAAAGATGACGTTCAAGCGTTGAAACCCGGGTCGTGTGTTTTTTAAGTTGTGGTTTTGTAAATGTAATCATTAAATCATCTGAAAGAAGAATTGGGTAAAACTGTGTCACTATAATTATAAATATGATGAGTCTAAACATTATATAAATTGTCTTTTGCGGCCAATCAGTACTTGTTTGCTGGTGACCAGGACTCTAATAGCTTCGGAAAAAATCATTTGCGCAATAATATTGTAGGCAACCATGAGTCGTCTTGCCTTTTAAAAATATACAGACTTACAAACGATGATTTTCATTTACTTTCGTTTCTTAATGCTAACAGCACCTTTTTTCACAAATGAAAAAACGACTTCGTTTTCTTCCACTGATTTATTTCTTTGGTACAACATGTTTCGACACATAGGGTACTTGAAAATGACCTCTATGTGTCGAAACATGTTGTACCAAAGAAATAAATCAGTGGAAGAAAACGAAGTCGTTTTTTCATTTGTGAATATCAACTTCCACATAGTTGAGCCTGATACCATTGAACGTAAGCACCTTTTTTACTGTTGGGGTGCATTATTCCGTTACTTCTATTAAGATTCGAGGTGGTCAGTGGTTATAGATTTAGTTGTTGAGATTTTTCTACTCATATTATCATTGCTTATAAGATTGCTGTGATAGGTTCGCAAGTTCGCAAGATTTATAACCCTGAGACATCACTCCTTGCCTATTCAACTGCATTATACAAGCGTGACTAATTTTTTTACTCTGGATTTGAATAGCTTTCTTGCGGGAAAGCCACCCCATGTAAACGTTTCAATGCCATATACTGTGTCTTTTTTTTTATAACATCCGACCATCAGTGTTTACCAGCGCTTCGACCGTTCGTATTTGGTCCGAATTAATTAGCGTCACCAATCCATCTGTTCGGGGTAGAGCGGAAAGTCAATTCAAGAGGATTATATTTATGAATAATATTTTGACGAGGTAATTAGTTTTGGATTACAAAATATAATTGAAAGGTTGCATTTGATGAGAGGAAGTCGCGTTATAGATGTCACGTGGAGTGATTAAATTAATATATCATTAAACATGATGTTGCGCTCAGGACATAAATTCCAAGTCAATATTGAATTAAAAGCACTGGACACCACTTAAAATTTCTCCGTCATGCCACCGCTGAAAATTCATTAATTATCTCGTTTTATTTGTATAATTATACAATTTTGAAATGCATAATTAATATTCATCGGAGATTTTAATAATATTTTGTTTGAAACGCCACCATCGAATGAACAATTTATTTTTTAACTTTCCATATTAGCGTAGCCTAATTACCTAGATTATTTTGCTCAGTATATGATGTCAGTATTTATTTCCTTAGTACTTAGTACTGATTTTAAAAATACTCGTACTCATCGAGTAATCGAATTGATATATTATTTTACGTCGTTTTATTCCGTGAGTTCTCCTTTTTTCACGTTTGAATAGCGATACGGCACAGGTTCATTATGAAACATATACTATCATATTGTTCTTTTTTGCGTTTATTTTCCAACGTGATGTGAAGAGTTTATGAAGACCCTGTTCAAAAAACTTAACAATTGCAAAGGTTTCTCCAAAAAAATTGCAAAGGTTAATGAATAAAAAAAATAAAAAATATATCCTCTTCATTAACAACATTCCTATTTAAGTAATTAAATATGAGCCGTATATAATTACAGTTAGAGTTACCTAACGAGCGACTTACCTCTTCCTATTTCTGCGTATCATATCGTTTAGGATTGTGAAACTCCGTTGGTCTTGGCTATTCATTTCATTCCTTGTTCATGCATAATACAGGTTGTAAATTATACTCTTTTAAACCATCCTTATCAGTACAATAGTCTTACCATAGTTCACCAATATATATCGGCCACAGAGCTCTAAGCTATGGATTGAGTTTATATTCTACCATTAAAACAGTTTATGATAATCCTGTTCAATAAACTTAACAATTGCAAAGGTTCAGGAATCAAAAATTGAAAAAATATTCTCTTCAAGAAAGAAATTCATATGAGCGGATTTAAATATGAGCCGTTTATCATAAAAATTTGAGTTACCCAGCGAGAAACTTATTTGTTTCTATTTCTGTGCATCATATCGTTTAGGATTCTTGAAACTACGTTGGTCTAGTCTAGTTTTTTCCACTTCTAGTATTTGCATAATAAAGGTTGTAATTCTTGCTCAATGAAACCTAATACATTGTTATCAGTACGATAATCTTACTTGAGTTTACTAGTTTGTATCGGACACAGCTTTAAGCTACAGATTGAGTTTATATCCTGCCATGAGAAATCTCCACATTTTTGCTGTGTGGTTGAATTGGCATGGAGTGACTGCTATAGCTCATCCTGAGTCTTAACAATCAGCTCCACATCATCAACATAGCACAATACACTTATCTGATCATGAGGTGATTCATATCCTCTCTTGCCTTTTTGGCTGTCTATCGTTTCATTCTTGAACATGAATTAATTCATGCGGTGACCAGGGTGAGTAGAGACGTATTCATTTACACGCGCTCAGTTCACCGCACGCTAAATATTCTCGAGGAGCTCGCAAACCAGTCCAATAGACGTCTCGCAATTCTACAAACCGCCGCTGCCTTTATGATGCATGACTTTTCCTTTAAGGAGGAACTTTTTTCTCTTATCCCCTCTCCTTAGCGCTCACCCTTTATTGCGCATTATTTAATTACGTGTCGTGAACACCAGAGGCAAATATGCTCGTGAGTCCCTTGTGGGAGGCGGTGCGGAAAAGGTGACCTATAATGTGAACATATTCCGTGCATGCACACCCCACTGTTCCTTCACACGCGAGTTCAAAAGGATGGAAGACGGAAGTCAGTCAGGAGGAGGTCACGCCGCGAATTAATGCTCGGACGTCGAAAATACTTAAAAGAGTTTCGAGGAAGAAAATATGTTTCTGCTTCGCGCTCTTTTCTTTTTAATTGAAACATTACTCATTCTGAATTCGTGGCGCTAAATATAATTAGGCATATTATTACCGCAGGGCTACAGTATTTCAATTTTCTTAAGAGGGATTAAAGTGGGAGCCCCTACATACTCGGAGGCTACATGATAGGCTTCACAAATTCAGGACTGGTGTATTTCAGAGCGACACAAAGAATATTATCATGACGCCTCACTACATCTCTATGTCTGATAGAAGCGATAAAATAAGATAGATACACTACCGTGCAGATAGATACACGAACTCGTTCTTTCAGCGCACAATAAGCGACCACAAAAAAACTGAGCTCCACTAAGTACACTCCCATAATACACGTCACCATTTCACCTCCCTAAACCTTACATATTTACACGGCTCGTGTCCTAACACAGGTAACACAGGTAACAGAGGTAATCAATTTAATAAACTTTCCACGAAAAATTCGTTGGTGCTGGAGAATTTGTAATTTTTTGCAGCAAATATTCAACCACCAGATCAACAAATTGTCATGCATGACTTGATCCTGTAAATGGTCGGCCACTTGTGGTATTTTTACCGTTGATTTTAGGATTCTAAGATAACTTCGCAGTAAAAATCAATTGCGGTCATTTCTTACTGTTCAATTTGGGACTCAATGCCTATAGAATCGCATTCACATCTCTCCGTCTATTCATGAATAGATTGGTTTGAAGAGAGGGATGGAAGGAGTCTCTAATTGCTCACGGGAGTCGAGCTGTCGTCTATTGTCGCGCACAAATTAAATATCAACATTTAAGACACTCTTATGGTCAAGATCTAGAAAATAATATGCCAACGGTATTACTTTCATCGTAGTATAAGTTTAAAAAGGCTTAAAAATATCGTATTGGTGTTGTTATAAAAGTTTAAAGCCGTCTGTCCCTCGCTGATTCCTTTGCACTTGATGTTATGTACCGTACTTGTACCTTTGCACCGTACTTGATGCTATGGTCTTTCGGTGTTGTTAGTCTGTCCTAAGGTACTGCTAAAGTTGTTTTATTAATCTGTTAAACAGTAGAATACCACCAAGTTACTGAAGACAGCGTGTTATTAATTCGTGAAGTGTGAAATTCGCGAATATGGACAACTGATGAACTGAATTCTGCCTTGATGATGACATTGTATGTTAAAATAATGGGCGGTAAAAATAAATTTTTTCGCGGAATGTGCAAAGAAAATTTTATTTTCGTGTCGCGTTTTCCTAAATTTAAGCCAGAAATTTTAACCTGAATGATAATTTGCATTTTTGTTTAAAGCTCTTCGGTGGCTGAGGCCATTTTCCACGTGCTGTCTGCCACATGCAGATAGGGGCAACAAGACTCAGGCTTATCGAAGTATCATACCTCCAGATATGATCCTATCGCAACGATGCTGACTGATCAGGAAGCGGTGTTTCCATCGTGACTAGTTATAGCCCGTTTAATTTTACAGTTTTGGTTCCAGAAGAAGGTTTTTTGATGGAAAGATGGAGGTTTTAACATTATAATTTTGTCAATAATTGCACCATTAGATTTGTTTCCCATCGAGTGAGCTACAGGCTTCAATGAAAAACCGCTTACTGAGAATATTTCATTACGACAAAGAAAAATGTCACATGAAATGGCGTAACCAACCTGAAACAACCCATTTCGGGCGAAAAGGCATTTATGGCGATAAGGCAAATTAAAAGACATCGCTCAAAAAGAAAAAACACGCAAGATTTGGACGATATTAGCAGTAGACATTTACAAGACGCGTATATTTCAGAGGGTTTATTATTTTTTGGAGCGGTTTGGTATGTGGGTGGTGGGGAGGAAGAATTATGAAAATTATCTTCGAAAGTGGAAGGTGAATATTAAGTGTGTCCATTACGTAAGATAATAAAATTTTCGGATTTCAACATGCAAGAGCTTACTTGCTTATACCTTAGCAAAATTGACGACGGTCTCAGCCCGGAAAATAGATTATTTTGGGGGTTGATCATGAAATCGTCCAACGACGCGGCCGAAAGCGCTCGCAGCAGGCGAGGTGACCATTTTTCGGATAATCGGCTTATCCTTTATAGGGATCAAGAGGGCACAGCAAGGGTATTTGGAGGGGGGAGATATAAAGGGTTAATAGGTGGTGGGAGCAAAGGCAGCACCGGGACAGAAATAGGGCGATTGGATAGATATCTGATCGTTGGAAAAGAAATTCTGTTCTATTGCATAGCCTGGAGAGTTACGAAAGGTTCGCTAATGGAGAAACGTATACCGAGCATGAATGTATGAAAGGATACGACTTAAGGTACTCCATTATTGGTTTAGCAATGGAAAGTGAAACAAAATTAGGTTGAAATGTTTTACTCCAATAGCCGTAATTATTGGCAACTCTCGTCTAAATAAAGAAAATATTTACTGTGATGGTTTCACGGAAACTTGACCACTCACAGACACACACACAAACTCAACCCAAAATGGGATCATTCACAGGGCTTAAGAGATCCAGTTAAGGATGCCTGGGTTATAACCGAAAATACAGTATCTGTGAATGTTTACGAGAATATATATT
Organism: Ceriagrion tenellum; assembly: GCA_963169105.1. NCBI lineage: Eukaryota > Metazoa > Arthropoda > Insecta > Odonata > Coenagrionidae > Ceriagrion > Ceriagrion tenellum. Next base: position 39,569,470 of record OY720644.1, on the reverse strand, counting down.
CCACGCCAAAGATATAAACAGAGCAATCACATTCACAAGCACTCAGAAAAATCAATCACAGATTCAAATGTGCCCAACTTCTGGAAGAATCAGACTCGAAATGAGCTTGGTCCAAGATGATTTTAATGGAAAGCGATAATCAAGACATCTACAGTTCTCCACTGAAACAGAAGTTCAGAAGAAGAGTTCAGAAGAACAATCTTCAGTTCTCCACTGAAACTAAGACACTAATGTATTTTATTTGAAGTTTCGAATGTTCACTCTGATTTACATAGAAAACTAATAAGTTATAGAAAACTACACCAAACAGTTAATATTTAATCCCGTGCGAGTTCTTTCAAATCAGTCATGAGTTAACAGTTGTTAACAGTTAACATGAGTTATGCATAATAACAAAAAAAGGTAATTATGGCTCCTTAGTGAGTGAACCATCTACATACCTACAGATAAAACATCAATGCTTACTTCTGAGACTACATTTTTTCTACTGTACATAATGCAATTAATATCGTTACACACACGAAATATATAACCGAAATATTTAATAGAGCAATTCATTTTTTAACATTACTGGTATTATTTTAATACGCTTGTTATCTCTCCAATGCCTTTGAAATTCAGATGGATGACGTCTTTATCCAATGGAGTTCCTCATGGTTGTATTTCTAGTTGATGATCTTTTAGTAGTTCAGCCTTCTTTTCAATTTCACTGTCCGATCAGGTTTTTCCCGTGTGTTCCAGCGAAAGAGAAAATGATTGTCAGCAAAAGCTTTTTCTTTCGTGAAATCAGATCAGATCACGGGATTTTAGTCACCGTTTACCAAGACTGGTAATCCAGTAAATCGTGGGCCTTGGAAATTGGAAATAAATTGCCAGAAAACAAATAAGTCGTCCAAGATGTTTTCCGTGTTTTTGTGCTTTGCCACCGGAGATAGTTTGATGCCAAAGGTAACGTTCACTGAAGACGATCAAAAGTACAATGGGGTTAACAAGGTAGTTTGATTCCAGATCGGGAGGTGGTGTTTTATGTTTTATCCTTGGCCGGAATGAGATTGTAACTGAACATATTTATTCGCGAGCATGATTTGGACTTAAACCTCGTAATTCAGGGCTTAATCTGCCTTTAAATTTACTTTCCTCATTCTTTGTTCAGTTTGCATGAGATATAGGCATCACATTTTATTTCACTTAATCATAAATTTCAAGTTATAAGCCCCATCAGTTGAGTGAGGTGTAAGTCCAAAGTAAGGTTGAAATTATATAAATATAGTACTTCAGAGGACCTCGGTCGAATTGTTAAAAAAAATCAATAGATCTTTTAATCAGCGATTACCACGCTTAAAATTTAGGCAACAAACGAAATTTTCCGTCTTGCATAATTGGCTAAACAATGAACGACAAGGTTTATGTTCCCATGGTTAACAACAGAGCTTCCAGGACCTGTCCACACACGCTACTCATTCGATACATTGAAGCTGTTGCTTGAAGAAAACAAATTTTTGTTGACAAAAGAACGTTTCTAACAAGTCTCTAAATGCAGTACGGTAGCGAAGCTCCTCAAACAAGGTGAATGAATAATGGACATTGCCGAGAAAACAGTATTCAAGGCAAGCCAAGAGACTCGTGACTAATGGAATCACTCTATCGTCTATGAGTAGACACTAACTTTAAATTTTTACGTGTACAATTCGATGTTTACTGCCGAGTAACCTCAAGAAGTTTGAAGAAGGTGGCGAAGAATTTTAGTCTACTGCCCCATTTTATGCTCTTCTAAGTCGTTATATAGCGGACTTGAGGCAGTGTGAGTGAAATATCATCGTGCATAGAAATCAATAAATTTGTTCGCAATTTTAAAAGAAAAATAACTCAAGAAAAAGAAAAATATCTCACCCTTCCAAAGATGCGAAAATATCAGCCCCTTACTCAACTACTTTCCGAGATTTTTGACGAGAAAAAAACCAGCCCTTTTACATGGGAAATGATACCTGTATGCACTCTAGAGAGACATTTGTTTAACAAATGAGGAATTCATAACTCCTTCATCTCGTGAAAAAAATTAGCAGGGTGTAGTTTTTATTTTTTCTCAAATTGTTTTACAAAAATTAGAGATATTGTCACTGCAATAACTTTTCAAGATCACAAAAAACGTTCCGTTGTGAAGGAGTATTTTTTTACGTATCGCATGAAAAAAATGAGCCAAGTAAAAGACTAATTGTAGATATTTTATTTGATAACTTGGAATTTTAGTCCTAAAAAGTGTGTTATTGCACCAATAATAGTGCTGAATTTCATACACGCTTTCTAAAGCTACTGAAATTAAAACGTATATTCGATTATGGTCCACGTTAAGACTAGGGAACTATCTCGCCTTAACTTCCTTAAACGTTAGAAAGTAATTTGATTCGGTTTTACTTCCATGTGACGTTAAAAGGAAAGCCACTGCCATTTAAAAGAAAGCTGGTGGTGTTTTACGGCCACGATCCTATAGATGCCCTTTCAAAGCATTTCAGAGCTAATTAATCGTTTTAAATATTCCCACCAATCACTACCGGGATTTTAGGACAAGAGTTGGGACAAAAAATCGCAAAACTTTCTGTAATCGAATGATCAAACTTTTTTAGCGGAGGGTTTAAACATTTTTATAGCTGGGGCATAACCACTTTGCACGCATCCTATGAGGGCGCAATCAACTTCGCATTAATCACTCCCTCTGATGATATAAGGTGAAACAGGATTGCGCCCTTTTGAAGATCAAACTCTGCTTTTTAAGCGATACGACGAGGCGGGTGGTCCGTTGGGGAAAGTGAGTCCTTTAGCCTGTTCTCACGAGACGCAGTCCTCTCATCTTACGGCGGGGCCCTTGATAAAGATCCATCCCACATAATTTGAAAGGAAATAAGAGACCAGTTTTAGTGTAAAGGCATTATTACTTTTTAAAAATTCAAGGAATGAGAGATTAAATGGCAAAGGTTGACCATAACAAGAGGACGTCATGCTGTGGAAATTAAGACCGGTGGACATTTTATGCTCCAAATTATTATTTTAAATTTGACCCGAGTAGATAAAGGTAAGGCATAAATCTCAAGGCCCTTATTTCGGTCAACCATAAAATAAGTGCCGAGTCAAGTTGTACGTAAAAATTTTCGAGAAGTATATTAAGATATTATGACGGCAATCAGTTATGCAGGATTTTGGTGACCAGTTTGTCACTTAACTAAAGCAATACAAATGAGTTAAAGACTAAATTTATTTTTTTATCGATTTATGAACCATAATGAAATGCTCTGAAGAACATAATTGAAGGCAAATTGGAGGAAAACGTTCCCAAAGGAAGACCGACGATTAAGTTCATTAATCAAATAAAGAGGAAAGTACAAGGGAAGAGATGTCAGGAGGTAAGGAAAATAGCATTAGATAGGGAAGGTTGGAGGACCGCAGTCTACCAATCTTAGGATTGAACGACCAATGATGACATAATTCTCACGCTCTAAACATAGGAAATAGGTCTAAGTTCTCACCACCAGTGTTTCACGAGGTGTAGACTTCTCTGAATCATAAAATTAACTACTCTGGGATATTATAATTTTTAAAATAACTAACACACCAAAATTAGTACACCAATTTTGGGTACAATATTGACTGTATCAGGGATTTGTAATAAATATAAAAAGAAAAAGTATCAGGCTTGATGTGATAGAAAGAATTCATCATAAAGAATAAGAGTAAAGGCAATTTTCCACTTTGTTAGATAAATTTTATTCAACCTAGGTTTCGATGTACTACATCATCGTAAATCAGGCCGGTTTCAATTCTCATATTTCTCAAATAGTTTCCATTTTTGGCCTGTCTATCTTATACTTGCCATTTACCTTTTCCTCCAATACATTTTTTTTTCAAATAGGTTCATCGTTGGTCGTTCCATCCCAGGATTGGTTGACTGCAGCCCTCTACCTTTCCCTATCTTATGCAAGTTCCCTTACCTCCTGGTATCTCTTCCTATGCACTTTTCTCTTTATTTGGTCCATGAACTTGTCCCTTGGTCTTCTTCTGGGGGCTCTATACCTTCCCTTTTGCCTTCAATTACGTTCTTTACAAATCCGTTGTATCTCAGGGTGCGTCCAATTCACCTTGTTCTCCTTTTCTTTATGTTGTTCCATATGTTCCTTTCGTCTTCTACTCTTCTGTACACTTCATCATTTCTTATTTTGTCCGTCCATTTTATCTTCAGCATCCTCCTCCAGCACCAGTTTTCGAAGGTTTCTAGTCTGTTCTGGTCAGCTTTTCCAATGGTTCATGTTTCTTATCCATAGAGTGCTACGCTTCACACGAATGTTTTCACATACTGTTTCCTGGTTCGTAGTCCTATATTCTTTTAGCAAAGCAGTTGTCTTTTTCCCACGAATTCCTCCTTAGCTTAGGCTATTCTCCCCTTGATGTCCGTTGCACTTCTTCCGTCCCACTAGATTGTGCTCCCTAGATAGGTGAAGGAAACCTCTTAATCTCCTTGCTATTTTCTCTCCTTTCAGGGTGTCATCTCCATTCAGCTTCTCTCATCCGCTTGCTAGGATTTTGGTATTCTCAAATAGGTTATGGGTTAATAAATGTGTCCAGTAACTTAGTCATGGTGCTGGGAGTTTCTACAATTTATATTCAATAACTTTTATAGAGGACATCAGGCCTGATTGATGATAATGTAGTGCAACGAAACTAATAAAATTTATCTAAGTCTATAATTACCTTTACTCTCATTTGTTATGATTTTTTAATTAGCGTCCAAAAGATATTTTACGTCTTTCCCGACCAATAAAATGTTGTACCACGCTTCCCGTAGCTGAAGGGTATACTTGGCCTATGCTTAAAACCTAAAAATCCGGTTACATGGGGTATTGTATTTTTGTCGAAGAAAAAAATGGAGGTGGGCCACTGGAAGAAAGAGGAGGAAGTGGGGACATGGAGACGGGATGGAGGAGGAGGAGAGGCTGAAGATCAAAGGGAGGACCAATTTCCTTTCGACGGGGGAGGCGGCGTCCTGAAGAGAGCGAAACAAAGGAGAACGGCAAAGCGAAAGAAAAATACGGGAGGCGAAATGGATAAGAAAGGAAATGGGGTGGGAAGGGAAGGAGTAAAAAAGGACGGAGGTGGGGAGTTGAAATACATGGGTAGAGATGGTCGGTTGTAGGGACGGGTAACGAAACAAGCATCGATATCTCGCAGCGATCTATCGCGGCAAGTCGCATTTTCTTGCATATAATCTATCGTCTTTATTTATTCAACCGTTCAAATTTAGACTATGAGACATCTGGTGGCAAAATGAATTATGCTTCGCATTTATTAGTTTTATACCTGAAAATCATTTAGGTTTAAATGATAAATGACACTGGTACGAGTATAATTTAAATCGTTGAGTACCCATAACTTGGATGCAATGATAGTTCAAATCTCAAATTATCTCAAATGATATGATATAAATAAACATTGTAAAAACTCCTAACACCGCGACTAAGTTACCAGACACATTTATTGACCCATAAACTATTTGAGAAGACCAAAATCCTAGCATGTTGAGGAGAGAAGCTGAATGTAGAAGTCACCCTGAGAGGAGAGGAATTATAGCAAGTGGATTTCTTCACCTATCTCGGAAGTACCATCACGTGGGATGGAAGAGGTACAACGGACACCAAGCGGAGAATAGCCGATGCAAAGAAGGCGTTCATGGGAAAAAGACAACTGCTCTGCTCAAAGTAGATAGGACTAAAAACGAGGAAAATGTATGTGAAAATATTCGTGTGGAGCGTAGCACTCTATGGATCGGAAGGATAGACAATTGGAAAAACTGACTAGAAAAGAATAGAAGTCTTCGAAACCTGGTGTTGGAGGAGGATGCTCAAGATAAAATGGTAAGACAAAGTAATAAATGATGAGGTTTACAGAAAAATGGAAGAGAACAGAACCATATGGAGCACCATAGAGAAAAGACGAACCAGATGGACTGGACACACCTTGAGACACAGTGTACATATGTGTGAAGAACATATTTGAAGGCAGAATATAGGGAAAATCTCCCAGTGGAAGACCCAGGAATAAATTCATTCACCAAATAAAGAGGGAAGGATATTTGAGGAGATACCAGGAGGTAAGGGAACTAGCATTAGACGGGGAAGGGTGGAGGGTTGCAGTCAACCATTCTCAGGATTGAACAACCGATTAATGAATATAATTGCGCCCTTCCATCACCTCTTTAAAATATCATGCTATTAAGTCCTGCCGAAAAGTAATGGAGATTGGAGTCAGTATCATTACTCACTATTCTCAAGAGGTAAAAGGTTCGGTTTAACCCTATGTTCCATAGAAGTTTACCCAAAGAAATGTAAGAATGAAATTTTGTTAAATGTAAAATGCAGCACTAAGCCGAAATTTACTCATTAGAGCAAATTTTATGCATCTTAAGAAAATGGTACTTTGAAGTGCAGATTCCTCCTAAACCGTATTGCCACCGAATCTTGTATATGCAATGTCATTCCAAATCATTATCGATTCGGCTGCATCGACATCGGATCGGAGTTAGAAAAAAATGTTATCGGCGCTCACCCTGAATAAAAACAGGGGAGACGGGAAACGAGGCGAAGGAATTCGACGTCATCCGGAGAAAGGACGAAAACAAGGGTTCAAAAAATTGCCTGTGTGTGTGTATATATATGTATATATATAAAACGTCCGGAAATACACTTTCCAAATCGAATTGTAAACTTCTTTATTTCCAATCTCAAAGGAATGCGACCCCTTCCTTCGATCCCCTCCCCCTTCTTCGTCTCTTCTGATGCTTCCCATTCTCCGTCCTCGTCTCTCACTCTTTCTTTCATTTTCTCCTCCTACCTCCTTTTGGACCCTTCGATTGCCGAATCGACTTTAACAAGCGCGGCTGAGCGGAGGTGAAGACTTTATCAATGGAGTTCTACGGCACTTTTGAAGAAGTATAGATGTTGGTGAAGGTTCTCCCTTGAGGCCAAGATTGCAGTGAAATAAAGAGATCCAAATTGGGCTTGAGTAGTTGATTATTAAAGAACTAGCTTAAGCTGCCACCTTCGGGGGCAGTTTGTATTTAACTCTCAAATCAACATTCGCTTTCTTTTCTCTTCTCATTACTTCTTCACTTTTGAATAACCTGATTGCAAGTTCCCTAGTTGAAACAGTTGCCTAATTTACATATTCCGTCGTCATAATTCAGCAATCATTTTGGAGCTTTACCACAAGGATTCTTTTTCTAACAGCTTACATGCCACATCTTCAATTAAAAACACCAAAAATCAAATGTAGTCGTTCTGTCTCCACTTTTCCAAACTTCTTACCCCGCGTAACAACAATGACGGGTTGTTATATGGTGTTTATGTTACAATTAACAAAACACAACAACGGGTTTACTTTCGGTTTAAACAACGACAGCTTAAAACGGGTGTAATAAATAACAGTTTATACGCAGCTTGAACAATCAACGCCCTTCAAGCACACAATACTATTGAGGCGATCTCCATTGGTCTACAGGTCTCTTGCTAGACTTCTAATTCTGTATGCATAAATCAGGTAGTGCTAGAACTCGATCTACTGCAACATTGTACGTGGTATCTCAAAAACCGTCCACCCTACAGCTTAAAACTAACACACTTATCAAAAGAAATCACAATAAACATGGACTCACTCGATACATCTCAAGACTCCGCACAGCTAACGCACAAATACTATTATGTGGATTAACAGCTTGCTACGAAGGCTTCCGCGGTTTTATTTTTTTTCATATTTTTCGGGTTCCCTCCGTATTGAGCCATATTTATGGACGACCGTTTCGCCGGCATTCCAGTTAGGACCTGATGAAGCCGACGGAATGCCGGCGAAACAGTCTTTCATAAAAGTGGTGCAATGCGGAGAGAACCCAAAAACTATGAGTAAACGAATAACTTGACTCGATGTATTCAAGCGTTTGTTTGTTTTCCAGTGTAAAATGAAACAGGATTTAAATATTCCAAAAAAACATTTCCAAATTGTTAAATTCAAGAGGAAACAATTGTTTGCCTGAGATCGACCGAGGGACAAAACCGTATCTCTAGATGTCGCGCCAAATGTTTTAGCCTAAATTGTGACAAAAATCCTTTCCTATTAGAATGCCCATACACTGCTTATTAGTATAGTTATCTTTGAAATGTTTATTAGTTTAATATGCCGTTCACCAAAATGCAATCGAGATAACTCTTCCACAATCCGATTTGGCACTATGGCTCTCCCAACCAGGAAAGAGTATATGAAAACATTGGCGTGGAGCGTGGTAGTCTATGGATCAGAAGCACGTACCATTGGAAAATCTGACCAGAGCAGACTAGAAGCCTCCGAGAACTGGTGCTGGAGGAGGATGCTAAAGATAAAATGGACGGACAAAATAGGAAATGATGAAGTGTACAGAAGAGTAGAAGAGGGAAGGACCATATGGAACACCATATAGAATAGAAGAGGCAGATGGATTAGACACGCCTTGAGACACAATGGGTCGGTGAAGAACATGATTGAGGGTAAAATGGAGGGATAAGTGCCCAGAGGAAGACTGAGGAATAAGTTCATTAGCAAAATAAAGAGGAAAATACATAGGAAGCGATACCAGGAGGTAGGGGAACTAGCATTAGTAAGGGAAGGATGGAGAGCTGCAGACAGGTAAGCTTAGGATTGAACAACCAATGAATGAATGGCTCTGCAGTCGCTCGCAGCTCTAGTTCACCACGTACTGTTCCCCATCTTCCCCCTCCCTGCGTTCCCCCCTCTCCTCTCCCCTTCTCCATGCTGCCGCCTGGGTCGCTCTGCCATTCCTCGAGTAACTCGTCATCCTAACACGAATAAGACGGGACCACGCCACAGGGGACCCAGCAGGCCAGATCCTAAGTAATTCAACCCGGTTATCCTGCAGGAGGGAAGGAGACAGGATAGGATAGGGCCACAGAAAAGATCCGCCAGTATTCGACTGCAAATTACAGTATCCGGGCACGCTTTTAAAACCTGGTACTTAATCACTCAAGAGACGATCAGCCAAACCTACAAAGTGAGTGACTCTTTACGCCTCTTAGAGCTGGAAGCCTGGGCCCCTTTAGTCACCGAAAAAGGGGTGCCTCGATCTAGGCACGACCCCATTCGGGGACGCGACCAACCACCGAAGACCCCTCCCGAATCAAGAACTTGCACCTCGACAAGCGTCATCCTAACACTAGTAAATGCAGTGATTTAGCCATTTAAGCTGCCAAGCGTCCTCCTATCCTGTGGGCAAAAAAGAGTCAAGATTTTCAAGGCTGCCGGGCTTCCAATGAATCCTAGCAGTGCAAAAAGTGAGCTTATCGCCTCTGTCCGCAAGGGCAAATTCTGAGGATGCCGGCCGGGATTTGCAATGATGGTAGCATAATGAAGTCACCTGGAATTTTTATTTTTAAAAATTATTATCTCATCATTTTTAATCTATTGACTGAAACTAATATACCCCTTTCCCACCCCTTTTGATTATGTTTCCGCTTTGCTCTGGCCTACAATTAGGGTCGATTCTAATATTTGTCCTTCTCTACAGTAAGGTTTGTTACTCGCGCTGAGTATCTAGCGTTACTGCAGCATACTTTACAAGGTCATTATTTTAACCCTTTCCAGTTAAAATCATCGTCAATGATAAGGAGATTACGAATCAGGATGGTAGAAAAGGAGAATTGACTGCTGGAACAATGCCATTCAGAAGTTAATAGTACTGAACACTTTTTAGGATGAAAATGTTTTAAAAATTTTTAATAAAATCTAGTCCTGGTCCTTAAACCTACTTCTTTTAAGTCGGAGGATTAAAAATCACCTGAGCGCAAAAAAAATCTAAAATGTGTTAAACAAGCCTACATTACAGGAGACTTCAAGTATCGATGAGAGTGTTCTAAATTGCAAAAATAGAAGGAGTGTTCGTACTATTTTGCGGGAAAATGGTTCTACCAGAAACAAATATCATGCTGCCTAAAAAATGCCATAAAACCCATTAGTTTTATTGCATGTGGTTGTGGATGGGTAAATATTTCCACTTTTTCCAACATCGTGAACCAGGACATCGACGGCGATTATCAATATTGCGAAGTACCAATCAAGAACTACCAATTGCGAGAGAACTAATATTAATAAGAAAGGAATTAAATGAATTAATTATAGAGGGCAGATACCGATCTCTGGATTGAATGACCTCATTAAGTTAACTATGAAGAAATATTCAACTTTTTACGTTTATTTTCCAGATCAAAATCAGGAAAGTTGTTGGATCCATTCAGCGGCAAAAAGCTGCCACCGGAAAAAAAATATTTAGGAAGACCATTTCGTCAAATCCAATTTTTACTGCATGTAGGTGTGTATCTAAAAAATGTGCCAGTTGTTCCAACATTGTGATGACGAACAAATTTTTGTCGGGAGAAATTTGGGAACTCGATGCAATCAAACCTGTCTCCACCCTCAACGCAGAATGTATTTACCTTCATATGTACACCTACACACCCGGAATAGGCTTCGGGGACCTCCCCCATCAGACGAGTACAACGACAGACAAAACCTTTCCCGTGCACCTGTCACCGTCAACAATCCGGGACGTTTCTTGTGATTTCCGGCCAAGGAGGACGTAAGCGTGGGGAAGAAACGCTAGAAAGGGTGGGAGTCCTGCTTGATTCTGCAGAGGGAACGGCTATGAGGGGGGACTGCAGTCATGTGACCCCCCCCCCTGCCCCACCAAAGCAACAAACAACAAAGGAATCCATCTTTACTTGCGATGAAGGACTCGGGAATCACTGCCTTCCCACCGCTTCTCCGACGGTGACATCGACAAGCGCGCACACAAACATACATCTCCCCCCCGCCACGCCCCCCGCCAATCCAAATTCCTCCATTCTACCGCCACCCCTTCCTCCCCTTCCCCTCACCGCGCAGCTCAGAATGAGATCCAATCTGTCAATTCCACGACGTCGCTGCCGATCTCGGATGGAGAAAGGGGGGAACCGCCTCATTCTTATGACTAAACCCCTCCCCCCCCTTACATATCCCGCGTACGAATTCTCACCCAGCCACCGTCTCCCAAAGCGAATGGAAACGCTTCCAGTACCCCCCTCCACCCTCCTCTGCGCCAAATAGGGTTGATTTTTCTGCTCGCTCCGTCCCTGACCGAATGTATACACTCCAGAACTCCGGCCCCGTTCGCTAGAAAGCCTGTGCTACACCTCTTTTGAAACCCTGTTGATGAGAAATAACAACGCTTTTTTCCCTTCTAACAAGACCTCAGGAAGATAGCGAGTGATGGAACCAGGTAGTAGCAACAAATATCTAAGTGCTCAGCAATTTTTTCGGGTCGATTCTTGTGTGTGACGACCGTATCCCAGGAATACATCTTTTGAAACCCTGTTGATGTAAAAATACAACGCTCTTTTCCCTTCTAACAAGACTCCAGGAGGATAGCGTGTGGTGGAACCAGATATTAGCAACAAATATCTAGTTCTCAGCAAGGTTTTCAGGTTGAATCTTCTAAGTGACGACCGTATCCCAGGTGTACATCTTTTGAAACTCTGTCGATGCGAAGATACAACGCCCTTTTCCCTTCTAACAAGACTCTAGGAAAGTAAGCGTTTGATGGAACCAGTCATTAGCAACTATACCCTCTCAACCCTAAGTAAGTTCTCAGCAAGTTTTTCAGGTTGATTCTTGTGTGTTACGAACGTATCCCATACATACCTCTTTTAAAAAACTGTTGATGCGAAAACACATGGCTCTTTTCCCTTTTATCAAGACTCCAGGAGGATAGCGTGTGATGGAAGCAGATATTAGCAACAAATATAGTAGTTCTCAGCAAGGATTTCAGATTCCTTCCGCGTTGAATCTTGTGAGTGACGACGGTATCCCAGGCATTCTAATAGATATCATCAGGTCTGAAATTATTCGTTGCGTACCCTGATGATGTCAAGATATTTGGAAAAACGTCGGCATTGAGGTCTAAGTATATTTTTATTGATTAAATCCATGAGCCTTGTTATTATATTAATTTGTTTCACATTACTTGCCACCTCATCGATTATAGTGTCTTATTCGATGACTCACAACAGCTTTTTCAGTCATAATACCCACTGTAACGAAATTGATCTAAACACCGGATATAACGTATTTCCAAAAAGTGTCCTCCCTCCCCGTTTAAAGCCGTGTCCCAATTCGTTAGGGATTAGGGAGGATGTGGTTAGCTACCTAAATATTTAGAGGCCTTTCGCTAAGGGAGCTTGATTTGGCACATCCTTCGCTAGTGTTGCCGTCTACCGAGCTGGATACGAATGAAAAACATATGAGTGATTAATAAAGGACTGAATGAAACAAATGAAACCTGAAATTAAGAAATTTTTGACGCCTGTGGCTACCTTCGTGTGAGATTTGGAAAAGGAAATAACATTTTTTCATCCATTTCGTTGTTTGGAGATTCGTTAGTTTTTACTTTTCGAGGTATTTAAGTTTGTGTCGGTGTTCTGGGATTTAAATTCGTCTTCGAATTCGTTTTCGCTTTATTTTTAGTACTACGTAAACATTTTCTTTTGTAGTCGGGTGTTGGATTGCGAAATATTAGAGAATTATTTCACTTCCAGACAAAATACTTGCCAGCCATGTTTGCCACTTTTCAACTACTTCCTTGTGTACGAGTTTCCTTGTAAGACGCATGCAGCGCTTTGCATGATGGGAAATTCAATATGGAGGCGGATTTAGGATAAACTCCATCTACCCTAAATTTCACCCCCGAGAAAGGCACCTAAATCCACTCCCCCATGATGCCTAACGAATTAGGACACACTTTAAGATGGCGTCCTCCCTAAATCTGCCGATTTAGCTGCCTAAACGGCGAATTGGGACACAGCTTAAAAGGTTCCCCTTTAGGCTTCAAAAGCTTCCAGGAGAGGGTGTAAGTACACACATGCTCGAACGATTCTTGTACTTGAAGAAAGCGTTCCATTTGTAGCACCCTTTATCCTCCCCATTCCGTCCTCACACGTTTCTCTCCACCTTCTCTTTCTGCTGAAGGGTTCCGTGTCGAAGTTGTTCCGTTTGCACAACTCCCCCTAACCCCACCCTCCCGCCTTCCCTATGCCAACTCAACTTCCCTCGTGCAACACATACACGGTTGGTCGAAATCCGTCGAGCAGAAAATGTCCCGCGTCACGCGTCGTCGGTGACACGAGAGTCGGTCCACTCCCCCACAGTTCGCACCCAAGCCGCCGATATTCCCCGCACTGGGAAAATGACCCTTTTTTTCGTGACGGTGACTGCTGCTCTTGGCTAATATGGGGTAAAAAAATACGTAGGGTAGGATAATAATATATCATACTAGATGACGATGTCCATTGATTATCAAAGGTGATAAACAATAGCAAATTTTTTTAATATAATTGAGCACACCCTTCCAAATTGACGTGCAAAACTCTTATACTACTCTCGACATCACAATGATTAGCCGTTTATTTTAAAAATTTATATCTGGATCTGAATTAATGCTATCGCGATGAAACATACACAGTTTTAATATTATTCTACTGCAATATCATCAATTTTTTGCCAAAAGAATAATGAAAATTGTGGACATGCCAACGAAATAAGCGACTCCGCGCACCCTAAAATTAGCAGTTTTTTCAATTTCACCAAATTTGTATTTTATCCTAAGGAAAAGTACGTTATCTACAGAAAAAATGTTCCACCAAAAGAGTGTCAATAAAGGTACAATAAAAACCAGTGCGCATTTGTAAAACGCATATTTTATTGTTAAAAAGCGAAAATATTGAAACATTATCCAGTCCAGTACTTAACCCCGAATCACGAAATTAAAGTTATGGTAACAAATTTTTTTATTTGTTTTTGATTTTTCTAATATTCAGTATTAGCACTGTTTGTAGTGTGTAGCAGTAATTAACCACCCGTTAGAGGTGATGGTAAACCGTTTTATATCTAAAATATCACTCTCATTCTGTTATATTGCCTCCTAACGTGAGGCTGCCTTTGACAAGTAAAGAAAACATTTCGATAAATCTATGTGGAATAACTAAGCTATACTTTTCATTTACAATGTTAAACAAATTCCACGGAGTCACGCCCACAACAACGGAATAAAATATTATGATGTTTGTATATTGAAAACACGTTGCTTCTAGTGTCAAAAACTTCGTGAAATAAATAACGTAGTGTACATAAAAATGGAAGAATAAAAACAAAACCCTTTAAATCACCCGATACCATGAACTTCGAGCTAATTTCATGAGGGCAAATGCTGTAATATGGCAAAAGAATTGAAATATCGGTACCAAATCCAGTGCTTTTCTTTTGTAAGTTAAATTTTATGATTAAAAAGGGCTCACATTTGGGCCCCAGGTGCTCTTAAATCCTTTCTAATGTAGGGTATTAATTATTAGATCTTAAGGAATCGTTCGTGTCCAATTTTCTTTAGCCGTCTCGTGTGACGTACATGTATATGACTCGTACAACTTACACCCATCATTCTAAATTAAAAGCACAATTTTTCTTACATGTCTAGAGATATATCATGTGTAAAATTAAACATTTAATGTTTCAATAACAAATACACCTCTACGATAAACAGAAAAAAGCAGAGCACGCCCACTGGCAGTATCATCGTTCCAGCGTATACAACTTTCCCCGGTAGATGATGTCTTCCCATTCTGGAGTCTCGGATATCTTAAGTTGAACCACCCTAATGGACGATTAATATCATACTGTTCACGGGCGTTCCTAATTGGCTCACTAAGCCAATCCGTAAATAATTCCTGTTCCAAGGACAATTGTTAATTATTAAAGAGGCATTTATGTTACCTATATTATAAAATTGATTCCCTTTCTGAAGTAACACGAGAATTATAGCACACAAGACGTCGGAGTAAGAGGTAAAAACGTATCTAGCTGGGTATTAAAGTAATCCTCACTGAAAAAATACAAGCCAAACTAGAATGTGCGAGGATTACGAATGCCATATACTTTCTCTCATACAAATGCTATGAATAGAAGAGGAGAGGACCATATGGAACTTCACAGAAATAGAACAGCAAGATGGATTGGACACACCCTAAGACACAATGGGTTTGTGAAGAACATACTTGAAGACGAAATAGAGGGAAAAGTCCCCAGAGGAAGACCCAGGAATAAGTGCATGGACCAAATAAAGAGGATAGTACATAAAAAGAGATACCAGGAGGTGTGGGAACTAGCAGTAGATAGGGAAGGGTGGAGGGCTGCAGTCAACCGATCTTAGCATTGAACAACCAAATAGAGAACGAGAATTTGTAGCACACAAGACGTTGGAGTAAGAAAAAAACATACCCAACTGACGATTAAAGTAATCTTAACTTAAAAATACAGGCATGGTTAGGAGATGGTGCTAGGATTACGAATGCTATATTCTTTTTCATAATTGATTATTTTTGATCGAAAGGTTCTGCCGAGGAATAGATTTTGAAGTAGGTATTGTGAACGAAAAGTATCTGGAAAGCGTTTCTGAGCGCACGGCCTGTCAGTGGCAGGAACGCCTTCGAAGAATCGGCCGAGATAGAGAGTCAGGCGATGTCACGAAAAAGTCTGTCAAATTTTCTCAAATCGCGCATTTGATATAACGAGTCCTTTCTTCTCTCGCTACGCCATGGAAGGAGACAGTTTGGCATTGAGTCGGGAGGGAGAGGTGGAGAAAAGGAAGGGGGTTAAAAAAATTGGCTCGCTTCCACCCACCAAGGAAATATCGAAGCGTTTAATAAGGCGCCCTCGAGGTCGCATCAGATTAATTCAATCAGCTTTGGCCGTCACCGCCGGAGACATCGAGAATTTGCCCTTCGATTTTTTATAATCAATCTCCGTTTCCGAACCTCGTTAATATTCATTCCGTCGCGAACCTTATTGCTTACGCTTTTCATATTCGCCGTTCTGAAACGTTGAGACGTTTCTCCGAAGGCGATGAACGCGTTCGTTCTTTGGATTCGTCGCTATTCTTTATTTCCATCAATCTCACGCTTGGGTGGATTCACTCCCCGCTAACCCTCTGCCTACCCCACCTATACAAACATATACGTCCCTTTTCCCCTTCTCGCTCTAGTTTCAAAACCCCTTTCACACATTTGTACATACTCCTACCCAGGAGCCCCCAGCATCACGACCAATGCCTACGTCGGGTGTCAGCATCGGTGGGAAAATATTGCTCGTTTGCATCGTTCCGACATGGGAGCTGCACCATCGATTTGGCTAAAATATCGATGTTTGACTACCTATAGATAATCCATCTACATGGACAAACTATGCGAAAGTTCGCTATTTACGTGGCCACAACATTTATTCTAGACGCTCGTTATAAGTAAGATATCGATTTTCTTTGTCTAGTTATAACTTAGATGATTTTTAATCCAAAGCATCCCGATTGAACCCAAATCCAAACAAGCCCATGAAATTGTCCATTGTATACATTATTGACAAATGCAAATGTTTATTGCAACATCCATTACACTTAACCCAGTGTGAGCTAGCCACATTCTCCACAAAGTACCAGTGATCACTAATATTCGGTATTTTTGACTTAAGGGGAAGAATAAGAGGCAGCATTATTTTTAAGTGTCCAAGAATTATATGATCGTAATTTGAAAATAATTATGATCAATGGTTATCACTTTATTCGAATTCCGGCCTACCGAAATTACCCCGATTGAAAATCAAGGGCTCAGATGGTGTGTAAACCGGATTGCAAAATTATTATCAATTTCATAATGAAAAACACGAGAATTTTAAAAAATTTACCGCAGTCGTATGTCTAAAAAATCAAATTAGTACTTATTTTAAAATTGTTAATTGAGAATCTCATTGCTTTCCCAGAAATAATCATTATGCGTAATACTAAAACGTTTACCCATCAATTTCAAATGTCACCTACAGGAGCTGCAACATTTTTGTCTTGTTAAAATTAAACCCAGCATTATATTATGTTCCACGTAATTTTTCATGTTTCTACGACAAATTTAACTAAGACTTTAAGAACAATGTAGCAGTTCTCAGAGAACCAAACCTCCCCTCTTTGTACTACAATTAACAACTAATTGAAGAGGACTCTGGGAGTAGGCGAGTTAATAAATATGCTCGAAAGAAGCCATTTTAGGACAACTGAATGAGAAAAAAACCATCGATTGCACTTACTTTGACCAACAGACCCCAAACATAATTTTTCTAGACATTTGGACAAGAATGCTTGCGTATGCCTAGCATTTATTTTTTCTCTCCAAAATTTAGTTCATTCAACCAAAAGGTATCTCTTTTTGGATGATCAGTTTGAAGACAATTATCCAGGGGAAACTTTCTGCAAAACGTTAACAGAGAAAAAAAAGTGGCGACTCTTCCTTAACGTGGAAATGATTCGACCGTCAAATATTGATTTTTCGATTAAAACAACTGCTAACATTAATCTAGAAAAAAACTTTCATCTCCCAGAACTCGTATGTAATCTGCATCATACTTTTTTACCTTCTCCTTTTAGTCACATTCATTCATTCATTGATTGTCCAATCCTAAGATTGGTTGACAGCAGCCCTCCACCCTTCCCTGTGTAACGCTAGTTCTTTACTTCCTGGTGGCTCCTCCTATGCAACTTCCTCATTATTTAGTCCATGAACTTATTCCTGGGTCCTCCTCTGAGGACTTTTCCCACTATTTTGCCTTTAATTATGCTATCCACTAACCCATTCTGTCTCAGGGCGTGACCAATCCATCTCGTTCTTTTCTGTACGGCGTTCTATATGTTCCCTCTGCTTTTATAGTTTCCGATCATTTGAATGCAGCGCTCCACACGAATACTTCCACATACTATTTTTCTAGTTTATTTTGATTTTGTCAAGCTAGGAGAAAAATGTGGTTTTATTCTGTAAAAATGAATCAAAGAAATATTTGGTTAAAAAGCTGTGATGTATAAAAAAAATCAACATTTATTACTCAAAACATCGATGTTTTTAGAATATCAACCCTCGGTCCTCATCCCCATGATACGCTCTTTCCACAGGGAACCCTTGTCTCCCCTCCCTCTTCCTAACTGTATCTCCTCCTTCAAAACTTCCCCTTTCCTGAGCCTTCACCCTACCGTCTTCCCTTCCTCCCCCCGGGGCTGCGAGCACAATGCAGCGATCTCCACAAAGTGGAGGAAATTCTTGCGCTCAATTTGAATAACACAGTTTCTTATTTTTCCTTTTCACTCGCAAATCCTCGAGACGACCCGGAGAGAACGTCGAATACGTTTCCCCCGAGACCCTCCGTTCCGCCCCTCCTCCCCCCCCCCCACGCCGCCACTTTTCCCTCCTCCCACTTGTCCTCCCCCCTCCATCCTGCAACCCCCTCGTGCTACCCTCCCAATTTTTTCATTTCCCAAAAAAATCTCTCCCCAGCCACCCCTTTCACACGTAGCTCTTCAAAACACTCCCTTCACCCCAGCCTCTCCCGGCTTCCCAAAAAGTTGGTGTGCTTCAGGGTTCCATCCTCTCCCCCAGTTTCTTTCTCTCCCATCTTTTCCTCCAACTCCTCACCTTTCCCTTCGCCAAATTAAGCTCCTCGCCCTCCCGATTACCCAGTTTGAGACGATTCCCAGTATTTCTTCGCTACCTCCCTCTTTCCCCCCAACCCCCACACCTGCGCGTTTTCTTCAAAAGAGACCATTTTTTTCTCATATCCGTCTCCTTGTCTCGCTAATTTCTTTAGCTTCCTTCCTTTTCCTCATTCCGCGGGTGCCTTATCTGCACTTCCTCTTCCAATAATTCTCCTCTCTTCTTCCTTACCCCTCCATAACCGGTGGCTTCTTTTTCAAGCCTCCTTCATCTCACCAAGGCGTTTCTTCCATTTATTTTTAAAAACTGCAAAGTCTGGTTGTCTTTGTTTGGAATGTGCTTCATCCAAATGTGGTGAATTCTCAAAAATATCATCTCTAAGTGGAGTAAAATAGTAGCATACATAGATTTGAGTCATTTCAAATGAGTTTTACCTCGAGTATTTATTGTACTACCAGTTCCATCAAATAGTCAACATCATTAGGACGACCTGATGATGCAGACTATTCGGCGAAACCGGTCGAAAAATAAATACTCTACTTAAAACTTGCAAAGTCTTGTTGATTCCTGAGCATCACGGAAAAGTTTTAAAAGGTTGAGGCCGAAACTATTGAATTTGAGTAATTATTTCCAGATATCATTATCAATTTTATAGCAGCATTTGCCAGTATCAACTTTATTAATTTTATAGTCAGAATTTGAAATTATAGCAGCATTTTTGTCAGTTATCACATCTTCCATGAACTTAAAACTTATGTAAGTTTTCATTTCCACACAAAGATAAATGTAACGATTGAAAATTGACACTAAGTATAAAATACCCCTAGAAAAATATCCGCAGGGCCCGGGAATCAAACCATGAACCATGGGATTGCCGGAACAATGCACAGGCCACCACTCTAGCCTGGCCTCTTAATCTCGAGAAAATATTCACAGAGTGTAAGGGAGCTCAAGAGTTTAAAGGTACGGGACGAGCAACTTTCTTCTCGCTCACCCCCACAAATTTTAGTACTGCCTCCTGGCCCCCCAAGTCGCTTGCAAAACATAATTATTACTTCCTCGTTTTCTTCTTAGTACGGTCATTCTTCATAAATCATGCTGTGGCATATCCAAAAAGTTGTTTCGCGGTCATTGTGAATGTGTTGAGTGCAGAATTCGAACCGCTATATACATAAATCCCGCCCCTATTCACAGTTGAGACTGTAAATATAATGGACCGGTCCTTGTTAAAACGGGTCTTTATTCTTTATGCACGCGCGCGCTGGAAGAAGAAGCATCTGAGGCACGTGTCTTACTATTGTACCCATACATGCAGACTTCACTGAAGTATACTAATAGAGCAGAGGACTGGGGGATGTAGGAGACCACTGTTAAATAGAATTGGGCAGAGTGCATCTGATTAATCGAGCCACTGACCCTGAGCTGCTTTGGTTGGGAGAAAGGAAGTGATTAGAGGATAGATTCGGATCTAGGTGAGAAGATAGTTGTTAAGAATGAAAACTAAACTGATTTCCTCACAAAATTACCCCGTTTGAACATGAGAAACGTCAAAAATTCTGGAACATATTTTTTTAACAGCCCGTTCTGATTCGGTGCATATGTTCATTCATACGACCCTTCACATGATATGATTTTGAGCTCGCTAAGTTCGATTTATAGTACAGGAGTTACCATCTTGTAAAACAGTACTTAGTTTTCTTCGAAAATAAAATTACATTTAGCTTAAAAATAAAGAAAAATTCATGGAAACGGTAGTGTTGCATAGCATTTACAAGCAATCCAAATAAATAGTTGCTAAGAGCTACTGAGATGTTCCACAATATCCATTAAACTTAGTCTCATTTTCACGAGTCTCATTTTTTTAGTATTCTATAACTGAAACGAGTGATGTTATCCCATGAAATCAATATGTCTGAGCACTTTCTGGAGAGATGTTATTTTTATTTTTCTCTTGTTGAAGCCTACCTTGATTTTCTTCTATAATTCGGATGGTTTCTTACATAAGGAGATGTCTCCTCATGCTTGGACGCTTAAAAAAAAACTGAATTTCTATTTGCGGTGAAACCATTCCAATATTCCCATAACCTTCAGTGCTCTTCTGAAAGCTAGTTAGTCATCATAGTCTAAGAACGCTGGACTTCATTCTAAACAGAGTTATCGTAAATATTTCACGCAGAAAAAATGCATCTGCCTTGACGGTAACTTGCTTTGAAGTAATGCTTTTGCCTGCTTATCTACCGTGATGTCCTTGTCCTTTGTTGAATTTTCTCAATTACATAGACTTACAGCGGATACAGTACGAGCAATACCGTCATGTTCACAGTATATTCAAACCGAAATCATAATCTTAAACCAATGACTTGGCTATCACCGTTCTGGGTAAATCATTCCCATGAATTTTATCTTCTGTCCCTCTTCCGATCGCATGACAAGTTAAGCAAATTAACATGAATCAATTAATGATACTTGCCCTCAAGTTTTCATGCTGATGACATTATTTTTGCGATTGCAAATTGGCGTTCGATCTTTCAACAGTACCCGACGCCAGGTTTCATTTGCAATCATTCACCATGATATTTGTCAACCATCTTCCCTCGTCTGTGAACATGCGCCCGCGTCATTCGTCCTCCGCGCGGACATCTGATTGATCGCGAATAATCCGAGTCGCACACGCGCAAAGTTTGAACAAGAGAAGGACACGAAAAAATAAAAGGGGACGGAGGACAAATTGATCAACGCTACACGATCTCTCCTCACTCCTAAAGCCTCTTCGCACAACGTCCAGAGCGTGGTAGACTGCGCGCATTTGGGCGGGGAGTCTGGTGAATACGAAACACTCACACAAAAGGAATCCCCCTCCCGCCCCGCTTTTCATTCAACTCTGGACCCCCCCCCTCATCTTCTACCCCCGCACCATTTTAGTCGCGTCCCTTGTCGTTCGACGCGTGCCTAGGAGCGAACCGTATTACAGCGCGTGCGCGGCCCAAGGGCCGTGTTTGCCGCCCCGAGCTGTCCTTGGTCCACAGCCTCTCACCATTCCCCCCCTCGTAACCGCCACATAACGATCTTCCTTCCTCTTCGCTTTATATCTGTCTCCCACGCCCTAACCCGCGTTCTTGGTCTTCACTCATGTGCCACTCCCCCCAAAAGCAACAGTGACTGGAAGTACGAAAAAATACCTAAGGATGTGACATCAACACAACAGATACGAATTTATTTTATAAACGTTAGTCACCTTCGAAGTACTCTGCGTTAACCCTAATACATCGATTCGAACGTTTTTTCCACAGTGAGAAATACTTTTTGTACTCGTCCCTACCGATGCCTTACAGCGATGCCACTTTCGATTCTCTGTTCACCTTCGGCATGTCTGAAAAACGATTTTCTTCCAGCTCCCTTTTTATACGAGATAACAAAAACAAATCACAAGGTGCGAAATCCGATGAGTTAGGGTGGGTGTGGGAGCGGTGTCATGCGGTTTTTCGCCCAAAAATCAAGCACAATAATGTCTGTATGACCTGGAGCATTATCATGGTGGAAGAATCAGTCTCCATTCCGCCAAAAATCGGGCCGTTTCAACAGAACACTATCACGGAACCACCTCAAAACTATCAGGTGGAAGACTTATTTCACCGTTTGATGCTCAGGGTACCACGCAAGCTCATCAGTAGTACGCCTTCTATCCTAGTACACAAGCGCGCGATTTTTTTCCACGTTATCTTCAGTTCTGGGCATGGAAGGCCTACGCGTCATATCAACCGCGTCAGACGCACTTCTACCAAACAGGAAACAAAATTTCAACGCCGCACGTTGTTCTCGAGTAACAGCCATTTTAAAAAAATCGAAGAGGTCGAAAAACCTGTCTCACGTAAACTGTGTCAGGGGCTTTCCTCAGCCGTCTCAAGTGACGTTGCTTGGCATACTGACTCAGGAGGGGTTACTCAACACCCACATAGTAGGAGAAGCCTGAACTACGAAATCTACTCGCGCAGCAAATTTGGTCCGGTTATTCTTGCGTCCACCTCGTACATACCTCATACCCTTACCACTGGCCAAGTCTCGCCATGGAGACTTGGCTTGGTCATGCAGACTGGCCAATCGTAGTTTGGGATTTATTAAAAGAATACTAGGAAAATGCTGCTAGAAAGTAAAGGAGCAATGTCATTTTGCCCCCGCGAGGCCTCACTTGGAGTACGCCGCTTGCATACGGGACCCTTATGTGTAGGACTAATTGCAGAAATAGATCGAATAGGGCGTATAGCAGCAAGATTTTAAAAGCATAGTTCAGATAAACTTTTCACTGATACTGAATCGTTGAGGGGATTAGGATAGGAACCTCTATCTGATCAAAGGGAAAAATATAGAGCAAATCTTAGTTAAAAATTTGGGCGGAAGTTTGATGTAGACCATTTTTTGCCGGACGTTCAACATATTTTACTATGGCCAAACTATTATGTTAGACACGACCACTGGCATAAGATTAAGTAAATAGACTGCCGAACCTATATATAAGTTTAAAATGTCATTTTTTCCACGCCCAAAAAGGGGAGATGTCTACACCACGTATTCAAAAAGGGACCGTAACAGTTGCGGTAGAATAATTCTAGGGTACTTTGACTCTGACTAGGAAACATAGGTTTTTGCACTTGGGCTAAATATCTTAACATAATTATTAACAAACCGGTCAGAGACTTGGAGTATTTCACTGGTATATGGGACCCTTTCGTATAGGACTAGTTTCAGAAAAAGATCGGATACAGCGGAGAGCAGCTAAATTTGTTTAATATTGTTACGATAAACTTAGAACTATTACTGAATTGCTCGAGGGATTAGGGCAGCAAGCTCAATCTGATGGAAGGGAAAAAATATAACGAAAATCTTTTGCAAAATTTTTTTGCTGACTTTTTTTGTCGGATGTTGCACATATTTTGTAAGAGCTAAACTATTAAGGTAGAAACGAAGATCAACATAAGAATAAGTGGGTTGCATAATTGATAAAATTTGAATGGCATTTTCTCCACATACAATAAGGGACCATAACAATTGTGATAGTTCAGTTCTATGAAACTTTTACCCTCACTACTTAAAGTTGGCTTTTTTACTTGATAATGAACTCTTTTCTTAGTACTTAAAATTGAAGTTTTTAAGATATTTTCAAAGTAATTCACAACAATTAATTTTACACGGGCCGCAAAGCTGCTCAAATTAATACCGTATGTTATCTTCTATTTGGAGCGCAATGATTATGGAATGAAAGCCGGTTGTATTTTGCAATTTTGCGTTCATGCATTTTGCATGCGTTCTTGCAGTTCACCGCATTTTATAAGCTAAATTGCTCACTTCGTTTGAAAATTTTGTCAAACAACTTCTCGGAGCATCTTTTCAAGGGACGTCTCTCGAAAATGTGATCTTGGAAACTGAAAATAATGGAATGTATCGCAAAAATGGTCATTTTCATGACTTTGAATGTATGCCTTAGGGTTAAACATTGTAAAGTCGGATCTAAGCAGTTTTAAATCAGACTTTTGATCAGAATAGCTCTCAGTTATTGTCATTAAGGGAACAGAGACATCAAGAAGAAAGACTCAATGGATACATAGAAATTATTTAGATTTTGAATAAGTATTGCGTACTTTTTCTATTTCCGACGAATGAATGACGTCAGGTCAGACGTATGAAAGTTTACAAAAGTAGCCTAATTTAAGTGTAATCTTAGACAGCGAGTCCAATGTTAAAGTTTTGCATATTCTCTGGTCCATTGTAATGGGCGTGAAACTGAGGCTGTCTATGAATGTTCACCCAGGAGATATCTCACTACTACGGAACCAGCTTCAGTGAGGTCTCGCCATTGAGAGAATGTTAATCATTATAGTTATACTCGGAGGTAAGGATTCAAAACAAGGATTTAAGACTAACTACTAGGTCTAATAACTAAGGCTAATAAGTCTAACTCGTTCCAATGCTCTGAGCGAAACTTTTATCCACGTTTGGCTCACATATCTTCCCAAATTTCTACTTTAAGGTAGAGTGAGCGAAGTACCATTTCACCTGAAAATCAATGCATTTGATCCTTTCAAAGAAAAATATCCCAATCTTAATAAAAACCAAAATATCTGCCCCTTACTAAACTACATTCCGAGGTTCTAGACGAAAAAATTTTCCGATTGTTAAATTATGAATGAAAGTACAATTTTTCTCCTTTTACTTGGGAAATGGTACGTATACGCACTCCAGTGAGACCTCATCTTAAAGATGCGGAATTTATAACACCTAGACCTCGTCCAAAAAATTAACAGCGTGCAGTTTTTATATTTTCAAAACCTTTTTTTTTATGAATAAATAAAGTTGCCGCGGTAATTTTTTCAGGGTCGTAGAAGACTTTCCACTTTTCTGTAGTTTTTAGTTTTTAACGTACCGTGTAAAGAAAAATTAGTCAATTTAAAGACTAATATAGATATTTCTATTAAATTACTTAGAATTACAGTCATAAAAAAGTATTCTATTGCACCATGAATAATGCAATATTTCATTCATGCTTCCTAGAGCGGCTGAAATTAAAAGCGTGTAATTTGAATATGATCTCGATTACGATTAAGAAACTGTCTTGTTTAAACCACCTTTAAACTAATAAGAATGAACTCAGTTAAATCGAAACTTATCGACAGTCAATGTTTTGGCAGAAATATTGGTATAGGTCTAAACTTTCAATTTTAACGGAAACTTTTGGACGAAGCTCATTCCACCACCCCACCACTCGGCTCCTTGCTATTCCGACATATTTTGAAAGAACATTTACACTAGTGATAATGCAAATTTTATGTCCACTACGTCATTTTATGTAAAATTTAAAGCAGTGATTTTCATCCTGGATACATAAAAAATACCTCCGTAACAGAAATATGCCAAATCATGAAAATAAAATTACGAACGAATCAAAATTGCTTCCAATAACAAACGGTGCAAAACGTCCTCAATTTTATTGGATTACAACCATTTTCAACTCCTCTTATTCTGAACAAGGAAAACTAAGCAACATATTAATGCAACAGCGAAATGGTTAAGACTACAGATAAAAATCCTCCTATTCTTGGGCGTAGTGAAGAGCTTTTCGCCTTTCCAAATACCTTCCGCACACATTTACCGTCCCTTTCCAGTTATTCTGACGAGGGCCGAATATTCACTTCGCCTCATCGAACCCCTTTACCCTAGAGAATTGGTCCTCACACGTCCTCTTCCCCCTCTGCCAAACCTCATACCCCTTACCCTTAAACACGTGCACTCCCACTCCACCAAATTGCCCTTATTTCGCCCCTGGGCGCCGCCACACGCACGCTACGGCGCACCATTTAATCTCTCATACCGCCCCACACCCTCAAACCGTCGTCGCACACCCTGACAATTGAAAGCGCGCGCGCGGCGTCCGTCACGTGACCGGGCTATTTGACCGTCTAACGCTGCCACCGACGACGACGGGTAACCCCTCCCCTAATCACCCTCCGCCCGTCCGCCATGACACTATATAGAGCTTCACAACGGACTCCGGATCCGCCCGGAGGCATCCTTGCGTAGGACAACCCAGGACCGTGGGCCAAGTCACACACAAAACCCCTGCCGTATTCCCACTATTGAGAGGGGGTAGGAATAAAAAGGGGGGGTCGATATTTTTTTCCACAGTTTGGACCCGGGGCAAGAGGGTCTAGTTTCGCCTTTTGAGTTCGCACTGTGTTCCCGCTGTTTCCTCTGGGGGTCTAGCCGGGGGAAAATTCTCCCTCCGTACCCAGACACGCGACCAGGCCGTGGTATAACTGAATGGATACATGCGTGCATTCGATCAGACGCCTAGCGTAGGTTTGTACACAGCATCTTACACAATGGAACCCGCAAGACGTATCCCACAAGCGTACGATAAACCCTCAGGGAGAATATAACTAATGATCGAAAGGGAAAATCCAGGCGGCGTTACCTACCAATTTGTCCTCACCCGTCCCCCCGAGGCTATGTCGATTGTTACTCTTCCTGACTAAGACGTCTCGCTCTTCAGCTCAATGGTCGCGCCCAAATGCGAAAACCCGCCGTGTGTAGTTTCCCACGGTGATATCATGTCCTAATTTAATTCATCAAAAGCCAACATCGTTGCGTTATGCCACAGGCTGCGTTCAATCTTCGGATTATCGTAAAAAAAAGTGCTCGCAAAGATGCAAACTGGTTTATTATTAGCACAATATCATATTCAGTGCGCACTCATACTTGTAGGATTATTATGTCGCGAAAACAAACAAGATGGCGATTTATTGTTTGGTCAACAAATCCCCTCGTGACTGACACGAGTCTGTGATGATGATGAATATAAATTCTGTTGAAGTGGAATTATAACTTCGATTCAATACCTTTTTATCGTTAGTGAGAATATTGTTAGCGCTTCTTCCTTATAAAATTCTTGTTTGATTTATCTTAACATAGAAGTACCAACATTTCGCTGACGAGAATATAAACCGCGGCTAATGGCCAGATGTAGGAACGATACATATGTATTCAATTAAGTTAAAGAACATACAAACCACAGTAATCATTCAATAAGTGTTGCAGAAACATTGGATTAACTTATAGGCTTCACGAATGCTCTCATAACCTACGAAATAGAGTTCCGATATCCATAGGTAGCCACGATTGTGGTCGCGCATTGAACCGCTTGGAGACTTAATTCCTTGATAAAAGGATTCTTATGTGACGAATGGAGAGTTTGCTTGGAGTACGCTACTAGCATATACGACCCTTACGAATTAGGACTAGTTCAGATAGAGATTGGCGGATAGCAACTAGATTGGTTAAAATTGTTAAGATAAACTTAGCAAAGTTACTGAGAAGGAATTGCGGTGGAAAACTCTATCCGATTGAAGGGAAAATATAGATAAAATCTTTGACGAAAGTATCATGTAGACTTTTTGCTGGACGTTCAACTTATTTTTATGGAGCCAAACTATAATTGTAGAAACTATAACACGCATAAAAGCAATAAAATAGGCTGCAGAACCGATAGATTTAGAATTCCATTTCTTCCACCTAAAACATGATACCAAAATAATAGCGAAAGATCAGTTATATGAAGTGAAGAATAGCCAAAGCTAAGGCGTTCACAGTAAAATGAAAACTACTGTGCTCAAAGAAGATTAGGCTGCAAAATAGGAAACAGTATGTGAAAACATTCGTGGAACGTGGCACTCGATGGATCTGGAGTATGGACCATTGGAAAATCAGGCCAAGAAAGACTACAAGCCGCCGAAACCTGATGCTGAAGATTAAGTGGACGGACAAAATAATAAATGATGAAGTTTAAAGAAGAATAAGAAGAGTATAGGTGCCTACTTCTGGAGAAAGATACAGAAATGGAGAACCAAATGGATTGGACACACGCTGAGACACAATGGGTTCATGAAAAACGTATCTGAAAGCAAAATAGAAGGAAAAATCCCCAGAGGAAGACCTAGGAATAAGTTCAAGGGTCCAATAAATATGAAAGTACACAGGAAGAGCAACCAGGATGTATGAGACCTAGAATTAGGGATGAATTGAGGGCTACAGTCGACCAATCTTGCGATTACACGCCCAATGTTAATGCTGGGGTAAATATTGTGAAGACAGGGAAATACAAAAAACGATATCATAGGAAAATAATTTCTTGAGAGCACCGCTGAAGTAAGAATGGGTAAATTACCCCCACAGCACTTAAATTAATATTTTCAAGTTTGATTCAATCTTAACCAAGCGAAATATTTAATAAACTCCAAAACCTGGTCCCGTGGATATCTATGGCAACTTTCATCTTTCTCCGGCCTTCCTGGTGTTGACATGATGAACCTCCTCTTAAAAACAGATTTTCAGGACTTTTTTTTGGATGCTCATCGCATCAGAGCGAGACGTATTTGTATAATAGACCACGATGCCGAGTTAATGGAACACAATGGCCGTTGGGCGAACCGACCGACTGAACAACCGTGATCCGGTTTACCGTTCGATCACATTTCATTTGGTCCTCATCCCCGTTCCATTCAGGCAGTTATTCAGGGGATCCCTCCATTTCAAATACATATACCTACATACACACACAAAAAAACTTATGACGGGCGCTGTCTCCTCCCCGAACGGTCTCTGGGCTCGTAGCTCATTCTTAATTATTAAAAGAGATCTCGGATGTTCGCTCTGTGTCGGAAAGGCGACACCAAAGGGTACGCCACACACGTACATAAATGTATGTATATGTACATACTATTGTGAGCGCGCCACGTAATCTCAGATGGCTGAAATCTGCACAATTCCATTCACTATAGCGCGGTGGGGAGGCGGGTGACCCCTTGCCGAGTAAATGGCATGCTGTCACTCGGTCGCATGTCATGGGCGGGATTAGTTGCTAAAAGGGACAAGAAAGGCTGTAGGGGAAGTTTTTTCGAGGGTGATTGTGGGAAGGGCGTGTAAGTGGTACTGTATAGGTACCCACTGCTTCGTCTTTCGTCAAACATATACAGTGCCGGAGGAGGGAGCTTTGCTTTCATGCATTACATATGCGCATGCAATTGGTACGTATTTGCCTTTCGTTTTGATATTTCGTGATTTCGAAATGATGAGTTCGTTGATTTTGCATAAGAGGACACTGATGTAAATGTTAGAAAATTTAACTTTTCGCCTTATTTTTAAAAAAATTATTTTTTTCGGGCGCCTTCTCGAGGAAATATTTGCATTGAGGGACGAGTCATATAGTAAAGTAGTAAAGGACGATTTAGAAAGCTTTTTCTCCGAAATGAGTACTTCAGGTAACAAAGTGCTCATCAAATAACACCCATTACCATTGGTCGTTCGATCCTAAGATTGGCTGACTGTAGTCATCCACCCTTCCCTATCTAATGCTAGTTCCCTTACCTCCTGGTATTTCTTCCTATGTATTTTCCTCTTTATTTTGTCCATGAACCTATTCCTGAGTCTTCCTCTGGGGACTTGTCCCTCTCTTTGATTTTCAATTATATCCTTCACAAATCCATTGCGTCTCAAGGTGTGTCCAATCCATTGGGTTCATCTTTTCTGTATGGTGTTCCATATGGTCCCTCCCTCTTCTACTCTTCTGTACACTTCATCATTTCTAATTTTCTCCGTCCATTTTATCTCCAGCATCATCCTCCAGCACCAAATTTCAAAGGCTTCTAGTCTATTCTAGTCAGCTTTTCCATTAGTCCATGCTCCGATCCATAGACTGTTACGCAACATCCGAATGCTTTCATTCACTGTTTCCAGGTTTGTTGTCCTATCTTCTTTGAGTCCAGCAGTCGTCTTTTTATCACCCTTTATATCATAAATTTATTTTAATTCAAGCTATATTATTTATGGCATATTTACGACTAAGATGTCACAGTAGATAACTGGGATGAAGCTGTGTTGATTATTAAATTGCCTGTTCGGATATAAATAATTTCGTGTAACTAGCCTAACGTTAAAACAATAAAGTTTCGATCATAACATAATTATTCGTCGTTTAGTAGTCTTTTGAAATGGAGAAGAAATACTTCGAACACTAACGTAAAATACATATATCTCATTGGGCTGATAATTCAAGGTTAGAATCAATCAATTATTATTTACTATGTCCTCTATGCACAACAATCAGAAATCTCATGGGCTCGAACAGCATTTTGCTTTACTGCTTGTAATTTACAACTCACTATCATACATTTAACCCCTCCTGCTTGCAAAGTGAAAGCGCAAAATTTCCTAGCTTTATCATAAAATTACAAAATATCATCAGTAAAGGTATAAATAGGTATTGTTCGAACATAAAAAATGTATACAAATGACTATTTTGTCATGATTGTCTGCTAAAAGAACAATAATGGCGTCGTTTTGGAGGTCTTCTACGGTGCACATGAAGGAATTGGACAAACGACTGAATAAATAAAGCGTGGCTGCGGAGCCAAACGAAGGTAATCGAAGTTGCTGTCTATGTATTTCTTATGGGATGTTAGGCTCTTTTATTTCTACATAAAACATTATTTTTCGGATATGGTATATCCTATCCCTATCGATATCTTGTCCCGAAAAGCTCTGTAATGCCAACATTTTGGTAGATCGGATGACATGTTATGATAAAATCATAACATAGCGCATCCGTATAATATACATACAATTATTGCTCGCTTTGCAGTGTACGAGAGAAAACCCCACGTCAGTAAAACACTATCACTCTCTGTGAGTACATACTCATTTCATACTCCTCTGGGGAGCAGGTTAGGAACAACTTAGGATTTTCTTATTTCTTTGTCTGAACTTTCGTAGGGAAGCAAATGCCTTTACGCTTACTAGAATATTGAAACTCCTGTTATGAATGGTAGCATATGGCGAACTACAGATAATGTCAAAAGTTAATTCGCTCTAAAATGTTTTATGTAACATGCTATAATCTTAGCGATCCTTGCCGTACGCTATTTAAGTTTTGGCGATCAACGAGAGGAAATTTCTCTTCACAGCAAAAGAAAACTCGAAAGTATTGCACGAAGCGAGTATTACGTCGTCATGGCCTTTGATACTTTGCGGTCTATTACTAAAATATTGACTGAAATCCTTCTTTAACGAGGGAAATAATAATGCACTGAATATTCAGATTAGAGCTTGGGTAAGAACTGATGAAATAGTTGTACGATAACTTCTCCATATTTCCGTCACGTATACAAGGCATGGATAACAAAATAATGAAGGAAAGGTCAAAGGCCAAAGTGAAGTCAAACCAGCGTAAAAAACGCGCAAGTGAAGCAGCTTTACGACTAAGATGCAACAGTAGATAACTGGGATGAAGCTATATTGATTATTTAATTGGCTGTTCGGATATAAATTATTTCGTGTAACTAGCCTAACTTTAAAACAATAAAGTTTCGATCATAACATAATTATTCGCCGTTTATTAGTGTCTTTTGAAATGGAGAAGAAATACTTCGAACACTAACGTAAAATACATACAGAGCGGGTAATGCCAATTAAAAAAGCAGAAGAGCCTGTTACTATGGAAATTTCGACGCGTTTACAAGTCTTGTTTCGCGGCAATGCCAATACATGTCAGTTATTAAGACAATTGTATAAAATGATTAAGGCGAAAAGAATAAATTAAGGAATTGTCGATCAACAATAGTGGAAATCTACAATTCCGTTTATATTACGGCACCTCTGTCCTCAGCAGGTAACTTTCTACTCTCAGTTTTATGAAAAGCATATGCAGTTTTGTTTAGAATGTTAGCGAAACCTAATGTACCTGAGTTGTGAGGATTTTTCCAGTAGAAACGTTTTTTCATGTGGAAATACTTTTCATCATTTCTCTCATGATCGACAACGCGCCAAAGGTAAAACTATAAATGGCTTGAGGATGAGGAAAGAATTATCTTAAATGGTGATAATGTGCTTACTGAATGGAGAATATACGAAACTGATAGTAAGACTTTCGTACCTACTTCATAATTTCGAACTATTCTTTGTTTGCAAGTAATGTGGTTCGATTCGGCGCTCTGGTTAGGCCACACCTCGAATATGCCGCGAGCATTTGGGACCCTGGTCAAATCAATTTAACCAAAAAAATAAATAGAATACAAAATAAAGCAGTGCGCTTCGTTAAAAACTGCTATGAGCGTATATATAGTGTCTCACAACTTTTAGAGGGATTAAGGTGGGAACCCCTAGAGACTAGGAGGCTAAACGCTAGGCTTAGGTTGCTTGATAAATTCAGAACTGATATTTTTCAGAGCGACATAGAGAATATTATCATGACTCCTCACTACATCTCTAGGTCTGACAGACGCGATAAAATAAGAGAGATACTCTACCAAACATATAGATACAAAAACTCGTTCTTTCCACGCACAATAAGCGACCTAAGTAAAAACTGATCTCCATAGTTTGAACCAAACTAAAGACACTCCCATAGTACATGTCGTGATATTTTTCGCAGCCATATAGAGAATATTATCATGACTTCTCTCTCCATCACTAGGTCTGTCAGATGCGATAAAATAAGAGAGATACACTGCCGATCAGATAGGTAGAAAAACTCGAGGTAGGTAGAGACTAGGTAGAGACTAGGAGGCTACACGCTAGGCTTAGGATGCTTGATGAATCCAGAACTGATATTTTTTGGAGCGATATAAAGAATATTACCATGACTTCTCTTTCCATCTCTAAGTCTGTCAGATGCGATAAAATAAGAGAGATACACTGCCGAACAGATAGGTAGAAAAACTTGTTCTTTCCGCGAACAATAAGTGACCACAATAAAAATTGAGCTCCACTAAATACACTCTTATAATTCATGTCACCATTTCATCTCCAAAAAAACTTACACCTTTACACGGCTGGTGACCAAACACCCCCTGTCACACGCCCATGCGGCGGCTCGCGGGATATTATGTAGATGTAGTTGTAAATGAAATGTATTGTCAGTAAATTGCAAACCAAATCACATAAAGATCGCCCATCATCCGTAAGTAACGCACTCTTTGTAAATTTAAAAGACCTACTTGAAAACCATTTCAGTTGGAATGGAGGGATAAGAGAAGGATAAAATTTCCGTGATCTTCCGGTGATTCTTGCGATTTGAAACTCATTTTGAAGTACGTCCTCGAAACCATTGTGCACAGTACTGAGAACACGTTAGCTTTTAGGGATCCCACTTCAGTCGGTCGCTCGTCTTCAGCAAACCGTTGCAGATTACCCGAAAGCATTTCTAAAGCATGGCCTTTGTATGGTTATCGTCTTTTGTATGACAAGGGGAATGCCATTAGTTTTTTTTGCGAGTTTTCTTTTCGCCATGCCTCGGCGAGAGCACCTCAACGGGTAGGTCCCAAGACGTTTAAAAAGGTGGGCCAATTCGCCCGTAAGGGGGTCGAAACTTGGACGCGGATGAGAATTGAGGGCCCTCTTTTCTGATCCCCTCACCATTGTGTACGTCAAGCAGAGCTGCCAACCCCGATGGATGAATGGTACTATGCCTGTTTCACTAAGAGGTGAACGAAGTCTAGGTTTATGTGACTACTTTCCCTTCCTTATAATGTCACTTATCAACGTTGGTGGTAGACAATCCCGGAACGTTCATTTCACCAACATGTTGTCAGTAGTGAAATCTATCATAACAGGAATGGAAGTAACCTATGAAACACTATACAGAAAGGAAGAACCAGATGGATGGGACACACCCTGAGACACGATGGGTTTGTGAAGAACATAATTGAAGGAAAATTGGGGGAATAGTCCCCAGAGGAATACCGAGGAATAAGTCCATGAACAAAATTAGGAATAAAGTACATAGGAAGAGATACAAGGACGTAAGAGAACTAGCATTAAATAGGGAAGGGTAGAGGGCTGCAGTCAACCAATCTTAGGATTGAACGACCAATGATAATGTTTACTAGCTAACCCGTGCGAATATTTCGCACAGTATGCAGCTTCTTCCCGTTTCTTTCTTCTTTCTTCCTGTTCTTCTACCTGTCGAATATTTCGCACATTATGCAGCTTCTTCCCGTTTCTTTCTTCTTTCTTC
Organism: Ceriagrion tenellum; assembly: GCA_963169105.1. Classification (NCBI taxonomy): domain Eukaryota; kingdom Metazoa; phylum Arthropoda; class Insecta; order Odonata; family Coenagrionidae; genus Ceriagrion; species Ceriagrion tenellum. Next base: position 39,535,294 of record OY720644.1, on the reverse strand, counting down.
TTTCTTCCTGTTCTTCTACCTGTCGAATATTTCGCACATTATGCAGCTTCTTCCCGTTTCGTCCTTCTTTCTTCCTGTTCTCCTACCTGTTTCTTCCAATGGACAATTTATGTTATTTATGTTTGTGTTAAAGATACTTAACGTAAACGTAAACGGTCACACTGTTTGCATGTAGAATGTAAACAATCTAACTAAACGATGTGTAAATAGATGGCGCCTCCTACAGTCTATTAAGCGCGTAACTATAGCCAACATATTAGTTGATATATTGTTGACAGATGGCACTGTATCATTTCTTAAAAAAATGTTTAATTTAAAAATGTTTAACAAAAACTTTAATATTAAACTATTTGTCTTTTTTTCGTCAATAGCGGGGAAAATAAGCTTTAAAACGATGTTTGAATCATTACTTTCGATGAAGAATTATGGGAGTTATGGCGTTGCGACAAAAAAACACCTTTGAGAAATAATATATGTGGACCCCAGAAGTCAAGGGGTCTAAGTGACATTTCTGAAAAAAATAAGTTAGGTACAGGAATGGGAAGTGAAAATATTAATCTCTTAGGTGGTAAAGAGATCCAAGTGATTTTCTTGGCAGGTGCTGCTATCTAGGGTGATGCCTCTTAATTACTTAGTGGGTTGTACTGAACATTTTCAACTTTGACTTAAGTTTTCTCGAAACAATGGTTTTGTTACTTAGACCCCTTGACTTCTGGGGTCCTCATATATGATACTTCAATGCAACATCATCAGATTAGGGACTAAACGGTTGCTGGCAACGCAACATCATTGTCTGAAGGGTAATAATGTTGATGTGCAGGCAAAGCATGGCCGTAAAAATTCAAATGCATCTGGTAACTCAACATAATAAAAAGTCACTTTTCATTTATACTGCAGGAAAAGGCCAGCTTCAGCATCAATAGCAGAAAAAATCTGCAATGATTTTAACGGTCATCTAATTTCTACACGGGCACGCAAAGAAAATATATAAACAAAACTTAATATTCTCCACAAAAATGTGAGCAATGACTCATGATAAGCCACTTGAGACGTTTAGAATTAGTGTCAGACGATTGGACGGTCAAATAGTACTAGTACAGCCCAATTTAATGCGTCAGTGTTTTTAGCTGATACTTGCATCGAAACGAATTGTTCTTGGAAATAAATAAGCTTGTGGAGGAAATATGTGTAATCTGTGATGAAGTTAGAAAACCTCCATAAGTTGTGCATTGCGTGACTTTACAGCATAAAGTCTGATGAAATGATTGTTTGGCTATGAAACTATCAAAAAGAAAGCAGTTTGCGTTTTTAGACAAAATATATTTTGATGTTATTTTCAATTAACGGATTAATGGATATTTCCGAAACTCGAGATTCGGGTGAAACGGAGAGTTTAAAATTTCCCATAGCTTATCTTTGAGACATTACTATTAATTAGTAATGCTAACAAAGTTTTAGATGATAACTAGCTCTAGGATTGTTCTTATAAAATGTGACCATGTAAATATCATAAAAAATACGGACCAGGTCAAACTATGTATTTGCTCTATACGAACTCTGACACACTTGCGTCCAAGCCTGCGTGACACCAAATTTTACATACACAGAAAAAAAGTATTCTTAAGTTAAGAGGAAAATCTTCTTGCAGCTGACATCTAAGACGAGATTCAAGATTTAAGAGGATTTTATTACCTGAGTGAATCTGAACTAATGCCATCTAGCGGTCGCGGCCCGAAACTTGCAGAGTGTAAGAAAATATTATCAATGTTAGAATATTTTCGTAATCACTCGGGTTACTAAGGGACTCACATGTACGAGGGAATGGGGAAAGTAGGGGAAGGTGGGCAAGGAAAGGGTAGTGGGCTAGGGCACGCTCTTACAAAGTTCATTTCCATTCTTCAAAATTGTTTGGCGCTTCGTATCGCCCACTGTCCACAGCCGTGGAGCGAAAGGCAGACCTAACAGTCGGCGAGCCACGGGGCTCCATTCATCACCCTCTTTCTTGTTGAAATGGAAAGAATATATTCTTAATGTAAGAATAAACTATACTTATCTCCCAAGAGGGTATTCTTCATTTAAGAATACAGGACGCTTTTCGACGTTAAGAGAATATTCTTAATTTAAGAATATTTTTCTTGTGGCTACCATTCTTGTGGGATCCCCTCTTAAATTAAGAAAATATTCTGGGCACCTATTTTAGTGGAACAAACCCTTCAATCAATTGGGTACCTCTCAATTTAAGAAAAAATTTTTTCCAGTGTACCAGCAATTGTTTTTTTCATTTCTTCTATTTTCAAATTAAAATTCTCTGCTCACTTAAGAAAGAAGGTTTGAACTTACGCCGATGTAAGGGTGAGGAAATACATTTAAAATAGCTTTGCGAAAAAAATCCCCTTGAGCCGTGAGTCAAACCCTGTAGCTTTGGCTTGCTGGCTAGTCAATTAAATTTTCGAGCAGAGTGATTTCTTCATGTTCACTCTGTCCTGTGGTGAGTACGGCGATATTCATATCTCAGAGAGGCAACTGTGCTAACTCGTTGGCTTTGAACTTGGCTAATTGCCAACCGAAGTGCTTCAAACCCACAGTACCACATTACTATACCAAAGTTCCCGCTGCCGGTCATATATACCAGGACTCCTATTCCATTAAAGCGTTTCGGAAATGGCCTTTTTTGTGATTTAAACTTCGATGACAGAATATTCACAAAGAGCAGCAACAAAGAGTTACTTCGAATGTATGAATATGTAGAGCGCAATCCGAAGATCCAGTTGACGAAATGCATAATTTGTGGTTTTAGGCGTAACTTTGAGGAATTCGTTAACATAATAATGATAACTGGTAACTTTGTGTTTTCTTATATCTTTGACTTCTCCATCTTTTCCTGATTATTACGTTGAACGTCAAATCCTGTGTCATTCCCAATAAAGATACGTGAAATCACAAAATTACCAGTCAATATCATTACCCAGTGGGGAAAGTTTGTGCAGGATTAAGTTTGAAGTAATTCAAAGTCTGTGCAGTGTTGCCTTAATGTAGACTGGACGTGCATAAGACCTGCAAAGGTTGTTCCTCGCTTCACCAACTTTACGCATGTACAGCGGGAACAGTGTTAGCATATTCTCTGAACAAACCAAGGGGACTACGACAAAGACGCTTGTATTAGCACATTCTTTGATTGGGGTATGTAGGACGTACGGGCTGAAATGCCAAAGGAGCGCGGGCACGCCTCCAAATGGATGTGGAGGTCGAAGATTATTTCATGTTTTCCTCCGAAATGTCTACATCTTGCAAGTGACGCACGCCTGAGTACTATTGTCTTTGTTACTTTTTTCAAAATTTCTGAATGTGAAGTAATTTTAAATGTTGGCCGAAAAACTATAGTCGACGATTGATGGATTCATCAAAAGTTTTACATGCCTATGTCTATATGCAGTATGCACTGCCTCGGATGGAGGGGGACCAAAATGCATGTAAAATGAACATCCTTTGCACGATCTAAATCTCCAGCAGGGCTTTGGTATGAGTGACCATGCTAATGTCTAAAAATAAGAAGTAAACATAAATTTAAGGTGGAAAACGAGACAACATATATGACATTTATCCGTCTTTAAATGTTTTAATACAAAAGCAATGTATTTTAATGTGTATACATCAAAATCAGAGGTACAAGAGTGGAGCATAAGTTAGTAAACACAATGTGAAAGTTGAGTAGTTGAAATCGCAAGCTTGGGTTTATCGTCTGTGCGTACATACTCATCAGTCTGCATCTCATCTTCTCCTTTCTTAAAGATGAGAAATCAAGGTAACGCCAAGTTGTGTGTCAACTCTCTACGGTGAATCCCCACTGGGTACTGCATGGTGCGCATTCCGTGAACATCCGTGACGTGACAACACGTGACATTACGTCGGATAAAGGTAGCTCACCATGCATAGACTATGAAGCATCTTTGCACCTTCATCCTTCAGGATGTTGTCAAAGATAGTGCACGATGCACATCCAATGAACATACTATGCACTACTGCAGGAGCATGTACTTTGCACTCGGATAGTGCGCCATTTGATAATGCTTTGGACGTTCATGAAGAATATTCTCTGCACTAAAACTGCTGCACTAAAGAATATTCTTTGCATATCTTTTACATAAAATTTTCCCTTCTGGGTATGACGAAATGCTGCTTCTTCGCCGTTCTATCTTCGTTTTTCTTCAACGGTCGCATTATTGAGTTGAGGGAAAGCGCAATAATTTTAGTTGGCCATCTGAGTGATTATTTGTTGGCGGTATCTCATCAAATTGTGTTTTCTCGTGCTGTGAAATGGTGGTGCAAACTAAAAGTGCATACACATGCATAGCTTACGTATTGCAAACCCTGGAATAGCTACGCTGAAAGATAGTACAGAAAAATGGGAGGAGTGGCAGGGGATATACATATCCAGACAACTGGTTGAGCTAGCCTCGTCGAATCCGGTTAGCAAATGCACCCCGGTCGCAATAATGCACTCTACTGTCAAGGAACATGGGAGAAGATGACTTGAGTGACAGAACAGAAAGAAGAATGGGACTCCTACATACAGAGGTGGTTGAAAAAAAACACATCCGGAAAGAGGATGCGTCGATAAAAGAGAGTTAGGTAGAGTGAAGGAGAAAGGCGGGCAAAGAAAAGAGCTTTTAGGCGACGAAAGATCTGAAGGAGTTGATGAATAAGGTGGGATGGGCCAAGCAGATCGAAATAAGCATCCTTGATAAGGTAGATATTCGAGAGGGTGTGCCTTACCTATCTACACAACTAATGCATGGGGCGTCCCAGGGTATTCTTTTGACTAAGGGGTAAGCGACGACGGGTGGACTGTAAAAGGAAAAGGAAGGAGGGTGGGTAATGGATTTGAGAGTTTAGCGAGCGCGAGAGACCATTGGAGGCCAACGAGGGAGGGCAAGCGGCGGTGTTTGTCATAAATGGCTCGGGTGAAGGGGATGTGGCTACGCGGATTAAATCCGGCTTTACACGGGGCGTTTATTTTCCTGCGCTACCCCTTGCGTGGAGCCCAGCGTTGTAGCTCCATTTTACGCACCTTGAACTGAATCTAACGATTCATTCCCTTCCACTGGAGGACAAACTCTCGATTGCGCCAAAAATTCGAGGTATTAATCCGGTTCATCATCATATCTTAGCGAGTATCACCAATGAAGGAAATAATTACTCACCTTGCAAACGAAAAGTTCGTTGGAGTTTGAGTCTCGCAGTTGCAATGACACCTCATTTATTACATCCACAACAGCATCTACAAAATACCGTGAAAGCCAACACTACGGCGTGCGACATGAGGTGATTCCACACCATGCATATGGCACTCATTTCAGCTGAAATCAGAACTGCGCACCTTCCCCCGGCCAATAGTCGCAGGCCAAAAAGAGTGAGGATAACAATGTGCGGTCAGACCAGAATGTAGGAGAGACTTATACGCAGACGAACATGCTACCATGCAATACTCTAATTAAGATACAACTACTAGTTAGTAATATTAATGGGGCTGATAAGTAGTACAAAAATGCACTAAACCATGCAAAATCTTAATCTTGACGGAAACTTCATGGGGAATGAGCTGTTTTAAATGATATTAAGATATTTAACACAAGTCCGAAACCTACCGAGGGTCAAAGTATCATATATTGACCCATCGTAGTTATTATAGTCCCGTGCTGAAAGTGGAAAAAGGCATTCTAAATATATCAGTTTCGCAGTTTATTTCCTTAACCTGTGATTGTTTCTACCATGATAGTTTGGCTTTACACTTTACGCCCAACAAAAAATACTCTGCATCAAAAATTCGTAAAATATTAAAATTATATTTTCCCTTCCATTAGAAAGAGGTAACCAACCTAATTCCTCGACAATTCAGTGATGCGGCTATGTTTATTGTAAGCATTATTAACAATACTTGATGCTCTCCGCTGTTTTCGATCTATATCTGGGACCATTCTTATTTCGTAAGGGCCCCATTTACTGTGGAGAAACGCGCGGTAGCTCTCAACGCAGCGCGCTGGGCATAACGCCTGGAAAATAATACAAGAGAAAACGTTCTGAGTGTGACGTCGGTGTGAGAGGGGAAGGGGTCATGGACTTGTGGGGACCTAAGGAGTGCATAAAGAGGTCCATTCGAGCCTCGCTCAGGCCCTGATCCATTGTTGTAGGTTTGTGGAGGCGGCCGGAGTAAATGGTTTAAGGCGAAGGGGTTGAGGGATTTACACGGGGTTGAGAGAGTCTGGCGGGGCTGCTGGTGCGAGCATGAAAAGAGTCTGGTGAAATGGTATTGGGGAACGGGGAGGGGAATGGGGGGGGGGCGACTAAAATTGCCCCCAGGGGCAAAGCAACACCGGTTTTCTCATTGAAACTCTGGGCATCGGAGAGCCGACAGGAAACCTTTTCTTCGCCGTCCTCCGGTAGGCCCCGAATAAAACTGTCCCCCCCCCTCCCTCTTTTCCCAGCTCATCCAAACCTTCCTGTTTCCACATCCCTGATCGTCTTCCTCCGAAACCCCTCTCCCCCCGACCTCCTCGTCCAACTTCCCCTTCTCCTGAACTCTCATGTCTCTCACATGTGATGCCGACTCATTTCGTGATCTACTCCCACCCAGCCTATTCCCACGTCAATCTGTACATTTTTCCTTTATCACGCCATCCGCTCGGCAACTCCCTCCCTCCCGGCTTTCCACCTTCGTGGAAGTTGCCCTGGTGCACTTCCGTGTCCAAAGACGCTCCAAATCCTCTAGAATTCTACGAATTTAAAGTACGAAAAAGCCACCAAAATTTATAAACCCATTAACGTACACATATCGGGCGAAACCTTGTGGAAATGAGTATTGACGACATAATCACATACTAAAATATACACTGTTTAATTTCCACACAATGCTAAGGTAACACAACCGTAGGTTACGACCTAGCTTACGACATTATCAAGGTAATTATCAGGGCAGTAAAATTTTGTTGAAATTAAACTAATTACAGTGAAACCTGCATGAAGCGGCCGACACCGGACCCATTAAACAATGGTCGCGTAAGGTAGTTTGAGCAAGATAGTTCCCTAGTCATAATGGAAACCATATTTGAGTTATACGATATGATTTCAGCAGCTGTAGGAAGCATGAATAAAATATTGCATTATTAGTAGTGCAATAGTTTGTTTTAAACAACTGAGAGTCCAAGTAATTAAGCAGAAATATCTTCATAAGTCTCTAGGTTGACTCATTTTTTTGGCGCGGTACGTTTTGAACCCCTTCAAAACGGAAGTTTTTCTGTGATCCTGAAAAAATTACTGCGGTGACAATATGAACTGAATGAGAAAGCATTAATACTAACTACAGGTAATTTTAAACGATACCAAATTCATTGATTCCTAGGTGAAATGATGTTTCGCTCAGACTACCTTAAGTTGGTGACCGCTGAAAGGAGGGAATATTTACATTGCTTCATTCATTCCGTTCCTCAAAAAAATCGGTCTCTCATAGACGTGACCGCTTAAAAGATGAGGCCGCCGAGAGTCATCACGGAGCCGCCAAGCAGTGTGATTAAATCAGCACGCATTTCGACGCACAGAACCATCATCAGATACTAAACAATGACTTCTTGGAGAACGATATGACGTCTTGTCACTGATGATGACTCCGTAAGTTTAAAGGCGTAGTACTTACAATTAAAATCTATGAATAAGTGCTATAATTGCTCTAATTATGACGAGATTCTACTATATAACATCTGAATCTAGTGATGTTATTAAGAGGAGTGAATGTAATGAACCTCTTCGCGTTATTAGTGTACTGTATTTGAACTAAAATAAAGGGTAAGAACAGGGATGGTGTTTTCTGGATTGTTTTATGAGGGATGGTTTAAGGCATGACTTATTACGAAAATTAAGACGAATTCGGGTAAAATTGCGATTTCACTGGATAAATTTATATTTCACTCGGCGTCAATAAACTAGAATACCGTCCCACCGCACTCACTCTGCTATTCAATCGATATCTTATCGCATTTATCTTGATTCCCGGCCGCATGTCCCCGGACGGATTCGTCCCAATCCACACTGTGTGCGCAAATCTTGCTTATAGAAAATGTAGCAGCATGGTAAATTTAGGTTTCAGTTGGCATCAGTACACTGTAGTATATAAAAATACACTTTGTACCCAAAGCTTGTCTTTAGAATATGCAACAGCGCGGTAAACTGAGAATATAATTGAAGTTCGCCAACTTTTCGTATTTGGAAATATTTTCCCACTACTATGGAGAAACCACGTTTCATACTGAAAGGTTTTAAGACAAAAAAAATGCATGAATGATTACCATATCATAAAAAATTGCATAATTATCACCAATCAAAGCTCTTTATATACTTGGCAGTCAAAATATGGCAAACTACTGAGCCGACAACTCATGCAGATTCTTTTGGTCCACTTAAACATTTAGTCTTCTTTACGGTGTGCTTTTGTAATAAAAGGACGATGTAATGCAGAAAAATGCTATTTCTGCTCTTAATAACCTCGTCCTTCCTTTATCCCAGCCTTTGATCACTTCTACCTTAACCCTACCTCCAATCCAAACATACGGTCCTATCTTTACTTACCTCCCTCTTCCTCTCTTCCCTTTACTTTTTCATATTCTCAACCTCGACGCGGGAAATATGAATCCTCCACCGACCACGCGTATAAAATATTGAGCATATGGAAGCGACGGCCGCACATCTCCCCAAGAGGGTATTTTGATGATGAACGCGAGTGCATTTGACTGATTTTCCAAGCGTTTTGTGGGGTGCGATTTTTTTCAGCCTGAAAAATATGGTGAGGGTGATTCAGGGAAGTTAGCTGAAATGAAAATGTGGGTCTTGCTCTCCCTTTTTCAAAAAGGGTACTCGTGGAATGGGCAGAAGAGATGATGACGCGGAGGGAACGACCCTTGTGTGTGCTTATAGAAAGGAGATATTCAGGAGTGTGGGGATGGGAAAGTGGATAATAGGACGGTTGGAGAGCAGGGGATATAAGTGGGGCGTTGGCGGGAACGTATCGGTGGGTTTAGATCTCTCGCTAAAGTATTTGTTTGCCCGGGATCTTTTCATCCCCTCCATTCCCGTCCCACCGCACTCACTTTGCTATTCTATCGAGATCTTATCGCATTTATCTCGAATTCCGGCCGCATGTCCCCGGACGGATTCGTCCCAATTCATCCTCTTCGCTAAGCGATTCGCTACATGGGATCCTCACCGATGGAGGCTGGGATGTGACTCGTTCGAGATGCATTTAGCGAGATCAGATATTTCCAATCCCTTTTAGCGTCCTTGCAAATAGCAGACCGAACGAATTGTTATAATATTCACGGCCCATGATCGCGAAGGACTGCTCTTTTACAAGGTAACTATAATACGAGGTTGTCTCCGTTGGATCGCAGGTCGGCGGGTGACATCACTAGGTACCGAGGTAAGTGCGACGCATATGTGTGTAGATTCGCAGGAACGGCGTAGGCGAGTCAAGACCCGGTATACATAAAATTGGTTAAGGATCTCTTATAGATGTGGTAATGGAACTCATTTCAATACAAAAACTCCATTAATTACGATTTATATGTTAAATGAGGACCCAAGAAGTCAAGGGGTCTAAGTAACAAGTTCGTTGTTTTGAGAAAACTTAAGTCAAAGTTGAAAATGTTTGGTACAACCCACTAAGTAGTTAACAGGCATTACCCTAGATAGCAGCACCTATCAAGAAAATCATTTGGATCCCTTTACCAGCTCAAAGATTTATAGTTTCACATCCCACTCCTGTACCTAACTTGTTTTTTTTTATGTCACTTAGACCCCTTGACTTCTGGGGTCCACAAATATATTACGCAGAAATTTGGCCTCAAGAGAGCATAAAAAAATAGAAGTACCTTTACAAGGTCAATGTTTACCTAGGTCAATTTTGCCTTGTTCCTACGATGAAAAAGGGCACATTGTTGGAAGATAGAAAAACGTTATCAAATTAAATTTTCAATCTTTGAACTCGGCTATTTTTGTCCCAAGGAAGAAGAGCAAACACAGAAATACCCATCACTTTCGAGCTATTTTATCCAGAGAAGTGAATTTCGTTTTATTTCAAATAAAATCTGCAACTGCATCGTATGATTATATTTGCGTAATTTGTTAGGATGATGAATACAAGAAGCTAGTTTAAAGGATAAAAATTGACTAATTATTTAACTCGTCCAATAGTTATTAATTACAATAGTGAGAGAATATCAATTTTTATCCTAACCCCTGATCGACGTTTTAATCCGTATTGACCCCCCTCTTTGTTATTTCGACCCCTGGCCGTCCATAATCCATCACTCTGCGGACCCTATATCACTCTTCTAATGGCCAGTTGCAGGAGCGACACATATGTATGCTATAAAGTTATCGGACCATAAAACATGCCAATCATTCAATAAGTGTTGCAGAACTTTCGATAAATGTATTGGTTTCATTACTTGGCATGCAGTTACGAGTTCCGCAATTAGCCAAGATGGCGAGTGCGCAATGAACTGCTTTGAGAATAAACTGCTAGATAAAATAGTTGTTCTGAAACAAATGACCAGTTAATTACTCTTAATGACTAATTATTATTTGCATTAGCAATTATTCGTAGGCCTAATTTTCGTGAAGTTTATCCGGCGGTAGAAGATAAGATCAAATATTCGAAGCTATTGACTATTGATAAATAAGCTATGTACTTAGTAGATGTGTTCCTGCAACTCAAATACTTTAATGAGATCCATAACATTATGGGTCTCATAACTATTGTTCCATAACTAAACGTTCTTGCAATCGGCCATCTACATCTATATAATACCCCGCGAGCCGCCGCATGGGCGTTTTGGAGGGGGTGTTAGGTCACCAGCCGTGTAAAGGTGCTAATTTTTTGGAGAAGAAATGGCGACATGTACTATGGGAGTGTCTTTAGTGTGGTTTAAACTATGGAGAACAGTTTTTACTGTGGTCGCTTATTGTGCGTGGGAAGAACGAGTTTTTGTACCTATATGTTTGGTAGAGTATCTCTATTATTTTATCGCGTCTGTCAGACCTAGAGATGTAGTGAGGAGTCATGATAATATTCTCTATGTCGCTCTGAAAAATATCAGTTCTGAATTTATCAAGCAACCTAAGTCTAGCGTGTAGCCTCAGAGTCTCTGGGGGCTCCCACCTTAATCCCTCTAAAAGTTGTGAGACACTATACGTACGCTTATAGCAGTTTATAACGAAGCGCGCTGCTTTCCTTTGTATTTTATTATTTATTTGGTTAAATCTATTTGACCTGGGTTCCAAATGCTCGCGGCGTATTCGAGGTGTTGCCTAACCAGAGCGAAGAAGCATCTCCCTTTGACCTATTCATCCGAGGACCTTCCTATTATACGTTTAACAAAAGCTAGTTACTTTAATGCTGCGCCACATATGTTTTGTATGTGTAATCCCCACGATATATCAGATGTTAAGGTTATTCCAAGATATTTTATTTTTGATTCCATTAGAGGTGAAGAATGCATTATTTGTGATCTTCGATTGAACCGTTGCTGGGGCCCCGATTCAGGGGTAGTCCAGATAAAGTTCGTTCGCACCTTCCTGTCAGCGTGACACCCGACGCCTCTTCTTCTTCGAACGGCTCCAATTCCTCTCATTGCGTGCTGAGTGATCGCGCCTTGCAGAGCAATCCGCCTCCAAGACATCGTGTCTTCGGCGGCCTTCGTGTAGGCGGCTGCGAGTCGACTGGATTAACATGGCGGGACGCGCAATCCAAAGACGGCGGATTACGAAGCAAAGTGGCTGTCCGTTGGAACGCTTGAAGGTCGGATGCTACTCACGAAGAACATGATCTAGTCGGTGGAATTCCGTCCAGTCTTTGATCGGCTTTATAATCGACTGAGTCTTTGGACGTGAACTTAAACTAGAGGATATAAATTATTTCAAACCCTGCAGCACTCCATCTGACTTTAGTAGCAATGCGATAATAACGAAATAAACGAAATAATAACGATAATATAATATGAGCATACCTATCCATTATTTATTCGTCTAAATATTCTTCCAATAAAGTACATGTTTATTTTTAAGGTTTTAAAATGATTTTATTTGAGAAGTGGTAATATGACCACGGTTTCTGGAAGCGAGCATGATTATAATCTAGGAAGGAAGCATAATATGCCGCTTCCTAAACCGAATCTCACATTGTATAAGAGATTTTTGTTGTATTTGTCACCAAAAATATTTAATATCTTACCGGATTGCATAAAAAGCATAAAGAACGAGAGATTTTTGAAATTGTCAAAGGCATGGATATTAGCACATGATGGCAGTGATGTCTTATATTAATCATTTTTTCTGATGTTACAAACTTGTATATCACGTAACAAGATCAATGAAGTAGTCTGTATTTACTTGTTATTCTGTTCATAATTGCGCAAAATGAAATGGTTTTCTGTTAATTTATTATATATGCTGTGTATAAAAAGTTATGTTTCTTAGCAGCAATGCATTCCGTGTATTGAAGGCAGCCTCCCCACTGGTCTGTAATCTTTGAGGCCGCCTAAAGCTCCATAAAAAATGGTAAATCAAGTACACTGTACTATATGTAATTATGGAGCAATAAATAGGTTATATATATATTATTATATACTTATTTTAAATATTTCATGTACTCATAATGCTAAAATGAAAAAAACGGCAAATCTGGCCACGCAGTATCATTTTTGATGTCATCAGCTAGCGGCCACATGATTGTGTAATGGAACAAATTTGAACACTAAACGCCATCCAAATGCAAATTGAATGTTAAATATTTTTCCTATAAATAAGGCCTCAAGAGTGCATAAAAATAGCGGAACCTTTTTAAAGTCAATGTTTACTCAGTTTTATACGAAGAATGAAAGGTCAATCAAGTAATTTATGAATATCATTTCCCAACTTATGCAGAGTGTGCATAGGTGTATGAAGTAATTGGACTGTATAATTCTATTTCATTCGATTATTGTAAAAAAAAAAGGGTAGGAAAAATCATTCGTCTGTACTGAGAGGTGAACCCAGACCCTTCAATTTTAGATACCGATGGGGATGCGTTCGTAATTACTTGAGTTTTCATAAAAAAAAATTGCAAAATCGAGCGCCCCTGATCTTTTGATATGCTAAAATGCTTTTAAGTTTCAACTGATGCATCATATAGCGTTTGACGGGATTTTACACACTCTCATTCATTATTACACTCCGCAGCTTAACACTTATTTCGAGTGAGAGACAATTTTTTTCCATCTTATTTCAGTTCAATGTTATGTCGTATTTTTACAGAAGCTTACTTATTAAAGTGGTAATAAGACATCAGTAGACAACGCTGACGATACTATTCGAAGAATTACATTTTTTTTTTCAAAATTTATGCACATAAGTACGCGTGCTGTCATCTCGAAAGCAGTCAATTTAGCCGTATTTTACCTTATATTTCATGAATATATAATGAGAGTTGTACATTTTCCAAACCGTAGTTTGAATGGTATTAGGCCTTCAAAAGAGAAACAATCGGTCAAGAATTTTCACTTCAAGAATTAGAGACGTTAAGAAAAGACTGGTTGCCTTGTGAGGAGCGTGGAGCTATATGGGTCGGAGACCTGGGCATTGCAAAGGGAGGGTGTGTTCAGGCTCGAGGCATTTGAGATGTGGGTGTGGAGAAGGATGGAGACAGTGAGCTGAGCGGCGAGAAGGACGAACGAGGACGTAATAGATATGGATGAAGAGGAGAGGAATCAAGTAGCGAGGGTTCTGAGGATGTAGAAGAGAGTTTTGAAAGGAGAGGGAATGTTGAAGACGATAAAAGAAGGGAAAACACTAGGGAATCGTGAAGGGGGAAGGAAGGGGTTAGGACTTCTGGACGAAATAAGAAGAGGATCACCAAAGGAGGAAAAGAAGACGATGAATTTCTCCAGAGGCAAGAAGGTGGGGATTAACATAAGAGCACAAAATAGATCAAGTCGAGTAGTTTACGTATTTGAGTAGCATTTGGTGAGGAGAATGTGTTCAGCGGTAAGGATATAAAATGAGATAAGAATTACATAAAGAAGAATTTCACTTCAAGAATTAGAGACGTTAAGAAAAGACTGGTTGCCTTGTGAGGAGCGTGGAGCTATATCGGTCGGAGACCTGGGCATTGCAAAGGGAGGGTGTGTGAATGCTCGAGGCGTTTCAGAAAAGGGTTTGGAGAAGGATGGAGAGAGTGAGCTAAATGGCGAGAAGGACGAACGAGGAGGTTTTGGATATGATTGTAGAGGAGAGGAAGCTAGCAGCGGAGGTTCGGAAGAGGTGGAAGAGATGGATGAAGGAAATACTGCATGGTGAGGGAATAATGAAGAAGGTAACAGAGTGGAGAACTCTGAGAAAGAGGGGAAGAGGAAGGAAAGCATAGGAATTTTGGATGAAATAAGAAGCAAAAAGGGGGATCGGGTTGGTGTAGAGATGGACTAAGTCGATCATTTTAGTGATTCAATCATTTTGATTCGAGTCACTTAAAAGATTCAATCAACTGATTCAATCATTTGATTCATTATGACTCATAAGTCAGATTGATTAGATGAATCACGAGACTCACGTGAATCGAAAGACTCGAATGAATCAAGATTGAAGAGACTCAAAAACTCGAATGATGCTAATTGATGCCATCAATCTATTTGAATAATTGATATCGAATAATTACTATCGTGCTTAGAAATTTAGGAAGACTGATTGATTTCCATATTCCACAAATTTTGAATCCGCATTAAATTGGAGATTTCCAAGTACTATAGTCACGAGAATATTTAGAGAGGCAAAACTGTCACAGACTCTGAATTCAAGAAGAATAACGTCTAAATATGTACATGAAAATTAAATCACTAGCTCAGACTACACAAATAAATGTGCATAAATGTTTTCTGATCTGCTGTATTGAATTCCATTCAATTAGGAGTTTTCAACTGAGCAGGTAATTAAAATTCTTATCAAGTTTACCAACTGTAATTATGCGCTGGTATTGTAACAAGGGTTAATTTCATCTTTTTTAAAATGAGCGCCTTATCTCTAACTATGCTATACAAAAATAAACTCACTGACCAAATATTAATGGATTTATGCCCATGAAGATATCTCTCTGAAATTTCATGACTAGACATAACGGATAACGTACTTGTGAATGTTTTTCCACTTAATATCACATTCAATCACACGGCAGACGGAAACACAAAATGATCGAATGATCGAATCATTTTCCCGAAATGAAACATGAGTCATTTGGCTCACTTGGTGATTCAATCATTTTGAACGAATCGATCATGAACGACCCATCACTAGGTTGATGTGGTGGCTAGAGTACTGGCTAACCATACTTAAATAATCCCGGCAGAGGAGGATGTTTTTCAGAGGAAACCCTATCTCTACTTGAGTGTCTTGTGGAGGGCACTTCAAGTGGAGTACTCCGTCTGTCGGATGAGACTCTTAAACCGTGGTTCTCTTGACTCCTATCGTTAAGACCAGGCTAATGCCGACGCCGGGTTTCTATCCACCATTCCTTCCACTCCTATCCCCTATGGCGCAAATGACCTTAGCTGTTGATCGCCTCCCCAAAATCCAATCCAACAAAATAGGGGCAGCACGATACGACAGTTGAAGAGGATATCGAAATCTTTGTTATCGCACTTAATAATCTGCCTTATCCATCTTAACCAATCACCTTCACCCACCTATGAGGGAACCACTCGCTGCTACACGGGTTTTTAGGACCATAATTACGCGTATGCAGTGACAAATTAAGTAGCTATGTAACTTATTGTCAACTGATACGACATCACATTATTCAGGAATAATGAGAAATACGAATTGAATTATTGCACTATTGACAAATTTCAAGCTATCCGGGACTAGCCACGGAGTTCCACTTTTACGGAGTCACCCGCAATGCACAAATGTGCGAATTTCCACAGAGAAAAAATCATCCGCCTTGACCGGAATCCCGGTCAAGGCGGATGATTTTTTTCTCTGTGGACATTCGCACATATTGCACTATTGAATAGAAAAAGAGATATCGAGTTAAGGCAGTAGAACAACTTAAATTGGTCGACAATTGTACAAGTGAGTGAAGAAGATGCTGGAACGCGCTTCCCCATTAATAAGCTTTAGCCACACCCGCACTGAAAGAGATCCCCCTCAGCTGGAGACAGATGAGAAGACCTGAAATACTTTGGAAATACTGAAATCAATCAATCTCACATGATCAGGACAACTTTCCTGTTGAATTCGGTGGTTTGGCTACTTAGAGAATATATGAAGAAACTTCAACAAATTCATTTCTTCTACCAATGCCTGATGAATTAGTGGTGACATGGTTTTACCAGGACTCCGATTGCCCTTGTGACCAACGGGGTACTCAAAACTAAATAGCTTTTCATGTGAAAATGCATTCTGTTTGGAACACAGGGGAAGGAAAAAGGCTTTCGATGGAAGGAGAAAAGGAAGCATGACACTTAAAAAGCTCTCAACCTTCTTCCTCTTTCGGGTTGATTTCTGGCGCGTGCGGGAAATAACCCTTGAAGCCTTTGGTCCTTACTTAAACTGCACGCGCTCTGGTCCGCACGCTTCAACGCTTTCTTTCTCTTCTCTCGTCAACGGAGCCGGAGGGGAGCAATCAAGAGACCACCACGACTTCACGAAGGTCATGATCTCAACGGGATCAATCTGAGGGTGAAGTTAAATTTGGAAAGTCCGAAATGAAAGTGTATACTTCAGGCGAAGGCTTTTTCATTGTTTTCAAAATTGAAGCCGCGGAAAGTGCATCCGAACCCACTTCATTCCGACCGTAAAGACAGTAGTTATGAATTACATCACCTTTTAATTTCGGATACATTTTTTATATGACTGACTGGTTGCGATATCACAGCATCATATCTTTCGAGAATGAAGAGTTTGACTCTGATCAGAGTTCGACTATCATACGATGTGATGCGTTTACGTCGATACCGGTCAGTTTGATTCGACTGTGTGTTGATTCCACAAAATTACCTTACCCACCATCAAATTATCAGGACTGGCAATTTTCTTGTAAGAATGGGAGAGTTTCTCTTTTCAATGTTCGGGAAAGTGGAATGAAACCAAATTTGGGCTGTCCCATTGATTGAAAGACTTGGTACCAAACATGTTGCAATTACTCATAGACTATTACCTTTTACTCTTCTTTTAACAAACTGAAATAATGACTTTGTGACCGAATTCCATCCATGATAACCATTTTGGTGCGGTATCGAAACATGGTAGCAGTCACCCAGCGTAGAGCGACGTCAAGAAGGGCGAATGGTAGCAGTCACCTAGCGTAGAGCGACGTCAAGAAGGGCGAAAGGATTTTGTTTAGGAGCTGAGGGGAGAGAACAGCATATGGAATGTAACTTGGCCAAAATAACTGTATTTAGTTTGAGTGGATGAAGAAGCACCAGTAGTGCGTTTCACGACCGTATTTACTGACCAATCATTGATGAATCAAACCGCGTCGATGCTGTTCTCAAACCATGCTCATCTCTGCAATTAGATTAAGAGCCACAGAGAGAGTTTAGTTGATTTTGAATTACTGATTCAGCATGTTTAGTTGGCAGCGAAGTTTTGGGAACCCTGGTGACCTTGGGAACTGTGGTAGTCAAATGCGAAGACTGGTCTTACTTCCTCTTGATGAAAGTGCACATGCAATATCATCACTTCCAACAGTCTTTTTTTGATGATTGACCTTTTATTGTATAATTCATTGTAAAAGTAGAATGGGCCAATCACACTTCCTTGTGGTACTCTAGATTTCATTCTAGTCAGGTCAATGTTAATTTATTCAAGTTCACTTCTCATTTACAATGAATTTGAAATTAAAATACTCTATTCACTCTTGAGTAAATTGGGATAAAGTTGACCAATTAGTTTGTTGCAGGTAACGTTTTGAAATCTCTGCTACTATACTATATACTATAATATAGGGAATTATATGAGAAATATCATGACATTTCAATAGCACGTGTATACTATGGGTCGACTAAGAAATATTTAACCTATGTGCATATAAATGTGAAGTTTACAATTGCCTGCTGCTCGTGCAACTTCATCTCACCCTCATCAACCTCCAAGTAGAAGAGGTTACGCCTCTAATCGTCTTGACAGTGAGCCGCCCGTCACATCTCTTTTGGGTCTTTGCCCTTGCGTGCATCCTCCGAGATTTCGGCCTCTCTTTCATTTCCTCACAACTCCACCCACCTCAACCCACCCCCCTTAACCGAAATATAAAAAAAGGCCAGGGCCTCCCAGGTGATTCGTTTATTTTTCCCCGCTGCCAACAAAGCCTAGGCTATTTATCCTTACACACCCCTATCCTTCCTTTTCTCCCAGCTAATTCATCCTTCCACTGCGGCCCGATTAGGTACCTAATAATAATGAAAGGGGAGTACGAGGAGGGCGCATTATGTGGAAAAAAATAAAAGATAAATAGAATAAAACAAAGCATGGGTGTTCCCCATTCTCGTGTTGCAGCCGCTGCTTTGAAACGAGCCGCCGCCGACGGCAGAAAGACCGCGGGGATGTTTTCCGCGGAGTCTGCGATGACAATGCGGGAAGAGGCGCGTGTCTCGGTGGGGAGATGTCACCGGAGAACATTGGCCGTCAATTAGCCTCGCACAAGGGGAGCGTCGGCTCAAGCCTCTATGAGTCTTTGCATTCTTCCCATTTAGGATAAGAATATTGGAAAAAACAACGAAACACTTGAAAAAATGCAATCGAACACTATCAAGAAATAAAAAATTAATAAAAATTATTTGATGAATAAATTCAAGGTCATTTATTGATGGGCTAATATTTGATGTTGGCTAAATTCATCTCAAGGCAGTTTATGTCCTCATTCGCATTTTACTTTTAAATTTCAGCTGCCGAAGAAAGTATGAACCAAATATTCATAGGGCAAAAATAGCCAAATATTCATAGGGCACTTTTGTATGATTGAATAGATTCAGTAACGAAATAAAAATATCCATACAATCTTTAACTTGAATTATTTTTTTAACGCGGTACCTTTAAAACTCCTCAACAACGAAAGCTGTTTTAATTATTATGAAAAAATAATTTCGGTGAATTGACGATTTATTTTTAGAAATAGCAGAGAAAACACACAAAGCACTCACTGCTGACTTTTTTTTAAATGAGATTTAGCCGTTGGAAAAAATTTTGAATAATATTTCTCCGGAGTGCAAACAACATCAAAACTTGAAATTAAAAATTAATTTGGTCAATCGAGAGTACATGTTTAACAAGTCATATGACGCGTTTGGTCAAATTATTCATGCAAATATGAATAAAATTTGACGCTTCTTTGGTATGCTGAGAGGATTTGTCTAGTATTTCCTAATCATTCAACTGCCTTTGTAGAACTTTGCCCGAAATATAAATATTGAACACGATTTGGTAAAATATGGGCATGCGCTTATTCTTCTATTGCACTCAATACGATTATTTATGGATCAAAGTACCTTAAAATTAAAACAAAATACCAATGGAAAGTATAAAGCTCTTGGATCTATTTCCAATAACTATTGCTTATAGGTCAATTTTTTTAAAAAAGCCAAAGTAAAATTACTACTTTGGTCATTTGAGGGTATGTATTCATTCTAATATCGGTCGTATTACGATATTTTTGCAGAAATAGTATCTTATAACAAAGATAAACCCAAAAAGGTTTATAGCTTTACGACTGATGTCATCGAAAAGTGGACATTATAAGGTCGCAAAGCAAAATTTATGACTTACTGCTCTCGAGAAATTACAAAATTGCACCGTTTTGTGAATCCAGCGCTTCCACGGACTCATCACGCCCTATATTTTCCCCATTCATTGCTTCTCTCATCTCCGACTAGAAAATATCCCGCCCCCCTCCCTTGAACATTCACTCCAGGGGCTAATTTCACTCACCCCCCGCGACATCGAACTGCGCCCCCACCCTCCTTCGCCTCCCCTGATTCCCGTTTAGTTTCGCTCAATTACCTCCCATTTACCCACACCAGGGCACGCTACCGCCCTCTGCCGACGCTCCACATCCCTTGCCGGAGCCAAAACAAAACACCGAAACACCGGGCGACGCTCGTCTTTTGTCTCCCGCGCTCGCCAAAACCTTCCATCGCCCTGCCCACCCCGCCTTCCCGTCATCCTCTCTGTCTGCCTCCACCTGCCGCTATAACGGTCGACGCGATTTCAGTCTGATGTCGGAGTCGCGGTTTCCGACAAATTTCTCGTGCATTTGGAGTCTGCCTCCGTCCGCGAGATGAAAATGGTAGTCTCCTGAGGCTTCGTTTAACGCGGATTGAGCAATTTTTTTGCCAAAGTTCAGAGTTGCGTGAAACGTTTCCCGCATGTTCTCATTAACTAAAAAAATATGTAGTGCTACAGATATATTATATGCTATAGCGAAATGTTTTAGGAATATATATGTCTGGATAGATGAAAATAGTAGCATTTGTCGCTTAAAATCCATTGAGATAAAATACCACCCTAAATCGCGAAACGAACCGAGGACCATTGACTTAACGGGAGGGTACTCAAACATCCGCGCTACCTTAAAATTCTTTTACTTTCATCTACATCGGAAGATGCAAGGTAAATAGATGTTAAACCCTCACTACGGAGAAAATCTTAAACAAACATGTACTGCTGAAAAGGGGTATTCTCAAGGCATTGGCACTTGTTTTCAATTATTAAGTATATGAAAGAAACATTTTGATTCTCTTCTCTAAATAGTTATACATTCACAATATATTATGACATTAATGGCTGTACACCAGAATATGTAAAAATAATTATTACCGGAACATGTACAAACGTATTCCATATTTCGCTAAAATATATAAAAACATTGGAAAAACGTAATGTTTATATTATCCTAAAGAAACACCCTCTACAGCAATAGATCTTCAGAAAAAGGGGAGAGTGAATGCATCTAAAAACCTGACGATATATGTACCATCTAAATATTTTGCTAGAGACAAGAGAAAAATGAAAATACTTATCAGCTATACGGTATCAAATAGCAAGAAGATAAGCAAACGATGACGTCGTAAGTCGATTCGCAAATTTAAAAGAAATCACTTCCTACTATCCCGATCAATTACGACGTCTATGCTACATTAGAAGGGCAACATTTGTGACGGGTTTGATCTCACTTATGATTGTCATCTTTTTCGTATAACATGGGGGCTAGGAGGCAGGCTAAAAATTTGTGGGGTGGGCGCCGTTCCTGCGATTCCGTATCTTTTAGGAGGCCTGCGCTGCTGGGGGGTGGAGAACTACCTCCGAGATAGGGGGGTTCTTGCTCGACGTTGGCCAGATTATTATCCTTCCGCCGGGAAAAACGCGTGGCCCACAATGGGAGATGCCCTGTGGTTCTGAGGTTTGGCAACATAGCAAGCGTAATAACAAAGTTCACACGACGGAGATCTGAGGGAAACCAAATTTTCGAAGCACTACACCACGCTTTCTGTATCCTGATTGGCTCTCCAGATTGTCTATCCTGATTGACTGTGGTAAAGTCACGTGACGAGCAACTTTCTCCTCGCTAACCCCCACAATTTTAGTCCTGCCTCCTAGCCCCTTTGATTTATTTCCACCAAGGTAAGTGTAGCTAAGTAACATTAGGTATCGGAAGGCCCCATGAGATTAATTGTATATTGAAATATGATCAGAACCACACGCATTAGCAATAAAATATAAAACACCCATGAAAATAGGAATAACGTCTTGCTTTCCTGACTGATGTACTCATCCCAGTAGTCCCCACCCGGAGATCCGATTTCGGGGCTATTTTACCTCCGGAATATTTTACTGGGAGGAATACAATCACGCTATGTGTTGCTAGAACGCAGGACTGCATCTTCTAGGCAGACTAATGTGGTGGTTTCCCCGTTGTCTTCCTCATTGCAGTACCCCGGCCTATTTCGTGAACTTCACTGTCGCCCAAAGATTTGGCTATTGTAACCAATCCAATATGATCTGCGCTATCAATGACTTCCGCTGAGATCTCTGCCTATAAGTAGTGGGGCCAAATTCGAGTAACGTGCAAAAGTTGGTTGGCCAACAAGGAAACTTTTTTCCGTCGCTTGGCCTCGAATCTTTGACCCTCGGAACCGGAGTCAAACACGCTACCACTGGTACAAACCGGACCTTAGGAATAACATATTGGCGATAAGTGGAAGTTAGCGTTTTGTGCAGTATTCGTTTGCAGGTATTTTGTGGATATAAAATTATTAAGTTTTTCAAGTTTTAATGAGACTTTTTTACGGGGAGGGAGTGGAAGATATAGGCAAGCAGATGTAGGAATGGGGAGACTGGAAGAGTGAAAAAGGGATATGGAGGGAGATTTGTAAGCCGAAGGAAGAAGTGTGGGATTGAACCAATGCGGGGGAGGATGGAGACGGGGGAAAAAAGGGTGGGTGAAAAAGAGAGGGAATAATTTCGTTGTTTTTCTATTCAAACGAGTTGAGTGAAATTGACAAAATGAAGGCGGGGCGAATTTGGGGAACGGGGAAGGCCCTTTGGGAGGACGCCTTTTACCCTGGAGGAGTGGGGAGAGTTTTACAAGGGGAAAGGAACGGGGGGAAACAAGGGAGGGGTGCAGTACGTACGAGGAGAGGGGAGATGCGAGGAGATAGTAAGTCGCAACATGGCGACGGCGCGTACGGGTAGGTGACGTAAAGGGAAGGATTCTTGAACGCTAGGGAAGAGTTTAAATGCCATTGGGGTAGATATGCATTAATGCATCAGACTAGTCAGAAATCCAAAATAACAGCCATATTGGTTATATCCACTTTTTTTCTTTAAATAGCCATACAGATTGGGCACATTAGCAGATGTACTGCAAGAATATCAATCATCTGTTGGAAATTTAAGGAAAATGAGTAACTTTTAAACATACATGACGAAAAAGAAAAATTTTTTAGTAAATTCCACACTTAAAATTTTTATTACCGACCGAGGTTTCGATATCCTTGCAATCATTTTCAAAGATCTAATTGCAAACTAACTAAAACTAATTGCAAGGCAATCGAAACCTAGGTTGGTAATAAAAATTTTAAGTGGAATTTACTAAGAGATTTATCTTTTTCGTCATGTCTGCAGTAACCTTCCACAAAGTTACGCCTTCAACCGTTTATTTTATTTTAAATATACATTGGTTACTTCGTGCCGTGAATCCTATTTGATTTTACCAAGGCTGTCACCAACAATGTGGATTGTCATTAATTTAAATACATTAAAAAATATGTAAGTAGAATCCATTTTTATGAAATAAATCGATGCTGGTTAATATTAACCTATCGATAGAAAACAAAAAAAACTGCAAAATTATCGCGTCAACCCGTACACGCTAAAGTAAATTCGGGGATAACGAAAATGGCGGACAGGCCACGTCCACGTCACAGCTTCTAGTATTGAACACAATAGTAAGCGCCCTCTTCAACTGCCACAATGGAAAATACAAATCCATTTCCGATTACCCTCTACTGCAATGTATCGGGTATGTGGTGGTAGGTGGGAGTAGTAATTAAGGCGACGGGGTGTATCAACGACGCCAAGTGTAAACTAGGTGTGAATGAAATACTTCCCGAGAAAAGAGTCAGAGAGAAAGTACTACAATATGTCGACGGGGAGCTCTGACTATTCGACGTGCGATAAGAGAGTGCAGCACAAGGAGGCGGGTGAGAATACTAATATGATGACGGGGAGAATCAACGACGCCAAGTGTTAACTAGGAGGGGTAGACAAAATACTTCAAGAGAGGTAGAGCACATGGAGGAAGGTCGGAGCAGTAATATGGCAACGAGGCGCTCTGACTACTCGACTTGCGGGAAGGTAAGGTTGCAGTAGAGCACGTGATGGCGGGTGGTAATATTAATATGGCGTTGGGGCGTATCAACGACATTAATTGTAAACAAGTATTGATAACTGAAAAACAGCATGATAAGTAGAGTTCGTGGAAGAAGGTGGGAGCAGAAATATGATGACAAAGCGCTCTGACTACTCGGCGTGTGATAAGGGAAGGATGTAGTTGAGCACTTGGTGGCAGGTGGGAGAAGTAATATGGCGACGAGGCGCATCAACAATGCCAAATGTAAACAGAGGAGTAAATGGAAAACTGCACTAGAGATTGAGCACGTAGAGGGAAAATGAAAAACTACTAGGGGGTAGAATACCTGGAGGAAGGTCGGAGTAGTAATATGGAGACAAGGCTCTCTGACTTCAACGTGCGACAGGGGAATGATGTAGTAGAGCACGTGGTGGCGGGTGGAAGCACTAATATGGCGTCGGGGCTCCCCGGCGGATTGATGCGGGATGAACGGGGAAGCGAATTACGATAGGGGAGGAGGAGTGTGTTGAGGCAAGGGATGGGTTATGAAAAAGATAAAAAAACGAGGGCGGGGGGGGGGAGGCAGGGAAGTTAGGAGGGAGGGAGGGAGGTTACGGAGCGAGGGGTCAGGTCGCAAATTGAAGGGGAAGTGGAATGGTGGCTGAGAGAAGAGCAGAGGGGTGAGAGAAGTACGCTTAGGGCCGGGGTAGACGATGGGGGTTTTTCATGTCTATATAGGAGGAAGGTTTTATAGGGTGAGGGTTAGTTTGGTCCTGTTAGGGTGGAGGGGTACGGGAGAGGTGGATATAGTGGAGAGCAGAGCGCCAAAAAAAGGGAGCGTAGGTAAATTCATTTCAAAAAGAATTCCGCTCTCGAGACGTTATAACATTTTCGTCAATCCTCATATGAAACGAGTTTCCATTTATAAAAGAGCTGCCGGAGGGTAGAGGGATAGGGGGACAGCGAGGGTAAGAGGGTGGGGATGGGAGTTTGTGGAGCAGGGAGTGAGTTTAGAGGTGAGGGTCAGGGCGAGTGATTTTACGAACGAGCAGCGACGCTGCGATTTTTCGATGTATCGACTGCAATATTTCGATACATTGAACGCGATTTTTCGATCCAGCGATTACGGGTTTTTTAAGTATCGACTGCACAATTGCATCAACTGAGATTTTTCGATACATAAATGAAGGGTTTACGTAGTATCAAATGCAACATTTCGATATATCGACTTAAATATTTCAATATATCGACTGCGATATTTCGATCCATCAATTGCGAGTTTTTGAAGTATTGACTGCACTACTTCGATATATTGAATGCGATTTTCCGATCCATCGAGTGCGTGTTTTTGAAGGATCGAATGCAATATTTCGATACATCGACTGCGATCTTTTGATGCATAATTTGCGGTCTAATTTCATGCATTACTTGCCAATGGTCGATTTGGTAATTCGCAGGTTGGAAATTAAGAAAAAATTTTTAAGCTAACAATTTTTTGCTTCATTTCACCAAACCACTTCTAGTCTGTTAAATATAATAGATACTCATATATTTATACATGTATTTTCGTAAAATTGGAATTAAATTACAAAAGCGATCTTATTGAATAATTTGCTATCATGGATTTCATAACCTTAGTGTTACCATGAAACATTTAATTCATTGTCCATTTTGCGATAAAATTGACACAATAATATGCTATACTTAAAACATCACTCCGTCTGGAAGGTTGGACGAGTCAAATACGACCGGGGAAGGAGTTACTGGCATCTATTTATATGATCTTTAAGGGTCGAATGGGGTCGTGGTGAGGAGGTTGGTTGGTAGAGGCAGATTGTGATTGAATACGGATGTGCCCTGCTGTTGGCTCGCCCTGTTTTTCATTTTTCCACGTATTCCCTCCCACCCCACTCCCTCCTCCGACCCTGTACCCTTCCTCTTTCCCCCCCACCATGCGGTGCCATTTTACGCCAAAGGAAAAGGGTACGGTGCGTGGTGTGGGGGAGTGCGAGTGGTGTAAGGGTTTTTGCGAGGAGAAACCCTGGAACGAACGCAAAGAAGCGGGAAAAGGGAGGGAGGATTTCCAGAACGTGGATTGGATAAAAGGAGGAACGGCGAGGGACGTCTCTAACAAATTTTTCGCGCGAGAGAGTGTGTTTTTTTTCCTCAATTCGTTTCTCATTTTTATTTATTTTCTTCGCATCCCCTTTTTACCCCACCATTTCCGCTTCTCCTTCAATCTCCCGGAAGTTAAGAGTCGCTTTAATCACCTTGCTTTTTCAAAACTTTGAAGGGAGAGGGCGGAGGTTTTTATTTAACTACCAAGAGCGCGAATGCTCGTACGTCACCCCAACTACTATCTCCCTTTCTCCTCTTAAATCCCTCCTTCACGATTTCCCTCCTCGATGGCAACTTTTTCTTACCTTTGAGTACCATATTCTCATATTTATATGCTCTCCATTCATACGATCATTCAGCATATCACATTAAAGTTGAGTGGTGATCAAACAAACTACGAAATTATGATTTCCGATAATGGGTTAAATAAATTTTAAAAATTATATCGCCGAACCAGAAATTTCTACTTCAAAGTATAAAAGCTCCCTATCTCCTCTAAGAGCATTCCATCACGATTTCCTCCCTCGAGTGGAAGTTTTTCTTACCTTTGAGGACCCTCTCATTCTTATGCAATCAATCCATACTCTGCACTCAGTATATCAAATAAAATTTAGTGGTTATTAAACAAACTACGAAAATATGATTTATGATAATAGGTTAAACTAATTTATAAAAATTATTTCGATGTACCAGCAACTTCGACTTCAAAGTATAAATGCGTTCATAACATATAATATTTTTCTCCCTATGTGCGTTGCATTTTCCCCGATTTTCTTCTCCTTTTTGGTTTCGTCTTTCAGCCAGATACTTATCAATTCATTTAGCATATATTCGTTCTATCTCTTACTGGGTCAGCAACTTCGTCACGAGGCTAATGTAGTAGAACATAAAAATAATGAAAAAAGAACTATTTCCAATTTTCTACGCATAAATGCTCAAGTGTCTTCTTGATAATAATGTGGAAGCATCGAAAATTTTGGCAATTAGCTTCAATCTGTATGAATACAACAGATTTCTAATGTAATCCAGGGTTACACATTACCTTTAATTCATTCTGGACGTTTTTCTGTAAACCTTCGTGATCGTGTTGTCTTCTACCCAGTAAATGAGCGCACACTACATCTTTCTTCGCTCTTTACCTCATGCGTTTATCGGCATTGTCTAGCTGCGTAACTCTTATATTGTTAATGTTTATACGACCATTTTTTTCTCCTCTCTAGTATTCTCCGGAGATCAGTCATTACAATTAATATATATAAAAAAGCTACATACGCGTGTGGAGTAATCGCTCTTTCTTAAAATACACACGCTATTATTGGATGGATTATAATTTTAATTGCGTTCTTCGGATTGTTTTGGCTTTTGCCTCCTTGGCAACATGTTTATTTCTCCAAATCAAAGCGTTCAAGGATGCTTTATTCTTGATTGGCTTTATCATTTTTAATTTTTAATAATAACTATAGCATACACTTGTGATATTTTTACTCCGATATATTTAGAAATGAATGTGCTTTTGTATGAACCAAACTAGGGATTATTGAAAGATGATTGCACTGTAGGATTGATATATAAATTTGAGAAATAAATTTAAAACACATTTTCCAGCAAAGTTAGGACCTTTAATGGCCCTAAGGCCCTTAAATGCCTGTACTGTAGGGTAAATATCAAGTCTCTGATGGCCAGTCCAAGGTACCTTGTCATTTTTATTCAAGGTACCATAAGTGTCTTACGTTCATAGGCCAGTGATCACCAATTTTTGAATTTAAATCATTTATTTACCACTAAAAACGGTGACTCTTTTCATTTTCCTCAAGATAGGCATTTTGTAAGTACCTGTCAAAGATGTTGATATTAAGGGTGTGCATAAATTCCTCCCATGAGCGCCAGCCTACAGATTTTCCGAATGCGTATTTCTCATTAGACGGTCCCTTGAGGGCACCACCGCAATGCAAACGCTTCCTCCACCAAACATTTTCGTGTTGGCTGATCCTTTCTGGGAGTAATTTTAGCATTTGTTTATCAACCCGCCTTGTATAAAGTTCGTTACTGAAAAAACCAATCTCTGGTCCCAGTGTGGTGCTTCTGAATGCCTGCGTGGTCATATCCAAGGGATTAATTTTCAACAGAGTGATTGACATTTACGCTTCTATTAACACAACGAATAAAAGTAAACAAATTCCAAAGGAGAACCAGGAAATGTGTAGGCCAATGCAATGATTTATACTAAGTGGATGACGAGTTACAATATCAGATATTTTTATACATTTAAGTAAAACCTAGAATATCACGACTGTGTGGGTTGTGGACTCAACTACTTTAATAGCAATGTATTTTGCGGCTGAAGATATCGCAGCCATAGCTGGAAATCGCGATTATCTTCAAAGGTCACTTAACGTAATGGACCATGTTCTCCAAGAATATGACGTGGAAATATGTAAAACGATGACCAAAATCCTAGCATATGGAAGAGAGAAGCTGAATGTAGAAGTCACCCTGAGAGGAAAAAAATTAGAGCAAGTGGATTCCTTCACCTATCTCGGAAGCACCTTCACGTAGAACGGAAGAAGTACCAAGGAAATCAAGAGAGTAATACCCCAAGCTAAGAAGGCATTAATGGGAAAAATACAACGGCTGTGCTCAAAGAAGATAGGACTAAAAACCAGGAAACAGTATGTGAAAACATCCGTGTGGAGCGTGGCACTCTATGGATCGTAAGCATTGACCATTGGAAAAGCTGAACAGTAAAGAATAGAATCCTTTAACACCCGGTGCTGGAAGAGGATGCTGAAGGTAAAATGGACGGAAAAAATTAAGATTGATGAAGAGTACAGAAGAGTGGAAGAGGAGAGAAACATATGGAACACCACACAGAAAAGAAAATTGGACTCACCGAGACACAATGGGTTTGTGAAGAACGTAATCGAAGGTAAAAATAAAGGGAAAAGTTGCCGGAGGAAGACCGGGGAATAAGTTCATTGACTACATAAAGAGAAAAGTACATAAGAAGACACACCAGGAGGTAAGAGATGTAGAATTAGATTGGGAAGGGGGGAGGACCGCAGTCAACCAATCTTAGGATTGAACGACCCATGAAGTGAAGAAGACATTTTGCGAGCCAACAGCAGGAGGACAAGAATGGTCGGGTGGAGCGTCGTTATGAAAAGATGAAAGATCATTGACTTAAACTCATTCTGCGTGGATACTGCGGTCACTGAATTAACTCGGTTCCCTCAAGTGTATCTCTCTTCATTAAATCATCCGCGAGTGCTCCGTCGGCGGACATTTTTATCTCTCAGCCCCGAGGCCTCCCTCGCTCGCGAAAGTGAGCACTCGAAAGAACGGAATATGGTGAACAGATTAAAACTCCGCTAAGGTCATTGAATTTTTAAGAGCCCTCCGAATCCATTTAGTTAGTCAAGATTAGTTAGCATGAAGAAGGATCGATTAGCGTCTTTGCAGGTTGAGTTCTCTGATTCACTCTTCGTTACGAAAGTCCCGACAGATTTTTTACGCAGTTGCGGCGGCAGATAATCCAACTTGATTGAGATTGATTGCTGGAAATACTTAACTTATGAATGGATGCAACCATAGCTTCATCAATCTTTTGACTAAGTCTGTCTACTCATACGAGGGTGTATCACATGAAAACCTTAAAAGTGCTATATATTTCCGAAAAGTTGTATGATTGATTTGGTTGGTGGCAGTGCTGTTCCTTGAGTTTCACACAATGACCACCAGGAGGCTGACAGACGCTACAATACAGAAGCTAGCAGCAGCATCAGTGACAGGACGGCTGCCCCACTGTCAACATGCACCATGTTAGAGCAGCGATCTATGATGCGTTTCTTGCGTATTGAAGTTGTCACAACAATAGAAATCCATCGCAGGATGGCAGTGCAGTGTAGGGATTCGTGTATCAATCATTCGCACTAATTTTGCAATGTGAAGATATTTTCCATCGATAACTTCTTAGAAAACAGCTTGCCTATACTTCATTTACATAGGATGACAGTGCAGTATAGGGATTCGTGTTTCAATCATTCGTCACTATGGGTGATAAAAAGACAAACCCAACGTAAAGATCAGACAATGACCTTGTAATTCTCCAAATTTCTCTCAAAATTAAAATAAGTCTCATCACAACCAAGCCGAAAATTAGTCAAAAAACCACTTAATTTAAAAATAACCGTTCATAAGTAATAAAACCTAGCCAAGGCCTTCACAAATTTTATTTGTTGAATTACATACATACCCATCACGCCGTTCCCTTCCGGCATAGGCACAGTCAAAATGTTTCACTCATTAATACATAATTGTACACCTAAATCTGCTTCAATAATTTCCTCCATACTGACCTATCCTTGCAAACCTCGTTTGCCTCATTTACCCCCATACACTGTTTCATAAACGCCCTCCTGTTTTAAAAACTCCTCATATTCCTCCTCCTAAGAATTTCCTCAACCACATTCAACCACAACTTTCTCGGCCTACTGCTACCTCTCACACCATTCATTGTACTCTCATATATCTGTTTTGTTATTCGAATCTCATCCACTCTCTCAACATGGCCAAAACAACGAAGCACACTCCTTTCATATATGTCCATTACTGGAGCATCTTACCCACTCTCATTTATTACCCACTCTCATTTATTACCCACTCGTTCCTGACCCAATCCATCCTACTTTTGCCCCAAACCTGCCGTTTTGACTGCCGTGTACATTATCTTCAACTCCTGATCACAACGCCTGACTACCGCCATCTAATGTAACAGCATCCCGCCTCTTACGCTTAGTTTCACACACACACAAAACATCCATTCGTCTCACTTTCATTTCATTCAGCAACTCATGCTCCTTTCCATACACTCCTCTCACATTCCAAGTACCGAGAGTCCATTTCGTTTCCAGTCCGTATCTTGATGGGCCAACCTTATTCAGCTTCCGCCGCCCATCGTGGCTTCGGCTGTCCGAGGCAAAGTTTTGACGTTTAGCAGAAAGTTGTAATAGAGTATGCAAGGTTACCAGCCTTCGCAGTACCCGCACCACGTGCAGCTTTCTCTGCTAACGGTTACGGCGCTCTACCGGTCTGTTTTGGCACATTTTCGCCGGTATACCACAAGAGAAACCAAAGCATAGTAATACCCTAGACCCGCTTTCCCTATTCTGCTCAAGCTAGGATCCCTTCTGAAAGGACTACCTTGAGAGCCAGCATACTGTTGCCCGCGACCCACCACTAGGAGGTATATGCTGTGTACTGAAACACCGGGTCACATTTGTTAAATTAAATGTAAAATAAACATGTAACAATAATCCTTACACCTTCTGTCCCTGAATAGTGGACATTCTGATTTTACATCCACTAATTCGTTCATTTCGTCGTGCTATCCAAAGGAAAGTCGGGAAACAGCACGGATAAACAATATAGTTGTTATGTCGGCTTTCAGGCTACAGTTTGTTGACCTAATTCCCCTTTCGTCTACCTCTAATGGTACACTATGTGTCCATATATCTTTATCTTGACTTTTTCTCTCGTTATCATCCCCACGTTACCCTAGTTATCTTTCGTATTCACCTCAGACAAACTGCTCTCACAGTCTTTTCTAGCCCGCTCCCATACTCTTTCCAGCCTCTCTCATCCCCTTCGTTCAGCTCAAGGAGTCGACTCTTGGCGTATTTTTTATTGCAAAGGTAAAAAAAAGTCCTTCGCCTGCCTTCGAAGACGCACATCCCCCCCGTCAAAGCTCTTATCTCATCAGCCTCCTACACCCCCCCTGATCTCATTCCTCCCTCTCTATGGACCGTATCATCCCCTACCCGTTACGCTTCTCCACCAATCCCAGCCAAGTTCCCTCCCCCTTCGAATCTCCTGCTTCCCCCGCCCTCTATCCCACCAGTGTGTCCTCCTTCCCGAGAATCTCCGCCCTTTCCCTACACCATTATCGCATCCGACCCCATTCAAAGAAAAGAACTCCCTTTACCCTATTCCTCTTACCCAATGTCCTTCCTCTCCTCACGAACCCAACGCCTTCTCCCTCCTATATAAATGTACATACATTTATCTAAGTCCACGTATCTTAGAACTGATCCGATTCGTATCGGCCGATGCTAATGAAACTTGGTCCTATTAAGCAAAGGGTAAGAAGGTTTTTCTATAAAAAAATGAGAAAAAACGTTTCGCCTACACACAGCTCCATTTAGGGTCGCTGGTGTGGGGTGAATTGCGCTGATGCATTTCGATCTAATGTTAGAGCGACATCCGGCGTCCCGCAAGGAAGCATGATTGGCCTCCCGTAATACACCTATAAATGCACATATATTTTTGTACGTCTACGCATCATAGAACTTATCCGAAACCTGCAATTCGACCTGATGTTAGAGCGACTTCCGGCGTTCCGCAAGGAGGCATGATTAGCCCCCCGTAATGTTTCATTTATATTAGCTACTAGCTCAAGAGGAGGGTTCTTCGATAAAAAAGTAAAGAAAACGTTTCGCCTACATACACAGTTCCATTTAGCGTCGCTTGTGTGAGTTGAATTGAGCTAATGCATTTCGATTCGATCGCTGAAGCTATATTGATATCCGGTGTCCCGCAAGGAAGCATGATCGCCCCCTGCTATTTTTAGTTTATGTTAACGATATTAACTTAGGAGTAAGGATCTTTAAAAAAAAGAATAGAACGTTTCGGCAACTCACAGTTCCATTTATCGTCGCTCTTGAGGGTTGAATTGCGCTGATGCATTTCGATCCGACCAGTTATGGTACAGCATCACCCGGCGTTCCGCAAGGAGGCGTGATCGGTCCCATGTGATTCTCCGATATTAACAACAATAACTATATATTCAGTGGCAATATTAAATTAAGCACAATTTACAAAGGTTGTAGGCGATAATATAAGCTACCAAAATATTGCTATAAATGGTGGATAAGAAGCTCATCATGATATCACGAGAAGCATATGACATCAACAACGTTAACTCTTGGAGTCATGCATAGGGGGTCAAACTTAAATTTAGTAAATCCAGTGAAATATACCAATTAGGAAACAATTTGCACCAACACCATAGCTGTGATGTGGGAGGAGTGATTGTAAACAATGCAGGTAAATTCCAATGCATGAGAATCCCCCTGACTACAAGTAGTGTGGAGCATAATATATACGTACGGAACATTAATGGCGCTGCAAACTAGGGTTTATCAAGTGAGCTGTAGGAAGTCTCTTCAAAGAAAATTTGAAAGGTATATGACACCTTGTTATATGCAGACCAAATGTTGACTATCCCGCGAGAATTTGTAACCCCTGCATAAAAAATAAACTTGTGAAGTAAATTAAGAAGATACAATAGCCACACGCTTCGAAAATAAAACCACATTGAATCAATAGAACGTGACTAGCCTTCCTGACACCTTGACGGAAACTAGCAAGGTACTAGATTGCTATAGACGCTGGTACTGTTGATAAGTCTCGGTGTAAACCGATCAAATACTTGGCTTAGGCTTAGGCTACATAGTCAGCACTCATCAATCTGACGAGTCGTGTGCATAACTATTTTTAAAAAAACGAAAGAACGTGCCCTCTGTTTGGCAATAACAACAAAATCGTAACTTTTCAGCATACTAAATAAACAAACTGAATCTCAAATTTTATAATTTTCAATAGCGAGAGTGGGTGAAACGTAAGGAAGTATAGCATTTTCCTACCAAATATGAGGTTAAGTTTTGCAAAAAAACTTTTTATTAAAAGAGAATAACAATTAGATATTGAATTAAAATAATACATAATCACCATGCTATTTTATTCACTGATTTTCTAGGGTATTAATATTATATTTAAAGCGAAAATATAAGTTAATGAAATATTGCCCACAATAGATGACTCTCACTTATAAGATTCATTTGTTGTTTTTTATGATATTATTACCTATACAGTTACTTAGATTGGACAGTCAATGTTAAGAAAATAGTTTAGCATTATTGAAAATTAAACATTCATATCAATAATTAGTCGTCATCATAATTACATCCTGAAAAAAATAACCTGAATTGGAATGTATCATAAAGGCTGGTAAGGGGTCAGACTTGTTCGGTTGTCTAGAGGCGGTATTTTGACCAAACTGATCAAAATACAATGTAACCTTAAACGTATACCACTGAAGAAGACAGCTGATCTCAGATGCCAGCTACATCCCCAAAATAACCTTACACTATATAAAAAATCTTGAAATGGGTTTATACATTTAGGGTTCCCTGAATGCGGAAATCGTCTAGTTAAAAATCTAAATCAGGTTATATCTCAATTACTGTTTTACACCAGGAATTTCATTACATATTTTTTTGTATGTGTGGACGTTCATTAAAAATGCTTCCTGAAAAGTGGTAAACTGCTATGACACAGCCACGAATGCATAAATGACAGATGGGAACATAGACAATACTCTCGTTCCGTACTTGCAATCTGGAAATTAATGTGCATCAAATTGAGCAATAAAAAGCCTAGAGTAAAACTGGCCCAAAATTTGTTTCTATGCAGCCCCAGCAAAGATCAAGGGAAATTCTGTTCCCATAATTGCTGAAAAATACGATAAATATATTGGCATTTTTATATTTATGATGCATTAAGTACGCTTTGCGAATCACCAGGATCGTATCTTAAGTATCGGAAAATCGGAGATTAAATTATCGGTATGGGAAGAAACGGTATCGAGAGAGTACCTTGGAAAATGAATGTATTGACAGATCCCATAATTGAGCATACTGTGAATCATATTGCGCCATGAAGTGCCTAGAGTAAAAAATGCCTCAAAAATTTGTCTCAATGCAGCTCCATGCGCGTTCAAGATGAATTCTCTTTTCTTACTAGCTGATAAAAATGAAAAATACGTTGACGTATTTTCTACTTATACAGCATTAAGTACGTTTTGTGTATCGCCAGTATCGTATCGTAGGTATCGGAGAGTCAAGTATCGGTATCGGAAGAAACGGTATCCAGAGAGTGCCTTTTATACATGTATGTATCGACGCATCCCATTCTTTCGTCTTTCGTACCGCCCCTCCTCCCTTCTTCTCCGCCTCCCCTCCCCTTCTCCTATCTCCCCTCTCACTCCCCACCTCCCCCTCCTCTCTGCTGGAGCCAAGGCTTTTCTGAAAGTTTTTATTAGATTTTCCCAATTTGAGACAGCTTCGGCAAGCCATTACCCATCGCGAAAAGAATTGCGCTAAATTGTCAATTAATGTATCAGTTCAAAACCAATTTGGCCGTAACTGGCGAGTTTTTGAGGGACTCTTGCCGCGGGGGGCTGGGGTGCGGGGGTTTGGAAAGGGATTTGGGGAGTAAGGGGAATGAGAAAAGGGACTGACGGAGTGGTGGGGAATAAAGATACACGGGTTGTGGGAAATGAAGGGAGGTTGCAAGGAATAGGGATTCGGTGGACGAGAGGCAGAGCTCCGGAAAGCGGACTTTGAGGAATAACATTGGGAAAGACGGCGACTACACTATGAAATGCTTGAAAGCAATAGAGATGGGCAGTATCGAAAATACATTTATTTGAAATACGTATTTGCAATACTAATGTAGTTATTAATTTGTATCCGAAAAACATTTTCTGAGTGTATTTGGTACCGAAAATACATTGAAAGGGTATTTTGTATTTTCAAAATACATACATCT
This sequence comes from Ceriagrion tenellum, assembly GCA_963169105.1. NCBI lineage: Eukaryota > Metazoa > Arthropoda > Insecta > Odonata > Coenagrionidae > Ceriagrion > Ceriagrion tenellum. The sequence goes on along the minus strand of OY720644.1, from coordinate 39,499,593 downwards.
AAAAACAAAATACATACTATTTTCTCTGAGATATAACGCATTGGTTTGGCAAATGACCATCTAGTGCGCCAGAACTTTTATATGACCTAGTATTATCCTGCCATCTTTGAGGCAGGGAGGCAGTGAATTGTCCCTTAAAACATTTGTGTAACCCCCGTAGACTCCGAAATCGCATTTGCGAAACATGGTCGCCGGCAATGAGTATCTTGTGGAGCTATCGGAGTTATCGGCCGGCGACGACTGACACCATTCCAAAGGATACGAGCGTTAACATTGTCGCTATTAAAAGGAAAGGAACTTTTTTTGTAAAATTGTGCCAATATTAAATTTGTAGCATATGCTCTTCAGATTGTCTTTTATTTTACCATGGAAAATGGACCAACAACCATGGAATTGAAGATTTTCGCAGCGGGATGTATTCTCGGCTTGCATGCTGACTTCAGGGTATTGCTGTGTATGTAATCTAGGTGTTTGAGCTTTTGCTGCCACCATATAAATATACGCGGTAAAAATACTTCAGCCTCTAAATTTATAAGAAATTTAATCCAATTGCAAAGAGTGTGTACCTAGTGACAATCAAGTAGTCACGAAGAATTTTAAATTTTTAACTGTAGGGAAAGGCTTTATTTTGTATTTTAAAGTACCTATGCATTTTGAAATTACTTCTTTATTTTGTATCAAAAAATAAATTTCCCGTAAGTATTTGTATCTGGTATTTCAGATACAGTTTTTGAGAGTAATTTGTATTTTGTATCTAAGATGTATCTGAAATGTATTTTGCCCATCTATGGAAAGCAAGATCACTACGCAATATTATGCGCGATGTTTTAGTTACTGGGGAGTCGATTACATAATTTTCTTACATACGGTGTTTTGTTCTAATGAAGGGGCTGCATGGCTCGATCGAAAATGCCCTTTTAGTTCCAGCTTTCGCCGCAGCCTAGGAGAGATATTAAGCTGTGTCCCAATTCGCCATTTAAGCAGCTAAATCGGCAGATTTAGGGAGGACGCCATCTTGAAGTGTGTCCCAATTCGTTAGGCATCATGGGGGAGCGGATTTAGGTGCCTTTCTCGGGGGTGAAATTTAGGGTAGATGGAGTTTATCCTAAATCCGCCTCCATATTGAATTTCCCATCATGCAAAGCGCTGCATGCGTCGTACAAGGAAACTCGTACCCAAGGAAGTAGTTGAAAAGTAGCAAACATGGCCGGAAAGTATTTTGTCTGTAATTGAAAGAATTCTCTAATATTTCGCAACCCTACACCCGACTACAAAAGAAAAATTCTACTTAGTACACTTAAAAAAAAAAACTATTTTAAATCCCAGAACACCGACACAAACTTAAATATCCCGAAAACTAAAAACTAACGAATCTCCAAACAACAAAATGGATGAAAAAATGTTATTTCACTTTCCAAATCTCACAACGCATACGAAGGTAGCCACAGGCGCCAAAAATGTCTTAATTTCAGATTTCATTTGTTACATTCGGTCCTTTATTAATTATTCACGTTTTTCATTCCTTTCCAGCTCAGTAGACGGCAACATTAGCGATGGATGTCCCAAATCAAGCTCCCAGAGCGAAAGGCCTCTAAATATTTAGGTAGCTAACCGCATCCTCCCTAATGCCTAACGAATTGGGAGACGGCTTTAGACTTCCCCACCATTCCCCTCCTCGGACAACAGCGCCACTAATGGCGCAGTGAAAAGTGCGTGGTGAAGGTTCAATAGAATGTTCACAGTGACGCTACTATGCACAATTTTGAACAATTTAATAATCATCCATAGAGATGATGGATTCCCACTCACAATAAGTGCAAATATTTTGAGAAATATACGTCGCACACGTTAATTTTCGACCAAGTCACATTTCTTCCCTGGGCATAATAGTTACGTATAAAACAAAAAGCAAAAACTTACGACAAATCTAGTGAATATTATCGAACAGTGGAACCGAAATTGTATAATAAATTATCGAACAAAATAAAAGGGAATACAAATTGTAAACATTTCCTTGGGTTAGTTAAACTCTGGTTCATGTCTTATAACAATATCGAAATTGAGCTTCGTTGAGATTTATTGTTTTATTTCCTACCGATGCAAAAGTTTTTTGTTTATAAAAAAGTAGTTTTTCTTTCTGTTAAGAAAATGTTTTATTTCTCCTGCACGCTCATGCATCTATTCGTATTGTATACGTACATAATATTGTTTATGTTTTACTCACCAATGCATGTTTAATAAAACTGACGGTACCATTAAAACAGCCGTAAATCCAAGTACGGTACCTAACTTCCGAATTTTTCAACGAATGTATCAATCTATTTGCTTACAGGAGAGTATATTTCTACGTTTTTTCTCTCCCTTTCATTCCTCAGCCATGCTGGGTTATTCAGAGGTACGGGTAATATACCAAGTACCTCCAGAAAATATTCATTCGGTATCTTTTTAAAATTAAAAAATTTTCTTACTCTATAGCATGTTGCTATAATTATAGCCTTCTGAATTTGGATGTTTACCTTGTAATGTAATTTTAGTTTTTCGTGACTCTTTCGAAGTTGCTAGGGCATTATTCCAGTGGCCGACACTACTATAGGCTCCACCTCAGCCTTGTCAATTTTCCATATCCTTAATACCTCAGCTGCTAAATCCTGTAACTTGCTGTTTTTCTCAATATGGTGCTTTCAATATTATCTGTCAAAGGAACTACTATATCTATGAAGTACAAAGTTTTATTTAATTTGTCAACAAATGATATCAGGTCTATAGTGTTGTATTCTTTTGTCGGCAATGATAGTATAATAACTGATAATATTGTGATTAATCCTTACTTTACATGTTTGTTTAAACAGATTTACTATGAGCAGAAAAGCAGAACCGTAAGACAAAAGCGCGTAGACATCTGCGAAACCGTTTTCGGCCGTGGTATAAAGCACCTTAACTAAAATCACTTCATCCACCATAGGGTTTACATGTACGAAGAAGCCGAACTACAGGAAGAAAAACTGAAAGAACTAAGGGAGGGAGAAAGAATATTGATGATGGTTAAAAATAAGATGGCGTCAATGGGGGTGACAATGGGGATTAAAAATGATTCGCATCATTTTCTTCCCCCCCCCCTTCCTCTCATCCAGGTGGGGGATAAAAATTTGAGCAGGGCGGGCATTTTGAAGGGTACGGGTTTACGAGAGGCGTGAGAGCGGGAGGAATGAGGAGTGGTTGTAGGACCTATATAGAGAGACGGGCAGAGCATGAGCAAAGATAGAGAGGAGGTGGGTAAATTGTGTTGTCGGGGAACAGCCGAAGGAAGGGATAACATCGTTCAATTTTGTACGTTTTTTTTTAGAGTGCCACGAAGCGGGGAAACTGAATGCATTAGAGGCACAAAAAAGCAACCCGGGGGAGGGGGAAGAGAAGGGGGAAAGGTGGGTAGGACGAGTGTGAGGGCGAGTTTTATATATATATACATGGAAGGAGAGAGAGAGGGGCGAAATTGTGATTTTCGTACATTCGCCCGTTTTGGAAAAATTGCTGGAAAACCCGGCGCGGCGATGTAATAATTTCGTGTTTTCCTCTCCCCCTCTCTACTTCCCTCCCACGCCAATTCTCATCCCTTCCTGCCACCGACTAAACGAATTGAATGGACGGGGTAACGCACTTAGGCCGTAGCAGAGATAAAAGATTTTTGAATCGTCCCGTCGACAAGTGTATTTTTTAAGCTTTTTGTTAATCTTCCGCGGAGGAACGACGCATGGTGCAGTAATTTTCTTCCAAATCGTGAGCGGAGGACGAAATGCCCCGCTTACGCATTGTTCAAAAAGAGTATTATTCGAGAAACTATATAATCCAATTTTTTTTCTTTGATGAAAGGCATGAAAATTAATTTTATTTTCACAATCGGCGAGTAATGTGGAACACGAATATACGTGTTTGTATGTATAATTCATGATTGTCTTAAAATTTTCTCATACTGTAAATTTATTCCTGTTGCTACTGTAAACATTCAATAACTATTTTTGCTTTTTTACGTTTACTTGCTTTTATTATCGCTTAATTAAATTAGTTTTGTTCATCGGTTTAGCGGTGGTTGATACAAGGAAAAGGGAATTTTTGGGAGGTTGCAATTACAAATAAAATTCTCGTCTGTCTGATGAGATGATGGATGCACGATGGATGGATGTGGACGAGAATTTCCACTGAAATCAGAATTTATGGGCGATAAATTGAAATTTATTGTGCAATACTTATATATTAACTATTTGATATTTTATTTTTCATTGAGAGTATCAAACCTGCACTCAAAGAAGTATTCAAACATGGCGGGTGAATTTTTTTTGAAGAAATTGCCAAAATTCGGTCTGGACCGGGAATCGAACCACGGACCTTTGGTTCGCCGGACCAATGCGCAGACCACTACGCTATCCAGACTACCTATTTCCCAGGACAAAATTGGTGGATACACCAAAACCACCATGTATCCTTCTTCAGGCTTCCTAATTCCCATGGCAATTTTGGTAGATACACTAAAACCACCATGTATCCACCAAAATTGCCATTGCAATCAGGAAGCATAAATAGCGTAGTGGTCTGCGCATTGGTCCGGAAAACCAGAGATACGTGGTTCGATTCCCGGTCCAGGCCGATTTTTTCTCATGGCAATTTCTGCACTCGGAGGTTTTCCTACTAAAATTTAGAGTATAGAAAACGTTAAATTATTACGTTATCAAACTTTTTCGAATTTGATGTTTTTAAATACTATCTCCATGAAATACGCATTTTGGTATTTTTCTGAGTCATTACTGCTTCAGCCGTAAAATTTTATATTTTATTCTTGTAGCCCATATCTTCAGGAATGGCCCATTTCTGTATTTTTATTCTGAGTACGCTACTCAAAGGCATACTGCTCATGTACAGGACTGGAGAGAATCGAAAGTCTACTTTTTGCGTCATCATTCATAGAAAAAGAAAATTTTAATGCAATTTAAAGCGCACATTATAATCCACCATTTACAACCATCTTTCCCATTGCCTTCCGAATTTTTTTCTTATAATGTATAATATACATATTCTCCAAGTCTTGAACAATTTAATTTTCAGTTGACTCACAAAATACTTGACTGTAACATGATGGACGGAGCTGTTGTCAGAAGTGATTTTAAATGAAGAAAACCAGTTACGACATTTCAATGTCCTTCATATTATTGAGAGATTTTGTTTAAAATATTGATACCAGTACTAAGATGTTTAGATGTCGTTCTAACGATCTACTCATTGTCTCTTACCCAGGTGTGGTTCCAGAATCGCCGCGCTAAGTGGAGGCGCCAAGAGAAAATGGAAGCGGCGCGCCTCGGCCTTAACGAATACTCCTCAGCCGTGGCGGCCCTCGGGAGGCCATCAGTCGGCGGCCCGGGCGGAGGCCTAGCTCTTCCCGTCGACCCCTGGCTCACGCCTCCGCCCCCACCGCCCCCGCCCTCCCTACAGCATCACCACCACCACGCGGCCGCGCACCACGCAGCAGCGCACCACGCCGCCGCGCACCACCACGCCGCCCACCATCATCATTCCCTACTCGCAGCGGCCGCTGCGTCTTCGGCGGCGTTGTCCCACGCCCTCCCCGGCTTTCTCGCCCATCCACCGGCCGGGTACCCCTCGTACCTCGTCGCTCCGCCCCCCATGCCTCCGGACAAGCCGCCCCCGCCGCCCCCCACCATGGCCGACGCCGTGGCCGCGGCCGCAGCCGCCGCCGCAGCGGCCTCATCACCCCGCCCCGGTCAACATTCGCCTTCACCGGCGGCAGTGTCCTCCTCACCATCCCTGCAGGCGAGTCCAGCGTCACCCCAGGGTGGCGCGGGGGGCGATGCTAGGAGCTCAAGTATCGCCACGCTTAGGTTGAAGGCCAAGGAGCACGTTGAATCGATAAGCAAGGGGATGCAGATGGCCTGAACCGGCGTGCAGAAGAGTGCCACATGGGAGGACTTTTGCGCCCAACTATTTTCAGTCCCTCTTTTTGGAAGTTTTTGACGGACGGGATGGACTGCAGTGTAACTACCATCTCCAAGTTTAGCGCAGAAAATCTAGGACCCTGTTTTACGTTTCTAAGCTTTATGGGACTACAATGAGCAAGTGGGTGTGTATTTGAGTCCCTCAGGGAACGATCTTTGCCCCTTAGGATTTCCAGCAAGTATTCCGGAAAATTTTCGCTGGGGACTGACATTTGAGTGTCATTAGCACAAGGCACAGAAAACCAAACAATGAGTGTCGTTAAGTGCAATTTACATCGGCACATGGCTTTAGTGCATGTCTAATTGGTGACGAAAGAGCTGCAGCTGTTCTGAAAGATTTTCGAATGAGTTACTGGGAGGGAGAATTTTTAGCACCCAATACCTCCTGTAGGTTTACGTTAAGTTCTTCGTAACGAATTTGTGTGTTAGTAGCATCTCAACGATTAGTTCAAGAATAAGGAACATATCGAGTCCATGTGAATAAAGTTGTTGAAGACTAGAGAGGGAGCTGCACGAGTCCCTCAGGGTCTATCTCTGGGGCCTGACTATTTCAAATCTTACTGACGAAATATTAGGACACTGGATGGCCTTGTGTATAAATAGTGTCTTATGGAAAGCATTTTTGTGTCGTTTTGGAGGCGTGTGAGTTCCCGACTCTAAAGACGAAAAACAAGAAAAGGTGTGGACAAAGCCCTGAAGAATTGACTTGACGCAAGCCAAAACGATAGAGTTGTAGAAAGGAAGCCTCACGACTTTCCAGTGTTCTTAGCTGAGTTTCTTTGTTCAGTTCGCTTCACTGAGACGAATATCCTCGCTCCCATCTGACTATTAATCCTTACCTAGTCTTCAAAGTGTCTTTTAGAAGAAAAATCATGGTTTAATTTATCTGATCTCGGCTGCTTGAGCAAGTCAATCCCGTACTAAAACTTTTCGATTACTCTTTTGCTCTAATTCCATACTTCCAACTGGGATCATTTTTTCATCAACGGTTAATTTAAATATCAATGCCTTGGCTCACCGAGAGCTAATAAAATAATCACAATTGGACCTACGACTATATCCCCTTCTCACGGGATGCTTTTAGCAGTTGATTGATAAAAATAGTGACATCCAAAATTATAAATTGATCTTTTAACTTATATAATACATTTTCTCCTGTCTCATTTTTCCAATGTCAACTGAAATTTAATCCATGCGTGTCTGGTCTAGCCATGCAAAAATTTCAGTAAAAACTTGGCAGGTGAGAAATATTTCTTTGGAACGCTTAAACTGTCTCAACTTTTGGCACTCATCCCATGTAAGAGTGGCCAGATAAATCCACTTAACAACCCTTAATTAGTACGCGGAACTAACTTGACAAAATTGCTCTTGTGCATTGAGCTAAGAGTGACAAAATAAACGGGATGCTTCAGTCAAGCCGGGAAGATTAAATAATGGATTAATTTTGGAATATCATGTGGAATTTTAAGTTTAGTCATATTTGAAAGACTACTAAAAATAAATAACATACATATCCCCAAGCGTATTTATTAGCCCCAACAAATTGTCTAATCGATCATTTATTGAGATGAAATAATTATTTGACCAAGAAAAGTGTTGTAACTTATGATGAAGGACTCCTGAAAGTTATTTTGCCCTAGAAGGTACGACAGAACTCAAAATTTGCATTTAAAGTAAGTATCGATGGGAAAAATACTAGCGAGATCTGAAAATGCTCTGTATATATGTACAAATTTTTTGTGGTTTCATCGTAGTGAGAATAGAACGATGGATTATTATTCTGAAAACTTTGCGTGTGGATTATTTTAAGAGTGAAGTGCATCCTTAAATAATTGATGCTCTCAGTATACTTCAGTGGAATGTAAAAAAAAACTCAGTCATGGATGCAGTATGTAGAAATTATGAGACTTCGGTGAAAAAGTGATGAATTTGGATTGAAAAGTGGCAATTGAGTGTATTCGAGTCTACCATGAAATAATAATAAGTGATGTTGTCAGGCTATTTCGAGAATCGACATGTATCATTTCCCATTTTAGTTTGTACACAGACGTGATTGCAAACCACTGTGGAATCAATACAGAATGTTTGGACAATTACTACCGCGCCGAGGGCCGGTTTTGTAAAAAAGGAACATGTACATTAAAATTATTGCATTTAATTGAATCCTTGTTTGACTTTCCAAAAAATATGCCGAAAGCCTCCTTTTATGTTGATTTTTGTCTTGAAGCTCTTCTTTCCCTTCAAATGACGTATTTCTGGTATCAAAACCCAAGTCATAAAGTCAGTATGAAAGTACATTTTAAGAATAAAATGAAATGCATTCACAAGTCCATAATTGAGCAATGAAAAAGAAAACTTTGTTTGATCCTTCCAATTTATTTTTAAGGCATTAGTTTTGACGCAAGCACCGTCATCATCAGGTACCTTAAAAATAAATTGGTGGAATTAGACGAAGTTTTCTCTTTCATAATTCATTAAAAACTTCCACAAAATTGAGCCTGCAATCATTGAGATCATCAGGTCCATCATTTTTCACCAGGAAATACAGCGGCGAAGTTCCACATATATATGTTGGGCAAATAATTGACTGAACAAATAAATATCTGGGGAACTTTGCCAATGCATTTCTTCTTGGAAAATCGTGAAGTAGTTCTATCGCGTTCCAATTCGATGGTTACGGGCTTTTCTTTGTGATAATGTACAGTATAAATTCGAAATTCCATGGTAATTTATCACACAGTTTGATTTTGTACAACCGGTTTTATTGCATCTACAGGAACTCTGAATTTTCTATCATGTGTTTCCTGGTACTGTTAAATCCAAATATCAGTTCACGCTTATCTTGTACGTCGCAAAAAAACTTTGTTTCAACTGTGAAACATTGTCCATCTAGGTCAATAACATACTATGAACTTTTGGCGTGATTTCGTTTAACATTTTTTGTTAAATTTAATTTTTAATTATAAGAATATATAACACCCCGCCGGGCCCGGTGGCGGCGGGGTGAAGTCCTCGCCTGCTAAACCGAGGGTCGCGGGTTCGAGTCCCGCCTGGGTGGGTTTTTTACCACCCAGGGCATGGATGTATGTCAAGTTCTGTTGGTCCGGTCCCTGGAAAACCCGATGACAGGCTCAGCAGCCTATCGGGATTCCGGGGACATACAGGCCAACAAAATCTTCCGGCAAGCAAAAAAAATATATATCCCTAAATACATTAAGCATTTATCGTTCCAAATTTACTTTTGAGTTAAATTAAAAACCCATTTCAATTCCTAATCATTATGCTGAGTAGTATGAGAACCTATAACGATAATACATAATAATAAACCATAACATTTGTTAGCACTAAAGATCAGTCAAGAATATAAATAAACTTTTGCCATTTATGTTCCAAAATATTTAAAACATAAACAAACCAGCACTCATATCTCAATCACGGTTCTATTTGATAGGCTTATTACGTTACCTTGCTATCTCGAATTATTGGAATTGAATGGTAAACTCAATGATATAAATAATACCTATATGATCCTTATCATTTGATCGTAGCATGTAGAAATTTCACTGTTCCTCTTCACTCAAGATTTCTCGCTGTCTCGGCGTGTGAGTTGCATAAATGTACTGCAATTGAGCATTACAATTTCTGACTGAATGATGCCCTTGATTCGATGGTAATAAAAGGTTTTGTCTCTCTTTTTTCTTCCTATTTTAGCATTTATTTTGAATGCAAAATGTATGTTCACAAAGTGTTTGCATATTTTTTAGAGTACGGCTGTTATTTATTTCTTCTCGTACTCAGGTCTGTATCCTTTGTTTGCACATAGTGAAACCTGCATTCGCGGCCACCTCAAGTTACGTAAATTTACCCTCCCCCGAGCTGTCAACCCCTAAAGCGGCTATTGTTTCATGGGACCGGTGGCGCTCAATAAAATGGGTGGCGGTCGCTCAATATAAAGTTTCATTGTATATATCCTGCAAAAATTTCTGACTGAATGATGCCCTGGATTCGATGATAATAAAAAGATTTGGTCTCTCTTCTTTCTTCCTATTATAGCATTTATTTGTTATATAGATATAGCATAACAATGGTCGGTCTTCGATTATTTTTCAATGCTTCCGATAAACTTCCCTTTCTCCAAACAGTCACAAAAAGCTATTGTTATCGCCAAAAATCTTGAACGACACCAGGGCGTGCTTACTTGTTTCCACCATGAGCATTCAAAGCAATACATATTGTATATTAGACTTCAATGATAATTTGGATGATCGTTATCCTCCCTTGGTTTCATATGATGAAGCTGAAGATCGTACAATTAACTCACCCATTTAATCAATCAATCACGTTAGTATTTGTGTGGAACTTGAAAACATATTTCGAACATCAGAATACGATAGCAAACAGTGGTCGTATGAAAATGGACTTTTGCATGATTTCGAAAGTGTCGATAAAATCTGAATAGTCACCAGTGTAATCCAGAATTTTCATCCAGTTTTAATAATCAGTTACATTAAGACTGAATTCATTCTGAGCGATTTCTTCACGAGTGTTCACAAACTGAGTACCCAAAACCTTCTGATCATTTGGAAAAGAACCAACATCACCGAATAATTTTACATTGAAGGAATTATTCACGTCCTGAGGAACATTTTCCGGCTCCGAAAAATTTCTTTTTAATTTATATTTAACGTTTCGTGTTCTCTGCGGGGTGCCTTGTCTAATAAGTATACTCCACAGAATATCTGATAAGTTTATAACCAAATTCAGAATATCTGATAAGTTTATAACCAAATTCAGAATATCATGGGAATAGAAAATACAAATGAAGACGAAATAATATGGACGCTGTAGAATATAAAACGAAGTCCCGTTGAGAAGGAAGTATAACGCTGAATATATATTTAAAAATACACAGAAAAGTAGAAAAATATTCCTCGGAACACCTAAAGGAACAATAACGTCCTGACGAATGTTTCCCGCCTCTCTGTAACTATTTTTAAAGTTAAATTCAACGTTTTGCATTCTCTGCGGAGTGCCTTGTCTAGTAAGTTTACTCACCATAATATCTGAAAAGTTTAGAGACAAACTGAATATCCAAGGGGATTGAAAATGCAAATGACGAGGAAGTAACATGGACGCCTTAGGATAAAAAACAAGGCCTCGGAGCGGGGGACGCAAAACGATGAATATATATTTTAAAATACACGGAAAAACAGTAAAATATACCTCGGAATACCTCAAAATACCATCTCTACAACCTTAAAAAGGTATTCTGAATAAAAAACACTTGGTAATCTCCCACAGATTTATTTGCTGGCACGATGCGTTTCACCACACTGTGACATTATCATGTGCCAAGATTATGCCACAGTGTAGTGAAACGCGTCATGCTAGAAAATAAATTTATGGGAGATTACCAAGAATATTTATTTAGCATAAAAGTAGACAGCTTTCAACAAGTACATCCTGATACAGTTCAATTTAAAACCACTTTTAAAATATCAACGCTCGGTCAGGAACAATGAAATGATATTAACTTGCCGACGTTGCGGAGTGCAATACACCCCAAAACCAGGGCTTTACAGAAGAATACATGAAGGTACAACAATCGTCAATCAATTATAGGATCAACTATACATAATTTACAATATAAAATTTCAATATAAAAATCACCTTGGAATTAATAATCATAGAGATTCATCTTCAGTAGATAGACTTTTTAGGACAAATTTTGTTTGGGTTATGTATTGAACCAGTAAATAGCTTACTGTAATTAAATTTAAACTTATAAAGGCAGGTTAGACTGTATATATAACGGATGAAGATCGTTTATATGAGTTTTTGATTCGAGTTTCTTTCAGTACCTCATCTGCGTACCATACTACTTGCTACCTCCCGCCACTGCAGGCTTAACCCACCGCAACACGACACCCCACCCGCCCCCCAGCAAACTCACCCCTTCCCCCCCCATCGCCTCCTTCCAATCAACCCCACGCAACATTGGCTCCAATCCCGTCCGGCGCCCTCTGTCGCCCCGAGGGATGCAATAATACGAGTGGTCGGGAGTTTACCGATGCTTCGGAAACTGCACTGACTGGACCGCTCTCCGCTTCACCCCTCATGCACTCTCCAACTCCCGTCCAACTCGACCCTACAAGCGATATTCGGCATTAAAACGCGGTGATGAAATCGTATCGCAAAAGACGCTACGTGTCTTTCACCACTTCAGATGACGTATTTCCGGAAAGGCGACATCTACAAACTATCCTGCGATCCGACGCATGGACAATTGGCAGGGGGTGTTAGGTCACCAGGCGAGTAAACCCTGCTAAAAAATTCTGTATAGTTTCCTTATAAATACTTCTACAGAATTTCTTACTGTTCTGAAGATATTCCTTAACGTATTGAAACGCCATTTCACAGAATTTCCTACGAAGTTCTGCAGAATACCTTAGGATGTTCTGCAGAATACCTTAGGACATTCTGCGGAAATCCTTAGGACGTTCTGCAGAATTACCTACGACGTTCTACAGACGCTCTGTAGAACTCCTCACAAGCTCAAGGAAACCTCACATATTTCCGTAGAGTTGCTTAAGTACTACAGAACAGCTTGTAAGGAGTTATTTTGCTCCGCAGAAAATAACCCTACGGAACATACGTTTTGTAGAGTCAGGCTCTCATGTTCCGCACAGATCCTTAGAAAAGGAACTAGTTTTGAAGAAAAAGAGTCCATTTCTGTAGAATTCCTAACGTGCTACAGAACAGCTTCTAAGGAATTTTTTATCAGGGAAGATGTAAGGTTTTGGGAGGTGAAATGGTGACCAGTATTTTGGGAGCGTATTTAGTGGAGCTCAATTTTTATTGTGGTCACTTATTGTGCTCTGAAATAACTAGTCCTTGTACCTATATATTCGGGAGTGTAACTCTCTTATTTTATCTCTTCTGTCAGGCCGAGAGATGTAGTGAGGCGTCATAAAATATTCTCTGTGCTGCTCTGAAACACACCGGCTCTGAATTTCTCAAGGTAACTAAGCCTAGCGTGTAGCCTTCGAGCCTCAATGGGCTACCATCTTCATCCCTCTAAAAGTTGTGAGACAGTATACATCACGTCTACGTGATATTCTAAGCGCCGACTCAAAGGTGAGTGGCAGTGGGTGGACGGCAGAGGGTGTGTTGCCGGGAGTCATAATGCTATTCGACAATGTCTCCAATCATTGAGGTGGGAGACGACGCTTACTTTTGCAGTCAACACCAGAATCTGTAATGTGGAAGTGGCCTGTTCCCCATCTTTGATAACCCCGATTTTCCTTCAGCGCTTACACGCTGATGCACTAATTTTGGCATTCAAAGATGCTTTTCACGGATAACTGGGAATTTTATGGTTAAAACCCTCTTGAGATTCTCATTGGAAGAGGACGCATGGGTAGCTTATTTGGTCAGAGCACTCGGCGCGAAATCGAGGGATCTGGGTTCGAATCCCAGTCCAGGCGAATGATTTTCCACCGTGAATTTCACACAATTGTGTGATCACTAGCAGGTGACTCCGTTAAATTTACTGCACGGCTAGTTCCACGGTTCTTAAAAAAAATCCGTGGTAATTATTCCAAGCGAGACTGAAAATGTTATCGCATGATTTCGTCAATTTGGCCTTATTTAGTTATTATATTCGGCCCGCAGTGAAAACCTATATGAGGAGCGTAGCACTCTATGGATCGAAAGTATAGACCATTGGTAAAACTGACTAGAATAGACTAGAAGCCTTCGAAGTCTGGTACTTGAGGAAGATGCTGAAGATAAAATGGACGGACAAAATAAGAAATGATGAAGTGTACAGAAGAGTGGAAGAAGAAAGGACAATATGGAGCGCCGTACAAAAAAGATGGACCAGATGGATGCTAACACCCTGAGACACCATGGTTTTGAAGGTAAAGAACATAATTGAAAATTAAATAGAGGGTAAAGTGTCCAGAGGAGACCCAGGAATAAGTTCATGGACCAAATAAAGAAGGCATTACATAGATAAAAATACCCGGAGATAAGGGAATTATCATTAGAGAGAGAAGGGTGGAGGGCTGCAGTAAACCAATCTTCGGATTGAACGACCGATGAATTAATCAACTTGGCCCGCACATATTAATTATTTCATGAAAATAAAGTAGTTTTAGTATGTGATACCTCGGCTAAAATTCCAAACACCTGTTGTTTTCGCTTGCTATTATTAACATGATTCGGGATTTGACCCTAAATTGCCCTGGATCCCATCGCATGATTTCGACATTGAGATATTAAGATTTGAATGTCGCTCGGCATGATCAATTTTGAATGGAAACTGCTATGAAATGCTATTCGAATTAAAGCACTATACTTTATTTTTATTTCTACTCCCAATTACGCAAAGCTGGGTTGGTTAAAATTGAAACAGAGAAGAACAATTCAATAGGCCCTAATGTAATTTAAAGTACTGAACTCGAAGACCACTTCTCATTTATACGAAAACTTGATTTTTAATGCCCAAACTAACAAGAGATCGACCCACATAACAAAAACATTTTACATCCCCAAATACCGTACAACAAAGTACAAAAATACTTTCCACATCTCATCTTCTAAATTATGTGACTCGTTGCCTGACAGTATTAAATTTTCTAGGAACGTCTCGCAATTTAAAAGGTGTATGGCTGTCTTTTTGTCTCCCAAATGTTCTCCCTCCTATATATGAGAAGACATAATTATCTGAGATAATACTGTCACTTGTTATTTGTTCACTATAATCAATTGATGTTTTTCTGTCTTACAGAACATCTGTTTGTTTGCTTTTCATTTTTTCTTATTAATAGGTATTACAGATTGGAAATTAATGTTTTAACATAAAATTTAGATTACTGATATTGAGACTGTTTTTTTCATGTTCGTTTACCTCGCTCACTTGATATTTTTCTCTGATGACTTGAAAGTTGTTTGTTTGTTTTCTTTTTCTTGTAAGACATAGTATTTTGTTTTTGTATTATACTCCTCATGAAGGCATGCAAACTAATTTAATGTTCTAAGGGACTTTGTTCCGGGACAATAAAATTGTTTTCTATTCTATTCTATATTTTGGATGCGTCGAGTTTTATTTTGACGCAGTCATCTCATAGCACAGGTGAATTCAGTGTCGGGACGTAAATTTCCTCATCCCTCTTTTTATCATCATATTTAAAAGTAGACATTAATCAGAAGATTGGCTTGCAGTCAATCATCATCACGTAAATTGTATCAAAGTCGCAATCCCACTCCTTTCTCCCCTCTGCTAAGCACTTCAGTCAAAAAATAATTTTTCACTTTGACGTTATTCACAATTTTCCTGATGTATTCCATTCCTGGGCTTCCTTTAATTCTTCCCATTCCCTTCCTCTTACCTTATTTTTGTCAATGGGCTATTGTGTCTCAACATGTGTTTGTTTTTCCTTGCTAGTTTGTTTATTGTATGTCTAGTTCGTCTTTCCTCTGCTTAGAGTTTTCATTATATATCTTAACTCTCTTGCTGGACTTCTTCGTGGATTATTGAACTCAGCACGAATAGTATCGCGATTCGATATCCGAGGCGCACAATACATCAGATTCGATACATTGCAATATCGCATAAGCCCTCCAAATAAACCCTCGCAGTCGATTCTCTTCCGCATCTACTTTCCAATCTCCATCTCCCCAAACAGTCCCCCTCGTGCTAAACCACCGGCCACCAGCCTCAATATAACTTCACCGCCATCCTCCCACGAATGCCACCAATCCACCGCCCCTCCCCCCCCCATCCCCAATGGACTTCTTCCACAGAGAACACCGCATTCGAAATGAACTTCGGCCTGGATTGGCAAGGGGGAGTTAGTTCCGTAGACATACAACGGCGGGGGAGTGGGACGGAATACCCCCCCTTGTGTATGCGGCCTCACTCCATCTCTAAATACGGCGCCCCTTGTCCACCATATCCCCAGGGGTACTACCACTGCGGCGTGAGGGGTGGCGGACCCCTAGGGTACGCCTCCGTGGGTCATGAGGGATGGGGACATTGATGGCGAAGGGGTCAGCAGAAGTGTCTTGGTTGACTTGGTCTTTCCATGGGGGTGATGGGTCAATATGTGGTATCCCCATGAGGAAAAGCAAGGTTCAGGATGGGTCACTACAGTGAAAATATTTTTATATTTGTATCCAAGGAAATGCTCTTTTTGCATTTGATTGTACCCTAAATACACAGGACAATGTTGGATCAAACGTTGGCTGACAGCGAGAGAAGAAAGTCTTGATTTTCTGTTGCAAATATGAACTTTATATTTTGTGGAAATGCACAGCGGATAAATAAATGAGATTTTGCGACCTGGATTACTCTCATATGTTTTTATACTGACTCTATCATTCACATAAGCGCATCACGTCTTTTTTTTGGAAGAGGACAGCTTGCAGATCTTAGACCTTGCTGCTGGACTTGGGACCCTGACCTTCGTTGAATATTTTCCCATTAATTGTAGAATTTTGTTTGAAAATACCATCAACTTCATTCGCACGGGATGAGTTGTATGATGATTCGCTGTTAAGACTCTTCTAAATAGCATCTCATATCATAGTAAGTGAAACTCAAAATAAATTTAAAATGAAATTAGAAAACGGCAGGGCAAAACTTAGAATGGCCAGTGCAACGAGGATTATTAGTTCGCTGATCTGGTCGTAGATCTGGATCCCGGGAGCGAGCAGATCTCGGAAAAAATGAATCACGAAAATTAATAAAAGACACGTCATAAAAGTGAAGCAGATGATGCCACTTAAACGAATAAACATTGAAATATGTCACTAGGAAGAAAAAAATTTCGAAAGCCTCAAAACGCCACAGGAATATAATAACACTTATTTCGATCACTAGCTCTTGAAGGTAACGCCGCGTTAATGGTGCGTTAATCAGCAAGATAGACAGATTATTGACCGACATGCACCCGATCGCGTCGACGCGAGCAGGCGGAACGATTATCTTTGTCAGAGCGGGAAGATAACTCATAATGGAACAAAAGTAATGAGATTAACTGGGAGAAATACCACAAGTTACTGTAAACTGGCCCAGACAAACTGACATTTATAATGTCGATGACATCAAAGCAGAATGTAATATCTTGAAAACCGCTACAGATACGGATATTTTGTTTAGTTTTTTGAGATCTTCAGGGTTGAAAATGACACAGTCAACTCTAACCTCAGAATGTGTAATTTTTTCAGTTACTGTCTTTTGGCTTAACAGGGCAAAACAGCCCATACGGTCCATACCAAATCACCGTCCATATAGCATTATAAATTGCACAAGAGTAATACATTATAATTATCCGCAAAATTAAAGCATTGTTGTGATTTTGATTTAAGGCGCGACATTCGAAATTTAATCCTTTGAGTGCGGCATGACGTGAAATCACGTCATGGTTGTCTTTACGCTGGTGCTAATGACGTTATATCACGTCATGGGTACTGTGAGTGTTCCAATTTTCACTAGGGAACTTTCCCTTGACCCCCAGAGAAAGCTTGAACACTCACGGCACCCATGACGTGATATAACGTCATTAGCACCAGCGTAAAGACAACCATGACGAAATATCACGTCATGCCACATTCAACGGGTTAAGCGGCAATCATAAGTATTAACATACTGCCAACTCCACAAATACCTTGAAATTTGTTGACCACTATTGTAAATTTACGAAATGTACCATTTCTCGTTTTACTTTCTGTACATATGCAAACGAATTATTTTGAGATATATGTGAAGTACCATAGGGACATGTTTTAAGATGGCAACAAATTACTTAAGGACCAAATCGGCGCAATGAAAACTTTTTACATATAACCAAAAATAATTCTAATCGTGCATAAAAATAAGTGCAGGGATGAAAAGTTTCACGTGGAAAAGGATGACTCCTTAGCGGTTCTATTGGCAGCTAGCGCAAGTTTCTGCTTTAGTGTGTTTGAGCTTTAGTTAAAATGAAGATGCTTCCTTAAGGTAAATTGAGCGAAATATCATTTCACTATAATTCAATTAATTTGGTCTCCTTTTAATGAAAATTTTTCACCCATCCAATAAAACCAAAAATTCAACCCCTTACCACATTACTTTCCGAGATATTTTCCAAAAAATATCAGCCCTTTTCCATGGGAAATGGTCGTTTATGCACTCTAGGGAGACATTTTTTTTAATGAGGAAATTCTAACACCTAGATCGCGTTAAAAAATAAACAATGTGTATTTTGTATGTTTTCTAACCTATTTAGAAAATTAATCATATTGTAACCGCAATAAATTCTTCGGAATCACAAAAAAAACGCTCCGTTGTAAAGAAGTTTTAAACGTACCGCGCGAAAAAATGAGTCAAGTTAAAGTCTTATAAAAACATTTTTATTTAATTTATTAGAACTGAAGTCCTGTAGAAGTGCAGTACTGTACCATTAATAATGCAATATTTATTTCATGCTTCGTATGGCTGCTGAAATTTAACCGTAAAATTCGAATACGGTCTCCATTATGACTAGGAAACTATCTCGTTCAAACTACCTTAAGGAGAAGAAACTCGCCGAGAAGGGACGGGGCGAAGAGGGCAGCACATTCTTACCTTTGATTTCCTCGTATTGTGTCCCTTATGTCCCCAGCCGCTCCCTTCAGAACGGCGTGATTCGGGCCCTTCAGAAGCCTTCTCCCTTCAGGGGAATGAAAATCCAGAGGCCAATGAAAAGACCATCTAGATAAACTAATGTGGGGGGAGGCTGTTTGGTGAGTGGACTCCAGTTTCTTTTCGTTTTGCTCTTTCTTCCCTCCGCCTTCGACTAGCACACCCCGCTGGGATTCCTGTGAGCGGAAGAAGGAAGACGCATAAAGAGGAGAAGGGAAAGTAGCGTGCGTTAAGTTTGTTCCGAGGAGCTGTGGAAGGAAAGTGGAGAGTGGCAAAAAGATAGGGGAGAAAAACTCTTGAGGGAAGAAGCAGAATGTATCTGAGAGATACTTTGTCGCTATATATAAAGTATTTTGTTCAATGTCAGTGGCATCTGTTTCGCATAGTTTCTCAAAAGCATGTTTTGGTATGTTACAAATCACAAGGTAAACAAGTGGTGCCACACATTACATTACGATAGCATGTGATGGACAGTCAACACCACGATGTGGCGCACCACAAATCCAACCTGACCATTCAATCTATGGCATAATCAGCATGATCAATATCGATTAATTATTAATCCGGCGCTATCCCCGTCGTCCTTTAGCAAACAAACTTTTGTCTTTTCCACACTTTTTTTTAAGAGTACAAGCAGTTTTGACTCACCATTATTAGGAACCGTCCAGGAGGCAAAGATGAACAGACCAATAGTGTACTTCATGATGGCCTAACTGTCGAAACCGGTTGTCGCAGAGCTAGCATACAAACTCGTGACGGCACGGTTCTTCCCCATAGTGTCGGAAATTAATTAGATTTTTAGCAAGCAAGAGTCCTCCATTTTAAAGATTGCGGCCTCAAAAACAAGTAATGATGAATGATCTTTACGTATCGTATAGAAGAAAGATGTCGCCAGAGATTGACCATCTTCGATTTTCAAACATCTCGTTGAGAAGTGAGTTTTGTTAGCCAAAGTTCAGTAGTATATCGTATATATTATTACATAAAGGTCTTTTTCTGTCATTCCGTATATGCTCCGTTAATACTGCACCTACAGTGATAAATGAAGTATCATTTTAAGCGTTGAATCACCGGCTTCTGACGAAAAATACAATCTCAATCTCAAATTTCACTATTTATCCATTAATTTGACTTAAAAGTTTCGATTTTTCCATGTCGATTACTCGCTCGAGGTATATCGACTCCACTCATTTTTTTTTATTCTAAACTTCAAAAAAAAGGTTTAAAATGCAGGCCTCGAGGCAGACCAAGAGGGCGGGGCAGACCTCTTGAACCTGTCACTGAACACAGACAAAGGGTTGGCGATAATCAACTAATATGTTGGCTATGGTTACGTGCTTAAAAGACTGTAGGAGGCGCCATCTATTAACACACACGTTTAGTTAGATTATTTACATTTTACGTGCAATTAGTGTGACCTTTTATGTTTACGTTATGTATCTTTAACACAAACATAAATAACATATAATTGCCCATGGGAAGAAACAGATAGAAGAACAGGAAGAAAGAAGGAAGAAACAGGAAGAAGCTGCATACTGTGCGAAATATTCGCACCGGTCAGTTAGTTACTTTTTAATTGAATATTCTGTTTGATGCAATCGGAATAGTAATTGTCCTCACTAACCCAGAGGGATAAAAATTTTTCTTTCGCATCATCTTTTGGAATGATATCTTTCAAACCAAATAGAGAAAATCCGAGGTCAATATCTTTAATAGTTAACCCGTAGTTGAGTGATAGGTAGACACGGGTAGAGTGAAAATGAACCGCTCCCATCGGCCGTCACTGCTATAACGCCATAATACTAAAACTGTGGAAGACACAAAGTTTGGTTTAATACAAAGTCAACTTTCCACTAATTGAAACCTTAATCTTTGAATTCCCCCATTGTATCACTTCAGAGGCTCTCAGACCAGAAAAAGGCCAGTAGTATATTACTTTTTAATTGAATATTCTGTTTGATGCAATCGGAATGTTGACGATTCGTACCACATGGCGTTTTGATGATCAGATTATAAAAAAATAGTCAATGCCATTCATACACTTTCGAAACTTACGCGTTTATTACTTGCAAGAATTAAGAAGACGGTATGCTACTTATCAGAAAATCAGCTCAAAATACCCTATGCTAAAATCTTCTATAAGATTTACCAGTTTGTAAATTCTGGAAATTTTGGGTTATAATTAACATTATGATCTCATGGATACGCTGATTACATCCACTTGGGAACATCAGCGATTTTTCTAGGGTTAGTGTGTAGTCACGGGACTTCTATTACTTCTCGTTCTACATTTTGAGTTTCTACTTATCTTCAATGTTATTCTCCAGTTAATGAAGTTACTTCATCGTGAGAGTCCTTTGCCTATAAGCATTAACTCTCACGTTTATTGTAAAAATGTGAATTTATCTATCATTCATTGCATTTTTAATTTTGCTGAACCTAGCAAATTGATTAGAAAAATTTAATTTAGTGTTCTGAAATAAAACTATTGCAAGCAAAAACTTAACCTCTTAGGCCACTTAATAGAATTTACGTTATTGGCAGTAACTTGATGGAGTTCCTTCATCATGAAATGATGAATTAATTATTTTTCAACAAAAGATTTATTACTTTCTTACGACCCGGGTTTCATCGCTGCGCGGAATCATTAGGTGTAAACATAATAACACATTGTTTAAATAATAAAAAAATAGAGGGGGAAGGTAGTCTCCAGGTGAGCGGTGAGAGGTTTTAAAATAATAAATAAATTGGGAAGTTATAAATCCTTTGAGAAAAACTAAGCAATTCATCATATCATTGCTCTTACGCCACATTTAAACTGGGAAAAGTCCACTTGGAAAATGGCAGAGATGTTCAATTATCAGTGAAAGAGATATTACTTAAGTTGAAATGAAGTGCATTGCATGCGCAATCCGTTAATCAGTATATAGCATGGCCATGCCAGCCTCGGAAAATAAAAAATTAAAAAAAACTCAAAAAGAAAACGATTAGTCTCCACCCCGTAATCCAATGTGCTTTCCCTCAAAAGCATTCCCTTTGCCAGCCAACTGAAATATCAAACGACAGAAATTGACGTTCGAATCAAACGCCCTTTTTCCCGAAGAAGTGTGCGATAAATTCGCGCGCCCCTCTATATATAAGGCCGTAGGTAGCGACCGGATGAAAGGGCAAGGCTTGATTTTCTCATCCATGTTCCTCGAACAGGAAATAAGAGGGAAAAAAAACTCAACACGGGAGATTCCGAATCAGAACGTTACCCTCAACCGAATGCTGGGGTAGCAGTCAGGGTTTAAGGGAAGGAGTGTGACTTGTAATCTTTTCCCGCCTCCTTTTCAATTCCCTCGTGCCCTGCCCCCGTACCCTGTCCCAGCCCACTCCACCCTTTCCCAGGCTGCGCTTTCGGCGGAAAACAAATCATCCAGTGCGTCACCGAGGAAAAGCTCTTGTCACTCGGCCTCGACAAAAGCGAAACGTTAAAAGGTTGTTGAAGCAGAAGGTCCCGCCATTTTCCTCCGACTCGGAATAGATTGATTGAACGGCATAAAAGAAATTTCCCGACGCTTGATGCGGAAAGATGTTGATGTGATAGATTAGGTACATTCCCAAAATAAGGTCCATTGCTAAACATGACTAGTTTGGCATCATACCAGGAATATGATCGCATTTTCTCGAGACATCGTTATGTTTCTGGTTGCTACAGACTAGAGAATTTGCATTCTACCTAGAAAGTCACCGATTGCTTGTTAATTTATTCCCAATATGAAAAACACGATGCCATAATGTATTAAATGAAATTACAACTGGAAGGTGCGTTAGGAAAATCCTAAAAATGCTTTTCAGGAAGTCTGCAGTTTCGGGCTAGATATTGTGGAACTGCATTATTAAAATGAAGAGCACTAGATCCCCACCTCCGCAACTCCTCTTCCTTCCCTTCCCCTCCTCCTTCTCACTAAGAATCATGTATAATTGCCCATGGCATAACTGGAACTGTACCTGATGATGGCCAATGAAGTGCCAAAACACGCGTCGTTAAGTTTTCAGCATCAAAAAAGTGGACAGTACAAAATCTAGTGCTCTTCATTTCACTTTTAAGGAGGTAGAATTTCAGCCAATTGCACTACCTACATTCTAATAACACAGCAAATCGTAAAATAACTATGAGTATTAATATATTTTGCAACATATGAAGGCACAGAAATGCAATAACTATGCCGGAAACATAAACAACACGCTGTATTGGTGGATAATCAAGAAAACAACAATAATTTAGGTGCCTGAGTCCATCATATATGCTGCATTTTAGCAACGAGCAATAGAATATGCCATCGCAGATATTTCAAGGAAGCGAGGCAACCTGTTTACACTTCGTTGCCTTTCAACGCGAGTGAAAATGGTATCTGTAATTTGAAATCATGTAATTAGTAAAAAGATACTAGATTCATATTTAAAACTGCGATCACACAAACGGCTCTCAAATTATAACAACAAGTTAAATATTTGGTTAATAGGGGGAATTCGTGATTTTATGATACTTGAAATGAATAATTTGACATTAGATTGTGATAAAAAATTTTCATGCGTCATTGACTATCAACTCACATATTCAAGTACATACAAAGAAATATTATGCAATGCAATGTCCTGCGCATTTCCACTCAATGAAATATCGTAAAAAAATCCGTCAAATTTATGCTGAAATGCCAAAAAGTCCTTAAAATTTAAAATTATTTAGCCTTTGCATCTAAATATCTCTCGTCACAGTTAAAAATAAACACACTTCGATCTCCTCGGTTGGAGGAATCCTAAAAAAAGAGGAACGATTTCCAGAACACAAATTGAAATTCGCCAAAGTGGGAAAAAAATTTTGCAAAATAGTTGTTGAGATGGTGGGAGGAACTTTAAGATTTGCGATTTTGTCACGATAACTAAAATATGGTAAAACTAACGTAAAAGAGATCCTGATCCTGCTACCAAAGTTATAGAGGATAAATACGCAATAATTATAATCATGAAAGAGTTGGTCTTAGTAGGGAATCCAGCCATGGAACTTAAGCTTTTATATCAGGTTGATGTAGACTTCTGGTTTTATTCTTTGCTGATTTTCTGTTATGGCGATGATTTTACGTCAGGTTTAATAAATAAATACATGGCCAATACCTTCAATGGATTACGTTTCCCTTCCAACTGCTGATCCACCAAAAATGACTGATGTTTTTCGAAGCTGGCGAATTTTTTCCATTCAAAATAATTACTACTTAATATATTTTACGAACCAAATTTTGCACAAATGCTTAAAATGAAGAACGCTAAAAAAACAACATTTTTTTAATCTTCTAGTTGAAAGAAGCAACGATCGAGATTCAGAAAACGTGATCTCAAAATAACAGAGACTGTTGAATTTACTAGGAGTTCAAATCTCAACACACCGTCCTAGGTTTCGAAACTACTGTCATTATCAATGTCCCACTAAGTGTGTAGTGTCTAAATCTAGGTCGGTTTGTTGAGATTAAATTGCGTGGAAATTCCACGAAATATCTGTTATTTTGAGATCATGTTCTCGATACACAATCTCCATTATATGTATCGTCGGATACGTTAATGTTCTTCGAGATAATCACCTTAGCGGTCTGAAAACATTTTAATGGCTAAGTATTGACTTCTGCCTTACACTTTATGTCACTGAAGCAAACCTCACTAAAGCTGGTTGCTAGATTTCCCATGAAAATGATGGATAACTGAAGGAACCTGCTCTATTTTAGTACTTGGAAAAGTGTTTCTTGAGCCGACATATTTAGGTAGAAACGATATCAAGGGAGAGATAAAAGATAAATGGATCGCAGGATAGTTTTGAAATGCATCATTTAGGGGGAAAACAGGGTTATTAGTTGAGATTACATATTTACTATTAAATTTCAAACCTTAATAGACCATCAAAACATTCGTTAAACCTTTTTAAATGAATTATCACCAATACGCACCTCTATATGTAACCACGCAAACATTTATACATTTACAGACTTTCCCCTTCCCGGTAACTTTTAAAAAAAATCATATTTTCATTCAAAACCACCTCGGATCAATGTGCTAAGTATTTGATTGCAGAAAGGCATAATTTAATCTCGAGAATCATCACTTGAAAATACATTAACGCCGACAAGAAAAGTTCCGCATGAATCTCGGAAGTTAATACCAGGAATGAAACGATAAATTTATAATCAGTACTGAATGCTTTTTGACCCATGAAATCTTTTCAGATCTGCGTGAACTGTCCTTCACCATGCAGGGATTTCAGGATTACGATAGAAAGAATGCACATAGAAAATATTGCACCTGAAGATATTGCAAATACAAAGCTAAAATTGTGCGGGGCAATGTGTGGGTCATAAGCTACCAAAAAACGTATTTTACACCAAGGAATCGGTCAAAAGACACCAGAAATAGTCTCTGAAGCGCAAATTCAATAGATTATATTAATTTTACGTTATTTTCGGTAAATAATGATAATAATATGGCCGACAATGCGGCAATGATATATGAAAAAATTGTCGTGGAAAAAACATTGCCAGGTCTGGTAATCCAACCACAAAGCTTTGATATGTCGGGCAAATACCCGGATTACCCCGCTACCCAGAATGGTCCAAGGGGATTTATAAAAGACATTCTCCCCCGGTTCTCCGCTGATCATAACGCAAGAAAAATTGGAAAATGCGCGATACCGTACGGTTCATGCCAAACAGTCGAAGCCCTATTGCAGCATTTCAGTCATGATTGACGGCATATGCGATTATTCACATGCTACCAAAGTTACATACATACGTACATACCCATCACGCCGTTCCCTTCCGGGTTAGGCACAGTCACAAAGTTTCACTCATAAATACATATTTGTACACGTAACTCTGCTTCAATAATTTATTCCATACTGACCTATCCTTGCAAACCTCGTTTGCCTCATTTACCCCCATACACTGTTTCATAAACGCCCTCCTGTTTTAAAAACTCCTCATATTCCTCCTCCTAAGAATTTCCTCAACCACATTCAACCACAACTTTCTCGGCCTACCTCTCGCACCATTCATTTCACTCTTATATATCTGTATCATTATTCGACTCTTATCTATTCTCTCAACCAACGGAGCACACTCCTTTCATACTTGTCCATTACTGGAGCATCAAACCCACATTCATTTATTACCCACTCATTCCTGACCCTGCTACCAAAGTTATAGCGGAGAAATACGCAGCAATTGTTATCATGAAATAATGCGTCTGAGCAGGGAAACCATCCATGGAACTTCACCTTCAATATCAGGTTGAAGTAGGCTTCTGGTTTTATTCTTTGCTCATTTTATTTTTTGGCGATTTTACGCCAGGTTTAATCGAAAGTATATATGAAAATGAATAGTGTACGGTCTGCAGAAAATTGTTTCATAAGCGTTTGCACTCCCATTAGAAGTGTCGAGGCCGCAGTATTCTCCGAAATTGAATAATAATAATAATAAACTCGTTTATTGTTCTAGGAGTGAACTCCTTTGTAACATAGAAATGAAATACAGTGGTGTGCAAGACAATTAATATGTGAATAAGCCAATCAGGAAACAAAAAAGGGAAGTTATCATATGAATTGCTAACAATAGACATATACCACATTATCATTTAGCAATGTAGAAAAAGAACTGAATTTCTTCTTCTAACAGAAAAACGAACATTACACATATCAATATACAAATACCACAACTTTTGAAAAGGAAATTTAACTTTACAAATGAAAAAAAAGGAACTGAATTGCTTCTTCTTTCGCAACAATGGACATAAATCACATCAATGAACTGATAAATGAGTTACATGGTCAGCATTCCGGAAAGTAAGTGTGTGATAATCTTTCTCTTAAATATTACCAGTGATGCACTGTCTTTTACCAGTTTAGGCAAGTCATTCCACAGTTTTAAGGCAACAACTGTAAACGATTTCTGGACTGTAGCTGTCCGGAACTGTGGGGATACAAAAATAAGGGCGTGAATATAACACATCCAAGCCAATGAAATCAAGACAAAATTACAACCACTCGGACATGTTACGGCAGAATGAATATCGACTTCTATCATCGACTCATATCATTAGCTCACCGTAAGAAGGGCGAGGCCCTGGTAGGAGAAGAAATTTTGACTTGACAATCTGAGAAAATCGGACGGAACATCATTGATGGAACTATTCCGAACTAAATAAGCAAATTACACATCGCCACAATGGTAGCCAACGTCCAACCGGATAAGGTAAAAGAAGAAGGAATGACATGGCGGGATAATATTTCGTCTTGTATATTTGTGAATACTCACGCCCTGTCTCTGATCCTATACCTAATATCACTAGTCATTTGTCGCCAGCTCAACTGAAATATGAAACTCGTTAACCAATTAATTACAGCAGGTGCTCTAACGTCTACAACGTTTAGTCTTTAACGCAAAGTTGTAACATAACTTTCTTTCAAAGTGACTCGGCTATTTGCCTCGAACTTCTGCAGAATTAAAAGTTGCCTCAGGTGTATCTCATAACTTTGTTGCCATTTCTATAATTGTACACGTTATGGTTAGAAAACCAATAAATTCCGGCATTACCGTGTCTAATCTATGGTTTGTGACAAAAATATGTCAGAGGCCTGGGAGAACATTATTATATAAAGTGATAATGGGCGAGTGGAAATTGATGAGCAGGTTGATTGAAAAACACTTTCTAAATTTTTTTAATTACTACGGCCTATTTCGACATTCATTCAGGTCAATTTCAAGTAGAAAACAGGTAGCAGGTGAATTTTTGGTCGATCTTATAGTATGTGAGGTCTATAGTATGGTACGTCTATAATATGCCAACCTTCCACCCTATCCGCTTACTCGCAAACTATAAAACCCGGCCAAACCTTCACCAGATTTCTGTATTCAACTTGAAAATGACTTGAATGCATGTCAAAACCGGTATTAGTAAATAATTAGTTGATAAAAAATTGTGAAAAGAGCAAACTACTTTTTTAATCATCAAC
This sequence comes from Ceriagrion tenellum, assembly GCA_963169105.1. Lineage (NCBI taxonomy): Eukaryota > Metazoa > Arthropoda > Insecta > Odonata > Coenagrionidae > Ceriagrion > Ceriagrion tenellum. Next base: position 39,471,890 of record OY720644.1, on the reverse strand, counting down.
CCATTTATGTATCTTCATTATTATTAAAAAAATGTAAAATTTCTTCAAAGTTAAACGGGTTTGGTCGCTTTCGATTAACTGCCATAGCTAGCGATAGATAAGCGATAGATAGCGATAGCGATAACTGCCGGCGATAGACGGCTTTTGATGGGGGGATGGAGGGGTGCTTTCGATTTGGTGAATCACCCGTTGGCAGTCGTCTGCCGGTGCATGTCCTCTTCGAGGCGAGCCGAACAAAAAAAGGATGATATGCGCAGTCTGAGTTGACGATGACACATAGAAACAAAAATAGTGATATTAATATCAATAAAAATATCTGTTATGAAGTAAAAACGGTGTAATACCAAGCCGAATCGATGTTTAATTGACGTCTGTTTTCGTCGTTACCGTTGCCACGTTTCTGTTTACCATCAACGTCCATAGGAAATCCGCCTTTGGCCTCGCTTTCAATTCATTTATAAGCCTGGAGAACGCCGGCTCGATAATTGGATATCGTCGGCTTATTGCCTTGCCTAATTCGAAATTGTGTCTACTTTCAACTGTTTGTCTGTGTCCATTCTTATGATTGAAATTTAACCAACTTGCCGATAACGTAGGGGTCTGACATTTTGCCTACAGACACAGTTTTGGTGGTTGTAGAATAATAAATTCACATAATAACGATGATAAATAACTATGCGTTTGCTAGAGGATTTTCTTGAGTGTGAACCTTTTGCCTAGGCCAAATATTGTAACCAAAATTTAATCAACTTCCCGATAACTTTTCGCTCTGATATATGGTTCCTAGACCCATTTTCTGTGACAATAGAGTAATCAATCGATACTACCTAACCCTAGCTAATTAACTATGCATTATATTCGAGCAATGAACCGTGAAGGACGGCGCCCCTCTACTTCTCATAGGAATTGTTCACCTTGAATGTTGTGCTCCTTCACCGAATGATCCGCTCCTAGGTCCGCTCCAATAAAATTTTAGCGAAAATAACACTCCCAAAAACAAATGAAATGTTTACGAAGTGTTGAGTACATTATAAATGAGCAGGTGTAGTTTATGAAATTAGAATTTTATCACGAGTAATTGAGAGCTAAGAAAACAGCACCTTATGAAACAAGGAGACCTTTTTACTTAAAATGCTAGTTATAAACACGTCTTAAGTATTTTATATTTTTCTCTATTTCCATTACTTATTTTTGTCGTGTGTAAGTGCATCAATTGCGTGTTCACCATATTGCACTTAGAGGGGTTTTACTCAGAGCAAAAAAAACGTTGTTACTATTATGATTGAGATAGCTTTCTTGGCACGTGGTGGGACATTAGAAAATTCACTTGTTTTTATTTTCCTGAGGTGCTATCTTGAATGCTAGGACCAATATTTACGATAAATACGATACTTTCGAGTCATCATTTCGAATTTCCAGGTGATCGCTCTTCAGCCTCCCATTAGAAGAAACACTCGCAATTCACCACGAGATTCTTATTCCGAACAACTCGCGGTAAAGGTCCGAGATTCAATCATGCTTATTTCTGAGCATGATTACTTATAACTACTTCATTTTTATTCTGAGTATAAGCAACATCGTATTTCACTACTAATTCGGGAGCAGAGGTCGTATATATATATATATATATATATATATATATATATATATATATATATATATATATATATATATATATATATATATATATATATATATATATATATATAATGAACAAAGTTATGTCAATGAATATAGTTATGTCATTTACAAGATAAAAATACATATTGTAAGCTTATACATGCTCGCGCAAGGAAATGTAGCGTTTAGGAAGATAAAGGAACTGGTGACATCGAGGAATGTCAGGACAGATATAAGAAAAAGGTTTGCAAACTGTTTCATATGGAGAATTGTACTGTACGGATTCGAAACATGGACCTTGAAGAAGAGAGAAGAAAAGTACTCGGAAAGCATTGAGATGTGACTGTGGCGACGAATGGAGAGAATTGGGTGGAAAGGTAGAGTTGGGAATGATGAAACGCTGAGGAAGATTGGAGAAAAAAGGAGTATTTTGAGAGAAATAAAAAAGAGGAAGACTAATTGGATTGGGCATATTTTAAAGAGGAATAGTGTTCAGAAATTGATTATAGAAGGGAAAATAGAAGGGAAGAGAGGAAGAGGAAGGTGGAGGCACGGAATGCTGACAGACATAAAAAAATGAACGAGCAATGAAGAGATGAAGAGAGAGGCCCAGGACAGAATGCTGTGGAGGCAGTGCCGTTGAAACCTGTCCTACGACAGAATCACAATGATGATGATATGTTTTCTATTTATTTACAAAAGCACATTAAGCTTGCAATCTGTGTGTATTTTTACCTTGAAAATGACATAGCTAGTGTCGAAAATAGGTCGGAAAATAAAATTATTTCTGCGGAAAGTGAACAAAAACATTTTCATTTTGAGATCATGATATCATTGCCCTCAGTTGGCGTGTTGTACCCTAGGCAAAAAAAAACATTTATTATAATTATTAATTATCCTCAAGGTGTTTTTCGAGGTTCTTTTGGAGGTGGTTGTTCCATTTTCACCGTACGTAGTGACTACATTCATTTGTTTTTTTGCCTGGAGTAATGCTAGAACCAAATTATACGATGAATGCGATCTTCGTCATTTCGAGTTTCATGGCGAACGGTCTTCTCGCTCCAACGAGAAGAAACACTCGCACTGCACATCGAGGTTCTTCGCTCTCGTTTGGGTTGCGGACCTCCTCCCCAGGGTGCCTCCACCCAGCCTTCCACCGCACACATCCTTCCACCCTGCGGACCTCTCCGCTCCCGCCAGGGTATTTCTCCCGTACCCCTTCCCCCACACCCCATCCCATCCGCCAACTCCGTCACCGCTACCACCCAGTGGGCTTCCAATATCCCGGCATCAAAGGGAAGTGCCCCGTTTTAATTTACTTCCTATGGACCTTCCACCCCCCTCATACATCCCCTTCCCCATGACCCCACGACCCCTCCCACTCCTCTGCCCTCACTAGAGGGTCTCCTCGTCTCACTCACCCCCAGGTTTTTTTCCTCCCTTCCCAGTGCCCTTTCCAACCCCTCAACCGCCACTCTCCTACCCTCCTCCCCCCCCTCTTGAAAAGAAGACCTCCCCGCCCTCGACCTCCCTCCTTGCCCCACCAACCGTGAACCTTCAACCCTCCTTCCCCGGTCTCACACAAACCCTCACTTTGCTCACTTTTGCCCCTTCTCGCCCCCGCCCCCATTTCCCCCCTTTCCCCGTTTCCAGTTCAACTCCCTTTCCAACTCTCCCCCACCCTTAACCACCCTCGCCAAGCGCCACCCTCCCTCCCTCCCCATCTCCATTTAAGAGACTCGATGGCCTGTTTCAACAGAAATTAAGTCCTTTGTCCGACTTGACTATCTGTCCATCACTCTCCTCATTTTTGGTCCTGCCTCTCGCTCTTTCCTCCTCCCTCCCCATCATACCCAGGCTCTAGCGTTCCTTCTTTTTTTTAATATCTCCTATCTCTAATTTTTTTCAGAGGATGCCTCACCTTCTGTGTCGTCATCTACTGCCACCTCACCCCCACCGTTTGGACAGCTAAACTCAAACCATTTTCTACAGTGGCCTGACAATACCACAACATTCACAGCCAAACCGTGAATCTTAGGTGTAGATGGCCCTAAAGAATTTCAATCAGCAGGAAAAGTGCAGCCTTTAGATTAATTTCATGCTTTTAAACTAGTCCGAGCGAGATATTTCCCTTATCATAATAGAAAGCATATTCGAATTACACGTTTTAATTTCACCAGCTGTGGGACACATCTATTAAATACTGTATTATTAATGGTACAATTATATAGTTTTATATGACACAAACTGTAAGTAGCGGTGCGTTTGAAACTTCTTCAAAACGGAAAGTTTTTGGTGATACCAAAGAACCTACTGCGGTGACAATATGGTTAATTTTCAAATATAGTTGAGAAAACATACAAGCTACACTCAATTTTTTTTCGACATCTAAGTGTTAGAGACACCTCATTTTGCAATTAATGTTTCTTTGGAGTGCATGCACGTACCATTTCTCATGTAAAAGGGTGGTATTTTTTTGGCAAATATCTCCGAAAGTAATGTGGTAAGGGGTAGAATGTTTGGTGTCATTGAATAGGTGAGATGTTTTTCTTTCAAATGAAACCAAATTCATTAATTTCTACGTAAAGTGATATTTCGCTCAAATTACCTTAAGTAGATATGTTACGTTAATTTCAGCTTTAAACTGCAATAAATATTTTATTTTGAAACTAAATTAAACGTATGAAGTTTAGCAAACCTTAGAAAAACTACATCACATCACTAAAAAGACATCTATATTTCTTCTCTGGTTTTTATGGGAGTTCTAAGATGAAATAACCTTTACCCTTCACCGCAAGAAGACGAAAGTGACGAGATTATCTAGAAGTAAGGGGGTAAGCCTGAATAAAAGACTTGTGGGGCAGAAAATACAGAAAATCGAGCATTTAGAAGGATAGCAGGTTTAGTAGCAGGGGACACCGGAGACGTAAAGATAAGGCTGGAGAGAACTCCGAAATGGAGCATTGCGGTATTTGGAGCAGAGATCTGCCCTTGCGAAGGGAGGTTGTACGTCAACTTGAGACCTTTGAGGTGTGAGTTTGGAGAAAGATGGAGAGGAGGAGAAACGAGGCTGGGAGGCGAGAAAAACGAACGAGGAGGTTTTGCGTATGGATGGAGAGAAGGAGTAACTTGTGGTGGAGATTCGGAGGAGGCAGAAAAGATGGATGGGGGACGTTTTGAGAGGAGAGGGAATGTTGGAGAGGATAACAGAAGGGAGAGCAATACGGTAGAGGGGAAGAGGAAGGAAGAGGATAGGAATTCTGGAAGAAATAAGAAGAGGGAGACGGTATAAGTAGTATCCCTGAGCGAAATATGATCCACGGATGGACGAGGTGGGTCGAATATTGATCTAAATTGCGTGAGCACTCACGTAATCATAATTGTAATTTTTTTGCCGCTTCCATTAATTACAAAAGCGATGAACGCCTTTCAAAATTTGCATGTTCTTTAACATCACTGTCCTCAAAGTGTTGAGTGAGTCGCACGAACTGCAACTGCGAACGTTATGCACAATCATTAGTAACTTTTTGGATATTAGAGCCACAGCGCGCAGGAAAGATTCGTGATTGCGAAAGGCTCTTTAGTTAATCACACTTAGAGATGCGCATGATTTAATCACACTTTTGATTTCGATTTCTTAGTCATAATGGGTAATAAATAAGAGAAGCTGAGTGTATTTATCTTGCCCTACCCTCCATCCAACACCTTATTAGAAAACTCGTCCTCAGAATATTTATAAAAAGGACGTGATGGCTAGTTTCACCAGAAATAAGCCCTTTGTTTTGGGTACCATCCCAAGGAATGACACTATGATTCTCCATAAAACCAAGAATACGCTTACCCTCTCACAGAAATAAGCTTGGCACATATATACTGACTAAGTAAATGCACGACTGGTTTTACCATACTTGGGACCTCATACCACAACATAAACGGAACCATAAACATTAGGCGACATCATATCACCTGACGACAAACTAATGCGTCGACACCAGGCGTGCATTCAAATGTAAGTGACAATCAAATAGTTTATTTATTTATAACCTTTCATTTTAAAAGAGCTTAGAAGAAGAAATGCACTCAAAATGTTTATTCACTCGAGGCATCTTAAGCCTGAATCACACGATCATTTTTCCCGTCCCTTTTAAGGGATAGCTCCAATGATAGCTTTTCAGGGACCGTGACAATGACAGCTCGAGCTATCATTTTCTGAATCACACGGTCATTTTGGCTGTCCCTTTTTCCGTCATTTTTTCCGTCCCTTTTCGCATCATTTCTATGTTAACTACTCTCGTTCCATTGAAAGCCGAACGTAGCGTTAGAGTCGCTCTTTGCGGCCGAGCACTCTGATTGGCTAAATGGTGGAGTCAGCGATGCTTCCAGGGACGGAAAAAGGGACGTGCCCAGTGACGGAAAAGGCTTTAGGGATCCCTATCGGTGGAGCCATCCCTGACTTTGTTCGAGTCACACGATCATTTTCGAGCGATCATTTGAGCTATCATTGGAGCTATCCCTTAAAAGGGACGGAAAAAATGATCGTGTCATTCAAGCATTACAGGGCAACGAGCAGATATAGAGGAAAAGCTCCCTCCACTGCCGTGGTACGGAACCGGTTCTTCCTGATTTGTGGCCAGTACTAGAGCGACTGAACAGGCCGATACCTCAAACTATGCTTTGTTACACTTGTTTGATACTCCATAATTGTTACTCAAATTTAGCAGTTGACCATTAACTGATTTCTCGCTATTCAACTTCTATGACTTGTTCCGCGTATTTTTGTTTTCTGCATGAAATAGAATGGCATAGTGTCCACTAATTAATGGTGCTAGCAATACCGATCGCTTCTATTTCATGTTGCTAGTAGCTGAGATTTTTTGCAATATAAAGATGAATACAACAATGAGAATGGAATTTAGTGGGAACAGAATATGGAGTGAAAATCTGCATATATATATATATATATATATATATATATATATATATATATATATATATATATATATATATAATCTTCGCTCTTGCGACCAAGGTGCTAGTGGCACCGAAATATCAAGAAACTTTGTAAGTGTGTTCATCATTTTTTTGTTTTCTGTGTTTGTCGTCTGCCTTCCTCTGGCAAACTTATATATATATATATATATATATATATATATATATATATATATATATATATATATATATATATATATATATATATATATATATATGTACGAATAAATAACCACAGGAGCAGCGTGACACAACAATTGAAGCTGCCTGTAGCGGAGCACGCCAATTCTCATAACCTCCCCCTTCAACGACTGCTTCCAAGTAAAAATCATTCGCGCCCTCCCACCTGACACATCTATCATGGAGCTCCGCCATTGGGAACAATCATATATTTCAATCCTAAGATGTATGTGTACTCCCGGGCTTAACCTCCGCTAGCTTTCTCCGTATCCCCTCCCATTATTCCTCCCTCCCTCACTTCCTTCCAACCAATCACTTCCCTCAAAAACCAACCACCCTCCTAAGCAGACCCTCTACCCTCAACTCCAGTGTGACACTCTTCAGTTGTGATTTTCTCCCGCTGAGGAAGGGTTCTCACCCGAAAGCTTCCGAGAGCAGTGGACACCGGCGTCGCCATGGATCGCCTTTCTGTGAGTGTCCACTGATATACCTATCTATCCATCCCCAACCTCAACGCCTTGTTGCTAGCTTATATTTCTAAATTTATTTCCTTTTTCTGTTATATTATATATTTATATATATATATATATATATATATATATATATATATATATATATATATATATATATATATATATGTATATATTTTTTTATTTTTTAATAAAACACTCAACCCTTTGACCATAATACGGTTTAAGAAATTGAGTATATGGAGGGTATCACATTATTCAGATACTGCTGTGATTAAAAAAATTACCATAATTCCTCCCAGATAGTATTTTGAAATGTTTTATCAAACTTGGTGGTAAAGAGGTATCAATGTGCTTCGTGTAAAGGATCTGAGCCATTTTCATTCCCAATGAATGGGGAAGTTTGTATACCCATCGCACATATTCTTAGAATGAAGAAGCTAGGAATCAGTAATGAAGAGGAGAGTTGCCGTACTTCTCCGAATATAAGCCCCGTTCTTTGGGGTCTCAAACAGGAAAAAAAGTTAATACGCGAATATAAGCCGCACCCTTTTCAGTGCATCCCCTCAGAGTGTAAAAAGCAACTAAAAGACGGCACGAGAGGGCCTTTTCTCGTGCCGTAAGTGTTGCGAATTGTTTACAGCCATTCGGATTGCGCCGCGAGCCGCCCTAGACATATAGCACACTGCTACAAAGTTGTACCTTGCCCCCTCCCGTTCGTCTGGGCGCGTCCACTGCAGACCTACTCTGGCACTACGTCCGACGTCCGTCGCTCAGGCGAGTTTAGCTGGCGTCCGCTAGAATCTGACTGGCTGGTTTGCTCAAATCCGTCATTTTTACGAATTTTTAAGAAAGCTCTCGAATTTAAGCCGCACCCCGATTTTGAGGCCCCAAAATCGGGAAAAAAAGTGCGGCTTATATTCATAGAAACACGGTAGCTATAGTAATTTACAGCAAACTTGGAATATAATATAAAAGACTAAAAGTATATAGTAAATTTGGCTGTTGAAAAATGTCTTTGGTTAAAATCTTATTTATGTTATGTGCAGGATTACGTCTTCTCAAGTTTCCAATACGGTGATAGATTCTATGGCCTCTGACGTTTCGATGGGTGACACGTTCCACGTTATCATTGGATTTGGTAGCTTGTTCCATGCATATTGTTCCAATATTTTCTGAGTGCATACGGCCTACGGAGTGAATACACTGAGCGCTTACGGACAAAGTGAACATATAAATCCTCAAGTTATGCAGATATGTCATCGAAGGCAGCTATTGAGATTCGGTAATAGAAGAACAATCTCAACTAATACACCATGTACACCTTCTCGAATCCGGTTCAAAATACATCGAGCTAATGGAGAAAAGAGGTACCAGAATTAACACCTCCGATTCAGATAATTCGACAGAAGAGCACTTATCCTTCATCAGCTGTGTAGTGTCGTTCATCAGAGCTAATATGGACGGCAGAAACCTCGCAAAGGTAATCGAAAGCTCACAAAATATGGATGGATTATATGTGAACATTAAATGCCTCGGAAATAAGATGCTTCCACGATTTTTCTCAAGTGACTTTGTGGTAGCAGGAAAAATACAGCAATGGACCCATGGTTCATGAATATCATTTTATTGAAGAATTATAACACAGTCTGTAATGTGCATACTAACCACAATATGGTCGTTGATTTTTTATTACTATATTTCATTGAAACCCAAACCAAATTTCAAAACCCAAACCAAATTTCAAAATCCAAACGCATCACGGAAACAGAAATAAATCCAAAAATCAATGGACAGGATTATGAATGTTCAATTCACCAAACTTAAAAGACATACCTATCTAAATATTGAGCCTAAAAACACTTATTAAAACCTGTTTAAAATATCATGTTTTCCTGCAAACTAAAACAGACAATAATTGATTATAATTTGAATTAAAGACCAGGCTATCTCAAAATTGTGTTGTTAATACTTATCGTAAATTACATCTACATAATACCCTACAAGCCGCCGCATGGGCGTGTGGCACGGGGTGTTAGGTCACCAGCCGTGTAAAGATGTAAGTTTTATGGAAATGAAATGGTGACATGTATTATAGGAGTGTATTTAGTGGAGCTCAACTGTTATTGTGGTCACTTATTGTGCGCGGAAAGAACGAGTTTATGTACCTATCTGTTCGGCAGTGCATCTCTCTTATTTTGTCGCATCTGTCAGACCTACAGATGTAGTGAGGAGTCATAATATTCTCTATTTCGCTCTGAAAAATATCAGTTCTGAAATTCTCAAGCAACCTAAGCCTGGCATGTAGCCTCCGAGTCTCTAGGGGCTCCCACCTTAATCCCTCTAAAAGTTGTGAGACACTATATGTACGCTCGTAGCAGTTTTTAACGAAGCGCGCTGCTTTCCATGATATTTTTTAATTTTTTTGATGAAATCTATTTGACCACGGTCCCAAATGCTCATAAATTGCATCTGGCTGTTAAAAAAATCCAAAAATGTAGGAATATGAATTGGTCTTCACAAAAGAAATACACAGGAGTTTCTCATTTATGGTTCCCGTTCGGGCTAGTTTTCGTACCTAATAATAGAGGCAACGGTGCACCACATGTTGGTGAATTTTTGTACGTACAACCCTATTCTGCAGAAAACCATGTCTCAGCAAAAATGAAATTTTCACCGTAATATCGCCGCACGCTTCACTATTGTAGTAGAACACGTACATGAAAATTCACCCCATGAGGTGACTTTGGGGGGGTATGTAGGAGAAGACTCCGTCATGGCGGCGGGAAGGCAGGGGAGACGTGGAACGAGATAAAGAGATCTCGGGTGAGGAGCTCGCGAAAGGTCGAAGAGTTGAAAGAGGATAAGAAGGGATTGATGGAAGCAATGAGTTTGAGAGGTCTGAAGTGTTGAGTGGGTGGTGGGAGGGGAATTGGAGCCGTTGGGCGGAGGAGGAATCGAGGGGAACGAACTCTCTTATGGAGAGATCCCCAAGCCCCCCCCCCTCCCCCTCCAATCCGACCGACCCCCATCAGCCAACTCCCCCACCCGCCACATCCCTCCCTTACCCAACAACCCCCTTGGTCCCTCTCTATAAGGCGAAGAGAGAAGCAATAAAATGGTAATCTGTGTTTGCCTTTGCTAATCATGCGGTGCTGCCCCGGAGAACATGTTCCAATAAAATTTTCCAAGTCATTGGAAGGCAAATATGGAGGAAGAGTCCAGAGAGGGTGAAGAAGGAGAAGAAGAGGGTAGATTAAGGCTAAGAGAGGAATAAAAAGAGCCGCCCCTCAGCGTGGCCAATTGTTTAAAAAGGTGGAGAGAATTCAGGGTAATAAAGAAGGATCAGATGGTCTCCCGGCGCGGCGTATCATTGCAGAGGGGGCTGTCCGGGTCGTTCTAACGGGTCAAACTTGCCATTTCTGCCAACCTTTTCATGAAGTAGGAGAAGAAGAGGGTATTAGAGCATTATAAGAAGAGGGATTAAGGGTAAGAGAGAGTATAAAAAGATCCGCCACACAGTGCGGCCAACTTTCTAAAAAGGGGGAAAAAATGCAGGATAATAAAGAAACATCTGATGCTTTCCTGGTGTATCTTGGTAGAGTGGACTGTACAGGTTTTTCCAACGGGTATAAATTCGCCATTTCTGCTAACATTTTGATGAAGAAGGCGAGGAAGAGAGTAGATTAAGGCAAAGAGAGGGTATAAAAAAATAAGTGTGGCCAACTGTCTAAATATTTTGAGTAAAAGCTCAAACGATTTCGTACTGTCTACTAGTTTTTATTTCACCTCTTGCTACACGTGTTTCAACTGTAACAACAGTCATCCTCAGGCAAGACTGTTGAAGCAATGAGGTTGAGATATGTTTTACTCATTATGCTGTTCTACAATATCTCGCCTGAGAAAGTGGAGTCTAAACATTTGCCTACAATTCAGGAAAATAGAGGAAGATCTGATACTTTCCAGGCGTATCATGGTGGAGTGGACTGTCGAGGTTTCTCCACCGGGTCAAACTTGCCAATTCTGCCAACATTTTGATATAGTAGGAAAAGTAGAGAGTACATTAAGGCAATGAGAGGGTATAAAAAGAAAAGCGTGGCCAATTGTCCAAAAATGTGGCTAAAATTCAGGATAATAAAGAAAGATCCCCTGTCTTCCAGACGTATCATGGTTGAGAGGGCTCTCCGAGTTTTCTACCAGGTCAAACTATGTATTTCTGCCAACGTTTCGATGAAAGATTCCTCCACTGTGGAAGAATGGAATCTCGTATATAAAAGTTCAAATAACAGCAAATGCGGAGAAAGAGTCCAGTGTGGGTGAAAGAGGAGAAGACGACGGTAGATTAAGGACAAGGGTGGGAATGAAGAGAGCCCCCCGCACAAAGGGGCCAACTGAATAAAAATGTCGCTAAAATTCAGGAAAATAAATTACGATCCGACGCTTTCTAGGTGTATCCAGTAGAGGGGGCTAGATTAAGGCTAACAGAGGGTATAAACAGTGTGGTCAACTGTCTAAAAATGTGGATAAAATTAGGGTTAATTAAGAAATATCTCATGCTTTCCAGGCGTATCATAGTAGAGGGGTTGTTCGAGTTTTTCCATTGGGGCACATTCGCCATTTCTGCCTAAGTTTCGACGAAAGACTACTACATTGATGAAGATGGGAAATTCGTATGTCGAAACGTCAGAAGATAAGAATAGTCTGAAGCAAAGGCCAAAGACGTGAAGAGGGCACAATGTATTTAAAAACAGATCGTATAACTAAATCATAAGGTGGAGTTTACCAAGCTATTTTCAAATTTCGTCGTGAGAGATTGCTACCATAAAATCAAGCCTTTGACAAGAAAAAACTCCACTTCCAAAAAAATAAATCTTTAATTTTTGGATTTTAATTATAGCGTGTTGGCAATGGTGACGTTTAATTTACAGAGCTATGCATTCCAGAGTTAGGTAAGTATAAACATACGTGTATAATTGATTGTGTGAAATTCACAGTGGAAAAATCATTCGCCTGGACTGGGAATCGAAACCAGATCCCTCGACTTCGCGCCGAGTGCTCTAAACAATTACGCTACCCAGGCAACCTCTTCCACTGTGAATCTCATGGGGGATTTAAGGAGCAAGTTGTCCGCATTGTTACCGTGCATATGATGCCAGAGAGATGACAGAGGTCCCGTATGCCAGCGCTACACACCACAGTCCACGGGATAAAGCCCAACTTTAAACACAATGGTCTTTACTTAGGTCATTTGGTTCCTTAGTTCTCTGAAAATACGTTTATAATTTTGTGACAAACGGGAAGGTGCCCAGCTGACTTTGCCGCTATCGTAGGCGACAGATAACCTGGTCAACTTGAAAGCCGAATGGCATAACCAAGTGCTTTTTCACTAAAGGATGACATTCCATTGATAAAATTGCTTGACTTGCGCGACAATCAAACCCAGATCTCTCGGCTGCCTTCAGTTAAGCTTGTTTAGATTATCGGAAATCAAAATATTCTAGAAATGGTCCACAAAATTTTAGAGGACCGTTACTAGAATAATTTAATTTCCGATATGGAGAGGTTCCACAAAGTCAAGCCTGAATTTATTTGTTGTTTAGATTAGTTATACAGTTTCACCACCAAGCCGTTTTCCTCCAAGTGCAATTTTGACGGGGTTTTATGCTTACTTGGTGTTGGCGTCTCAAGTCCATATTGTGGCACAGGAGACTATGGTCTTGCTTACTAAGCAAGTGTTTCGGTGGATAAACCTTACCGAATTTTATTCTCTGGTGCATATGCACCTATGCGAGTGAAATCGCACCACATCATTTGTACATGCATTGATTTAAAAATCGACTATTATTTTATTCCAAATCAATAAGCACTGAAAAAAAATTGTTAAGAAAATGGATGAGATTCGAATAACGAAAAGGATATATAAGAGTGAAATGAATGGTGCGAGAGACAGAGGAATATTAGGAGTCTTAAAAACAGGAGGGCGTGTATGAAGCTGTGAACGGGGATAAATGAGGCAAAAGAGGTTTGCAAGGATAGGTCAGTATGGAGGAAATTATTGAAGCAGAGTTAGGTGTACAAATATATATTTATGAGTGAAACATTGTGACTATACCTACCCCGGAAGGGAACGTCGTGATTGGTATATATGAATGTGTGTAATAATCACTGAAGGAACTGCGGTGAGATTGAGAAAAGATATAAAAGAGAATAACAAGGGGTAACTATAGTTGAGTATTTAATTTATGAAGACGCTGGCTAATGATAATAAAAGAGTCTGCTTCCACTGAATCGAAATGTTTATACAATGTATTAATGCCTAATTTCCATATGCATTGAGGTAGCACACCAATCTTATCATTAGTAATTTCAGCTGATAATTTACGTAGAGGTTAAAGCCACAAAGGTAAGGCCAAGGGATAAACACAATAACCAAATATAAAAATGATTATACTTAAAATAACTTACCGAGAAGTATTAGAACTAGGATTTGATAGGAAAGAATGGAGGCAGGCTGTAACCCAATAATAAATTTGAACGACCAATAAATGAGGTGGATTCGGCATACTGCGCCAGCAGCTGTGAACTATTTGTATCATATAGGACTTTAGCAACCCCAAAAAAGTTATTGATACTTATATTTAAGCAATATCAATGTAATATCGTATTTTGAAAGAAAAATATAGGAATTTTGTAACCACTATTTAATTATGTATATCTCTGAGTCTTTTTCTATTTTGAATTAGTTTCTTCACTGTATTGTAAACGTTTTATCGAAAATTGTAAACCATTTTGTTTTTTGCTATCGTTTTTTGCATGGTTTATTTGTCAGTAGCCCCAACACAGGTTATTCCTTAGGGGCTATCTATTGTACTACCACTCTGTAATTCCTGAAAAGGAATTAAATTATTATTATATTATAATATAAAAAGTTATCTTTGTTTGAAGGTAAATATATATTTTCATTTGTGATTATTATATTTATGAATGATTTATGACCAAAAATAAGTACAAGTATTCCTTGCTGTTGTAAATTTATTGTGACCCATCCAAAGGGAAACTATAAATAAGGAAGTCAACGAAACATGAGGAAAAACGTAAAATACATCATGCTGGCGGGAGTAATCTTAAAAGGCTAGCCATTTGCGAGAATGCACCGCGGAGATTTTAATTATTTCACCATAATTGATCGCTTAATCAAGATTGGTTGACAACAGCCTTCCAATCTTTTCATTAAATATTTGCTTCCTACTTCTTGGCCGTATAAAATGAAAGGCCACTTTTTCTAGGGAAACAAATTTAACTTTAAATAAACACGCCTCCGATGGTCTCTCATTTGAAAACTACCCCATTTCTATATTTGAAAATAAGAATGTTCCCCCAACTCAACGGTCGCGGACTCGAGTACCGTCTGGATGTATTTTACCCATATAGGGCATGTTCACATGCTGTCTTTAACACTGGGTAACATTTATGTATCTAAATGATACCCAATGTAGAAGATATATGTGCCGTTTTCGGGATCAAAAGTAGATAAATGAAAATAAAACCACCCTCCAAACACTCCATTACTCAGTGATTATCCATGCCGATAACAACGGTAGAGTATTTTTTTCTTTTTTATAACTTTTTTTAACGTTTATTACGAATAAAGTTCTCCCCACAATGTTGTGTGATTGAGATTAGTTGAATTTTGAATTAAAGCAATACGACCCACAGAGAAACATTGAAATATTTCTGGCTAATATAATTATTGAAATAATTTTCCTAGTGGTTTCATTGCCAACGAAGAGAAAAAAAAACCTCAGACTAAATAAAATGTTTAAAAAAATTATGTTCTCAACATTAACTACGTTTTTCTCCGAAAAAACGCGATTTTTAGATGAAGAACGATCAGAGAATGTATTTGGGTCCCTTCTTCCGCGCTCTCGCTTCGTTGACCAAAACACAAATTGCTCTTAAAGCATAATGCTGTTCCTAGAAAACAACCCAAGAATTAAAACATTTATTTTTAAGTTGGTTGGAGCGGGAATCGTGGGTCATTGACTGCTCTATTTAATAACATGTCAGCACTTAGTCAAAAAGTCTTGGGCCACATTTCACATAAGTACATCTGTTGATATCATATAAAAACCATGCGTTATTGAATGAATCATAAATTATACATATATCATATTTCAAATTTTTCTCTCGATTGTAACGCGCTTATGACTTAAATTTCAGGCGCAGAATTCATAATTGAAGCCAAAATCATGTATAACGCATGCATGCTACGTTTTTGAACTTGTCATGATATCTTGATATTTACTAGCGACTGATAAAATAATTTGAAATGTAATATTTCGTGATTAGAAGAACACCTACGCAGATATAGCCGAATTATTTCGAAATATACGTCAAAAGCCATGTATATGTCAAAATATCATTATATATCCATGAAACCGACTTGGTAACATACCATTTTTCACTTTTATCTAAATAAATTAATAATTAGGAAACGTATCCAAAGTTTCACGTATAATAAATCTATGCGAAAATCCTTCCAACCACCTTAAGCATCCATTAGTCATAGCGTCGAACGACGAAAAGTAAAAGGAGCCGGCGGAGGTTGCCAAACACTGACTACGAATGAATCATCGCAACTTTGGCATTGTAAGTCATGAATGCATACCATCAGAAACTTGAATAATGAGTGTATTGTACACGGGCAACATTTAAATTGCATGATTGGCCGGCTTAACTAGATTTTTGAATTTCACTGTTGAATGCTAAAAACAGGTTCGATCGAGGGGAAAAAAAATCGGTTTATCTGCGAAAGCAAGTTTTATTTGCCATAATTACACTAAATATAATGCTAAATGCTCTGTATGTAATTTGCGCATGTCTAGATACCGCGATAATCCCTCCCCTAATACCTATGTTTTCAGCATATTAACTTCAGAACTGAGTAATTCAGTACAACTGATTACGCATTCAAATAGCCTCAATATTCTCTTGAGATATCTTGTCATACATTTCCAATTTTTATCTCCTACAATCTATGGGGGTGACAAAGGTGATACGGATTGATTGAGCTGACTACGCACATAGTCCGGCTTTATTCACTTACTCCTTTCGATCGAGGGAGAAAATATTTAAGTATTTCACGAGCGCAGACGCAATCACGAAAAATCGAACGAATGAAATGACCACGGCGATACAATGAAATTTCTGACCGTAAGTGCGTCATGTCGATAAAGATTAGATTATGTTCTCGGAGAAAAGACGAAATGCGGTCACCGGGGGACAGATTTGTAAAGCTTGAAGGAAGATAAACTTTTCCATGGAAAGACGGAGGAGGAAAAAATTGATAAAAACCTCGAAAAAATATACAATCGGGTACAATGTTTATTTCACCTTCGCAATTCATCGCTCAGTCACGTTGACTGTTCATAAAACCTCGCGATACCGCTGACATTTTTGCAAGTAGTATTTACAGAACATGCGAAGTATGAGTGTTGGATGTTCCACAGAAAGAGGTCGTGTACCCATACACTTACTACATCAATGTTCTTTCGAAATATTGTAAGACATAATTTATCATATTCCTATCCGCTGGTAATAATTAAAACACTCCTCAAATATAAGCAAAGATGTGATCAGCGATAATTTTGTTTTCTTTAAAATTTATTATTTTATTATTATAAAAAAGAAGCAACCTCGCCGTTTTGCAGCATCTGAACACGTCTCGTTAGCTCCCGACCACGTAATTTGGTCAAGACCTATTCACCTATGTCAGAGCAACAGTAGTGCTCGAATCCCCATTACGCTGACTGCTATATGATTGAAATCTGACCTGCCCATGATTTGAAGTGGCCCATGGTTCTGCCGATGAATATACATAATGGATTCAAATACTTGGAATCGTTGTCTAGGCTACGTGTTGCCTAAATTTCCACATTTAGTTCACCCAGTCTTTGCAACTACTTAGAAGAAAGTCTTCTTAGTTGACTCGGAAACGGCCGTTGTTAATTGTTGTTAACGTGAGACTGGTGGATATTCAAAAACAATCGAGGAGATATGACCAACTTGATGCTGTGAATAATAGCTGGCTATTTTTGAGACCTAACAGTAACTTTGTAAATGCTAGAGAGAAAATATCTGCCACTGTGTAAGAGGCATATGAAACTCCCATCGTGAGCAGACGCCGACGGTTGCCAGACACTGGTTCTAATTTGAATGCATTAGGCCCGTTCGGCTTCATTAAAGAGTTTAGAACGCCTTTTTTACACAGAACATGCTCTTCGTACCAGGCTTCAAAACAGGGTATGCGTCTACGAGGACCCAAAATAGGAGAACGGACGATATTCAGAAAGTGTGTGATTACATTCCGCGTATAGTACTATAGTTTTATCCACTGCATTATGATTACTGATAAGTAAAACCGGTAAGACGTGCTTATTTACGATCTTTCGACTGTATTTACATTTGAACTGCCATCTTTCATCACTAGGCGGCGCCACAATCCACAAAGTTGTTCGTTTACGGAATTCTAGGCCACAGTTTTTGGCGAAGAATCAGCAATCCATATGTATATTCATGGTCACGGTTTAAGTGCAAACTGTCCGTGACATGCGTTTCACTTGCCACACGCACCGAGTATTTTGCTCATTTATGTAATTATCAGTATCTTTCTTTTAAAACCGTAAAATGTTTTTTCTAATGCGTTCAATTTGTAAAGCAATACAAGTGAGATGAATGAATTTTTAAACTCTATTTCTTGTTAGAAGAAAATATTTTTTGTCTCCGAGTTCGTTTAGCAAATAATAACTCCCATAAGGTGAGCTGTTAACGAAAACTAAGCCTGCGATCGATTTCCTTCTCCTCGAGCAAATACATTCCAACGGTTTATTATTGACGCAATATTTTAATAAGTCATCAATCGACGACTGGACGGAACTCCGAGAAATTAAAAAAAATTAGGAGGGTTCTTTCAGAGGAGGAATTGGTCGAGAGCGGGGCATTCACAAAAGTAATTATAGCAATTAAGCATTCACTCAGACGCAGGCATTTCCCCCCCAGATCCTTCATCACATTGATTGACTCTTTCAAAAATGAGATTAATTTTATGGACAGAGTCTCGGGAACTCGGCGACGAAAATTTTCGTCGCCGGAGGAAGAAAAGAGAAAATGGAAGGGGAAAGAATTCGGATGTGAAATGAGGAGAAAAGAGATGGGGGAAAAAGACGAGAGAAAAGACGTGAAAAAAATTTCGCAATTTGCCTCGACAAATAAGCCCTCCACCACCCTTCTTTCCATTCTCTATGCTTCCTTTGCCTTTAACCTCCTCACGCTCTCCCATTGATCAGCGAGCTCATTGAACGAGTGTGTGCTGAATAATTACCCAACGGAATTAAAACGCCAATAAAAATGAGAGATGAGAGGGTGGGGGGGGGGGGGTGACGATTCCATTGGTCAAGGGCTTTGGGGTGAAAAAAGAAGAACAGTCATTCAATCAGTAGTTCCATTAGCCGCCACTTTGTGCCACGGTGGTCGTAAGAAGGACATTTTTAAAAGTATTCTACCGG